>OY856187.1:23919185-24257891 GCA_963693315.1 Diogma glabrata | reverse complement strand
ACTTGATAAAGGGGTCAAGGAGTAGTGAGTAGATCCTGAAAATAATAAATAACGTATAATTGTGGCGAAAATTAAAACTAAAAAAACATTTTAAAATTTTAAGATATAGCAGGCTGTTTTTGCTTTCAAATTATTAAAAAAATAATTCAGGGTTTTGTTTTTGATTCATTATTGCAAAAAGATTAATTTTATTTTCATGGATTAAAAATTCCTTAATATAATTCAGACTAACTGAATTAAATTTTCTTAACTGGTTTAATAAAAGTTATTCATGTATTATCTATTTTGCTCATTTAAAGTTTGTATCATCCCTGGCAAAAATTCTTGTAGGAAAATTATATAGGAACTTACATGATCATGATCATTTCTTGTAGATAATTGGGACAAGAAGTTTACAAGATCATATAAGATCATACAAGATTTACATAGGATCTTTTCAAGATCTGTACAATATCATACAAGATTTACGTAAGACAAAAATTTCTACAAGAAGTTTTGCCAGGGTAGGAACTTACATGATCATGATCATTTCTTGTAGAGAATTGAGGAAAAAAGTTTAGAAGATCATACAAGATTCGTTTAGAAGATCATACAAGATTCATAGGATCTTTTAAAGTTCATGTAAGATCCTAACAAAAATTCCTGCAAGAATTTTTGCCAGGGATATGAAATGTAAATGTTATATAAAATAGAAAATTTATAATAAAGTGATATTACAATTTGTTGAAACAGCTGGTGATTGTGGTTCTTAATCTAAAGATAATAACAGTTTAAGTTGCCATCAATTAAGTTCTTTTGGTGCGACTTTATTTTGATTTTTTGAAAGAATTTTTATTTCTTAGCTATTAAAAATATTTAAAGAAAAATCTCTCATTATTGTATCTCTCTCAACCTATGGATCAAATGTTAAATTAATATTTGGGAAAAAACTCGTATTATTGGATCTCTCAATCTATGGATCAAATGTTCAATTAAGATTTTCTAAAGAAACTTTCATTTCCAATATTTTAAATAGCATTTTATGTGAAGGTTAATTTTAACTATTTATTGATATAGCGCAAATCATACTAGCTATACAATAAATAAATAAATTTTGCTTTTTATTTTGATTTATGTTGTAGAAAACATATTCTTGGACGATGCAATTAAATATTGTTTAACTTAACAGTCTCAAAATAGGCAGTAAAGTACGTTTGGTGTGTCAGGATACCTTATACAGCACTCGTGACAACAGATTAATTAAATTCTAATGATAATGCTTGTGATACACGGAATACTTTAATATAATGATAGATGACAATGAATTTGAGAATCTCTTTAGCTTCTTGCATATAAAAGCAGGTATAAAGATCAGTAGTCACAAATAATCGTTTGAATTTGTAAAAAATTCAGGTTTATGTTCATCATATTTAACCGATCCTACATTTATGTCATTTGGTTTTCCCAATAACGAATAATATTTTCTATAGTTTTTGGTATTTTTCAAAATTTTTTTATATATAAAAAAATTACTACACAAAACTTTCTTATGTCACGATCAATTAATTATATTTTATCTACATTCTTCCGAAAGTATTAATTTGGCGCCACAAATATAAAATAAATCAATCAACAATAAAACATCAAAAGCTTTTATAATTGAAAACCACAGTTGTGTATCAACAAAACTTCACACATAATCATACTTTGATTGGTTTACAAATATTGGTCGAAGGTAAATAAAACAAAATTGTATATGTTAAGTGCGTACGATATATGCTTAGATAATGAACTCTAAACTTATCCACACCCCCTCATATAAGTATGTAAAAATAAACCCGTCATCAAAATTCCATCCACTTCAAACTAAAATCAACACAACATCAGCAAAAAGAAAAACAAACACACAGCACAGCATACATTCTCTCGGTTTTAATTTTAGTCGACGATCATCGTTTGTTGTTTTTATATCGCGGATACTGAAAATATAACAAAAATATCAAACAGAAAAAACGGTGAAAATCATTTTTTATTATTTTTTTATCATACAATTTTTTTGATTTTTGTATTATAATTAAATTTTGTGTACCATCGTAAAAACCATCCGGTAAAAAGTTGTTCTCATTCCTTTTTGTACCACAACCACCAAAACAATTACTTCTATCGTTGTTGTTGTTGGTTTTTGTTTACAAGCTGGAAAATCGAAAATCTACGAAAATTGTTTTTGATTAATTCTAAGAACAAGTCTCAAATATTTAGTTGGTGTCGATGTTCTTTTGTAATTAGTTTTGAGTGGAAATCATTTACAAATATAAGGAAATAAAAAAAAAATTAATTAAAGTTTCAAATGATATTAAAAATTTGTTGAAAAATTTGTGAAAATATGTTATGATTATTTGATTTAATTTTAAAAATAAACTTACGTTACTTTTATGTGTTTGTCTATGTGTGATTTAAAGAAACATAATTTTAGATATATGTTAGTTGAGTTTTTTAAAAAATATTATGTTACGCGAACGGCGACGTGTGTTAAATCAAAATATTAAACCAAATCGAAGGTAAAATTAATAATAATAAGAAAAATTTAAACAATACTTTAAAGTATGTGGAATTAAATGGTTATGTAATGTCCATCAAGTATGTTTTCAATGAAAAGTGTTGTGTAATAGAGATTAAAAATGTGTCACAACAACACAAAGATACCTTTTAAGACCTAGGTCCTACAACAAAAATATATTCTGAGGTGTTTGTGGACGCTTTTTTTTAAATCTTTGTGGATGTATGGAAAAGAAAGTCCCTTTGCATTTTTTCACCATGACAGTGAGTGATCTCAAAAGTTTGACTGTTTGCAAAACGGGGAAAATATATGTTTGAGGCATAATGGATCTGATCTGTCTGAGCACTGCTGATGACAATATTTATAAAAAAAAACAAGATCAGAAACGGTGCAACGATGTTGTAGGAAATCATGATTTAATGTTCAATTTTGATCACGAATAATTTGTAAAGCATGCTTTTGAATAGAGTCCTAAAGATCCAGTATGGCAACAGATGCAACACCTTAAATTTGCCAGCAATACTCCATATACAAGGACCAATATAGGACTTATAAATGTGGAGTAATTGACATTGAGTGAAATAGTTTTTACATATCTATTGAAGAGGCCGAGTTTTGTTGAAGCGCTCTAGAGTTAGTCATTGGAAATTGTAACTGGCAATAAACGAATGTTTTCAAATTCGTCTATTTGTTCGGCATAAGTTTTATCATTATTGTATTGTATTGTACATTTTTATCACTTCATTATTGTAGGAAGTAGTGTGGATAAAGACAGTGAATAAATGCAAAACTAACCAAAAAAATTTTCTTCCGTAAGTGAAAACCTTGCAGTTGAGATGCGAATCTGTTGTGAACCGTACGAAATACTTATGTACCAAGTTTCATCCAATTCGTTTATCATATACAGATCTTATTGAGCTTTCAAAAAACCAAGTGCTCGGGATTAGGATTTCTAAATATCCGACCTATTTGATTATCCGGATATCGAATACATAAAAAATAAATTATCCGGATAATCCGGATATCTGGATAATTAAAACAAATAATAAGACATGTTTTTTTATTTTGCGGTGTTTTATTCATTTATGCATATTTTTCGTATATCTATATTAATTCATATTTATACATAGTCACAAAATAACAAAAATAGTAACAAATCATCAAATAACAATAAAAAATAGAATCTTATATATTAATACGCTAACTTTGTACTTTGTACAGTCTAAGGATTTTTTATTCGAATTTTCGCTTATTCCATTTTCACTGCTAACTGATATTAGTGTAACCTAGATCTGAGAAATTTTTGGGATTTTTCGGATCATAAATAAAAAAGTTATAGACGATCAAATCAAATCAAATGGATCAAATGGAATCGTCCAAATCTTTTCTTTGTTTATAGTATTTTATATTTTCTTTTCAGTTAATGCATTGATCTAGGAGAGTGTGCACGTTATTTTTCTTTGTTGTTTTATCTTATATATTAATACGGTGAATATTTAGTTAGATATATATTGTTTGTGAATGAAAGAGGATAAAAAATTGATTATTGATTGTTATTATTGATTGTGTGTAATGTGTGTGTTCGGTATGATGGTTTGAGATCGTAAATTTGATTGTTAAAATTTTTAATATATATTGTTTGTGAATGAAAGAGGATAAAAAATTGATTATTGATTGTTGTGTTTTTTTTTCAGCGTCAATTTTGTAATGTGTGTGTTTGGTATGATGGTTTGAGATCGTAAATTTGATTGTTAGAATTTTTAATACTAGGAGGGCCCGGCGTGCTTCGCTACGCTTATAAATAAAGTTTTTGCGTAGACATTTTGTTGACGTAGAAGCAATGATTTTAAAAAGTTGTAGTGAGAAATGCTAGCACGTAATTTTTAATTTTTCTTTTTAAATGTATGAATGAAAAATAATCAGAACTCTAGCTGACCAGTTCGGGTATATGAAAAATTAGCGATCAAATAAGTTAGAGATCAAATAAGCTTACTTGAAAACTTATTCGATCGCTAATTTTTCATATATCCGAGCTGATCAGCTAGAGTTCTGATTATTTTTCATTCATATATTTAAAAGAAAAATTAAAAATTATATGCTAGCATTTCTCATTACCACTTTTTAAAATCATTGCTTCTACGTCAACAAAATGTCTACGCAAAAACTTTATTTATAAGCGTAGCGAAGCACGCCGGGCCCTCCTAGTTAATCATAAATTTAATGAAGTTATTGATTCATTTTTAAAAACGCATATTTTAGAAAAATTATTGCATTAAATGTTGTTCGAAATTGAGTCGAGTTCTAATTTTTGTCATTGTAACACCAGCAATTAAAAATATGCGCTCTATTGCAGTCCAGATAGGTTAATATATGTTAATAATGCGCGATATAGAATATTTAAATTGTCTGTCATTTATTATAATTATTTAAATAAACGAAATCTTTTTTCAGCAATGTGTGCCTCCCAAACACCTGTTTCACGTTAATCCATCCATTCTTCTTCTCAACATGAGTATAATTGAAGGAATTGCATTCTCAAGTTGTTTTTGCAGTGACGATATCTTACAAACTTCACTACTTAGACTTTCTTCATTCCTACTTTCAATAGTAATTTCTTTAGTGATTTCTCCAGAGTCATCATAATCACAGGTGGATGTATTCTTCTAAAAATTTCTACCACTAATGCAATACAGACACCATTTGTAACATAATGAAAATATTTATTGGAATGTGAAATATTGCCTGTTTGTAAAAAGATTAACATAGACATAAGGAATTTATCACGACGTTCATCCATTCGATTTTTTATCTGTTTAATTAACTTTTTTGAAAAATTCGTTCCACATTCTTCTAACTTTTTGTAAACAACTTTGTAACGCAGTCAAAAGCGTCGCTGAATTTTCGTTTAATTCTTTTACAGCTTTTTCTAGTGGAAATAAGAGATCTAACAACTCTCTCTTTTTTATACCATAAAGTTTTAAAATACTTTTCGTTACAGTAAAGAGATTTTTAGACATGACAAAGCCTTTACTTCAGACATATCTATGATTCCACTATAGCATTCATTGAAAACTCATCTTCTGTCACATTGAGACAAAATTTCATACGGGGTCTCATTTTTAAGAATTGTGTAGTTCCACCATCACCGAAATCACTTTTAAGTTTTTTTGATGTAGATGATTCATGAATTTTATCGATTGCAGTTAAAGTTGAAGCTGAATTTATGATTATTTTATGAACTTTTAAATGATCTATCCTTAACATCCAATTTATTTACTGCAATACTTACAGAAAGCAACATCTCATTTTTTACTGTTTTTTTAAATAATTCCAAACTTCAGAGCGTTTTGACTATGTAGTAGTAGTAGTAGAGTATTTATTAACCAATATAATATATAACTTACAATATTACAATACATATGTATATTTTCCTTAAAATTAATAAAATACGTACGACACGACCTATATGGTCGTCTGACTATGTATAGCCAGTGCTTTTAAAAATTATAAATCTGTTTGTTGTTAAATAAATTTACTAATATAGTTATAATTTACTGTATTTAATTTATTGAAGCAGATGCAAAATATATAAATTATTAAAAAGAATCCTCTGCTCTAATAACCTTTAAAAAACTAGCGCACTTCAGATTTTATTGACGGGCTGCATGTTTTTGATTTTTTTTTAAATCAACATAGCATCAAATAAATATTTGTAACAACCCCTCACACTGCAGATTGACGAAGTGTGTCATAAAATATTCAGAGATTACAGTTTTCATAACATTGAAGTTGCAAATAAATTTTTAACTTACAGTCACTTCACTGCACTAATAAACTTTGCAACGCAGTTTAAATATTTATTTTTAACTTTGAAACGCAATTTGATTATTTTTTTTACATAATAAAGGTATTTTTAATATCCAGATAATTACAAAAAAGTATCCGAATAATCGAATAGTGAAAATTGGTCGAATAATCCGGATAGTTCGATATCCGGATATCCGGATTAGAAACCCTACTCGGGAGACCCACCAGTTTCAATATCAATATATTTCTTAATATCGCTCAAACACCAATCAACTCCTTGCCATACATATCTGCATCTTTTTCAAAATGTCATCAAAATTAATTGACAAACGAATTTTGTATCCTCTCCACAAACATAAAAAACATAGTGGAACAAATAACCTTTTGTATGCTGAACCCCTCAACCCTTTGTCCAATGTAACCCAAAAGGTTACAAAATCTTTCTCATAATGATTGAAACTTTTAACCAAAGCTTCATGAAAACCGATTTGTTACTGTACATGAACTCCATGAATTTTCAGCAAAAAATGTGATTTTTTGTACCTCACTATTTTTGATTATTTTTTCTTTTGGGGTGCATAATGTAAATAAAAAGAATTAATTTATAGAAGATTTTTTTCCTGACTTCGTTTAAGAACAGAGTGATCTGAAAGTTTGATAACAATCTAGACAATGGGTATGTTTGATAGGATATTGCTTGAGAACGGCTCATCATATTTTATCGTTTTATATGTCACTTTTAAAATTTTATGATAATTTTGCAATGAAAAAAAACTAGAAATTAAATTAGTACATCAAAAACATAAAATAATATTTTAAAGATGGCGGCTGATTTGAAGATCAGGCATATTAAGAAATAAGTAGAACGATAATAGTACATTATTATGCTAGGACGTAAAGCTAAAGATTTTGGACGGAGGTGAAGTTTACAAATCGAGGCGCTAGCTGAGATGTGAACCCACATTAAGTCCGAAATAGCTTACGTCCGTGCATCATATACTATTTATTATTCGTCGCAAGCAAAATATTTTAAGAAAAGTTGTTTATTCGAAATAAAAAATTATGAATTTTCATAAATTTTAAAATAAAAATATGTGGAACAAGTAACCTTTGACAAAATATTTATTATTTTTTCCAAATTCTTGTGTAGCTATGACTACAAATGATAACAACTATTTTAATTGGATAATGAAATTTTGAATTTGAGGGTTGCTTTGATAAAAATTTTAATTTTTCATAGAATTTAAACAAATACAAATGCTTTTTACTTTTTTGGACGTAGCTATGACAACAAAATAAATAGTTGAAAAGTGATACTTTAAAGTCGCAAATCACAGTAATAAAGTAACACTTTAATATGTAGGCGAATAAAAAATATTTTTGTTCGAGTAAGCCGTAAAATCCACTTTTACGATTCAAAAATTGTTACTAAATCATTCCTTTTTTCCTATTGAAAAAACAATGCCAAAATTGAAATAACAATGCCAATAGTTATTTAAGTATTAAAGGCAGTAAGAGTGTTTTACCGATTGAGGATATATGTTTTGAGGTCGAAACGAAGTCGAAATCTCTTAATGCCCAAAATGCTTATTACATTTTTTGCACAATCAATAAAAATTCAATTAAAATTATTTAAATAATACAATTCATTCACAAAATTCAAGTTTTAATGTTTTAAAGAAAATTTCTTAAAATATTATTTCAAAATAGTAAGCTTTGCGTTTCATCATAATTCTTTAGGTTTTTTTGTTGCAAAACTTAATTTTATCGAATATTTTTTCAAAATAAATTGCTTTTAAATCTTTTAATTGCAATAGTTTTAAAAGAATATTATTTCAAATTGAAGTTGGTAAACTGACCTATATAATTATTTAAATAAAAATCGTTTTTATTACCACCCGTGAGTCTCCCTTACCGGTTAGTAATTACTTACCGCCTATATGATCAGTAAGTAATTACTTACCGACCTGTGATTTGTAAACGAAACTTACTATGTTTATTTACGAGTTAGCAAACATGCAAAATCGCCTGATCGTGCAAAATAGTATATTACATATCTAGAGTTGTAAATAGCATTTTACATGCGAGTGAAAATATTGCGCACGAGACGCGTAGCGCAATGAATCAAGAGAAATAACGTTTAGGCAATTTCATTTAAGCGTGAATTGATTAAAATTACTAGTCTTAGTTAAATAAATAATATTTTTTAAGAAAAGATACAAAATATTTATTATTATTAATCTTATATATTTATTTATTTGGTATTTTTTTTTGGTATTTTTTTTTTTGGTATTTTTTTTTTTTTTGGTATTTTTTTTTTTTTTTGTATTATATATTTATTACAAATTAAAAGAAGAGCAAGTACATTTGCAAACAAGAGAGACAATTAAATATTTATATCCAAACTATCAATCCAAGAAATAGCATTTTGTGTTAACTGATGTAATTCGATTAGATCACCAGATCTAAGGATGCATTCACTATGGATGTGTGTAATGGATTGTAAAGGATATCCACAGTCACATCTTGCAGATGTTGGGATGGTATTTATTAAGTTCAGCGTTAGTTACACCATGGTTACTTCGTATGCGATTAATTTTAACCCAACGACAACGAGATTCACTGAAACCAGGAACTTTAACAGTTGGATCGGCAATTATTTCTTTATTCACGAAATCTTAGTTAGTTAGAAGATCTATCCATCTATCTTCAGTTTAGCACTCAATAATATTTCCAAAATATGTAATTTTAGAGCATTGAGGGAATATTGATACAAGTCTATTTTGGTTTCTGTTATTCAAATCAAAAAGGATCGGCAAATTATCGTTACTTAGAATCTTAGTTACGTCTCGGACCAGTAACATTTCTCTTCTTAATCTTTGAGGGGCAATATTTAATAAAATTGGAAGCCATGGAAAAGGTGTTGATTTGATAGTACCTGATATTATTCGCATGCAGGAATTTAGCTTAGTATCAATATGTCGAGTGTGAATACTGTCAATCCACACAGGAGCACAATTATCCGTGGTTGAATATACAATCGCTAGAGCAGAAATTCTCAGAGTTACAGCATTAGCACCATAGGAAGATCCAGACAACTTCTGAATAACATTTATTCTTGACTTTAGTTTTTGACCCAGTTTTAAGCAGTGGAATTTAAAAGTAAGCGATCTATTAAGTGTCACTCCTAAGTATATGGGTGTTGGGTTGAAAAAGGTTACGTTTCCTCAATGCAGATATTGAGTACATCGTTCGCAATATGATTTGATAGATGGAACCATGACACTTCGGTTTTCGAATGATTAACTTTAAGGCGCCATTTTTCATAATAGCTGACTAATGTTTACAAGTCGTTTTGTAGAATTTGTTCAGCTTCTCTAGTTAATAGTGAGTTATATGCAAATTGTATTGAAATTGCCAGATCATCTGCATAAACAAATTTCCGTGAAATTGTATCAGGCATATCGCTAGTATAAAGATTAAACAATATAGGAGCAAGTACTGATCCTTGTGGTAGTCCATTTCGAATACTTCGAATTTTACTTTTTTGTTTCCTAGACGAACCTCTATTTTTCGATTAGATAATAATGATGATATTATATTCAGAATTTTGAGACATTTAATGACTTTGGCCAATTTCAGCAATAACCCCTTTTCCCAAACTGTGTCGTTTGCAGAGCTCAGGTCAATAAACACAATAGCTGATTGCTTTTTGTCTTGAAACCCTGCTTCAATATGTGTGACCATAGACAATGCTTGATCACAACAATTTCTTCCAGGGCGAAAGTCAACTTGGTGTTGCGGAATACTTAAATCGATAATATTCGATATTGTGTTATAAATGATTCTCTCAAATAATTTATAGACTACAGAGAGAAGAAATATTGCCATGTTCCAGATTTTAGGAATTTTTCCTTTGTTATAGCAATTGGAAAACAGATTTGAAAGCCATTTTTTTGCATTTTTTGAAAAATGGGTGACAAATTCTGAAAAAATGTTATCAAACCCTGCTGCTTTATGAGGTTTCATAACTAATATTGTTTTATCTACTTCTTCGATAGATACTGGATTTCCAAATGGAGAGTCTGCAATTCTTGATTTCCTTCTTTAATTTCCTGTACTGATTTTTTGTTTTAATAAATCCCAGGCACCACGGCTAGAGTGCGAGAAATTCATATTTTCAACTAGGTTAATCCATTTATCTGTTTGTGCTTTATTTAATTCAACAATAAGTAAATCACCAACTTTACTTGATTCAGATTCTTGGTATGAAATCCAAAGTCTTTCGCATTCTTCATTCCAATTACGGATATAAATATTTCGGAATCCTCTTGGTATAAATTTTTTTGCAGTTGAAATAACAACAGCAACGAATCTATCGTACTTTTGGATTGTTGGAGGAAACCAACGAATGTTCATATCAACCGACTTAGCAAACCCTGTACAATCAGCTTTCTCAAAATTCCATCTAGGCTTTGGAAGAGATGTGTAGATAGGAGTTTTAATGCCAACATCTAGTATTACACATCGATGTTGACTTTTTGGAAACAGATGTAAAACTTGCTTTGTATGTGTAACCGGAAGTGCTATACAAGAAGTATCCATGGAAACAAAGCATAAATCAAGATTATATCCTTGATTCCATCTACCGGATTGAAAACTGGCTTTCTGTTTAGCATCATATATGAGGTGAAGTCTATTTACAGTTGACCAGTTTATGATAAATTCTCCATTTTTGTCATCGTTGTTACATCCCAAAATGAATGATGACTATTAAAGTCTCCCATGTAAACAGATGGAAAAAGGAAGGTTGGCAAAGGAACAACCCATGAAATTCTGGGAGGTTTATAAACATTTAACATCGTAGCACCCACTCACACAGACAGCAATCAAAGCTATTTCATTTTCATACGACTTGAGCACTTGACATTCTTCGCTTATGTTGTTTCTAATAAACGTAGCGATACCATGATGTTGATGATGGATGCTTTCAACATAGATGAAATCGACAATATTGTCACATCTTGCAAGTTGATTATTGTTTTTTGAATGTGTTTCTTGAAGAAGAAGAACGTCACACTTTTGTAGCACCGAGAGATTCAAAGAATAGGTCCGGAGTATATGTTGAAGACATTTTAATTTTTCAATTCTGGTGGACCGTTTAGGTTGTCAAAATCCACAGGTAGGCGTTTATTTTACACAAAATATAAAAAAAAATATAAAAATAAAATAAAAAATATTTATACCTATGCTCTTAGTTTGAAGTTTTCTACCTGGAAGACAAACTCGCAACACAAATTTATGATTTTGTTTAAATTGATTCAAAAATTGAAACCGTGTAAGCCGTTGAGTCGAAACAATCGAACGCTAAAAGAATAATATCGTACATTGGTGAATATAACATAAAAACAATGCATAGGGGCCGTTTGAGCCACATATAATTGACTTGTGGATCTGAAAATCAATGCCATAGGAAATATTAAGATACATCTGAACCTAATTTTGAGACAATGACAATAAGTGAAGTAGTTTCTGAGATTATGAAATATCATGTCCACATACAGACAGACACACAAGGACGATATATAGCGATTATATCGCATTCGGTAGTTGACAAACATTTAATGGGGTTATATGTATATGGATTTTTTATATATTATTATTTATTTGTTTATGGTCAAAATGTCTTATAATTTTTCTTTAATTTTTAATTTAAAAGTTTATTTAAAAAGGTTTATATTTTTTTTAGAACCAATACGACAAGACTGGGAGTATTTATATTAAATTCCCGGATCTTGGGATATCCCGCGATACTTAGTTTTTAAAATCCCGAATCCCGGGATTGTTAAAAGTGTCGGGAAGGCCAAACACTAATTTTGAAAAGCCGTATTATTACTTTAGATCAGTGATTCTTAAACTTATTATAGCTACCGCCACGACTAAAATGTTCAAACAATATTCTCCCATCCTTGGCGAGAATAATAAAATTATATAAATGAAGAACAAATACTACGCTAGTAGTGTATTATACCAGAAAATTATCTAAACCAATTATACTAGAAAATCGAGGCAGCTCGATCAAACATCGACACGCATAATATCAATAGCATTATAAGTACATTTTTCGTCTCTGCAGTAATGACGAAAACTCCATCTCACAAATACGTTGTGGCAAAAAAAACAAGATGCTCAATCGGTATTTTAACTAATCGTGAGCAATCGAAGAACTCGCATCAATTTTTCACAATAAATCACTGTCCAGATAAATGGATCTACTTGGGAAGTAAAATTTTTGTCACAACATTCTTTTTTGAGTCAACCGAATGTTCTCTGTCACAATGACTCCAAATTTGGTTGTCCTACTTTTAAAAGCAATATATGAAGACATAACTACCGAATGCGATGTTAACGAGACCGCGCAGATTTGGTTGGGACAAAACCAATCAGAGTAGTAACCATCTTTTTTCTTACAGTGTAATATCCATGTCTATATCTCCCTTTAACATTCTGAAAATTGATATCTATATTGAGCAAAGGATTCGCTCAACAGTTTTAAATTATTGTAAATTACAATGGCAATATTGTTTTTTTCATCATTCGAAATGAGATCTTTTTCTTGTCAACGTATTAAATTTTTCTCTCGCTGTTATAGCGTTCACTCAAATCCGTTGTTTGGAAATATTTAACTCATTCAGTTGCGTGAAGTAATAAACTGATTAGTAATAAACTGAATAATATTACTTTTCATGTTAATTTATTTATAATTTTGTTTTGTTTGTAGCATAAAAAATTTAATGAATAAAAACTTATTTGTTTAGATATTTGTTTAAGAGCAATTTTAGACAAGTTCAGCAAATTTTTGGGAAATTTTGAGGTAACCCCTTTTAATTTTGATTATTTTTTGTTTATAGAAAGTCTTTCATAAATAAAAAACACAAGTTCTCTTAGAATTTTTTTTTTCGACCAGGAGTCTTCACAGGGTGCCCCTTAATTTTTTATTATTTTGTGATGTGAGTGCATTTTGACGAGCGATTGTAGAAAACTGCTCAATCGATTTTCATAAATGATATGTCGTTGAATAGGTATTAGAACAAAGTTTTTAAGAACGTACATTGTTAATTTTTTGAAATAACTTTTAACGGTGTAACATAAGAATAAAACGGTGTGACATGAGAAAATATGGCGCTACACCTTTTTTTTTTTAAGTAAATTGAAGCTTATTTTATATCTAACTACTTGTGAAAGTTTAGGACTTGTGTTATTTTTTGTTTTAAAGATAAAAATCATATGCATATGACTGTCGGGAATCAGTTTTTTTTTGTTCTGAAGGAAAATTATAAAAATGTCGTTATAAACTAAGAGATTGTTTTTATGTTAAATATCAAATATTTTATTATTAAATGAACTTTTTAAAATATTACAAAAATTATATATGTATGTACAATAAGGAAAATATGAGCAATTTCAGTCAAGTTCAGCAGAATTTTGCGACATTTTGACTCGACCCTTTTTAACTTGGTTTATTTTTTGTTTATAGATAGCCTTTGATAAATGAAAAATACAACTTCTCGAAGAATTTTTTTTTCCATTAGGGGCCTTCACTGGGTGCCCTTGAATTTTTGTAAGTTTATCATGTAGAAATCATTTTGACGAACGAATGTAGAAAAACTGCTGAATTGAATTTCATAAATGATATGTCGTTGAATAGCGGTGTTAAAAGGAAATTCTTGATATTGTGCATTGTTAGTTTTTTAATCCTATTTAACGGCGTTACATAGGAAAACAAAACTAAAAGATGGCGCTAGCATCTATACCCACTTTTTTTATTTTTTTTTTTTAATAAATTGAAGGTTGTTTTTATTTACTAACCTGTGAAAGTTAATCCGTTTAAAAAAATATCAAAACACCAACCAAAAAAAAACAATGTTAATCTCATTAAAATGAGACTGCTTTTTTAGATATGCATGATTGAAAAATTTGAAAAACCTCCTTTTAATTTTAAGTGAGTATAGGCGTAAACTAATATGGACTAAAAATAAATCTTAAGGATTTTAAATTATATATGGCTGTAATTAAGACAAAGATTTTAAAAGGTTGAACAGATGCTCAGGTAAACAAATGTAGAGTAATTATATTTGGTCATAAAAAATAGGCGTATATAATCTTCATTGATGCCCGCATTACTATTTTAAATCCCATTTTTGTTATATAAATGAAGTTTTAAATTGGTCACTATCAGTTAATTTCTATTACTTTAACAAAAACTTTCAAAATTTAATTTTTCTAAAATGAGTGAATATAAATGCGTTAAACCATTTTCAAATTCTAAGTGTTCTTCAAATAAAAGGAAAATCACAGAGAATGTTCGACAACATTTAGATGTTCTTGGGATTAGTGCAATGGAGAATAAGCGAATATGTTCATATTGTTATTGGCGTTTAATGAAACAGTCAACACTACCATCTGGTTCAGATTTATCAACATCACTAACAGTGGGTGACGATGCAGTATCCAATGACGCATCTTCAAATGAAACATCAGATGAAATGCAAACCGATCAAGTGATTGGGGCCAGCTTTAATCGAGATTATGTTCAAACACCAGACTTGATTAACTTAGAGCGTGATGAGTTAATCAATAGTTTAAACATACATATTGTGCCGCATAAATCGGATCATCTTTTGACTGGAGAAGGATTAGAGTTGTCTGAAAATGCAAAAATAAGGCAACGTTATGAAGAAATTATTAGAAACCTAAAGATACATTTCGACAATGGGGATTATGCTGAAAAACTAAAAATTTTGTCAATTTTACCGCAAGAAATGAAAATGCAGGAAATTCAAGATATATTTGGAAGTAATGCTAAGCGTCATTTGGTTGAAAAAAGTAAAACTCTACATGAAAATAATTTTTAATAACTATATTTATTTTCTTTAACCTACATATATAATTTGTATGATATTTTAAAACGTTTATTCAATAATAAAATATTTGTAATTTAATGTTAGAACACAATCTTTTACTTTATGATTCCATAATAACATAATACGAACATAATACTTCTCCAGTTAAAAGTTCCTAAATATATTTAGTTATTTATACGGCTTTTTTGTTTGCAGTTGAGACTGTCAAATTATTTTTTATAAGAGCGACAAGTGATTACTAAAAGTGACAAATAAACATTTCATTTTTTTATGCCATCTAATACAAAGAAAATAATTGCAGAAGTGTTTTCCTATTCAAAAGAAACTTCTGTTTGTAAAATAAGTAAATCATTTTCAACAACTGTATTTATTTTATTTATTGTACTACATACATAATTTTTATTAAATTTTAAAAAGTTCATTTAATAATAATATATTTGATATTTAACATTAAAAAAAATCTCTTAGTTTATAACGACATTTTAATAATTTTCCTTCAGAACAAAAAAAAACTGATTCCCGATAGTCATATGCACAACGTATTTTATCCTTAAAACAAAAAATATCACATGTCCTAAACTTTCACAAGTAGTTAGATATAAAATAAGCTTCAATTTAGTTTAAAAATAAAGTGTGGCGCCATATTTTCTTATGTTACACCGTTTTTTCTTATGTTACACCATTAAAAGTATTTTCAAAAAATTAACCGTGTACGTTTTTAAAAACTTTGTTCTGATACCTATTCAACGACATATCATTTATGAAAATCGATTGAGCAGTTTTTCTCCAATCGCTCGTCAAAATGCACTCACATCACAAAATAACAAAAAATTGAGGAGCACCCTGTGAAGACCCCGGGTTGAAAAACAAAAATTCTAAGAGATCTTGTATTTTTTATTTTTGAAAGACTATCTTTAAACAAAAAAAGAAGGCAGTGTTAAGGACTGCCGACAGAAGTGAAAACTTAAATCTGTGAAATAGCTGTCTTTTTTTGTATCTTCCAATTATTGTAGCATTGCAAATTAAAATTTCAGAATGTTTAAATTAAAATCATTAAAATTATTCTGGGTTTCACATCTATCAGTATTCCTATCCTAAAAATCTCAAGTGTGTCAAAACAAGGAAATTTGCATATTTTTGGCTAAAAAAACTTTCATTTTAAGTGATTACGAGTAGGAACATTGAATTTGGAGAAATTTTGACTGTCGGGATTGGTATGTGAGACCAAAATCTAGATTATTGCATTATAAGTTTGTTAAATAAATGTTGTCAAGTGTGTCAAAAGACAGATTTTTATTTATGTTTTTACCCATTTTTTGGAAAAAATTAAAATTGATTATTTGTATGACATGAAATTTTATTATTATTATAGAGAATTATGGCATTATAAGTTTGTCAAAAAAATAATGTCAAGTGTGTCAAAAAATTATTTCATTTATTTTTTTATTCAGTTTTTTGGAAAAAAAAATTTAGCTGTTCTAATGACGTAAATGTAATTGAATATGAATTTGGACATGAAAAGTTTTGAATTTGTTATAGTTTTTGAAATATTTTTGAAATTTTGAAAAAAAAATTGTTTTTTTGATTTTGTAATAATTTTTGCAATATTTTTGGAATATTGAAAAAAATAGAATTTTCGATTTTTATATATATATTTAGAATTTTGAAAAAAGTTTCAATTTTTGATTTTGTAAGAATTTTTGGAATATATTTAGAATTTTGAAAAATTTAAAATTTTTGCAATTTTGAAAAAAGTTTCAATTTTTGATTTTGTAATAATTTTTGCAATATTTTTAGAATTCTGGAAAAAGTTTGAATTTTATAAGAATTTTTGGAATATTATTGGAATTTAGAAAAAGTTTAAATATTTGATTTTATTCTATTTGTGGAATATTTTTGGAATTTTGAAATAAGTTTCAAGTTTTGAGTTTTGTTATAATTTTTGCAATATTTTTAGAATTTTTGAAAAAAAATTTAATGTTTTATTTTGTAATAATTTTTGGAATATATTTAGAATTTTGAAAAAAGTTTGATTTTATTTATTTTTTACAATATTTTTGGAATTTTGAAAGAAATATGAATTTGTGATTCTGTAATATTTCCTCGAAACGCTAAATGGAGAGGTTTTTGAGTTTATTGCTGAGTGTATTCTTTTCACTAAATTATGTTAATTTATTATCTGTAATAATTTTCCGGCAACGTATTGATTTTTGATCGTATTGTTATACGTATTATACGTATTGATCGTGTTAGTTTTGTAATAAATTTCTAAACAGAGATAAAAAAAATAAAAAAAAAAATATTCAAAAAAACTTGAAATATTTGAAAAAAAAAATTTTTTTTAAGAAACGCTTTTCTTTGCTTCATTGTTATGCTACTGCAAAAGAAATTACTAAAACGCAAAAAATAAAAATAATTCCAAAACTCAATTAAATTTTCTAAAATCCTCTGTAAAAAAATTCAAAAATAAAAATGATTACAAGACTCGAATAGATTTTCCAAAAAATTCAAAATCGAGAAAATCTGACACATTCGTTAAAGAAAAGCGTGGGACGCTAATCCTACACGCGAAACATTGACGGAATTGCGACTACTATCATTACTATTTACTTTCTATCATTTTGTGACTAGAAGCATCTCAAAGCATCATGTTTAGGATCTAACGTTGTCAATTACATGCGGTTTTTATATAAGAATTTTGAATTATATTTTTTGTGTATATTTTTCGAATACTTTCTTTCAACGAAGTAGTTAGGGCATGGTTAGATTAATCGATTGTTCGATTAATTGATCATTTCGCAAATTGTTCGATTAATCGAACAAAAAAATTATTAATCGATTAATCTAAATTTACGAAAATGTTTAAAATTGTTTAAAATTTTGTACCGAATTGTGAAAAGGTTTATTGTCTAAAGATGTATTCTCTTTTTCTTACGAATTATAATACAAAGTACATTAATATCAAAATTTGATCCCAATGCAAAAATCTTTACTATGCCTTAAGTAATATTTTTGTTATTAATCCAAACAGTAAACTATGGTTTGAAGTATATTGAACTCCATTACTTTCCATTCTGAAGGAAACAGCTTGTTTCTTATCATTTTCAATTAGTGCAGTATATTTTCAAATACATAATTTTGTAAGGCCTGAAAACTTCAATGACAAAGAGTGAGATACTCATCCTAGGCTAACGCCTAGAGCAACAATTTCACTCTTATGCAAAAAAGACCTACTTTACGCCCTTAATACATAGATAGCTATTAAATTTTTATTTATTCTTATGTCATTGTAAAAGCTGAACTTTTAAATATGATATAACGCGTGTATTTGTTTAAAAAAAATTAATAAAAATATTAAAATTAGTAAAAATTTTATTTAATCGATTAATCGATTAATCGATGGTAAAATTTTCATATTAATCGTTAATCGATGGGGACTAATCGATTGGGACTAAAATCGATTAATCGACCATGCCCTAGAAGTAGTGCAATGATATAATTATTTTATTTTTCATTCATTTAGAATCACAATTGATAGATTTTCTCGATTTTGAACTTTTTTACAGAATTTTTTGGAAAATCTATTCGAGTTTTGGAATTATTTTTATTTTTGAATTTTTTTACAGAGGTTTTTAGAAAATTGAATTGAGTTTTGGAATTATTTTTATTTTTTGCTTTTTAGTAATTTTTTTTACAGTATGCATGACAATGAAGCAAAGAAAAGCGTTTTGTGCAAGCGTTTTGAAATGAAATGAATGAATGAATGAATTTTTTCAGCACTTTCTCGCTTCGCTCGCTTTCACCTTTCTCGCTTCGCTCGCATTGAAAACTTAGGACTAGTGCTGAAAAAATCTTCATTTCAAAACTTGTAGCACAAACTACTATTGTACACAACAAGCTTACACCTACTTATTAGATTTTTATTTTTCTAGTTTAATGATAATATTTATTCACCGGAACGTTTATTCAGCATATGCTTGTTCAGCATATCATATGCTTGTCATCTTTAAGTACAAGTGCAAATTATCATCTACATTTAACAGACAAGCAAAAAAGACCGTGCGCTGGAACGTCGATGCATTTAAACATCCGGAAACGCTGAAAAGATATCAGGAAATAATAACACAAAACATAGAAGAGCATGACATCTCTTCTGAGATGCCATTTAACATACAAGAAGAATGGCAAATGCTTCAATCAACCATTATAGCCGCAGCACAAACTACAATCGGAAAGCGGCCACCGAAATCACACAACGAATGGTTCGACGACGAGTGCCGCCAATCCGTTGAACATAAACAAAAACTGCGAGGAAAATGGTTAACAAGGAACACCCGAAGCTCCCAAGCTGATTATCTATGCGCCAGGAAAGCCTCAGCAAAACTTCTACGTAAAAAGAAACGCGAACATATGAAGAGCTGCATTGAAGACATCAACCAACATGCGGCCATCGGAAATTCAAAAGAGTGCTTTGCCAATGCACGTAATCTGACAAAAGATTTCCACCCAAGATCTACAGCCATCAAAAATGAAAATAATGAACTTACAACAAGTGAACGTGATGTGCTGGCAGTGTGGCGATCCCACTTTCAAGACCTATTGAATAGGACGAATGAAGTTCATCCTATTCGAGCAATTGCTCCATCAACTGAGGAGATTTTTGTCCCTTACCCAGCAATAGAAGAAGTGGAAGCTGCAATTAAAAAACTGAAAAATGGCAAATCACCAGGTTTCGATGGAATTCCCGCAGAACTTTTGAAAAATGGAGGAGCAGCTCTGGTCTCACGTATATACGATCTGATTCTTGCAATCTGGGACCAAGAAGACCTACCTGCTGAATGGAAAACAGCTCTCATTGTTCCGCTACATAAGAAAGGTGACCGTCTAAAGTGTGCGAATTATCGTGGCATCGCACTGTTGAACACAGCATATAAAATACTAGCTAATGTCGTACTTGCTCGACTCATCCCGTTCGCCGAATCTATCATCGGTGACTATCAGTGTGGTTTTCGTCCCAACCGCTCAACCACAGATCAATGTTTTACATTAAGGATGATTCTAGAAAAATGTTGGGAGTACAACATCAGCATTCACCAGCTCTACGTTGATTTCAGGCAAGCATATGATAGTATCATCCGCGACAACCTCTGGTCCGCACTCATATGCCTTGGTATCCCAGAGAAACTTGTTTCTCTGTGCAAACTCACAACATCGGGATCAAACTGTAGAATAGTAATCGAAGGGTCAGTTTCTGATCCTTTCGATATAACATCAGGTGTTCGACAAGGTGATGCACTCGCGCCTGTACTGTTTAATTTGGCGCTGGAGTACGCGATAAGAAAAAGCCGAATTGAGACGCAAAACTGCATATATAATAAATCTAGTCAAGTTCTTGGCTACGCAGATGATATTGTGCTTCTCGGACGTAGAACGAGCGATATTAAAGATAGTCTCTCTCAGCTTGAAAGAAGTGCTAAACGACTTGGATTATGCATCAACACCGGCAAAACTAAAGTGTTAACAACATCTAAGAACATACCTCCCGGAAATCTGGATACTGGCGACTACGAAGTGGAACGCGTGGAAAACTTCAAATACCTCGGGTCTGTGATAACATCGTCAAATGACATGCAGGCAGATATCAAAGCCCGTGTCTCTGCTGCATACAGAGTTTTCTACGCATACTCAAAACTTCTGCGATCAAAACATCTTTCGCGGTCGTGTAAACTCACACTTTACAAAGCATTAATTCGACCTGTGCTTACATTTGGAAGTGAAAGCTGGACACTGATTTCCTCCGATTGTAGAATTTTATCAACATTCGAGAGGAAGGTCATACGAACAATTTATGGTCCATGTAAAGTTGCTGAAAATCAGTATAGAATCCGAATGAATCACGAAATCAGACAGCTTCTTGGAGGCTGCGATATATTCGGATTCATTAAATCTAACCGGATCAGATGGTTTGGTCATGTAGAAAGGGCTCCATTAGATAGAATGATAAAAAAAGCGTCCCCTGGTTGTTACCAGCTAGTGTTCGTCGAAGAGGAAGACCTAGACAACGCTGGCGTGATGACATCATCCAAGACCTTCGTGATATAGGATGTCGAAACTGGGGTCAACTGGTCATGGAACGAGATGATTGGAAGCTTATTGCACAGACGGCAAAATCCCTTCATGGGATGTAAATGCCAGAGAGAGAGAAAAACGTTTATTCAGTGTTAATCACTGAAACTCACAAAAGTATGTCGAAGGATTAACAGTTAGTAAAGGTGTTGCCAATTTTTTCATAGTTGAAAACTTGTTTAGAAAACTTTGCGATACTTGTTAGGAAAACTTGTAGTATTACAAAATATCTGAAAAAAAATTTTCTTTACTATGATTTATAAAACTCGAATTTAATGTCAATTTTGGACACAATTTCACCAGAATGTTTGCCGGGCCAGACAAATTTTTACACGTGCCAAGTTTGGCACGCGTGCCACGTATTTGCGATCACTGGTGTAGTGCCTTTAATGCAGTGACGCTCTTTTAAGGAGTTTAGATTGATACACAGATAATGTTTATTCACTTATTCGTATTTATTAAACTAGTACGCTGACTTATTGAATTTAACGTATAGAACTGGTTAATCTTACTCACTAATTACAGATTTGATTTTTTATTGTATAGTTTATTGAATTCATTGTAAGTACTGTAGTTAAGATTGATACACAGGTAATATTAATTCACTTATTCGTATTTACTAAACTAGTACGCTGACTTATAGAATTTAACTTATAGAAATCACTAAAATGACTGCTTTAATTGATTTTATTAATTGTTACAAAACTACCGTGTTAATGATTTGTGTAAAACTGACTGTGTTTAAGTTACTTAATTGCTAAAAATTATGTGAACACTGACTGTCCGATTATTGATCAAAATTTTACTTATATAATTAAAAAATAATTACTCGTTGGAATAAATTATTGTTAGTTAATTGATATTGAAACAATAGACACACTGACTTTGTTTTTAATTGATTTTATTTAATGCCAATGTCGCGAATTGATTTTATTTAAATTAAACAATATTAACAAATATTTGAAAATGGCGCAGAGAAAGGTAATTTATGATATATTTGTTTTTAATTTTAGGTAGGTAATATTTGTTTTTAATAGAGTTTTAGGTCAATTGTTTTTATATTCATTGGTAGGAATTCGGACGATATTGCAAATCTAGTTTGGGAGTTGTTGTAGGAAAACTATGTAATTGGTTTTTCTACAACACACTGTAAGGCGGACTTTATTTTTTAATCCAGGCGGCATCCAATCTGGAGGTCGGATTGGAATCTGGTAGTTTGACTTGCTTGGGATAGCACTGAATCGTAAAAATATCACATACTTTGTCTTCAAAAGTGTTAACTTCAGCCCCAAAATCGTTGTAACAACAATTTTGAACTGTGGTAGTAAGCTGATTTCATTCTTCATCTGGATTTCTTCTTGACGTTCTGAATCTTTACGTGCGCGTCAGCGTTGATATGCGTTTAAATTTGATAACATACAAATGCTGGCCGAAATAGGCGAAATTTTTTTAAATTAATTGTTTATTCATCGAGAAAACGCCTAGTTTATGAACGTAAAATGCATAATTCTGTATAGTTTATCTATCGATCTTTATGTTGTGAAAATTTCAAGTCGCTACGCTAAGTAGATCGAGAGAATTTGAATATTGCCGATGAAAATCGATTTTTTTATTTAAACAACGAATAAACAATTAAAATTGTTAGTTAATATGATATTCGTGTATTGTCATCGGATATACGTATGCCAGCAAAGTTTTATTCATTTTCATTGAATATAAGGCAGTCAAATTAACGTTACAAGTTTTGATACAATAGTGTGTAGTAAAGAAAAGCGTTTAAAAAAATACATGTACTTTAACAAAGAGTTATGTTTGACATACATCGCTGCCCAAAACTAAAAACAAAAGAAGTTTTTTGCCGAAAACTATATCAAAATCCTTAGCCCAGACCGAATCTCAGAGCTGTGAGATGTCAGCCCCTCCATATTTTCAAAATTGAATTATATATCTGTTAATATATGTACCACATAGCCTGTATTAATTATATCATTTAAGTTTCAATAAAATGAACCATTTGAACTAGTTATTTATTTATTCACACATTTTATTCATAAAATTAGCCGCAACCCATTGAAGTTCTTGCTTGCTCAAATTTACTTGCATACACTACCTCGAACAGTTTTTCTTTATATTTTGCTTATCTCAAGTTTTTATCGTTCCAAAACAAAACACACACACAAAACTTTTTTGAAAGATTTCTTGAAACATTTCTGAAATATTTCAAACATATAAATTTCATGAAATTTATTATCACTATCTACTCGAAAAATCGTTTCAGCATTCCAACTTCTTTTCATTGGTGATATGGCATACTTTCTAAGTAGCATATCTAGCACAACTGTAGACGAATGCCGAACCATCTTTCTTTTTCATTGTGTCCAAAATGGCGGGGTTAAGTTAGGGGACGCGTTGAACAACATCTTTTTTGTAACACATGCGTACAAAATATTCAATTTTGTACTAGAATATAATACAAGAAAAAAATACTTTTCGTCACATATGACTACAAAATATTTTGTGCACGGACTAGCACGCCGCACAGTGGGATTTGTTCATACAATGTTTGGCAAAAAATATAAGGAGTGCTCGTAGAATGTTGAAATTTTGCTCTGAGCCTTTGGTTAGCTCAATTAAGAAAAATATAAAGTTTCATCAAAATTGGCCACGCCCACTACCCCACCGCCCATAGAACCCAAAATTTGTTTTTGGCCCAAAGTTTTTGAAATTTGGCACAGAACCTTTTATTACCTCAATTAAGAATAAAATAAAGTTTCATCAAAATTGGTCACGCCCACTACCCACCGCCCATAGAACCCAAAATTTCATGATCTTATGATTTTATAAATTTTATGATTTTATAAAAGATTATTAATTATTTAAACTTTTTTTTTTTTTAATTGATAGTATGGAGTCTTTCCTTTCATTTTATTATAGCGGGAGCACCTAGCACGACCGAGCAACCTTTTTTTTCTTCCAAGGAAGTTTGCAATCACGGCATATTATAGAACCAATTTTATTCTATCATATCTTTTAAACCATATGAGCGATCTTTATAATTTTTTTTTAAAATACGCAGAAACGGCTGTATTTGAAAATAATCACTATTTAAATTAGAGCAATAAAGTTATCTTACGTACAAACACTATAGAAGTGCGTAAACAGTTTTCAATATTTTGGACCAAAATTTACATGTGACTTTACTTCATTATTTCAAAGACAAATAAACGTTTTTTTGGGATACAATTTATGGATTCTTCATACTGAATCAATTTTCTACAAAACTGCATCATTACATTTTTAAATTTTATGTGTCGAAAAAATTACTTATTGCACAAAAAATCCCACTGTGCGCCGCCTGCATGTGCGATTTGTAGTTAAATCTATCCATATATCTATCAAGTATCTATATATAATATTTTTATAGCACTAAAGTATCAAAATAATAATTCAAATGACCTACCATATAGTAAAAACAACTTAAACACATCATTTGAATTGCAAGAAAAAAAAATTTATTGAGGTTTTCAAAGTTCATAATTTTGACAGCTTAGCTGGTGGGGTACTATATGTGTTAGTTCGAATTCTATATTACATTTTTATAGTTTCGAGCTCGAATAATTTAAACTATAACAACAAAGATGGCGCACTTTAATTATTTAAAAAGCTTAAATTTGTTTATAACTTTGTTAAATAAATGATTAAATGAACAATTAAATAAATATTTATAAATTTTACGCACTTGTTACAAAAAATAGTGTGTATTACTAGTGCGAATGCGTTTTCCAATATTTGGTGCAAAAATCAATAAAGTTTTTGAAGTGAATCATTTCTAGAAGTTCACACAAAAATTATATAATTTTTAATAATATTAACACATTTCATATGAAAAGAAATTTAAAATTCGAGAGTGTCTTCATGTTGTAATTGTTTCGTTGGTTAATGAATTTTGCACCATGACCAAACGACGATTTTTTAAAAAAATCGATAGAGTAATCATAACACTGCATATAATTGATAAATTTTTAAATAAAACAAAATCAAAATAAATTGCCAGAAATAAATCGTAAATAAAATAAAACTCTAAATTTTTTGTTTAGGGAATTTTCTCTCTAATTTTATATTTTTCTGTAGAAATAAATCTTAAATGACACCACTCAACAGTCACCAGTAGTATATCGGTCAATTACCTACTAGTATTTATATTTCTAGTTTTAGTGTAATTTTATTAGCTTACATAATCTTAGAATATTACTTTGACGAGATAATAAATTTTAACATTTTATCTCAATAAAATTAATTCTGAGCGACATTTGATTTTTGAAAGAGGATCACTAAATTTTCAATTATAAAACGAATAATTTTTTTTTTAATTTAAAATATTTACAATTTGAACAGACTTTAACATATATTTTTTTAATTATTTTTTATAGAGGATAATTTGTGTGTTCATTTTTAATGATTTTTAATGGTTTTTCTTCTGACATTTTAATTATTTGTTATTGATAACAGAATGTAGATGATGTTTATTTATCAAAATAAAAACTTAAAATTTTATTGGATTTTAAATAATATTGCGTGTGGTTTGGAGTCAACACTTCATTTGATTTTAATATAAAAACACGAAAAACGGAATAGTAAATAATTGAAGCAAAAGTGGAAAACCACAAATTTTTCTTTTACGTTTTATAAGAAAATTGAGGCCAATGTGTACAAATAATAATATAAACAGTAACAAATTTTTGATAAATTTTCAAAATATGAAGAAAAGAAACCGTGGTCTTAAAATAAATATTAACTATTGGCGGCTGTCAAAAGTTAAGATAAATAATGAATATTAAAAGAACAAGTACATTTATTTGTTTGTAACCACTCAACAAGATGATAAATATTTGTGTTAATTTTGACAGAATGAATTTTTTTGTAAATCTACGATATTGTTTGTATAAGACGAATGAATAGTACCTAAAATCAACAAACAAATAAGAAAATCCTTTTGGAGTAGAATTTTATAACCTTGAATTACATTTTTAACTGTGACTATTAATTGTGATACTTAAATTGAGATAAGTAATGGTGACAGTTAAAGAAAATATTTCAATAATTTTTTGTTATGAAAGAATTTAAATTAATAAAGTGATGTATTTTAAGACTTGGAAAAGATTATATATTATGCTATAAATTGTTTAATTTTTGTTATTGTGGTATCATGATACAATGTTTTTTTAAGTTGGTAAAAAGACTGAATTGAATAAACTATACGAACCATTACATGTTTACTACTAACCAGGTTTGCTAATCCGCATGAGCTATACTTTTGTGTTAAATGATTTTAGGTCTGAAATTTTTTATACATATATCTAACTTTATTTGCTGGGTCTCATGAAATTAGGAAAAAAATTGCCGGCTGGTCTCATGTAAATCATGAAAAAAATTGTTCTTTTAGCACAAGAATCTAGTTTGTTTATTAAATGGGCTTACAGAACTTGATTGACACAACAGTAATTTTCAATCACTTCCTGGGGCCCTATTCTTGAACCATTACGAAAGTTTTCGGTACCGAGTTAGGTTACTAAAATGGTACTCTTGACAATACTCATATGTTACGAAAATTTTTGCAATGAATTGGTAATGGTTTTTTCGTTCCTTATTTCATTTTCGTAATAAAATTTACATACAAAAATTCTCAATTTTAAATTTTTCATGAGTTACAGTGAGATAGAGATAATAATTTAAACTGTTAAACGGACAAAATTGTGGATGCATATTTTTTTGTATAAACGTAAAATAACTTACCTCTGTTCAACTGGCACCCACCTCGCAAAAATAAAAAAAATTTAGCTCAGAATTAGGAGCTATTTAGGAGCTTTAAAAAAACCCATGAATAAAATTTTGAGCTCGACCCCTAAGCAGAAATCTTCATTTAAAAATGAAGGGGCTGAGTGAACGTTCACTCAGCCCTCCCATACCTTAAAAATAATTCTAAAGGATAGGGCATAGGCTCATAATTTGGAGCTATTTAGGAGCTCTTAAGGCTGTATACTGTTGGTTTTAGAGCTCCACCGCTATTCTTAAAACAACCCCAAAACTGGTTTGGCTTAGAAGCTCTTAAGACTGTATAGTTTTGATTTTGAAGCTCGACCCTATTCTTAAAACAACCCCAAA
Organism: Diogma glabrata; assembly: GCA_963693315.1. Taxonomy (NCBI): domain Eukaryota; kingdom Metazoa; phylum Arthropoda; class Insecta; order Diptera; family Cylindrotomidae; genus Diogma; species Diogma glabrata. The sequence goes on along the minus strand of OY856187.1, from coordinate 24,230,336 downwards.
ACTAGTAGGCAATCGAAGATAACACATAAAAATACCATAAAACAAAAAATTTCTTTATAACATGTAGTTCTTGAATGAAAAAAAAATAAAAACAAGCAATTCTGTTTCATTCCGAGTTGCAACCCTATAGCTGGAAAACCATCCCTTGGGTCACACACGCGTGAGGGAACTATGTTAAAGCATGGAGGTACGGATCGTTTTATTTCGGTAAATGATTTTGCGATTTAGAAGCTTACTAAATATATCACTCTATATTTCTGAGTGGCAACCCTTTAGAAAGTGCCCCTGAAGAGAACTATGTTAAAGACGGTGAATGGTCTTCTGATTTAGGAGCTTACAAAATATGTCACTCTTTATTTCTGATTTGCAACCCTTTCGAAAGTGCCACCCCTTGTATCATAAACGCAGTTCCCTATGTTAAAGCGTAGAGAAATAAATCTTTTTATGTCGGTGAATGATCTTCAGATTTAGGAGCTACTAAATATGTCACTTTAAATATTTCACCGATATATAAAGATCCCTATCTCTATGCTTTAACATAGTTTCCTTACGCGTGTATAGTACAAGGGGTGGAACTTTCTAAAGGGTTGAAAATCAAATATAGAGTACACATTTAGTAAGCTCTTAAATCGGAAGTTTAACATAGTTCTCTCATCCGTGTTTGACCCAAGTGGTGGATTTCCAGCTAAAGGGTTTCAGAAAGAAACAGCTCAGAAAGAAACAAAGAAACAGTTGCTTGTTTTATTTTTTATAATTCAAGAGCTACTTACATGTTATAAAGAAATTTTTTATTTTATGGCATTTTTTATGTCTTGTCTTCGCTTGCACACTATTTTTGGTTTTTTAAGAATAGGGGTCGAGCTTCAAAATCAAAAGTATACAGCTTTAAGAGTTTCTAAATAGCCTTTAATTATGAGTCTATTTACAACCCTCTGGGGTTATTTTTAAGGTGTGGGGGGCTGAGTGAATGTTCACTCAGCCCCCCATTTTGAAATGAAATTTCTGCTTAGGGGGTCGAGCTCAAAATTTTATTATTGCGTGGTCTGTAAGCTTCTAAATAGCTTCTAATTCTGAGATAAAAGTTTTTTGAAGTTTGCATTGTAGGGGGGCCAAACCAGTTGTGGGGTTGTTTTAAGAATTTGGTTGGAGCTCTAAAATCAAAAGTATACAGCCTTAAGAGCTCCTAAATAGCTCCCAATTATGAGCCTATGCCCGATCCTCTAGAGTTATTTTTAAAATGTGGGCGAGCTGAGTGAACGCTTACTTAGCACCCCCCCCCCCCCATTTTCAAATGAAGATTTCTGCTTAAGGGATCGAGGTCAAAATTTTATTATTACGTTTTTTGTAAGGCAGGGGGGGGGGGGGCAGCATGAACAGAGGAAAATAACTTTTTTGATTTACGACGGCGTGCTAAAAATAAATATAATAAATTATAATGATTAATATAAGACGCGGAGAAAACTAGTCAATTTAATTTTAAAGATGCGACAAACCTAAAAGAAAAAGTCACCGAATAATTAAATTTAATAATAATTTATTTAAAACAAATTTAATAATTTTTTCTTTTTACAATTTTTTTAAATAATATTTTGTAACATGTTTCAACGATAAATGGTCATTCTCAAACATTTGAAAATAAAATTAAATAAAAATATAATTGAATAATTAAACTCTGTACCTGGCGCGTTTAAGGACTAGAATGGCTGGAGAAAGGTAAACATAAAGTTTTTAGCTTTAACACAAATTTTTACTAACATTATATCAAATAATTTTATTGTTTAAAATATAATGCCAAACGACACTAATAACCACATTATTTTAGGCTTGGTATGATATAAAAACTGCTGCTAAAAGCAAAAGCGCCTGTATAGAAATTACCAGGGTGGAACGGGTGGAGGCCAACGTCTAAACCTAGAAACAACGCCGTTAGAGCAGCGAGTTTTAGCATTGCAGTCGGCCCTACATCCTCACAAAAAAAAATTAAAACAACTTGTGAACCAATGTATTATGATTATGATATTTTAATTGATTTAAAATTTAAATTAAATATATAATTTTAAAAATGTTTTATTTTGATTATTTTATCCAATTTTTTTTTAAAAATTTGAATCCACATTTCTTTAATGTATCAAATAGTGTGAAATATTTAATCACCTCATTACGTAATGTCATTGTTTTTTATTCACCACTTTTCTATTTTCGGAATGGTTTCAAGAATACTAATTTATAATTTCTTTTGTTTTTATGGTTTTCCATATTTTTCACTGTTTGTGTGCTTTTGTCACTTTTGAATTAAAATGCAATAATTAAAAATATACTTTTTTATATGTTTATTTTTAATTTTTTATTTTATTAATAATAATATAACTAACTTGTTACTATAACAATTGTATTTGATTTTTATTTTTATTGAAAATCGATTTCGACTACGAATACTTTCGACTTATCATCAGTTCTTAAATTATTATTCGTTAATATTAATTATTATTAATTAATAATTTAAGAAATAAGAACTAATTTAATTTAAAATTGTATTTTTAATTATTGCATTTTATAATTTCTCCTTTACGATTACGAAAATTTTAGATAAGTACCCAAAATTTTCGTAATGGTTCAATGATAGATCCCCTGGATACTGGAAAGATTATTTTAAACGGTATCTGGTAACTTTTCTTAAACAATTTTTGCTATTATGGCTGGTAGTTATTGGTATTCGATATCACAAAATATGTATTAGAACTATTATTTGTAACACGTATAAATTCTACATTCACTCAGAAAATTTATTTAAATTTCTGATTACTCACATTTTCTTGTAAAATCTACAAATTTTTTATAAAAATTTAAAAAATGTTGCAGTTTCAAACAACTTTTGGTTTTTCGAATAATTCATTTTTAAATTCACAGACATAAGTAGCTTTTACAGAATTGTTTGTGTTTTAGAAGTGAAGTCTGTCGAAGCCAAACCCTAGCGATTGTCAGAAATAACTGGGACTGGATTGTGGGAGCTGGTTGTGCCGACCGTGGCTATCTACCACAGTCAGTTGAAGCTGACGATTGTTAGGATGAAAGCACAGCCTGATCGCCATTATTAATTATCAAGACGGGGTGTGTGAATAGACAAGCTGCTCGTGCTACAGCCTGGATTACGCTAAAAGTTTATTAAAATTTGGTAGCCAAATATTTCATTTCGAACTCTTGGCTGTGATACAAACAAATGAACGTGAACCAAAACAAAAATCACAAATAACGGTACTTTTCAGCACCATAAGACAAAAATTTACGGACCCCCAGTCCGTATTTTGCAATTGAACATAGAAGGCAAGAGCAAGTCGAAAATTGAACATTTACAAAGAGTGTTAAAAGATTTTTACATCGACGTTGTAATTTTGCAAGAAACGCATGCAGCAGATGAAGTGCAACTTTCCTCTAGGAAAAACCTTGTTGGTTACAAATCAATTATTGCTATTTACCATCAAGCATATGGATCTGCCACGTATGTTAAAAAAAATCATAAACTGCACCCATGTACTTACATAGTTGGAAACCGATATACATCTTATTGTTGTTGATATATCGGACACGAAGACTGTAAACGTACAAAAGCCTCCAAATACAGGAGGGCTAACTGCTAATCTACCATTATTTAACCACCCATCAATATATGTTGGTGACTTCAATAGCCATCACGCCCAGTGGTCCTACTCAAATAACAATACCAATGGCATACAACTGACTGACTGGGCAGATGGTAACAACATGTTCCTGATATATGACGCAAAAGACATGAAAACCTTTATATCTGCTAGATGGCGAGGTGATTACAATCCCGACCTCTGTTTCTTCACAAAAAACAAACAACGTAACCCTATTCCAATATATAGGGATGTTTTACAAGGTTTTTCACGCTCTCAACATCGTCCAGTAATTCTTGAGGTTGGAATCCAAATCCCACTCGTTAACTCTACTCCTCAACCTAGATGGAATTTTAACAAAGCTGACTGGGATAAATATAGGTTGGAGTTGGATGCAGTGATTTGTTGGATCCAACCCATTCCTAAAAGTTACGATAGGTTCGTTGGAGCCATCATCTCAACTGCTAAGAAATGCATTCCAAGAGGCTTCCGTGAAGAATGCATTCCTGGCCGGAGTAGATAGAGAGATAAATTATATGAGGAGTACCTTAGGCTGATGACTTAATTTACTCACTGGACCCCGCCAGGAAACAAAAGTGGGTTAACGCTGTTGAAAACATTGATTTCTCTCATTAAAGCAGGGAAACTTGGAGTTTCCTTCGGAAGCTGGGTGGCTCATATTCAATTACTCGAACTAACAATGAAATAAATCTAGAGGACATTGCAAATCATATCGTAAACATGTCTTGTTCTTCTATTAATCGCCTTCATAAGAGAACAATTAAACGTAAATTAAGAGAAATGAAGCGCAATTGCTCGTCTCCACCGAAGTATGCGAACTCTTTTAGTGGTAAAGAATTAGATTCAGTTCTGTCCCAAACAAAAAATGAAAAAGCAGCTGGCTACGATGGTATTTTTCCAGAATTTCTTAGAAATGCCGATCCAATAAACCAGGCAGCTATCGCTCGATTGCCTTGTGAGCACCTGCTATAAATTGCTAGAACGACTCATATACAACCGTATCGCACCCATCTTGAATAACCAGATCCCAGTCGAACAAGCTGGTTTCCGTCCCAATCGCAGTTGCTCTGACCAACTGATCGCTTTAACATTCTATATCGAGGCTGGATATCGAAAACAATTTAAAACAGGCACAGTATTCATCGATCTCACTGCAGCACATGACTCGGTCTGGCGAGTTGTGATTATATATGAGGTGTTGAATGCAATGACTTGTAGCACTATCTCGCGTTTAATTAACAACATGCTGAGTAATCGTGTATTCAAAGTTCATCTAAATGATTCCTGTAGTAGGTCTAAAGTGCTTAACAATAGTTTGCCACAGGGTTCTGTCCTGACGCCATTACTTTTTGATTTGTACATTCATGACATTCCTGACACAACGTCAAAGAAATTTGGTTACGCTGATGATTGTACCCCGGTCACCCAAAACAAAGACATGGGTGTCTTGAAAGATTTGCTCTCAACTGACCTGGCGAAAATGAATTACTATTTTCGAACGTGGAGCTTATTTCCTAATCTAAGTAAAACCGAGAGTTCTTGTTTCCACTTAAACAATTAACTTGCAAAACACAAACTATCAGTGTTATTTAACGGCACTGTCATTAAATACAATCAACACCCAAAGTACCTGAGCATTACTCTCGATAGAACTCTTTCTTTTAAACTCCACCTAGAGAATACGTCAAAAAAACTTAAAACGAGAAACAATATATGTATTGCACAAACTGGCAGGCTCGAATTGGGGTGCTATTCCAGTTAACCTCCACACAACTGCTCTAAGTCTTGATTACTCAGTGGCTGAGTACAACACACCAGTCTGGTTGAATAGCACACATACTCTAAAAGTTGACTGCCAGCTGCATGCCACGATGCGTACTATAAGTGGTACTATCAGGTCCTCTTCTTAGCCTTGGCTCCCTGTGTTAAACAATATCGCTCCACCTACCCTCAGACGCTCGCATGCGCTCATGCGTGAACATAAAAAGGTAACCAACAACATCGTGTTAACCTAGTACGAATATTACGGTGACCACACTCGTTGTCGATTGAAGTCGAGAAAACCTCCACATAAAACTGCCATCCACCTGTTGGCAACTAATTTTGCAACTAATTTCAATATCTTGGATGCCTGGGACACCTCCTGGCATCATTCCAACACACCTGGTTTTTCTATTACTAACCCGAATTCTACCCAACCTGGTATCGATCTGCCACGTCATACTTGGACTACACTAAACCGAATAAGAACAAATCATGGACGTTGTGCTGATTCTTTCTACAAGTGGGGCATTTCAGAGTCCCCTCAATGTGACTGCGAAGCTCCATAACAAACCATAAAACACATTGCAACTGTGTGTCCAATTCGACGATGCAATGACAACATCTCAGACATCCATTTGGCAACGCCCGATGCAATAGCATGGATAGACTCACTCGATATAAATATCTAACGTTCAAATGTACTGCCCAATGTTCAAATATTTTACTTTTTAACTAAAAGACGCGTAATCAAATTGACTGTAGGCTCATTTAATGTGTATTCATGTTTTGTTTTAGGTAGATTTCATAGAAAAATCTACCTGTTTTAAGTTTTATTTTTATTTTTAAATGTGTCACAACAAAAACCACACGCTAAATAAATAAAATGATTAACACAGAGTGGAACCATTTCAGTCATCTAAGTGCGCGTCGATCACAACCAGTGCAGATCCTGCAAACTGCTAACTTGCAATTAATAAAACCTCAACGTCTCTTCAATTTTAAAGTAAGAAGAGCAAGAAACTCCTTCGGCGGTGGAGCGAAATCGCCCTCTCCGCGATCGCTTTTATAAAAGATTATAAAAGAAAAATAAAGAAACGAGTTAAACAATTTAAATAAATTATATAAATTTAAAAAATTAAATAAATTAAATGAATTAAATAAATTAACTAAATTTAATAAATTAAATAAATTAACTAAATTAAATAAATTAAATAAATTAAATAAATTAAATAAATTAAATAAATTAAATAAATTAAATAAATTCAATAAATTAAATAAATAAATAAATTTAATAAATTAAATAAATTAAATACAATTAATTATAGATAAGTTAAATAAATTCAATCAAATAATAAAATTTAAATTAAAAACCAAATTTACAAAGTTTAAAACAAAAAGAAATTTACAAATTAAATTTAAATCAAATAGAAAATTTACAAATTAAAAAAATTGGATTAGTATAACAATTCAAATAAATTTTTAGCAACAATTTGTGACAGAAATTACTTGCAGTTATTTTTCTTCGGTTTTTTGCTACCATTGTGAAGGTTCTAGGTTGTATTTTTTACCCCCTTCGTTATCATATCAATACCTGAGAAAAGAGGACTTGGCATAATTTTCCTATTGTTTTTTTTTGTAAACGCACCTCCTGTAGGGATTTTCTAAAGTGCGCTGTTTTACAGACATCGAGTTACCAATAGAGTAGTTTACGGGCTAAGTTTCCACACCCCATCCAATTTCATCGCTTAAAGCGACACTCGCGAATGAACGAAGGTCCTGCAGTATGTTATATATTCCAAGAAAAATTTACGACATCTTGTACAGTAGTTACCACTCTCTGTCAACACCAGTTTCTTTAGAACTGAGCAACAAGCTGGCTTGAAAACAAAAGAACTTGCCCAGACTGTCAACAACGATTAAGACTGCTTGACTCAAGAAAAGTTGGTAATTCAACAGGTGCGGTCTCAAAGTCAAAACCGAGATCTCAAACAACCACTTAAAATGTAGGTCTTATGACGAACAGCAAATGCTAATACCATCGCGCCATGCCTAAAGCCGCTGAACATACCAAAGTTACCTGCTTTCGAGACAACCCACATTAGCCATTAAAACCTTGAAAAGTTGATAGAAGCTGATAAAATGGTAACACAGAACAGCACGTGAGTTGACCGATAAGTCAAAGAGCAAATTTTACTGCCCTTTCTTAGTCTTCCTAGTCGAGATTCAATGTCACAACATACGTCTATGGCTCAAAATCCAAAAGCTTGGAGGAACCAATCCAATAATAAAAGAAACGCTAAAACCATCAGCCATCATAACGTTATTTTCAATCCTTAGTCCCAAGGGCTTAAAACCATAGAATTTTTTATGCTTCGAGTTGCAGACGTTGTGGAAAGCTGTAAGCGTCGATACCTAGGCAACCGCGTAACTAAAAGAGCAGATATTTTTAAAATGTCTATAACTGTAGGATATATGGAGGAGTCACCATCAGCAGATGAAATTTCGAAGATACTGGCCTATCTTAGGATCTCTAAGGTGGTCTATACACGATTCGCGCTTCCAGTTCAGAAAATCGATAAGCTGCTGGCTCTGTAAGACGCTTCTGCTCTCGAAACACGATTCGCGCTTCAAGTTCAGAAAATCGATAAGCTGCTGGCTCTGTAAGACGCCTCTGCTCTCTAAACATGCAAGGTAGCGTGGCCAAATAAGAATCACGCTCCAAAAGCTAACTCCAACTTGGTGTTCTGACCAAGGTCATCTGACTTCATAACCAAAGTTTCAACGGGCAAACAGCAGACAAATATTTTGCAGACGTGGATAAAATAGCATCTTGTATTCGCATAGAATGATGGCAATTCTTCACTCGGATAATTCTCTCCACTCGCTTCGCTCGTTCCGGGAAACTTCATCCTCGTGAAGAATTGCCATCATTCTAGACTCATACAAGAATCTACTATTATAGTTTTGCGAAACCGTATGAAATTTAAACAAGTTAAAACTAATATGTTTATTAAATACCATAGAAAAACTAAGGAAAGAGTAAGGACACTTCCGTTCAGGTGATTGTATTTGTATCATTAACGGTAGATCGAAAATTTGACTTGATCGGCAACATCGACCATACCTTAACCATACCATTCTGATTTTTGATTTTTATCTTTTTTAATCATAAAAATAGATTATCTCACACAATAACCTTGAATTCAATAACAAATCTAACATTAACCTAAAAATATTTATAAAATTTTAACATCCGTCAACAGTCCGTGTCTAATCTTCATCAAATTTATATTCTTATAATAACATTTAATAAAATATGAGAAATCATAAAAAAATCTTAATTCTTTCTACTATAAATAAATGAAATATTTTCTTTAATTTTTCATTTTCTGCGATATAAACAAATAAACTAGAAAAAAAAAATTTCTTTTATCAAATTTCATAAAAAAAAATAATAAAACAAATGTGCATATTTGTTTAATTAATTTAGAATAAATTACATAAATAATTGAGTGGAAGAAAAATATAATATGAAATAAAATCGGACAATTTTTGGTTAAATCTTTGATTAAAATTAATTACTGTAGTAAAATTTTACTTGTTTTAGAGTATTAATTTCTTATTCTGTGATAAGAATTTCTAAATATTTGGTTTTATTTTGTGCAAATACATCAATTTTCATTTGAAAAGTTTTTGTATCGACATTTTTTTATTGTTTTTCCTATTATTTCATTTTTTCTTGGAATCTAATCTAAATAGTAAATATTATGAAAGATACCAAAGATACAAAAAATACCAAAGAAATTATGAAAGATGTTCTGAATTCAAATTCAAATAAAATAATAATCGTAAAAATAATAATAAAATTTGAGGGCGATATTACTTATTTTGAAATATTTTTAGTTAATTTTTAAAGCAGTCCACCAATTTATTGGTTGAAAATCTCAGATGTTTATGGTTAAAATTTATGCTACATGGTTTATGTGCAGGGTTAGTTAAAATTTGAAGCGATTTTCGCTTTAGATTAAATTTAAGATTGTTTTCATGGTCCCATATGAGGTTGCACGCAAGTCTCATATATGTTTTCTTGTATACCAATAAATATAATGCTAGCCCAATTTACCATTCTAAAACATAATACAACTGTTCCATATATTAATAAACAGCTTTGGTTGGCTCAATGAACAATTTATTAATATAACGAATGCTTTTGTAGTACTAGTAAATTGTTCATTAAACCAACAAAAAGTAATTTATTAATTGCTGTTTATTAATGAAACGACTAATTTTATTGTACCTTTTTCAGTACAGTTACGTAGATGTAACGTACCACTTTGTCGCGACGCTATATTATTTTAAGTGTGGGAGGGGCCCTTTTTCACGTTACATTACATCTTTTGTAGAATTTTTGAGAACATTTTTGATGTTAGCCAGAACCAAACGCAAAATAACAAACACAAAATAGAAAATGTTCTCAAAACGTCCACATACAATGTATGTCTATCGTATCACCAACACCACTATGAACACAGTAACCATTAACCCCTAAAATAACACAAAATAACTAACTCCACATGCCAAGAAGAAATTCAACTAGACATGAAAAGAAACCTTACGTCACATAGTTTAACGCCATAAATAAACATACTTATTTAACCTACACTGTGATGGAGGAAAAATCTTTAATGAACCGACGGTACCAGTTTGCCATTCCTAGTAACCGTCTAACATCTCTTATATTTTTTGGATATGGCATATTTAAAATAGGGGATATTTTCTCTGGATCTGGTGAAAGTCCATTTTCACCTAAAACGTAACCCAAATACCTCAGTTCTTTAACGCAAAATTCACATCACAACATCAAAGAAATTTGGTTACGCTGATGATTAGACCCTGGCCACTCAAAATAAAGACATGGGTGTCTTGGAAGATTTGTTCTCAACTGACCTGGCGATAATGAATGACTATTTTCGAACGTGGAGTTTATTTCCTAATCTAAGTAAAACCGAGAGTTCTTGTTTCCACTTAAACAACAAACTGTGTCATTTAACGGCACTGTCATCAAATACAATCAACAGCCAAAGTACCCGGGCATTACTCTCGATAGAACTCTTTCTTTTAAACTCCACCTAGAGAATACGTCAAAAAAACTTAAAACGAGAAACAATATATTGCACAAACTGGCAGGCTAAAAAAAAACTATTTTGACGAAATTTACTTAATAAAGATGGAGTTTTTCTGGTTATTGTCCCCGCAAGGGATGCCAAATAAAGCGTGCCACTATGTCACAACGCATTATTTTAAGTGTGAGACGGGCCTTTATCAAGTTGGATTTCATAAAGCAGTTCCATCGATTAATTTTTTTTCACGTTACACAGACTTCAAACTCAGTTATTTTGCCTTCATTAACAAAAGATGAAAAAAAAACAATCTGTTTTGACAAGCAACATACAGCTGCCATCAAAAAGCTTGTAGTAACCGATTTAGTTTTGATATTTCAAATATTTATTCCAATTTTCTATACGTATTAATAAACACTTGTTAACTGACTAAGTATCTCTATGGAAAAATAAAAATAAAACCATATTGTAAGACTGCGTTTGAAGCAACTCCTAAATGAGGATTCTCACCTATGTCAATTTCAAGTCATGCATTAGTAGAGAAGCTCAGTGTTTTAGTTTTAGTTTTAGCACTGAAACGTGTTTCTGGATTAAGCTTTGCATAAAGATGTTAAACCATCTTAATCCGGTAGATGATTTCAACATTCCACAAGACAATTTAAAAAAACATTAAATAAATTTATAAAATCTTTTTTAATAATTTTTTTAAAAAATAGATTCTAATAACCTTCAATCTCCTGTAGACTAGACAAAAAGTCATCACGTGGTATGGTTTTTGAAAATGAAGAATTACGTTTACGAACGATTAATATAAGTGCCGATGTTGAAAGAGGTTAGTTAGTCAAAACAGAATACGAAAGCTTGTTAACATAACATTAGCTATAATAACGTAATTTAATTTTTTTCCTTTCTATAAAATCTTGATTTGATTTCTTCTATTTTCTTTTCGACCAGGACAATCAGATATAAGAAAATTACGTAGAGAAAATGAATTGCTAAGACGTGAAATTTGGACATTACGTGATGAGTATGATAGACTAGATAAATTATTACAAGATCATCGTCCTGTGAAAGATGATTGTGGTAATATTAGTTTGGTAAAGTTTGATGAAAATGCAAGCCATAGTCATCATCATCATCATCAACAACATCAGCATCAACTTCATCAACCACAATGTGACTTGAGTGATAGCGATGTGACCACATGTGATGATGATTCAGAGGTTTGTTTTATTTGTTTGTTGATTTTGAATTAGTCGAATATTTTTGTTTTGTTTGTTTGATTTTTCTGTTTGATTGATTTATAACATTGTTTGTCTTTTAAGAGTTTTGTACGTTTTTTTTACGTTTGTATACTTAAATTATTTGTTTTTTGTTCATATAATATGATCTGCAAATAAAAATATGTAATCTGCAGTTAAGCTCAAAGCAAGCTTATTCTCATGACAAAAGAAAACGAAAAGGGAAGAGCTTTAACCAAGCCTATGACTTTTCATATTTTTTACCATTTTTTATCTCTTCTAAAACCTATTTTACGTTATTATTTTAAGGAAAGTTGATTTTCTAAGAAAAATCTTACTTAAATATTAAAATTGGAATTGGAACGTTATATTAATACAACGTGGGTGAGTTGAGTCACGTAAAAGAATTTTTGCTACTCTCTAGCTAGACATGGTTCTAGACAGACTCATGACAAAATATCGAAAAGTGAAGAGCTTTAACCAAGCCTATTCATATTTTAACCTAATTTTTCATATTTTTTACCATTTTATCTTCTTTAGGATCTCTAACCTATTTTATGTTATTTTTTGAAGGAAAACTTATTTTCTACGAAAAATCTTACTTAAATATAAAAATTTCAACATTAAATTAATACAACGTGGGTGAGTTGAATTACGTAAAAGAGTTTTGTAAAAGAGACATTGTTTGCTTAACAATAGGGCGGAATAATTCTCCATTTTTGTTGTTTTTGCATCTACTATAAATAATTGATATGTAAATGCTTTTTGTTTTTTATTTTTTAAAAGCAATTTCTAATCAAACAAAAATTATAACAATGAAACTTAAATAATTAGGTTTTTTAATTAATTAATATTATTATTATTCTACAACATGACATACCGTCTGTTTAATATGAACAACTCAACAAGAACTTAACATCAATGAAAACCCTAAAACTCTAGAGAGATAGTTTAAAGGTGAAAATGATAAGTCATAGTGAAATCATTTCAATTACACTATTTGTAATTCTGTAATGATTAATACATAATAGAAAATTCGGAAGAAAACCTCATTTTATATTAAAAAATCGGATATTCAAAATCACACCACTAAATATCGACAAAAAAAATCAATTTTCAAAATAAGACATTTAAGTTCAAAAAACTTAAAATCAAAAATAAAAACCGCAAATTTAAAAATCCTATTCCTATTAAGTCAAACCACAAAAAAAGTTAATGAAAACACCAATCTGCTAGCAAAACTAGAAAAAATTAATTAAAATATTTTAATCAAAATGTTGATGCTCAAGAAATGTATTAATCTAAAAAAAATTAAAACTTGAAGTTAAACCACAAAATAATAAGTCGGCATTAGTATACCTTCTATATTAGGCGACTCCAAAATATAAACTTGAAACTAAGATTTAACTTTAAATAAAAAGCTTCAACTTTAATCTTTAATGATAAATCTTAACACTCAACTAAAATCTCTGAGTTTTAACCACTAAACTTTTAACTTCTTGCTCTATACTTTAATTTATAAATCTTGAGCTTTAAGCTCTAAGCTCTCACCTATAAAATATTACTTGTGCGCTACAATGAGCCATGAAATATAAACTCTAAATTCTAATCTCTAGACTATAAATTTTAAACTCTAAACTCAAAACTTTAAACTGTTAACTCTTCACTGTAAACTATAAACTCTAAGCTCAAAACTCTACACTCTAAACTCTAAACTCTAAACTCTAAACTCTAAACTCTAAACTGTAAACTGTAAACTGTAAACTGTAAACTCTAAGCTCCAAGCTCTAAACTGTAAACTCTGAACTCTAAACTCCAAACTCAAAGTTATAAGCTCTAAACTCTACACTCTAAAAACCAAACTCCATTTAGAATCCTCTAATCTCTCAACTCTAACTCTAACTCCTAAACTCTAAACTCAAAACCCTAAACTCTAAACGCTAAACTCTAAACTCTCAACTCTAAACTCTAAACTCTAAACTCTAAACTCTAAACTCTAAACTCTAAACTCTAAACTCTAAACTCTAAACTCTAAACTCTAAACTCTAAACTCTAAACTCTAAACTCTAAACTCTAAACTCTAAACTCTAAACTCTAAACTCTAAACTCTAAACTCTAAACTCTAAACTCTAAACTCTAAACTCTAAACTCTAAACTCAAAACTCTAAACTCTAAACTCTAAATTCTAAACTCTAAACTCTAAACTCTAAACTCTAAACTCTAAATTCTAAATTCTAAACTCTAAACTCTAAACTCTAAACTCTAAACTCTAAACTCTAAACTCTAAACTCTAAACTCTAAACTCTAAACTCTAAACTCTAAACTCTAAACTCTAAACTCTAAACTCTAAACTCTAAACTCTAAACTCTAAACTCTAAACTCTAAACTCTAAACTGTAAACTCTAAACTCTAAACTCAAAGCTCTAAACTATTAATTCTAAACTCTAAACTCTAAACTCTGACCTCTGACATTTAAACACCAAATTCTTAACTTCAAACTCTAAACTCTATAGTCTAAACTTAAACTCTAAACCCTAAATTCTAAACTTTAAACTCTTAACTCGAAACTCTAGACTTTAAACTCGAAACTCTAAACTCTAAGCTCTAAACTCTGAGCTCTAAACTATAAACTCTAAACCCCAAACCATAAACTCTAAACACTCAACTCTAAACTATTACCTCTTAACTCTAAACATTCTACTCCAAACTCTAAGCACTAAATTAAACTCTAATCTCTCCACTCTCAACTCGGATTTATTAACTTTTTTTCTTCTTATAAAGTGTAATCTAAAATATACGTTTTTATTTTTCAGAGCAGCAGTGATTCCATTAGCAATTGTACTGTCATCGAAAATCAACCAACCCCAGAAGTACAATTATCCGAAATATTTGATAACCTTGATAACGAACAAATAACAGATAGCTCATCAAACTTCGAAACATTATCTGTTGTCTTGGAAGAGAATATATCAACGAGTACAGAACAATTAGAAATTGAAGACATCAAAACTCCAAATATAGAAGATATAAAACAAATAAATTGGACAGAAAATCAATTACAAAATCTTGAACCAATTAAACTTTTAGTTCCGAAAAGGTGTCATAAAATTGAAGCATTGCAAAACCAATCATTTCAAAAAGGTGGTAACTTAGAAGATCTATTATTCGATATTCAAAATCTGTCACGTGATATACATAGTTTACAGATGTTAAATAATAGTAAACTAGATCATAATGATGAATTTGATAGCAACCGTCCGGATATTCTTGCATCTTCAGTTTCATTAGGTTCAACGGTTGAGCATAAAGATGGATACCAAAACGATGGGAAAAAACCATTTCGATCTGAAATTAATTTGATTCTAACACAACCAGACAAACATTCAACGTCCGAGTACGCTCAGAAAACCCAATCCTTATCACAAACGCCAATTGGATTTGAATCGTTTAATCTGGAGTCGATTACAGAGCCCTTACTTCAACTTTCCGAAAATGTTGAGATTATAGAGGAAAATATAAATCAGAAAATAGCTGCAAATAATGTAACCAAAAACAGTGAATTTGTTCGAAAACAATTCCAGAAAGGTCCTAGTTTCTCGTTAAACGAAATTCAAACACATCAAACAAAATCTGAACATTCCAAGTTTAAACGACTTTCACTTGATATACCAATTACGGATTCAGCTGAAATGCGATTAAATGAAACCAATATTAATGACGGCAGCAACAGTTCGAATAACATACACAACAGTTCACAACAGATATCTTCAGCCAAACAAATATTTAACACAAAAGTTAATAAAAGAAAACCATCGAGACAGGTTTCAATGTTTTTTAAACGAAAAGATAAAACAAAAAGTAAAGCCAAAGACGATGAAGACGACGAGTTTTACAATTACAATGCAATGAACAATAAATTTAATCAGACATTTTCTTTTCGTGGTACAAACAAACAACAAAAGCAAGCTTTAAAAATGAAAACAAAACCAAACAAAGTACAGCAAAAACAACAACAAACACAGCAATATTTACGTTCGGTTAGTGATAGCAAGGGTTCGGGAATGACAAACAGCGGAAATAGACGAACTCCTCGAATGAGCATTGGTGGGAGTTTTTTGATGAATGAGATTAATGATGATGACTCAGATGATATTAAATCGATACGAAATAGTAAAAATTTGGATGGAGACGACGGTGCAGAAATAGATTCATCCCGAGAAACTTCAGCTGATAGTTTTCGATCAAGAAAATTGTCAATAGCTTCGTTTAGTAAGAGGGAAGAAAAAATTCCATGGTGTGGGTGCTGGGGTAATGGCTGTTTTTAGGGGGGTGTATATTAATTAATGTATCGCGACGTAAAATAAATTATTTATATTTATTAATAAATAAAGTTTTTTACTTACTTATATAAGAAAAGTTTATTCAAAACATATCGTTTTTTTTTCAAACAGAGAACAATGAATAAAAATTGTGTTATAACAGTGTAAAACAAAACGCCTGAATGTCTACAATAGAAACAAAATGATTAGAGTTTTTCTCCAATTTAAATTACGTAGGGTGTATAATAAACTCTTTACTAGTTTTTGAAGTTTTTTTTATACGTCCATTAATAAAGTTGATAAAATTAAACTGTTGAAATAAATCGATATGACAGATGGATGTTGGCAGTTGTAGGATCATATCTTGTTGCTGGTCGGTTACAGTAACCAACACATTAAAAAAAATTGAATATGATCTCATTGTGATCTCATACTAGCAGGTATCCGCACAGCGATGCCTTTGCTTTGTAAATGAGTGGTTAAACACTAAATTTGCTGCGGTAGTTTAGTACGTAACCTTACAAAATTTTAACAATTTAATAATCTTATAATATTATTATTTTTGTACTGTAGTTTAATGTAATTTAATTTTAATTATTTCATTGTTTTACTATATTATTAAAAATTTTATAAAAAACATTGTAACAGTGGCATCATTTGGCGGTCAACAAAATCAAATTTTTTTAATAAAATGTGTTGTGTAGTAGGGATTGTAATATAGGCCACAACCACACATATAGCATTTTAAGAACAAGGTCCCACAACTACATGCGTTGTGAAGTTTTGATTAACACAAACCTTTTTTGTTTCTATATGTTTTTGGTTGAAGAATGAACAACTAAACAATAAATTCATGCCATCACATTTAAAATATGACATAAGCTAATATTTCATGATATAGGATAAAGAAAACTAAAGCAAAATAAGAGGTGAAAAGGCCATTTGTTTTTAAAATTTGCGTAAACAAAACGTAAATAGGGTTGGCAATAATCCAGCTAGTGGCATATTACTTGGCAAACAAACGTAAATAAGGTTGCCAATAATACAGTTAGTGGCATTATTCCTTGACCATACGATAGATTGTCTTACTCAAAGATTAAAGCACATAGAATTATATTGAGGTTCGTTACTTTGGGCTAGCAAAAGCGTTACATCATCAAGAAATACTCCATAGCTAAGACTGAGGATGTTACCGTAGATTGTAGACTAAATTGGGTTCTTCCACCAGTCCGCCTAAAATACCACCTTAGCTAATTTTATCTCACTGCTTTTACCTGCAGTGTCCAGTTGTATGTGATATCTCACACTCGTATATCAACAGCAGAAACTGGAGTACGGGGGTTGTCACAACTGTAGATAAAACAATTTAGTTGTACTTAATGTATTTTACTTGTTGAGTGCAGAACACGCCAGATTGTGAACCAACTAATTACCGATCCAACTAAATTGATTTTTTTCTTTTGATCTGGAGTCGTATAGAATTGTGAAGGAAATTATTTTAACGCTGTGCTGGATATACGATAGTGGATTGACACCAAGTTTGCAATCCTTAACTAAATTATACCGAACTTAAAATACGGCAATGAAATTAGGTTAACGTCTGGCAGTTTTAAGACGTTGTTGGAAAGACGAATTTGGATTAAAATTATATTTGTATATGGATGTGCGGAGTTTGTTAAACGAGTTTGTGGTAAAAGTAGCATTTGCGGAAACAAATTTTTGGAACAAATGCTGGGGTTTGCAAGGAATGTAATTCAAGCGACATACAAGGACTAAAGTCGCTTTCTTCAAACACCAATCAACAGATAAGTTGAGTGTCCTTTTTGTTTTTATAACCATTAATGATATTTTGGATTTTTTTGTATTATTTTTGAATTGTCAGTGAGACCATCATGGTGCTCTAAGTTTTATTTGAAATAGAGATTTTTCCTTGTTAGAGTCCGCATACATTCCGTTCATCGTTTATCATTCTTAAAATTTAAATTCCCTTGGATAAATAGATAATGTATCTATTTTATTTCTATGATAAAGCCCAAGGGCTTTACAACCAATTTTTTTTTTTAATAAAAAGTGTTGTTTTATAGGAATTACAATATGTGTCATAACAACACATATATACCTTTTAAGAAGTAGGTTTTAAAACCACATTCGCTTTAGTTGGTGTTGATGAACGCTTTTTTTAAACTTTTGTGGATTGAACGCCTCGACACTTGATTCGGCAGAGCACTCGATGTGTACGATGTACGGACAACGAAATCTCTCTACATTCTGACGCTACGACAGTGAGCGATCTGAACAGTATGACTGTTTGCACAGACCGATCCTACCTGCAAACTGGGAAAAGAAAATGTTTGAGGCATAATGGATCCGATTTCATCTGACCTGTTTATACGATATTTATAAAAACAACGAAATCAGCGTCCGACAGTATTGTATAGGGTAACGAGATCTAATGTTAAATTTCGATGACCAACAATTCGTATAGCGCGATTCTGAACAGAGTCCAAAAGAGTACGGATGGAAATAGATGCAACGCCCCAGACCTTACAACAATACTCCATACAGGGATGATAATAAGTCTTATAAATGTGGAGTAATTGATACGGAGTGAAAAATTTTTTGTATCTATTGAGGAGACCGGGTTTTTTTTAACGCATTTTTTGCCATCGCCATCAAATGATCGTTTCAGAGTAGATCATTGGAAATTGTGACACCCAATAAACGAACGCTTTCACTTTCGTTTATTTGTACACATATTAATTAAAATATCATTGGGGAACTCGATTTTTGATCTGGAAACAATCAATAGCTGTGTTTTTCTAGAATTAAAGTTGACCAATATTTTTCACATCATCGGCAAGTTTTTCTAGGTCCTCATTTACATTTATGGAAGCATCTCGGGATTTATTTGTTGGTGCGATAGGGAAATCGATGTCTTGTGCAGTATACTATCGTCTGCAAAGCTATTTATACGGTTACTGGTGATTTTCTGCAGTTCGTTGATATAAATTAAAAAAAGAGTGGGGGATAAAACTGAGCCTTAGGATAAACCAGCGATACTGAAATGAATCGGTCGGTGAGAAAATTTTGTATCAGATTTACGACTGCGGGATGAAATCCGTATGCAATGATCAGGATGCAAGATTCGATCAAATGCTGTTCCAAGGAGGGACTACATAGTTTAATAGATTGGTTTTTGATCTTTTGTTCATAAAAACATATTGCCCCTGACAGGCAATAAATGGTTGTCTTCCAAAAATTTTTATATGTGTGTATTAATATAATGCTCTTATATTTTAGACAGGCCTGGGTGTAAAGCTATTTGACTGTAATTAAAATTATCACATTTTGCCCCTTTTTTTAGGGGGTGGTCTGGACCAGATTTATTGAATTTGTAGAAAATTTTGGTAAGAGTAGGTGCAATTTCTTTTGAAAATGTTTTTAAAATACTAAGAGGAATCTTGTCCAGAGCACAGGCTTTGTTAATAGTTTTTCAACAGTTTTGGGTTTGAAATTAAGATCTCTTATATTAACTCCTGAAGAATGGATTAGGGGCATTTCTTCAGTAGTTTCCAAAATGGTTTAGTTCAAAACAAGCGTGTCGCGAACAATGTGGCTTTTCTTGCGGGGTCAGTGACAGTCAATTCAACGTCAATAAGAAGAAGAATAGAAGATGTGGTACCAGATTTTAAAGAATCAATCAACGTAAAAACTATTGTCAGAAATGGACATATTAGAAAGTTTTGCCACTTTCACTCTGTTGATTTGCATTTTTGCGTTTTTGATTATCTGGTTTGATATTTTATTTACCTTCAGAAAATGGGAACGATTAGAAAACAAATATTTTTGTTGTGATTTCATTATTGAGAAGGGAACGAATTTATTGGAACCGAATTGAATTATTTCAGTAAAATTTGGGGCAGAAACATTTACATCGCTTAAAAGGGAAACCTTGTAAAAACTTCGAAGACCATTGGTATCCATTTTTAAAGAGTGGAACAGTTTTCGTAATTTAGGAACCCTAGTTTTTAATAAATCAGTTTTGATAACTGATGTGATTACATAGTGGTCAGAATTTCCAATACAGAAAACTTTTATCGTCACCATTACGAGGAGTCAAAATTAGGCTTTTTATAATTTGCGTCCGGTTCTGTGATGCGTCAAATATTTCTCCCTGCCATCCATTTCTTTTGTCGTCGGTCGTCTTAAAAAAATTAAAATCATGACTTTTTGTGAACGTTGAAGTCACCGGTAATGATAACCTCACAATTAGGAAATGTTGCTCCAAATTTTGATTTCGTCCACAACATTAGTCAGGAGATTAAAAAAATTTGGATTATGTTTGTTTGCGGACAGGTATTAAGCTATTGTGAAAAATGAGATTTCAGGTGTACAAACCTTTAATACTACTGTGTTGAAACTATCACTATGTATAGCTCATAATTTGGAAAGCGTTTATATGCGACACTATCATGAATGTATGCACATACATCTTGAAGAAGTTTAAAATCTGATTCAAGCCTAAATTTGGGATTTAGTGTTACGTCATAGGGATAGGTTTTTCTTTAAAATAAAAATTTTAAAGAAAAATTTAACCTTTTGTATGGGAAAAAAAAATTTTCCCATACAAAATCTGGTAATGCGCTTTTTTTCACTTAAAAAAAAGATAAGTTCATTCATGGACACCTCAAAACGCATGTTGTATTGAAACCTATGTTTTAAAGGGCTTTATGTGTTGTTGTGACTCATATTGTAATGCTTACTGCACAGCATATTTTATTAAAAAAAATGCTTTTGAGATATCTTCTTATATATATATATATATATAAGAATCACGTTTCACGATGTTTGTCAGCGATGAACTCCGCAACAACGTAACCAATCTTAATGAAATTTTGTACAATGTGTGTATGATGGTCCAGCTTGAGAGATAGGATAATTAATATCTTGATTAAATGCCTGAATATTTTTTAATTACGATTTAAATGTTAAATATTAATGGTTCATATGCCAACTTTCAGATGGCAGAGTAAATCAATTTATTCAATTAATAGTAAACTTCAACTTCGTATAAGGCCATTATTAGACTATCAAATATGTTTTAGTAAAGAAAGTTTTATTTTATTTGATAATAAACGAAAAAGCATATTATGCTAAGTCAAATACGTTACCAAGGATTATTAATAATTTTGTGGAGGTTATATATTAATTATAGAAGTGCTAAAAAGTATCGAAACCTGTAAAAAATTTATTGTTTTGGTTTTTATAAAGTTTGAATAAAAATAAGAGTACAAATTAAAGAAAACAATAATTTAAATTTAATTATTTTTTAAAATTATTCATTGATCTTCAATATTAATTTACAAAAATCAATTCCAAATTGAAAAATACTCTTATATGTATTGCTAATTAAAATATAACGATTAGAGGTAAAAAATTGTCATCAAAACTGGATAAAAAACTACATAGCGAAGTTTATTTTACAGCCTTTACACTCTCCAATTTCATGTCATATTTTTTGTATTGACCAAGTGTGTGTGTGTGTGTTTTTTTTTATTACCTAGTGTGATATACGCCTCATAAATTTGTGTTAGCCAATAGATGGTGCCGTATTTGTATTTAAAACGTTGTTTTTAACGTTGAAGTTTTGCAAATGCACTAAGATTTGCTTTTTCAAATTGTCGTGTATTATTTTTTCATTGGTGATTGGTGATAATTATTTTAATTGGTTTTTTGTTTAAATATCGGTTTATGCGCGAAAGGTTGCTTTGATCAATGTTTTTATAGTAATAATTAAAGAATTCAATAACGAATTAAATATATACTCGCGCAGGAAGATTTGTAAAATTTTAAATTTTAGATCTCTGGGTGTGACAATCCCACATACTTAGATCCCTGCTATTTGCATATGAGTTAGCTTGAGTTATCGTAAATCACTGGCTAGCAGTGAGATATCACTATCCAAAGTGATATCCTAGGGATGTTGGCGGATGAACTTTTTTTAATCAACGATAGCACCCTTAGTCTTAGTTATAGAATATTCTTTGATGATGACACGCTATTTTTGTAAAATAAAATGTGTTGGGTAGTAGGAATTACAATGTGAGCAACAACAACTCATGACAACCTTTGAAGAATAAGGTCCCACAACAACATGCTTTCTAATGTGTTGATGGACGCAAATTTTTTATTTTTTTATATTTTTTTATAAAGTTAGCTTTTTAGTTTGCTCGAAGGAAAGAGCTTCCATATAACTATTAAATATGCCGGGTTTAATCCTTCAGCAAAACAATGTTTTACATGATCTTTGTATATGCTTCTAGCACTATAGGGGATAATTGGTAACCCAATTTAGCTTTGTTCCTACAAATTTGAAAAAAAAAAGTATTTTATTTTTATTTCCTCCATTTTATCATCAAATATTGCCCTATGTCGTTTATTATTATGTGAAAGGATTTATTATTTAGTTTTCCATTCTTTAAAATGAATATAAAAAACAAAACATAAGAAATTGGCGTCCATCATCTTAAAAACATGATGGTGTGGAACCTAGGTCTTAAAGGGTTTTATGTGTTGTTGTGAAAGATATTGTAATTCCAACTACACAACACATTTTATTAAAAAAATATGTCAATTATTTTGAAATAGCACAAATATTTTTGATATTTTTTGGTGAAAAAGATGATGAACAATGTCACTGAAGCTACAATTTTGAATGAAAAATTCAAAGGGGAAGATGTACTGTTGCTACGCATATAAATGATCCCAACAGAAATGGCATTTGAATTCAAACGTTTAGTTTCCAGTACGACTCGCTTTTGCAATGACCATCAGCAAAGCACAAGGAAAATTGCTGCAAGGATGTGGACCAGGTAGATCTGGAGAATCCGTACTTCTCACATCTGGACAACTGTATGTGACCAGCTAACGTCTAAATAGCTTCTGATTTATCGCATCTAGACGGAAAAACACAAAATATAATTTGTGCCCACAACCACACGAACAACGAAATAGAATTAAAACGACATTTTGAAATTTTTTCCTTATTAAAATAAATAATTGTTACAATAAAAATGATACAATGTAAATTGAATGTTAGGTACGTTTAGTTTGACTGAAACAACTTAAAAAACAACAACAATTGTATTAAATTTTTCGTTGTTTCAAATGCTTCAGTCAAATCGAACACGGCTGTTATCAGAACGGGTTTTCTTGAATTTCCTTTCTTATGAGATACCGACAATATGCGACAGGAGTAATGTTAAATAAACAAAAGTTTTACACTATTTGGTGTAAAATAAATAAAGTTTTGAGAGAGTTTTAGAGTGATTAAGCTTAACGTAATTATTTTAATTCACATGAGTTTTGAAATTTTAAAGCATTTTTTATTTTCGCTCAAAAAAACTTCATTAAAACAGTTTTTGTGTGTTTCGTGTCGGGAACAAATACAATATACAATTGTATAATCACAGATGAAGAATTCAATTTAAATAAATATGAGATAATGAAGTTTCAATTTAGAAATTATCAGAATATGATAATTAAAATATGTTTTATTGTTGTTTCATCCACTGTGGCTGAGTCTGTAAGATGGCTTTGAGCTATGATGTCTCTGATGAGTGTGAGTTCAATCTCGACAATAATTACTTATTATCGGGAATAATACTTTCAATAATTACTTGAGCAATAGTTACTCACAAAATCGCCCCAAAATTAACATTCCATTAGTTTTGTCTATATATGAAACATGTATGCCAAGATATTGACCGTGTGTAATATATTAGTTTCGCATTGATTTGCAACAATCCATAATGACTTTAAAAGGACTTAAGATATTGACTAAATAGAAATATTTCTCATCCTATGAATTCATACCCTACAAATTCTAATACAAAAACTTCCAAATAATTTTGATTTTTTTTTGCATCACTTCTTCCATTCATTTTTTGTATCACTTCTTCTATACCTTCATCGAATGCATTGTCGCTATTCTTACTGCCCCTGCTGACCATAAAATGACAACGATCAAAATTTTTTGCAACAGTTTTAGTAACCTGCCGGTAAAGGAAGCGTATATTAAACCGCATGAGCACTGTGAAATTTGTGAATCCATTTTTGTTCCGTATATTGTTCTATATAGAGACACACCTGAAAACTTATTTGATCGCGTATTTTTTTATATATCCTTTGTTTTATATATAATACTATTTTTTTTACATTTTACTGATCAGCTAGAGTGCTGATCCTTTTACATTCATATTTAAAAAAAAATAGATCATTTCTCATTACAACTCTTTGAAATTATTGCTACTACGTAAACAAAATGTATACACACAAACTTTATTTATAGGCATAGCAAAGCACGCTGGGTCCCGCTAGTATAAGTATATAGCTGATGATGAAGATTCACTCTGTAACAATTATCACCACATGTGATACTTGCTCATCGCATGTTAACATGGTAGCCTCAGATCTTTAAAGAGTCTAACAGCGTTTTCAATTTTACAAAATTTGACTTATATATTTTGTACTCTTTTAGATCTCATTTATTCTGTTCGATTCTTACAGAAAATAATGATCTGAAAAAAAGAATGGAATTGTGTTTTCTTTTCTCGATTTGGATGCAAGAAAATTTTTTTTCGCCATTTTAGCTTAGATAACGCCCTAGCCTTGTGGCTCAAGGGTGCCGGGTTTTTTGCTGAAAAGGCCCTTTTTGCTATACATTGAAGTGTGTTTTCAGACTGGGTCGTTAATAAATCATTGTTAATGTAGAGTAAACAAAAACGGCCAACATGGTATCTGGGAATATTCAACGCTATTCTATGTTGATTCGAATAATTAAAAAAAGGTTTCGAACTTCTAGAGGACAATTAATTTATACTTGTTGAATTGTTGATTGTTTCTCAAGAGAATGGAGCAAAAATTTTGCGTTGTTCGACAATGCATGGAGGGATCAGTTTTAATTGATTTGTAATTTTTTTTAAATTTTTGATTTGTATTCATTTAACGATTAAAGACAACATTCGATTTACAGTACAATTTATCAGAATTGTGACCACAACACAACATATATAGTATTTTTTTTGTTTCTTTTTTTTTATTTTTGATAGAATATAAATATGTTTTATTTTTAACTTAAGAATAAGCTTCAAAAAAATTCGACAGAATTTAATCTTTTTTTTGAAACAATATCGATCACGAATTAAACTTTTAGCGTTATTCAACTATATTTTGATTTTTTTTCTTAAATATCAAACCGACTCGAAATAATATAAAAAAATTATTTCCAAGTAAATCACGGACAGATTATACAATTTAAATCACCGACTTTTTTGATTTTTTTATCAAACGCGGATTTTGAGATATCAATTTGTGATTTTAATTTTTCAATTATAAAACGCCGACTGTCCTGAATTTTTCAAAAAGAAACCATAAATAGTATTTTTGCTAAAAATTAAACGAAAGAGAAGATGATGATTGCAATACATTTCTTTCATTTGCTATACACAATACATTTATATTACGAATCCACAGGTTACTCCATCCACCATACAATCATCTTTTTGTTGGTTTTTTTAACACTCAAACCGCGCACCGAATTTATGAACACTCTTTTTATACCAGCAAAAAGAACTGTATCTGTCCATGTATTGCAATATTTGTATTGTAATATTTTATTTCCATTTATCATATTTCGTTTCATTATAATAAAACAAAGAGAAATTTTAACGTAGCAATGCTTTTCTTTCATTTTTTTTTCTAATTAATTTAAACATTGCAAATAGAGTGCAAGTATATATAACAAAAATCATTATAACCTTGATGCTACAAAAAAAAGTCAGTTGTGCCGATGATTATTGTTGATATTTGGAGTTTTCAGTTTTCATATTCTCGTCTCTTTTGTTTGTTTTATATATTAAAACCAGGGAAAACAATAATATATTATCTAGGTATGGTTGATGAAAACATAACAATAATGAATTCAGAAAATCATATGTTTGAAGGGGCGATCAATAGGTTCTTTGTATGGCGATCTGTTAAATGTAAAGTTACGACAGTGTAAAACGTATATTTGGGCAGGTCAGGGATGGAAATTATAGGGTGAATTGTCAGTCTTTGCTGTTAATGCAGATTTTTTGTCTGTCTGAACTGTTAAGCCCTAACCTCCAGTCAATACACCCTATACTGACCCTTAATCGTTCTGCATTCGTCAGAATTTGTCTGCAAACTGCCATGTTAGCAAATTGTGGTCATAACAAGGTTGCTAATTCCAGCTAATGGCATTTTCTTGGATCATGGGACAAAATATCTTCATCAAGGATTGTGAATTAATGAATGACCCCCACTCATGGAATTATATTATGGCTCGTTTCTTCAAGCAAGCAATAACGTGCCATCATCAAGGAATATTCCATAGCCATAGCCGTTAATTGAATAAAGTTTATCCACCACCACCCCTGTCGCAGCCTCCAATATTGGTAGTGGACTGTATTTTTATATATCTGTGATGAACGATGAAATATTGTGGCTGCAACCTTGTTGCAGTATTGAAAATAAATAATTACGACTGTATGGATCTCGTGATGATGTGTATGTTCAGAAATGTATGTTCAAAATAATGATGATGCTTTAACGACGTTCGCTTAATAGACGTTCGCTCTAATACGCTAGTATATGAAGAACAAGAAGAATTAATAACTTACAATGTAAATTGCAATCAATTGAAGATAGTTTAATATATTACAGCCGCCTGGCGTGACATGATGTGATAAAAATTGAAGAATTACTAGTTGACCATGCAATGCAACCAGTGAGTATAATATTGAAATGTACCATCAACTTAGCACGGTAAGATATGGTAGCAGTCAACGAATGACTGGTTAGAATATACAATGCAACCAGTTGAGCATAATCTTGATGTATAACATCAGCCTAGCACGGCATTATATAATAGCAGTTGACGAATGACTGGTTAAAATATACAATGTAACCAGTTGAGTATAATCTTGACGTATGATATCCACCTAGCACGAAATTATATGGTAGAGTTGAAGTCGTGGCCTATAACATCAGCCTGGCACGGCATTAGACGATAAACGTTAAAGAACTAGTTGAAAATATACAATGCCATCAGTTTAATATAAATACTGACATATAACATCAGCCTAACACGGCATTTTATGATGAAAGTTAACAAATTATTAGTTGAAATAAACTGCAAAACAGTGAATATCATATTGACACTTCACATCAGCCTAGCACAGCATTATATGAAGAACAAGAAGAATTAATAACTTACAATGTAAATTGCAATCAATTGAAGATAGTTTAATATATTACAGCCGCCTGGCGTAACATGATGTGATAAAAATTGAAGAATTACTAGTTGACCATGCAATGCAACCAGTGAGTATAATATTGAAATGTACCATCAACTTAGCACGGTAAGATATGGTAGCAGTCAACGAATGACTGGTTAGAATATACAATGCAACCAGTTGAGCATAATCTTGATGTATAACATCAGCCTAGCACGGCATTATATAATAGCAGTTGACGAATGACTGGTTAAAATATACAATGTAACCAGTTGAGTATAATCTTGACGTATGATATCCACCTAGCACGAAATTATATGGTAGAGTTGAAGTCGTGGCCTATAACATCAGCCTGGCACGGCATTAGACGATAAACGTTAAAGAACTAGTTGAAAATATACAATGCCATCAGTTTAATATAAATACTGACATATAACATCAGCCTAACACGGCATTTTATGATGAAAGTTAACAAATTATTAGTTGAAATAAACTGCAAAACAGTGAATATCATATTGACACTTCACATCAGCCTAGCACAGCATTATATGAAGAACAAGAAGAATTAATAACTTACAATGTAAATTGCAATCAATTGAAGATAGTTTAATATATTACAGCCGCCTGGCGTAACATGATGTGATAAAAATTGAAGAATTACTAGTTGACCATGCAATGCAACCAGTGAGTATAATATTGAAATGTACCATCAACTTAGCACGGTAAGATATGGTAGCAGTCAACGAATGACTGGTTAGAATATACAATGCAACCAGTTGAGCATAATCTTGATGTATAACATCAGCCTAGCACGGCATTATATAATAGCAGTTGACGAATGACTGGTTAAAATATACAATGTAACCAGTTGAGTATAATCTTGACGTATGATATCCACCTAGCACGAAATTATATGGTAGAGTTGAAGTCGTGGCCTATAACATCAGCCTGGCACGGCATTAGACGATAAACGTTAAAGAACTAGTTGAAAATATACAATGCCATCAGTTTAATATAAATACTGGCATATAACATCAGCCTAACACGGCATTTTATGATGAAAGTTAACAAATTATTAGTTGAAATATACTGCAAAACAGTGAATATCATATTGACACTTCACATCAGCCTAGCACAGCATTATATGATAAAAACGTAAAGAACTAATAATTGAAAATATATAATGTCACTAATGAATCCAGTATTTCTTTATTTTATTTAGCGTATGGTTTTTGTTGTGACACATTAAAAACAAAAATAAAACTTGAAATAGGTAGATTTTTCTATGAAATCAATCCAGTGTTGGCACGTCACATCAGCCACATCACATCCGCCTAGCACGGCTTATATGGTAAATGAAAAATTACACCAGCTGTATTGAGTAAAAGCTTTCACCACAAATGATACTCAATTCTATGTTTCAGAGTTCTATTTATTTTAATTGACTTTATTTTATTTAATTTATTACATAGTTTGTTTAATTTAAACAATTAACAATGAACACAAAAACAATCACAAGATGACAGACGACCATCTGTATGAAAAATTAATTGTAGAAGAGAACACATCATAATATTACTAGCTATTTATAATCGATCACAATACTCTTTTACCAGTCAGCAGAAAAATTAGCGATCAAATAAAGTAGTGATCAAATAAGCTTACTTGAAAACTTATTTGATCGCTAATTTTTCATATATCCGAACTGATCAGCTAGAGTTTTGATTATTTTTCATTCATATATTTAAAAAGAAAAATTAAAAATTATATGCTAGCATTTCTCATTACCACTTTTTGAAATCATTGCTTCTACGTCAATAAAATGTCTACGCAAAAACTATATTTATAAGCATAGCGAAGCACGCAGGGCCCTCCTAGTTTCAATTATTCAGTTATTTTTCTTTTTACTTGCAAAAATATACTTAAGTCGGATGAAATTTGTGGCACCTATTCACAAAACATTGACACCAATACCAAAACTACGTGAAAAAGCCTAAAAAATTCAACCGCGCATAGCTCCGATTCAGAGTACACAAAAAATAAAAGCAGAAATAACTTTTTTCCTTTCGTCAATACCAACAAAATATCAAAATTTCAGATTTTTTAAAAATCAAAAATTTAAAAATCAACAAAAAAATGTACGTTTTCAAAGTAATAGCCCTCCTGTAATAAAAAAACAAAGAAAAATATTACGTCTATCGACCCCTAAATCAATTCATAAACTAAATTCTCTAAACTTCAAAGGAAATGTATAAACTAACTAAGAGAAAATAAATATAAAAAAAGAAAAAAAAGCTTTAAGTTTTAAACCATTACCAAAACTACGTGAAATGCCTCAAAAATTCAACCGCGCATAACGCCGATTGAGAGTACACAAAAAATAAAAGCAGAAACAACTTTTTTCCTTTCGTCAATACCAACAAAATATCAAAATTTCAGATTTTTTAAAAATCAAAAATTTAAAAATCAACAAAAAATGTACGTTTTCAAAATAATAGCCCTCCTGTAATAAAAAAACAAAGAAAAATATTACGTCTATCGACCCCTAAATCAATTCATAAACTAAATTCTCTAAACTTCAAAGGAAATGTATAAACTAACTAAGAGAAAATAAATATAAAAAAAGAAAAAAAAGTTTTAAGTTTTAAACCATTACCAAAACTACGTGAAAAAGCCTCAAAAATTCAACCGCGCATAACGGCGATTCAGAGTACACAAAAAATAAAAGCAGAAACAACTTTTTTCCTTTCGTCAATACTAACAAAATATCAAAATTTCAGATTTTTTAAAAATCAAAAATTTAAAAATCAACAAAAAAATGTACGTTTTCAAAATAATAGCCCTCCTATAATAAGAAAACAAAGAAAAATATTACGCAAATATCTTTATATCAATAAACAAAATAATCGAAATAATATCGAAAACCGTCCTTGTTCAAAGACAAAAGACGACTGAAATGAATGATTTAAAAAAGAAAATTAATTTTTAAGTTTCGTTTTTGTTGTTCGTTGTTCGATAGCTAATATATAAAAAAGAAAATATCATTCATAAAATATCATCATAAATATCATTCATAAAATATCATTCATAAAATCAACATTATTAGGCATATTACGCATATAATTTCTATTATTCCGACGACTCGAAAACCGTCCTTTGTTCAAAGACAAAAGACGACTGAAATGAATGAGAAAAAAAAGTTTCGTTTTTGTTGTTCGTTGTTCGCTAATATATAAAAAAGAAAATATAAAAAAATAAAATAAATTTTTAATTTCGTTTTTATATGTATGTAAACTTATAATGCATATGTATATAAAAAGTTTTCCGTATATAATAACTTTTTTATTTACGATCCGATTTGTGTGAATCCGAATCCGATTATAGGTTACACTAATATCAGTTAGCTGTGAAAATTTGAAATGAATCCATCTGCGAATAAAAAAGCCTTAGGCTCCACAAAGTTTTGATCTAGCGTATTAATATATAAGAAGATTGTATTTTTTTTTCATAAAATTCTGGAGAATATGAAGGCTGATTCCTCTAAGAACCCCTAAGATATCACCTTGGATAGTGATATCGAACTGTTATTGTTAGTAGTATAGTATGTGATGGTATATAATCTCACCCTAACCGATCAATAACTAAAAAAATACAACTCAAAAAAATGATGATCCTTCCATGTAGAAGTTCAACCGAATATTCTAATTCCTATTACACAACATTTTTTACAAACAAAAAACTAGTATGTGAAAATACTTATCCACTCTCCCTCGTTAATAATTCATTCATAATCCAAACAAACACATAAAAAATTACTATTGTGAATAATTTTCTAGTTTTTTTATTTTTACTTTGGCTTTCTTACGTTTTTGCAGAAGTTTTTATGTTTCATTTTTCTTATTTTGTAAGGAAACACCTGGCACAGTAGATTCCATTTTTTTGGTTACAGATAAATATTATAAAAAAGAGATAAAGTGGAAAAAAGATTAAATAATAATTATTCAAACTTAAAAAAATTATTGTTACATTTTACAGAATAAAATAATTGTAATTGAGGTGCATGATTTAGTTTAGTTTTTAACTTGATTGTGCAATTATCTACACGAATAGCGCGATAGCGTGATTTTCAATTTTCTTTTCTTGCAATTGTCTGTTTTCTTTGGTTGGTAGCACTGAATGCTAAATTCTTATTGAAATTGGCTTTCACTAAATGATTGAGACAGCATTTTTTTGATAAAGCATTTTTTTCTGTAATCATGACTTTTTATACAAATAAATCTCTTAGATTCATTATGATTTAATTTCCATATCAATGAAATATAAATGATTAAATCTATATCAATAACTCAATTCTCTCATTTAATTAACAACCGGTCTGAACTCTGAATACTTTTCCTTTTAAATTAATACGATATAATCGATAACCGCAAAAACCAAAACAAAAAAATATTCAGGCTTCATGTTCGTTTAATTTTAGCTTAGTTTCTTTTTTCCAAATTCTTCTTCTGCATAATTCTTATTTATTATCATCTGAATAGAAGATTAAAAAATAAAAAAATAATAACAAAAGTAATATAAAGAATAACATTTTTGAAGCAATTATATTTAAATTTATAATTTTTAATATTTTAACTTTAGACAATTTGGTAGGACCATCAAGGTAATCATCCCATTTATTTATGGTGATGGTGTGATTGTAAATGGAATCTTTATAATCCAATTTTATAGGAATGTATGATTTTTTTTAATTTCATTTATCAATTTGTTGATGGTTTGAGCATGCTTTCAGATTTATTTTCAACGTTATACAAACAATTAGAATTGTTTAATGGGCGATTTACATGTTCCAATATTTTTTCCAGTAAAAATGAAGCGATAAATATATTATGATTTTTCAATGCGATGCAAGAACAACAAAATAAATATGCAAAATTTTACTAGTTTTTGACCATATGTTGCCATTAAACTTAGCATGTTGGCATAATATACTTCATCCGAGTATTTTTTTATGGCAGTAAAAATTATTATTATTTAATTATTAGTGTTATTTTTTTTATCTGAGGTTAAAAGTTTATAGCATCTCCATTTGTTGAAGTTTAATTTAGTATTACAATAAATTCTGTCCACTTCAGTAGAAAATTTTAATTTTTCACTAATTTTCATTAAATAAGTACTGGAATCCAATGTGGAAACACATAAATCTGTACGTATCTATACTGAAAATGTACGAATTTGATCTTGTAAGTAGTGCTTCCTTTG
Organism: Diogma glabrata; assembly: GCA_963693315.1. Classification (NCBI taxonomy): domain Eukaryota; kingdom Metazoa; phylum Arthropoda; class Insecta; order Diptera; family Cylindrotomidae; genus Diogma; species Diogma glabrata. The sequence goes on along the minus strand of OY856187.1, from coordinate 24,197,659 downwards.
TCGAATAAACAAATTTTGTCATAAGCAAAAAAATCAAAATAAAACTAAAGCAAACTATACAAAAATTAATTTCAGTATTTTGCCGGTTCTCTTTAACAATAACAACAATCTAACCAAAACAATTTATTATTTTGCATTAGCTAAGTTTAACTTGTGTAGACTTCTACTTCTTATTTCAATCTTTGCAGAAGGTAAATTCTTATTAATAACAACTTACTATAAACATATCTTGTTTTCTTTAAAATTTACCTTCTTATTTATTTAGTTCTGAATTTTTTTTTACCTTTTAATTCTTTACATGTAGTTTTGTGTTGATGTTGTTTCTTTTATTTTGGATCATGTTGATATATTTTTTTCACTCTCTGTTCACCGGTCATGATTACGTATGCGTGCAAAAAATTTCAACCGAATGTGAAGAAATAAATAAAAATTTTGAATGAAAATGTAGAAAAGGATGTAAGGTAAATGATGATTGGTTAAGGTGCTTGGTATGTATTGGAATTTTTGACAATATATTAAAGTTAGAACTTAGAGGAATAATTATCAGTGGTGGTAACAATTATTGATTTTTTATATATTGGAGTTGATTTCAAGCTTGACAAAATATCATAGGTTGTAACTTGATTCTCCAAAGGTTCTGCTTAAAAGAAATATCCTTTCCGATCTTGGTCATATATTTTCCATCCAGAAAACCATAAAGAACTAAAAGTGCTTGACCTGTAAGTAAACGAATTATTGTTTGTTAAATTCTGACTAAATTCTAAAACATTTTTAAACAAAAATATTGCGACCCTGATGCATAGGCTAACTTCACCACAGTTCTGAAAACAAAATGTTCTGGATATATAGTGAGGTAATATTTTCAAAATACTTTAATTAATGGCTAACCAATGTTATAGGGTTCTCATAGTTCTAATTATATAAACATTAAAGTAAGCTTAGTATCCCAACAAACATGAAATTCTGTTGAACGAGCTGATGAAATCTTTTTCATGTTATTTGAAAGCTTTTACCAACGTTTCAGGCAACGGATAAACACCTGAAAAAAAACTTTTTAACCGGAAGTGACAAAGCGGAAGCTGGTATGCGGAAATATTGGAAACAGTACTAATGCCTTATATACCAAGTCTCAATAAGAACCCGAAAACCGGGATTTGAAGTTATTGAAGATTCAAACTTAAAGGTGTTGGGGAGACCCTCTGCTATTTTGTCAAATATTAAAATGAATCCAGATGTTCCATTTTCAGGTGAACCTGGATCATTTGGCAAAGTTTCATCAAGCCTCTCCGGGATATTTTAAATTTTTTCCAAGTATATTTATAGTGGAAATTATTTTAAATTGTTTCCAAGAAAAAGGGTCAAAGTAAAACATTGAATAAAATAGTCAAACACAAAACCTTAAATAAAAACAATGTGTATGCAAAATGATGACGTTGATTACTTAGGATTTCAAGAGTTTTCTTTGTAATAATATTATGGATTTACCTTATATTATCGAAAAATTAAGCAGAATTGTATTTAAGGAATTTCTTTAGCAAAATAAGAGTTACTTAAAACTAGACTGCGATAGTGTAAATAATTTAAGTGGAATACGATTGTGTTAATTAAATTAATTTTAAACGAAACCCTGTATTGTGAGCATAAAATCGTATGAATAGAAGTAAAGTCAAATTTTTAATTGTGAATAAAATTTTACGTGTTATTTAAGAGAAATTTTGTGTACATTCTGGACGCTGCAGTGTAGACGACAGGAGAATTTCTTCAATCAACTTTTAGAGTTTTGAATCTTCTAGTTAAGGAATTTTGTTTGCAGAACTGTTTTCCAGTTGTTGTGAAGCATTAGATTCAAATCCAGAAGGAGGTTTTGGTCGAAATGAGTTTATAGAATTGCGAGTAAGGTCGAGAGCTAATTGAGAGTTAATTCGAAGGAAAATTGAATAACGTAACAATATTTTACATAAAACAATAAAACTGAGAAATTTATCTGTACCTACTACAAAAACTGATATGTATTTCTTTGAAATTAAAACTTGGAATGATTATGTTGTTGTTCCAAAAGCGTGATATTACAAACAGTTTTGAGAAAATTATTCAATTTACATTTTTGTAATTTTCACGAGATTGACTTGTGTAGTATTTACTAACGTATGATATGTGATAGTATCGCATTTGTATTATATTTGCTTCACCACAATTTTAAATTGTGTGAAGTAATTTGAATTAGTGGCACATATATGTACTTGATTAAAATTGATTTGAATAAAATAAAATTAATATAATTGATAATAATTTTTCGATTATATGATTTTGGGTGATGTGATGTTTCGATGAAATGACTTTTCGACGAAATGAATTTTTGGTGATATGATATTTCGATCTAATGATTTTTTAATTTCAAAACCATTCGATGATATAAAATTCGGTGGTTTGAACTTTCGGTCTACTGATTTTCGGTACGATCCTCCGCATGGAGGGATCAGTTTTTATTGTTTTGAAAATTTTTTTATTTTTGATCTACGGGAGTGACAATCCCGCGTACTCCAGTCCCTGCTATTGACATACGAGTTGACGTGAGATGTCGCATACCACTGGCAATGGCAGTGAGATATCACTGGCCAGGGTGACATCTTGGGGGTGGTGGCGGATGAACTGTATTCGGTCAATGGTAGCACCCTCAATCTTAGCTGTGAAAGAATCCTTGATGATGAGACGCGTTGAGGAAACGAGCCTTCATATAACTATGTGTGGGCTTTAATCCTCAAGAAAGACAGTGCGTCACAGGATCAAGGAATATGCAGCTGGCTGGATTATTGGCAACTACATTTTTGTTTTGTTTCAGTAAATTTTTGTAAAAATTTGCTATTTACTTTTATTTTCTCTATTCTATCATAAAATATTGGCCTATGTCATATTTTGTCAGTGATAGGATTTTTTGTTTAGTTGTCCATTCTTTGACTGAAGGTATAAAGGAACAAAAAAAGAAAGATTTGCGTCCATCAACACCTTTGAACGTATGTTGTTGTGGGACCTTGGTCTTAAAAGGGGTTTATGTGTTATTGTGACACATATTGTAATTCCTACTATACTACACATTTAAAAAAAAAAAAAAAAAAAAAAATACAATCTATCGTGAAAAAAAAAATCTTACATACCCCATGTTTTGTTTTTTCTTTTGTTTTGGACCATCCTCTATCTAAATAGCCAATAAAAATTTTGGTGTACGTCTGTATGTGCGTGGCTGGGTGTGTGTGACCTTTCTGCATGAGATCTTGATGAAAATTTGGCAAATAATACAGGTTCACTTAAAAATGGAAGATCTGGATTCATTTCAAAATGGCGGAGGGTCTCCCGAACACCTCTAAGTTTGAATCTTGAATAACTTCTAATCCCGGCTTATGATCTTATTGAAACTTAGTATATAAGGTTTTAGTACAGTTTCCAATATTTCTGCATACCAACTTCCGGTTTGTCACTACCGGTTAAAAAGTTTTTTTCAAGTTTTTATCCCTACTGTAGCCTACAATTACTTTTCATGAAACGTTGGTAAAAGCTTTCAAGTATCATGAGAAAATTTTATCAGCTTTTGGAGTACATTGGATAGAGGGTTGGGGGGTCCACCATACAACAGGTGGTTTTTACCCAATGTTTTTTATGTTTGTTGGGAGCATAAAACATTCGTTCGAGAGTGAATTTTGATGACACTTTGGAAAAAGATGCAAATATGTATGACAAAGAACTGATTAGTTTTTGAGCGATAGTGACCAAAGTGGTGTGGGGTCCCCGGAGCACCTGTTTTTTCGAAAGCTAAATAACATCTGTACCTGATAATCGAATTGAATGAAACTTGGTACATCATCATTTAGTATGGTTCACAACAGTTCTGCATAGCAACTTCCGGTTTTTCAATTCCAGTCAAAATTTGTTTTTTGTAATTTTTTTATTTTTTTCGGTGTCTTTATGCACACTACAGCCTACAATAATGAGGTGATTATGATGAAACTTATGGAAAAGGTTCCAATTACTATGAGAAGATAAATATCATCTTTTGGGACACATTGATCAAAGTGGCGGGGGGCTACCATACAAATGCTGACTTTTCACACTTTGTTTTTAAAGTTTGTTGCGAGCATACAAACTTCATTCATTAATTTATTTTATTGACACTTTGAAAAAAGATGGAGGCTTAAATAACAAAGAACTGATTAGTTTTTGGACCATATTGGGCTAAATGGTGGTAGGCCTCCCAAACACCTGTTTATTATGTCACAATTTTTTCAATGTTTGTTGAGAGCACATAGCATTCGTTCGTGAATGAATTTTGATGACACTTTGGAAAAAGATGCAACTATGTATGGCAAGAAACTGATTTGTTTTTGAGCGATAGTGAACGAAGTGGTGGGGGGTGTCCCGAGCAGCTGTTTTTTTGAAAGCTCAATAACATTTGTACCTGATAATCGAATTGGATGAAACTTGGCGCATAAGCATTTAGTACGGTTCACAACAGTTCTGCATCCCAACTTCCAGTTTTCCACTTCCGGTAAAAACATTTTTTTATAATTTTTCCATTTTTTGCGGTGTCCTTATGCACACTACAGCCTACAATAATGAGGTGATTATGATGAAACTTATGGAAAAGGTTCCAATTAGTGTGAAAAGATAATTATCATCTTTTGGAACACTTTGATCAAAGTGGCGGGGGATCTACCATACAAATGCTGACTTTTCACACTTTGTTTTTAAAGTTTGTTGGGAGCATACAGATTTCATTCATTAATTTATTTTAAAGACAATTAGAAAAAAGATGGAGACTTAGACCAAAATAGGCTGCAGAGTTGTTTTATATGTATCTCCACAGCTAGAGAGACAGTATTGAATTTTGGATTTAACCAGATCATGATAAACTAGCTTGGATACACCTTCAGGAAAATTTTGGCGGAGGAGATAGAGTTTACTGATTGAATAGTTCAGATTCTTCTTTAAAACCAAGACGTGTTGTTTCCAATCCAGTGTTACAGTAAGATACTTAAAGATTGATATATTTTCAATTTTGAATGAATCTCTACAGCTTTGTGTACAACTTTGAGCATGATAACGGATACCATGATTAGTCAAAGGTAAGTTGCTAGGTTTAAGGGACATTATTTAGGTTTTTGTGCTCAACACTAGACGATGTGAATCGAACCAGCATCGAACTAGTATTAGATCCTTTGTCATGTTACTTAAGTTGGAACATATTGAATCATATGCAAAGGTTATTGCTAAGTCATCCGCAAAAACAATCACTGAAGCTGTGAATCCAAAAGTAAAGAAAGAGTTGAAATAAATCAAGAGAATAAGAGTGGTCCAAGAACAGAACCTTGTAGAACATCAATATTAATTTCAATAGGGTCACTAATACCATTTTTAATACATACTCGATTAGCCGATCATCTCTTTCTGCCTAATTATGTGATAAGAATCAAACTGCTTAATCGAGCAATTGTGGATGAAAGTTGAACAGATTGTACGTAAACTTTATATGACGGTTAAATCAAATGATGGTGGAGGAATGCAGAACAAATTGTGCGTAAAAATTATAATATTGTTGAATATGGTGAATGTGGATGGAAGTTGAGCGATTGTAGCACTATGAAACTATTGATTCATGCAATGGTGGTTGAATGCTGAACAAATTGTATATCAAAATTATAATGTTGATGAATGCGGTAAATTGGGATGAAGCTGCACGATTGTAGCAGTATGAGACTATTGATTCATGCAATGGTGGAGGAATGCAGAACAAATTGTTTGTAACAATTATAATATTGATGAATACGGTGAATGTTTATGAATGATGAGCGATTGTAGTAATATGACACTATTGATTCATGCAATGGTGGTTGAATGCTGCCCGTAAAACTTATAAGGTTGTTGAATACGGTGAATGTGGATGAAGCTGTGCGATTGTAGCAGTATGAGACTGTTGATTCATGCAAGATTGGATGAATGCAATTATATGACGGTTGAATTAAATGATGGTGGATGAATGCAGATCAACTTGTACGTAATTCATTTCAATGTTACTTCGCATATTAAGCAACTCATGGTTACCCTATTTACTACGATCGTGCACACAATTATCCAAGACTAAATTTTGTAGACCGCCATTTACAAAGAAAAACCAAACAAATAAATAATAATATTTTTTTTTCTATTCAATTATTTTAACCTTACAACGGTAATTGCACTGCAAATTGATTTAAGCTTTTTAATTTTATTACTAACGAAAACGAATTATGTCATGAGTTCTAATTAAACTAATTAGTTTATTATAATTTATCTAATTTACAATTACACTGATAATTAAATTACCAAAAATAAAATTGAGCTATAGTTCGCACTCTCTCTCTCTGGCGTTTACATCCCATGAAGGGATTTTGCCGTCTGTGCCACCAGCTTCCAATCATCTCGTTCCATGACCAGTTGACCCCAGTTTCGACATCCTATATCACGAAGGTCTTGGATGATGTCATCACGCCAGCGTTGTCTAGGTCTTCCTCTTCGACGAACACCAGCTGGTTGTTGTTGGGACGCTTTTTTTATCATTCTTTCCAATGGAGCCCTTTCTACATGACCAAACCATCTAATCCGGTTGGATTTAATGAATCCGATTACATCGCAGCCTCCAAGAAGCTGTCTGATTTCATGATTCATTCGGATTCTATACTGATTTTCAGCAACTTTACATGGACCATAAATTGTTCGTATGACTTTCCTCTCGAATGTTGATAAAAGTCTACAATCGGATGAAGTCAGTGTCCAGCTTTCACTTCCAAATGTGAGCACAGGTCGGATTAATGCTTTGTAAAGTGTGAGTTTGCACGACTGCGAAAGATGTTTGGATCGCAAAAGTTTTGAGTATGCGTAGAAAACTCTGTATGCGGCTGAGACACGGGCTTTAATATCTGCCTGCATGTCATTTGACGATGTTATTACAGATCCGAGGTATTTGAAGTTTTCTACACGTTCCACTTCATAGTCGCCAGTATTCAGATTGCCGGGAGGTATATTCCTGGATGTTGTTAAAAGTTTAGTCTTGCCGGTGTTAATGCATAATCCAAGTCGTTTAGCATTTCTTTCAAGCTGAGAGAGACTATCCTTGATATCGCTTGTTCTACGTCCGAGAAGCACAATATCATCTGCATAGCCAAGAACTTGACTAGATTTGTTATATATGCAGTTTTGTGTCTCAATTCGGCTTTTTCTAATCGCGTACTCCAGCGCCAAATTAAATAGTATGGGCGCGAGTGCATCACCTTGTCGAACACCTGATGTTATATCGAAAGGATCAGAAACAGACCCTTCGATTACTATTCTACAATTTGATCCCGATGTTGTGAGCTTGCACAGAGAAACAAGTTTCTCTGGGATACCAAGGCATATGAGTGCGGACCAGAGGTTGTCGCGGATGATACTATCATATGCTTGCCTGAAATCAACGTAGAGCTGGTGAATGCTGATGTTGTACTCCCAACATTTTTCCAGAATCATCCTTAATGTAAAACATTGATCTGTGGTTGAGCGGTTGGGACGAAAACCACACTGATAGTCACCTATGATAGATTCGGCGAACGGGATGAGTCGAGCAAGTACAACATTAGCTAGTATTTTATATGCAGTGTTCAACAGTGCGATGCCACGATAATTTTCACACTTTAGACGGTCACCTTTCTTATGTAGCGGAACAATGAGAGCTGTTTTCCATTCAGCAGGTAGTTCTTCTTGGTCCCAGATTGCAAGAATCAGATCGTATATACGTGAGACCAGAGCTGCTCCTCCATTTTTCAGAAGTTCTGCGGGAATTCCATCGAAACCTGGTGATTTGCCATTTTTCAGTTTTTTAATGGCAGCTTCCACTTCTTCTATTGCTGGGTAAGGGACAAAAATCTCCTCAGTTGATGGAGCAATTGCTCGAATAGGATGAACTTCGTTCGTCCTATTGAGTAGGTCTTGAAAGTGGGATCGCCACACTGCCAGCACATCACGTTCACTTGTTGTAAGTTCATTATTTTCATTTTTGATGGCTGTAGATCTTGGGTGGAAATCTTTGGTCAGATTCCGTGCATTGGCAAAGCACTCTTTTGAATTTCCGTTGGCCGCATGTTGGTTGATGTATTCGATGCAGCTCTTCATGTGTTCGCGTTTTTTTTTACGTAGAAGTTTTGCTGAGGCTTTCCTGGCGCATAGATAATCAGCTTGGGAGCTTCGGGTGTTCCTTGTTAACCATTTTTCTCGCAGTTTTTGTTTATTTTCAACGGATTGGCGGCACTCGTCGTCAAACCATTCGTTGTGTGATTTCGGTGGTCGTTTTCCGATTGTAGTTTGTGCTGCGGCTATAATGGTTGATTGAAGCGTTTGCCATTCTTCTTGTATGTTTAATGGCATCTCAGAAGAGATGTCATTCTCTTCTATGTTTTGTGTTATTATTTCCTGATATCTATTCAGCGTTTCCGGATGTTTAAATGCTTCGACATTCCAGCGCACGGTCTTTTTTGCTTGTCTGTTGAATGTAGATGACAACTTGCACTTGTACTTAAAGATGACAAGCATATGATCGGTGTCCATATCAGCACCTCTGTATGATCGAACGTCAGTTATACTTGTAGAGTGTCTCTTAGAGATCATGACGTGATCGATTTGATTTTCCGTTCTTCCGTCATTTGATTTCCACGTTGCCTTGTGAATTCTCTTGTGAGGGAAGAAAGTGCTGGAAATTACTAGATCATACATCATAGCCAGCTCGGCTGCGCGAAAACCGTTATTGTTGCTGGTATGATGCAAGCTGTTAGGGCCGATATGTGTTTTAAGTTCTGCAATCCTACCGATTTGAGCATTAAAGTCACCTACCACGATTTTTATATCGTGCCGCGGGATGTTATTGATGACTTCCTCGAGTTCTAGGAAGAGAAGGTCTTTAATATCATCTGCTTTATCTTCAGTAGGTGCATGAACATTGACGATCGTTACATTGAATTTTTTCGTGCGGATTCTCAGTGTGCATAACCGCATATTAATTGGGCAGAAGTCGATAACATGCTGATTCACGCGATGGTGTATAAGAAAGCCAACTCCAAATTCTCCTCCGTTTTGATGACCGCAATAATACAGAGTGTATCCTTTCGCTGTTTCATGGATTCCACTGCCTGGCCATCTTAGTTCTTGTAATGCCACTATATCCAGTGTGTAGCTCTCGACTTGTTGGGTGAGTTTTAGGAGATCTCCTGGTCTTCTAAGGCTTAGCACGTTCCAGGTTCCTATTTTTAAATCGTAGTCCGGGTACAGTTTCCGAGGTCGTTCCAATAATGAATCCGAGATATTCCGAGGCCTGTGTACAGAATTCATGACAGTAATTTTTTTACGGAAATGGGGTGTTAGCCCTTCGCCCAACCCAAATTTTCGTGAATGGGTTCGTTCTGCATCTTAAGGTCACCAGAAACAACCTTTTTACACGTTTATATAGCGAGCCGCTTGATCCAAGACAGACGCCCGCTGAAAGCCGCCCCTAACATGGAGAACAGACGCTTTCTACACATTTATATAGCGAGCCGCTTGATCCAAGACAGACGCCCGCTCCAAGCCGCCCCTAACATGGAGAACAGACGCTTGAGTTGCATTGGTTTTATGGCGCCAATGACTCGCCATGGTGCAGAATCATTGAGTATAAGCAGTATTTACTCTGCCCCTCTCAACTACACCAACCTAATTCTGTTAGCGTTACCCAGGTAGCACGGCGTGGACGTAGAATTTCGGATTTTCGCTACCCTATAGTTCGCACAGTTAATCAAAAAACATATTCACACAAAATTGGATTAACACAAAACCATCTGGCATTTAAATAAGTTAAAAAAATGTATCTAATAATAATTTTCTTTTAAAGGAATTTTTCTAATTTTTTTTCAAGTGCACTGATCTTTAAACTAAAAATTGCACTATAGTTTGAACATTTAATATAAAAAAACTTACTCACAATAAACAAAGGTGGATTATCTCTCAAAAACCGTTTTGTATTTTAAATAGTAGAAACAAAATGTCTCCAACAATGATAAGTTTCTTTTTCTCTTTCAGCATCACCCCACTGACAGTACAAATAGAAATTGCATAGCAAAATCCAAAAATTAATTCAATGACAAATGACAGAATGCGCGACCCCGTAGAAGGGTTCTAGTATTTATAGTGGATGACAACATAAAGGTCGGTTTCAACGATAAAAAAGAAACGATCAGTTTCTATGTTTCTAACAACTATGTGTACCCACTAAAAAGGTTGTGGTTCGTTTTAATATAAAAATTTTCGTTATAAAATAAATGATCCAGACAGGATTTTTCTCTTGGGGGCGAATTTATTAAGGATGTTAGTCCATAAGAAAACACAGTGAGCTAATAATCATCAACTGTGAGGCAGTTTTTGAGAATATTTATGTTGATGTTACCCAGAAAAGCTAAATTTTTGCTTCTAATTTTATTTAGAACAGCTTCAATTTCTGTTAAAAACAATTTTATCGGATGAAAATGAAAACGGTACGGGAAAAGAAAAGAGTACATGAGATTATCAAGCTCCAAGTCTATTTGAAAACAAACTGCAGATATTAAGTCATATGTTTGAAACTTACTCACATTGATACTGTTGTGAACATAAACCAGCACACCGCCCACCCTATACCTCCTACTCACTGTTATATTTACAAAGAATACTATAACCATTGATTTTATTGTTATTAGTTTCATCGTCTCGAATCCAGGTTTCAGACAAGAAAATTACTGCAGGTAAATCACCAAGAGTTACAAGATTTGCTAATAAGAAATTGAAGTTCCTTCTAAGGCTTCTGATTTTTTGATGTACCAGGTAAATTTTATCTAGGGATAAATTACTTAAATTAATTCTTTTCCAAAATTTTATTTAAAGATATAAAACAGACACGCACATATAATTCATTTTTTTTTCTTTGGCTTCATTTTAATTTCTTTTTTTTCCATTACATATTATTAATAGCACAAGAACCAATATTTTACATTTTAATCTTAATTACATTTTAATTTTAACATAACTCTTTGTTTGAACAATTCAATTTAAACTTTAAATTGCTACTCAACTGAATACCAAAATAGTTTTAGTATTTATAATATGTATTTAAAACAAAGCAAGAAAAGGAGAGTGATTGTTTGTTGATCGCATGACTCTTCCGTTTCGTTTTACTTAGCAAAGAGATAAAATAAAACAATTAAAATTCGAAATATTTTAGAGAGAATTCAAACATATAAAAAAACTATTTTGCCTTTGATGCTTTTTTACAGGAAGTCCGAAGATTATGTATACTGATTATTGGGTAATAAACAATATTAATCAAAAAATGTAATGTAGCCGTATTATACATGTAAATGGAAATGTTTGGTGGTTGAACAGGAAACTAGTTTCTACTATTAGTTTGTTGTTCTAGAGTTGGTGTAGATTTCTTATAAAATGCTACCGGTTAAATATCACGTAGTTTGGCGGGCATAACAGAGCTTCTCCATCACTCTTTCTCAGAAAAATTTTTCCATTACGTGTCCATAAGTATTTATGTTTAGATTTCAGCTTGAAGTCTTTTGCCTGATGTAATAAAGTCCGATTTGTTTTAGTCAGACGTTCATTTAGAAATAGTGGTGTATCTTCTTCAGTATTAAAACCCACAAACGATGCTTTTAATTTCTTTTGATTTTTACTTCGGTTTTGAAAAAACCAAAGTATTGCATTCATCCCATGAATCTATACTTATTTCTAGCGAATATCCTGCCGCTTGAACTTTTGGATTTTATTCCTACTCAAAGAGTAAATAGTACAGTAGCTATATAGGTTTTTGGATGGAACCACGAAGATAAGGTTAGAACTTTTTAGTTCGTTGTTGGTATCGTTGTGATATACTAAAAATTCAGAGAGATCTGAGTGTGAAAAATGCGATATTTTGGCCACCATCTTGAAAAAACATCAAAAATTAAAAAAGTCATGTTTGGTAACAAATTACCCGGTATTTCACGCTGGTAAATAGTATAATAACGGTTGTTAGAAATAAAATGTTTACAAAGATGAAGCAAGTAGTAACGGCGTGGCCAGGGGGTGCGATATGGGGATATATATCCTTCCGAAACTACCCAAAGAACTGAAAATTTACCGCAATAATCACAATTTTTATGTAATTTAGTTGGAATTTGATTCAAATTCCCCCAAAAAATGCCCCACCCCCCTGCCCCCAAAAACAGCTATGAATTATCTATACTTTCTCTGTCTCTATTTAATCCAGAAACTCAGTTATTGAGAAAAAATGACAAATCATCATTAGCAAGAACTTTGGATGACATAGAAACAAGTTTATGTTCATTGTATGTTATTGACAGGAGTGCACTACTACACAAATTACCACGGCCAAAAACTGGAAAATTTTCAGATATGTTACAACTATATAGAAGTCATATTGCTAAACAATATAAAGTTGCGACAATTGTATTTATGACTATGCCATCTCCACTATACAAAGAATGTAGAGTATCAGATATTGCCAACATAAAATAGCCAAAACTCGTAATAAGAAGTACTCTAACAGCATCGAGGCTTCTGCGCATGATCCATTTACTTTACTTTGCCTTTTGTTTAAAACAAGTAAAACTACATGCGTTTCACATAGTAAGAAATGTAAAGAAAAAAAACAATTGATTATACACAGATATATATCACAACAAATTCAGTGATTTGAGGGGAAAATGACATGTGATGTTATATACTAAAATACGAATCATAATTATAGTTGGATTAATGTATAATTAAGGTATGACCAACGCAAAAACTGTTTTTTTTTTATATTTTAAATGAAAATGTGTATTTAATAGATTTTTGTTGGTCGTTACATGTGGAACACGAGGGTACATGCATAATTGTTTACTATTTTCAATATTTTTTCCATTCAGAAAAGTTGAGTGTAAACTAGTGAGTTCGGAAGAATTCGAATTATTATTCTATTATTCTATAGGTCTATAATATTTGAACTGGACACGCATTTTAAATATCATATATGTTTCTATGTTTTCCTTAAAATATAGGTTTCAAACGTGTATTCCGAGTTAGATCAATTTTGCTGTTAACATATATTGAAATGTTTGTCCAGTTTGTATTGAACGCTCTAGAATAGACCTAAAAAACAAATTTTCGATTGCCACTTAATTTTTGTTTATGTACGTATTGTATATTCAATGGCTAAACAAACACTTTGAATGAAATGATTCTACTCCATTTCATGGATAAAATTGAGATTAAAATTTTTGGCAGACTACTGCTTTTCAATGTAAGTATTTAATCTCTAAATTGTAAAAGTCTCGATATAACTTTGATCTAATTGTTTATAAGGAAAAACTGTATCAACCACATGGTTCTGAAGGATAATAGTTGCCTAGTAGGCTAGTTGTAATTGAAACTTTATAAAAAACATAATTCAATATTGCCAGCAAAACATTGATAAAATAAACATTCACTACATATTTCCATTTCTCCGCCACTGATCAATACAACAACAAAACCTAGTCACCGTACAGTAGTTTTGTTATTTTTTTTATGAATGCACAGTGTGTGTTATTTTTTCTCATTCTGCCTTACCTCATACTTCTTAAATTAAAAATTAGTTTTTTGTATAACTATGATGGTAAAACATCTGCCGAGGAGACTAAAGTTTATAAAAATTTAAACAAAAATTACGCCGGTAAATATTTGTTATTGTTCTTTCGTTAAACATGCGCGCTCGCTTAACCGCTTTACAAGAATTTGAATTTCAGTGAAAAGTGAATATCGTGTTACAAAGTGATTAAAAATTATAGATTAATTATTGTTAATTAATTATAAAAAAAAAGTTTACAAAAATTATGTGAAGTTAAAAAAAATTTGTTTTACGATAAAAGAAATAAATTTGTGTTGTGAATTTAAACCAAAGAAAGTTAATTAATTTGTTTGTTATTATCAAAATGCCGTGTTTTAAAAATTTATTGTTTATCGTAGTTATAATTGTTAATATTAATTTAAAAGTAATAAAATCTAGTCCATCAAAATTCGAAACGACAAGTCAACCGGAGGCAATTGATTTATCATCCGGTAAAGATTTTAATCAACAAAAACAAAAAATTCATCATAAATGGAAACGTAGTGAAATTATGGATTCAAATGGATTATATCTATTAGAATGGCATATCGAGAATAAAAAAGAAATTGTATTTACAATAACGGTAAACACTCGGGGATTTATTGGTTTAGGATTTTCAATGAAAACCGGTAAAATGGCGGGTAGTGATTTAGTGATAGCCTGGGTTGACGATCGTACCGGAAAACCAAATGTGCTGGTAAGCTATATTTTATCAAAGTTTATTTGTATTTCACAATAATTTTTGTTTTAAAATCGTACATTTCTTTTTGGTATCTGTTGCATCTGTTATGAATATCGATGGTTAAAAGAAAAATATGGGGAAAAATCGACAGCTGAAAGTAAAGAAAATAAATTGTGTTGAGTTGTTGTTGTATTTTTATTATTGTTTGCTTATGAACATAAATAAGCGCAAGATTCGTTCGTATGTTCAAATAACAATATGTTTTAATTATACACATTGCAGTTTAATCTTGAACTATTTTATAACTTGTATCATTATCTTCTTGAGTTGCAAAATTAGTATTCGATTCAGATATGCATAATCTGCAACTACTCTTCCATTTAGTAGCTTGAAACTTCTTAAACGGAAAATTTTCAGCATGGTCAAGTGGTTATTTTTCAAAATACAAATTGAAAATTTTTGAAGGGAGTTTGAAATTTGCCTTAGTTATCAGTTCGAAGATAGTACGCGGGATCAGCTATCCGTGTGAATGGTAAGCTGGTATTGTTTTATAACACACTTACCCGAGCTTGATGACCGGCAGAAATCTAAGAAAAGGCTTTTTAGATCATCACAGAAAGCATAAAAGTCTATAACAAATAGAATTTTATAAATCATTTTGCTTTCCAGTTATAGTTGCCGGCCGTGCAACCACCAAAAAGACACTTTTTTTTACCTTATTTAAACTCATCATGATCCAAAATGTTAAGAATAGGAGTTATAAATTTGAAATATTTTGTATGAATTAGAATTTTTAAAAAAATGTATGTTAAATATTATACACAGTCGAAAAAGTTACTGCAATTTCCAATACAAGCTTTGCTATATGGGTTATGTAAAGCAAGCTATTATTAAATTGCAAAGCAAATCTTGCATTAAAACTTATTCTAATGCAAGACTACAAATGTTTGTACAACTCTAACAACATAATTTAATTTTTATAAAAATGGTAGGAGTTTTAAAACAATTCTTGCTACGCTAAAAGTTTGAGAACCACTGGGTAATGCAAAGAGCATTACATTTATCTTCAAAGCACACTTTGCATTGTTTTATAATGGTGACTTCAAACAAATTGCATTACATATTTAGCTTATTTTTAACTGTGTATTTGATAGTCCGGTCACATATTTTATTAAATTTTTTTTAAAATTAATCCCTTTGGAATTTAACGAAGATTAGAACCTAACTAACAGCGCTCTGTTTGATTATTAACATTGAAATTAAATTTTTATTACATTAAATATATACTTACAGAAGGACCATAAAGTAATAAACAAAATTATTTCTTAACTCTTTTAAGATTTATATCTACTGAATGAAAACTAAGATTTATGAATCAATTAGAAAACATAAGAAATATTACACAAATAATAAAAAAATAAGATTGTTGGACTTGAGGAAGGTCATTAGAAAGTAGTAATTTTTTGTTTTATTTCACCATAAATCATTTCTATACCTTTCGTATTATAATTTTTTTTGGAATATGTATCAGCGATTAATTTATAAAAAACAAATATGTACCTACATACGTATATTTTATAATTTGTTAAACAGAAATTAATACCTGCTGAGCTATATATATTAATATTCTGTTATTTGTAGTAAATTTATGTATAATTATGAAGCAATTACTAACAAACTTGGTTTACTTGAATCGATATTTCTGAAATTAAATATCCAGACCGTGTAAGTAATGATCATCATAGTTTTCGTTTACCGTTTGTTGTAACGTTTTATTCCAGTACATACTATGGTTAGACGTAGCATATAACCACCTATAATTTAAATCACTGAAAAATCAATCAACGAGCATCAATCAATTTGTCCTTCAATATAATAAAATCTTTTCAATATAAAAATTATTATTATCATTAATTAAAAATTAATTAATTTTCAATATAAAAATTTATAAAAATTGAATGTTATTTATTTTTGATACAGAAAAAAAAGAATGCTTTGGACGCAAAACTTTTGTTTTTTTTCTCCAAAGAATAGATAGCTAAATAATAAATCCTGCAACATATATAATAATTTTCGAGCCAAGATTTGTTTGAGCCGTTGATTTAAATATTTCACATATGTAGTCGAAAAAAAATCGGAGCAATATCGCTTAAACAGTAGAATGGGCATACCGCGAGATTAACCCACTGTACTTGCTCGTTTCTTTAATGGCGTTTTCCAATTTATAAACTGAAAAGTCATACTTTGAGGGCATTATTTTGTTCACAATTTTTGTCGCACTGCATTATTGCAATTGTCACTTCCATGTATAATTCCTATCCGGCTCAAAGGACAATTTAATTTTTGTGCTGGGGTGATCAAGGCACAGTCGAATTTGAAACTAACCTATATTACGCTTAATTTACATATTTACAATATTTAGATAGCGGGTTAAATTTTTCTTTTCTTTTCTACATTTAAATTCACGAATATGAATCACGTTTGCTTGTGCTTCGATTTGTTGTTGGAATTCATTTTCTTAAAAAGATTGCCTAACCGATTTGATAGTCGGATCCTAGTTTAAACATATGTTTTTTAATAAAATGAGCTGTGTAGTACACATTACAATATGTGTCTCAACAACACATAAAAACTTTTTAAGCCCTAGGTCCCACGGTAACATGCGTTCTCAGGTGTTGCTAGATGGTGGAGAAGAATAATGGATAACTCAGAATATGATAGAGAAAATGGAAGAAAGACAAAAATTAAGGAAATTGAATTTTGAAGAAGGAAAAAAAGGTAAAACAAAATGGAATACAGAATTAAGATAGGAAATAGATAGAGCAAAAGAAGAGTGGTTCAAGAGCGTGGGTAAAGAAATCCAAGAATTAGAAACAGCAAGGAGGAATGCTAAAGTTTACAACAAAGTGAGAGAACTAACTGTTAAAAAAGTGAAAGAACAGAGTAGAAAGCAAAAAATTTGTGAGCAAGAAAAGGCAAGTATTGAAAGAAAAAAGCAAATCCTGGAACGAAGGAAAGAGTACATGAAAAAAATATATAAAAACGAGGATAAACGAAAGATCTTCAATATAGAGCAGAAAAAATGACCAAACGAGAAACAAACAAACGATAAACTAGTACCCAGTATCTAACTCGTTGAGGTGAGCCTGGGAATTGCCGAATAATTTTTTGAGAGCCAAAATGATTCCACTGGCAAAGAAAAAAGGAACGAAAAAGTGTGAAGAACACAAACCAATCAGTCTGAGAGTTCATTCAGCAAACATTATTATGAGAGCGGTAAATGGGAGAATAAGAAAAGTGATGAAAGAGAGCGTGGCCGATAAACAGTTTGGCTTTAGAAAAGGAATTGATACAAGGGAAGCGCTCAACGTAGTTAAATCCATCATGGAGGGATATATGGAATGAGACAAGTAAGTATAAACCATGTTTTGTAGACTTGGAAAAGCTTTCCACTGTACTTTGTGGAAGAAACTGATGGAGATTTTGAAACGAAAACGGGTTGACTGGGGAAAAAGAAACTAATCAGTTCTCAAATACCCGGGTAGGAGCTGCCAATGTTAAACAACGGACCAGTCTCGGGACAGTATTGGCGAGCCAAGCCTTGGGTAGTTAGCTTTGGACCAGGTCTGGGCCAGTTGTCAATACCTAGACTGAACCAAGATTCAGTTTATTATATTAAGCGTTATTAAACAGTCTTATGCGTTGTAAAAATGTGCTTCCCATATTATGCTTATTTTTATTTTCATATATGTTACTCTTTCCACAACCTCTTTCCACACATTTAAAGGAGTTCTGGAAAAAATTGGCTTGGTAGGCATGGCCCAAGTCTTATTTGCAGACTTGAACCAAGACTGGTTTGCCAGGCTTGGCCCCAGGACATAAAACAAATTTGTTTTAAAAATTTTCAGGAACAAAATTAAATATAACCTTATTTTAATTTTGTTCCTGAAAAAATTTAAAAACAAATTTGTTTTATTCTTCTTATTTTATTTATCTGATTATGATACCCACTGTCTTTCTCAGCTATTAAAGCCCACATATAGATCTATGTGAAGGGTAGTGTCTTCAAGCAACCAATATAACGTGCCATCATCAAAAAATATATCATAGCTAAGTACGCAGTCTTGCCATACTCGTAGATCAAAAATATAAAAAAAACACAATTCAACAAATAAATAAATTTTAATTATCTCAGGTCACGAACCATAAACTGTATTGAGCACTTGGCGACTAGCATCTGTTTCGAGAGTGTAGTAATGTAAACTCTGATTCTAGCGATTCTTTTTTTTTTATTAATGCGGCATGAATTAATAAATAAATTGATCTTTCCGTTGTTTCATCTATTTACAGTCATTGTAATTTGGCCACTCATTAATAACAAGGACAAAAACTGTAGTGCAACCATCCTCAGTATTATTGTTTATAGTTTTAACATCCATATCGAAAAATTAGTAAGAAAAATCTAAGTTTAATCGATTGTTCTCGAAACCGAAATCAGCCAACTTTGAAATAACTAAATTTCCAAAATTAATCCACACTCAGTTCGTATACCTTTAACAGAAAAAAATATAATTAATAAAAACAAAAACTAAAACCACAACTAATTATTTTTTTTTAATTTCCGATTGTAAATTATTAATTTTCTATTTAATTACTAATTAAATATTGTTGATTGGTTATTGCGTTATAAAATATTTTGTTGTTTATAAATGTTGTGATCATGTTATGAGATTTGATTGGCATTTCTCTGTTTTTTTACAATAGAATATAAATTAAACCGTAAAAAATTATAGGAAGAGGATGAAAATTTAAATAAAAAAAAAAACAAATAAATCCGGATGTTTGTTGATTGGTTTCAATAAACGGTAAAAAGAAATGTTGGTTCATTTCATTACGCGATATTTTCTTCAAATTGATTAACATAATTTAAAAATATGGAGGGGCTGAAATCTCAAGCTCTGAGATATCCAGACTTTGGTTCTGGTAACGGATTTTGATATAGTTTTCGGCATAAAACTTTTATGAGGACATTGTTTTTAGTTTTGGGCAGCGATGTATATCAAATATTAATCATAACTCTTTGTTAAAGTACATGTATTTTTGTATCTCTGTCTAAAAATTTATTACAAAACTAACACGAAACATCAATACGTTGCCAGGAAATCATAACAGATCATAAATTAACATAATTTAGTGAAAAGATTTCATATTTCTTTCAAAATTCCAAAAATATTGTAAAAATTGAATAAAATCAAACTTTTTTCAAAATTCTGAAAGTATTCCAAAAATTATTACAAAATCAATAATTAAACTTTTTCAAAAATTCTAAAAATGTTACAAAAATTATAACAATATCAAAAATTGAAACTTTTTTCAAAATTCCCAAAATTATAATAAAATCAAAAATTTAAAATTTTTCCAAATTTTCCAAAAATTCTTACAAAATCAAAAATTCAAACTTTTTTCAAAATTCTAAAAATATATATACAAAATTCAATAACTCAAAAATTCTATATTTTTTATTTTGAAATTCTAAAAATATTGCAAAGCTTATAACAAAATCAAAAATTAAAACTTTCTCCAAAATTCTAAAAATATTGCAAAAATTATTACAAAACCAAAAATACAAACTTTTTTCATAATTCCAAAAATATTTCAAAAACTATAACATATTTAAAAATTTCCATGTCACATTTACCTCATACAAACAGCTAAATTTTTTTTCCAAAAAATTGGCTGAAAAAATAACTGAAATCATTTTTTTGACATACTTGACAATATTTTTTTGACTAACTTATAATGCAATAAAATTCTCAATAATAATAATATCATGTTCATTGGATTTCATTTCATCCAAATAACTAATTTTAATATTTAAAAAAAAAAATGAAAATCATTCTTTTGACACACTTGACATTATTTTTTTGACAAACTTATAATGCCATAATTCTTTATAATAATTTATTTATTTAATCGTATGATTTAAAGAAAGAAACAAAAAAATGTTTAAAAAATCACAAGTTTACAAAATCACAACCAAATCTCTCAAATAATTAACTCCTTCTACATTGACATACGATCTCATTTAACTTGTTTATACCACCATTGAATTTGGATCGTTACTTGAATAACTCCACACATACATAAAGGTGAGGGATATAAGTCCCACTTGTTCATCAGGTAACTACATCGGCCATGTGTTGTTCTGAAACGATTAAGTCTAGTCCACTCTTTACGACTAAGATCGAAGCCGGAAACACAACAAGTTGGGTCGATCACCAAACTAGCATTTGGTACAGGTGAAGAGTTTCACAAACATTTCCATCTTTCCTTCATATCAAAGTTTAGTTCGGAACTTAAATTCGGAACAAATAACCATGATGGTTTTCTTGATGACAAACGAAATTCAGCTAAGTCTTGCAAAATGTCATAAAAATTGAGTTTTGATGTAGATGACACTTTTCAAATTCTTTATGCAAGCTGCTTCACGTCTTAATGATCCAGGTTCAATGTTGGCTAAGACAGACAGCCATGGTAAAGGTGTTGATTTTAAAGTTCCAGTTATAATTCTCAAAGCATTGTTAAGTTGGACATCAATTTTATGTGTATGAGAAGAGTTAAGCCCAACAGGGGCACAATATTCAGCGCAAGAGTAGACTAGCGCAAGAACTGAAGATCTTAAAGTACATTTATCAGCCCCCCAATTGGTTCCGGCAATTTTGCTAATGATATTCACTCTGGAATATAATTTTTTGGCCAGTTTTTCTAAATGCGCCTTAAAAGACAATGTTCTATCAATATCAATGAAAGAGCACATACTTATAATTTAGACTGATTAGGTGTTAGTCTCCAGTTACGAAAGTAATTGGCCAATATTGATAAATCACTCTCCAAAACTTTTTCACATTCTTCTAAAGTAGTTGTTTCAATAGCTATAGCAACATCATCGGCAAATTGCAACATCTTTGATTTAGTTGATGGTAAATCAGTTACATATAAACTGAACAAAATTGGAGAAAGAATGCTTCCTTGAACGAGACCATTGTTTAGACGACGACTGCTACTTGTTTTTCCATTTAATGAGACCTGAATAAACCGGTTACTTAACATCGAATCGATGAGATTTACCATACAGGAACAGCGTAAGGTTACTGCAAGTTTTAGAAGTAATCCATGTCTCCAAACAGTGTCATATGCAGCTGATAAATCTACAAACGCTACCCCAGTTTTCAATTTCTTCTGAAACCCCCTTCTATAATAATAAAATTTCATGTCAAACAAATAATTAATTTTATTTTTTTCAAAAAATTGGGTAAAAAAATAAATAAACCAAAGTAAAATCTTTCTTTTGACATACTTGACAACATGTTTTTGACAAAATTATAATGCAATAATCTAGTTTTTGGTCTCACATACCAATCCCGACCATCAAGATTTCTTCAAATTCAATGTTTCTATTCGTAATCACTTAAAATGAACGTTTTTTAACAAAAGATATGCAACATTCCTTGTTTTGACACACTTGACGATTTTTTTGACACACTTACGGTACAGTTATCGAACATATCGTCCTTTCAACTCTTCTCATTGAGAATACCTATTTTTAGAAAAAAAAAATTGAAATTTTTCGTCGGTTATGACGACCGGCCGGCAGACAGACATACATTTTTTTTGCTTATTTAGAATCAGTAGGTCCTAAAACGTCTAGAAATGCCAAAAAAGCAGCGGTAAGAATTTCACTTTTGGCTCATGAATTCAATACTTTGGTTTTTTCAAAACCGAAATAATTAACTCAAAAGAATTTTTCGTTATTGATTGGGTAATTGTTTTTGTGCAATGAAGGAAATATTTCTATTTTATTTTTGAGCTTCCTTCATTTAAAGAAAAAAAAAAGGAAGTTTTATTTTAAATGTGTTCCTATATAACAGGTTTCACTCGTTATTTTTTCTAACGCTTCAATCTTAACATGTATTATAAAAAGAATAATAACGATATTTTCAGAGATCATTTCTTAGATTGTTTTTTAAAAAAAACATAGCTATATCTAAATCATTTATTATTTTTTTACAACCGACTGATTTCCATGACAACGATAACATTTTGTTAATTTTAAATTGGTAATTGATAATTATTTTATACACATGATCAATCGATTGAACTATATACGATACTTGAATTCGACGCAAATTGTATAAATAAACTGAACTGAAATAAAAGAATTTGAATTAAAAATAAATTTAATTATATAAAGCAAAGTATCCAAACCCAAAACCCAGTCATAATAAAAATCCAATTTATATTTTTTACTCCAAAAATTTCCATCAAATAACAATTTCTTGTGATCAAAAATTCCCCATCAATACAACAAAACAAATAAATGATAATTCAGACATTTTCATCGAAAGTTTGAATTTAAGCTCGTCGTTCTTAAAAGTTTTGTTTATTATTATTCTTTTGGTTATTTGTAATAATAAAAATAAGATAAGAAAAAGTTCATCGATTTATTAGTTTGGTAATGTAACGATTAACTGCATACTTAAAAAAAATGTTTCTGGCTTTGTTGTGTTCAGTGATACAAAAAATGTAATGTTTCTATAATTGAGAAACATTTTTGAAAATCTAATGTTTTAAGGATGAATTCTAATTTCAATATTGTAACATTAGAATCGCATCGCATGGCCCGTATACTATATAACAAAGACATTCCTTCTCTACATCCCATCTTTTGTATTGATTTTCTCAAGAAATATCAATTCGTTTACAATCAGGATTCCTAAATCTATTTTGAAATGATTTTTTTTTATTTGTCTTATAAACATTTTTTATGTACTCCTACATAGGATACAATATACATTTATTTCTGGAATTTGATTTTGTTATTCTTTTCTTGATTTTAAAATGATTGAGTTGAGTAAGTTATTTCATTTTTTCTATTTATGTGTAACAATAAATATGGGTTAAGGATTAAAGTTTGTATTGTTTGGTTTTATTTCAAAATAAAATGGATGATTGGTTTTTGATAATCTAATTTACATATGGAATTGGATATAAACTTTGCCTGTAGCGAAAATGCCAAATTACGTTGTTTTAAACAACTTAAACAAAAAAACAAGAGTTGTAACATCACCAGATATTTCATAGAACACAAATTCTAGTGTAAGGGCGAGAGACTCGTGACAATGTTCTTTTTTAAGCCATTCCCGAAAAGGCGTTGAGACTACGAATATAAAGGAGATTAAGGTCAACATATATTTTGCATCAATACGGATTTGAGCTTTCATATAGCATCTAGAATGTGTCATGAGCTTATGATGTGCTTGTATCATGAATACTCTAAAAGAAACGTAATATCTGAAATTTTTTTCAGAACAGAATGTTGCTTTTTCAAAATTTATTATTCATGTTCATTGGTTTTTTAACCTAAATTGGTCGATAAAAATGTTTGTCGATCTAATCATGTCGGAACGCTTAAACAAAATTGCTTTCTGTTACTTTGCATCCGGAGCAAGTATGAAAACCGTGAAAAAGACAAACAATTATGTAATTTTTTCAAATCAAATCAGTTCACTCAACTTAAAAACAATTGATTGAACTCCTCAAAAACTTATAATTTAAAAAAATTTGGTGTAACTCTACGTGAAATCATTTTGTATTAAATTTAAAACAAGCTCAACAAAAATAAACGCAAGCAATCAAAAAAGATAAATGGTAAATTAGTCAATGGTCTCATCCACAAATGAGTGACAAAATCAAGCAAATATCGATTTGTAATTCAATTTTTATTATTGAACACCATCCCTGCTGTGACTTCACGTGTTATCGAATTTTAGAATTGAAATCGAAAGATAAAATGTCACTTAAATTAAATCAGTCGCATAAATGAATATTATTTAGTATAAATATAATACATGAAAGGCAATACTGACGTTTTTTTTTTGTTAAAGAAACAAATATAACACAGAAGAAGCGAGTATTACGGTAAAAAAGGTACATATTCTATGTGTGAATTCTATTCTATTATACGCAGTTATAATTTCGACTGACAGCAAAAATTTTCTAACCTAAACGCCTAAATATTTAAATTGAATTTCCACTCCCAAGTTCCAATTAAATTTGCACATTTTTCTCAAAATCAGTTTTTAAGGAATTTGATAGAAACGAAAAAAACGAGTTATTTTGAATAATGGTTAAGGTATTTAAAAATAAGATAAAAATTAGTCAAACAGATTTAATCAAAGATAAAATCAATTCAATAGTAAAAATATTCATATCTCTATCTCATAAGAAAATTTCGTAGTAATTTGTTTCGTCCGTACGCAAGAATATCACTAGTATAAACGACTATTCATTAGATTTCTTTTTAAGGATTAATCTGATTTTATTTGTTCTTGGTATTTGTTAATAAAATGTATTACATAAACCTAAACATACATAAATTAAATTATTCAATAAAATTAAATATTAAGGAGGAAAAACTAATAAAATTAAAAATTTTTCAATACAATACAAGAAATGAAAAGCTATTTCGTTTAACAGAAAATTTATATTTAAATTATAATTCTTATGAAAGAAATTCCAATATTCATGGAAACATCATCATGAATTCTGTCGAATCATACAACAAATACAAATAATAAGAAAGAAAGCTTTTGTTAAGGAATCTCAGTAAGTAAATTGATTTTTTTTCTACGGATTACATAAAATCTCTTTATATGGAATTGAAATTAATGATTGGAAGTATATTTTCTGTTTTAGGGAAAAATAAAATAAATCTCATCTCCTCAAAAAGTTAAGAAGTTAAAAATGATCTAAGTTGTTATGTTCCGGTTTTGTATAATAACATTAATTCAAGATGCATTTAAAAATATAAAAGCTTCATAATTGGACATGGATAATGGTATCAGCACCACCGTTCTCAGCACAAGTGGTAGCAGTATGAAACCTACTTAGTATGTATTAGCAGCAAAAGTTAGTAGCAAATATCACAAACCAAAGGGGAAAATAGTGGAGATGCATATTAGATTAAATGGACTGACTATAAAGGGTTGATCAAGATATCCATTGTTTTGACTAAAACCAAGCAATACAAAAATGAGAAGTAAATATTTATTTCAATAGCAATGAGTGATAAAAAAATTCCGACGAGGATAAATTAGGTTAAAAGAGAGTGACCGTTGATAATTCTTTTTATTTTTCGGTTGTTATTTTTCTGAAAAAATGTCCATGTTAGATTAGATTAGAGTAGTAAAATTTGGTGGTTATATTTTGTATTGCGACCAAAATGATTTATTGTACCACACCCTACTACTCCCTGGTGATTACAAAGTTAGAGCATCTCCTGCAGTTCGGCCTCCTTCAGGAACTTCAGGATATGGAAAGGGTTAGGTTTAAGCAGGTCATGCCCGTCAATGTACCACTCCTCCAGATGAAACCTTCTCATGTAGATGAAGGTTCCACAATCTTTGAGAAGATGGACTGGAGTCTCTTCTTCCAAAAGACAAAATCTTTATTCGTCCCTGTTCCACCCCAATGTTATTAAGGTGTTTTCTTAGTGTACAGTGTCCTGTAAGAGCCCCTGTCAGTGTTATTAGGTTATTCCTGTTTAATTTACAGCACATTACTGCTCTCTTTTTATGGAACGTTCCAATCAACTGGTTTTCGGTCCAAATACTCCGGCGCCCACGCCTACCTAGGTTCTTGCCCCTTCCGCGTACCATTTGATAACATCGTTACCCAGATGGTACGTTGTGTTTTCACTGCTCCACTCCACTTTTTTGCATAACTGCGATGTATATTTCTTATCCAAGTAGTACGGCTTAATCATTCCGTCTTTAGGAAACTCAAGCAAAGGATTATCCTTTGAAATACTATCTCGATATTTAGACTTTATGATCTCTCCCTTAACCATACCCTGCATGCTAGATCTCAGTATGGTTTTCCTAGCTACGCCCTGAATCTGCAAGGAACCAGTCCTAACAGCATCTCCATTGACGCAGTAGGATATGTTCTCATTGCCCCCGTTATGCAGATACAGGCCAGCCTCTGCACTTTTTCAAATTCAGTTTTCCCAGCATTCAGCTGGGCTTTTTTTGCTCCATGCAACCGCTTCGTAAGTGATTGCTGGTCTCACTATCATGGTATACATCCACCTTAGGATACCTGTGCTGCACCCCCATGTTTAACCCGCAAGGTTTTTGCATACCTTTATAGCTCTTAAGGCTTTGTTTACCACTGCTTTAATGTGGCTTCTCCACAGCAGTTTGCTATCAAGAATTACTCCTCGATATTTAGTCTCCTGTGCAGATTCAATTATGGAGCCCTTCATTATGATTTTTTTTTTTTTTTTTTTTTTAATAAAATGTGTTGTGTAGTAGGAATTACAATATGTGTCACAATAACACATAAATACCTTTTAAGACCAAGGTCCCACAACAACATACGTTCAAAGGTGTTGATGGACGTAAATCTTTCTTGTTTTGTTTTTTTATATTTTTTGTTAAAGAATGAATAACTAAACAATAAATCCTATCACTGACAAAATATGACATAGGCCAATATTTTATGATAGAATAGAGAAAACAAAAGTAAATTAAAAAGTAAATAGCAAATTTTTATAAAAATTTGATGCAACAAAACAAAAATGTAGTTGCCAATAGTCCAGCCGGTTGCATATTCCTTGATCCCGTGACGCACCGCCTTTCTTCAAGATTAAAGTCCACACATAGTTATATGAAGACTCGTTTCCTCAAGGAATCAATAGCGTCTCATCATCAAGGATTATTTTACAGCTAAGATTGAGAGTGCTACCGTTGACTGAATGCAGTTCATCCGCCACCACCCCTAAGATGTCACCTTGGCTAGTGATACCTCACTGCTATTGCCAGTGGTATGTGATATCTTACGTTAACTCATATGCCAATAGCAGGGACTGGAGTACGCGGGGTTGTCACACCCGTAGATCAAAAATAAAAAAAAAAATCTCAAAACAATAAAAACTGATCCCTCCATGGGTTTCATGTTAAGTTTTCTTTTCTTGGTGAAGATCAATTGGACTTTAATTAATTTTTTTTCTGAAATAGTTCTATCCTTACTCTAAAATTGTAACGAAGTAGCCTGGTGCTCGACGACGCAGTTAGATACTTCCTGGATTTATGGATACGCTGTTTTCTCAAGTGCATCAGGTTTGCATTGGCTGAGACTTTCATAATAATCCTTTTCTTAAATTCAAATCGTAACAGCATCTACAATATTTTTCGTAAAGCCAAAAATTTATTATCTTAAAACAGTTGTGTAATATTCTTCTAATGTATTTCCCTTTTTCCAAATTGTATTCATTAGTCGCTGTATTATTGTCATAAAACGATTGCATAATGCCATTGATTCATAGTCGCGCGGTTTTCATACATAATTCCTACCATCTTATCATAAATAATGTTTGTCATTTAATTCTTTTCAATTTTTTTATACCAGTTAGCTATATAAATCCCTTAGTGGGTTTTTTTTCGATCATTAAATTATGCTACCACTTAGTGCTACCATTTGTTGATACTATAAATAGAACGCGATAGATAGCTTCTTTCTCTCAGTCTTTTGATTTTTGCCTCTGATTTTTTCGATCAATTGTCGAGCGAATGACATCTGATTTTGTTT
Source organism: Diogma glabrata (assembly GCA_963693315.1). Taxonomy (NCBI): domain Eukaryota; kingdom Metazoa; phylum Arthropoda; class Insecta; order Diptera; family Cylindrotomidae; genus Diogma; species Diogma glabrata. Next base: position 24,169,634 of record OY856187.1, on the reverse strand, counting down.
GATGTGCAGAACGATTCGCGGAATTCAGATTTGTTTTAATATATTGTTTTGTGAATATAAAAATCGAAAATGCATGTGAATCAAAATGTATAAATGATTCATTCTTTTCTGTGTTAGTTATTTTAAATGCGGGTGGTGAGTATCGCATCATTATCGGTACCACTGTTTTATCTAAATTGTAAAATAGTGCCGAAGCTAAAAATATAAGAGTGTAGTGACATCACCAAACATATACGCAGGCTGATGACCGAATTCATCTTGAATAGGGTTATTCATACGTTCAAGATCTATCTTAGGGTGAGATAATTCTGTTCTATAAATAAAAATTATATTCTAATCAAAATACCAAGTAAAATACATATCTGTAGGTGGGAGGTAAGCTACACCAAGTCACATTTTAAAATTTTACAGGAAAGCCTAAAAACTGTTTGAAAATCACAAACCCTGCTATATCTCTATTAACTGCTTCCCTTACCCCGAACATTTTTTTTGATTTGTAATTTTTTTTTAATTTCCATGATATCCCTAACTAAATTACGTCATATTATGTAACGGTTATCTGTTAAAAAGGACTTGGTGTGCTTTACCTCACAGTGATGGATCTTAGTATTCCCAATTCCCTTGAAACATACAGCACCAAGTCCAAGACAATTGTACATAAAAGGTGTTTCCAAAAATAATGTTAATGGCTTTTTTATAAACTTTACTTCAAAATATATTATTAAACAATGTAAGTTTAACGTTAAAAAACGTTTAAAATTGTTTACATTTTTTTAAGAAATTAAAAGAAAGTCGTTAAAACCTGAAGACACATTAACTAAATGCACTTGGTGTTATTTACCTTTAAATACATTGTTGTCGTCCACAACACTATTTAGTCATAAACAGAACTATGTACACTTGATGTTCTTTACCTCTTAAACATTTGGACTTGGTGTCAAAATTTTTTCACTTGGCGTTCTTTACCTCTGAGGGCTTTGGACTTGGTGTCATTTGCAATTGTTCTATCTCGAAAACTACATTAGTTAGGACTCAGTGCTATTAACCTCTCGGTAGAGAACAAAATCCTGATTCTAACAGTATAAAAAAATGTATTTTGAAAAAAATGTGACTTGGTGTAGTTTACCTTCCACCTACAGATATATAAATCGATAAGATTTTTTTTTTGCATGTCAAAGAACTATGATTATAAAGTATACTCTACACCTGTGATATTAACTGATATTTAAAATAACTGTGATAGATATTAATAATCGATATACTGTAATAATAATATTTTTTATAACTGCGTTAATAATTTTTGATTAATATCTGCCAACTAATAGAGAATAATTATATACATACCCCAGAATTGTAAAAAAAAAACCTTGGTTGATAATTAATTGTTAGTCAATAAACTTCAATTGTATTTGTGTAAATCGTTATTTTTCATTCGGTGAGAACCTATGTGAGGGCAAATAAATGTGAACCAATCAACAGCTGAATAACAAAAAGCATAAATCTATTTTATAACCAATATTTGGGGTATTTCGTTGATGACGTTGGCTTTAAATTGAAGAGACCAGTGGTTCTCACGACGATTACATTCTGATTGCCGAGTAATTCATGGCATTGCCGATAATACCAACAACTCCAGCTAGCACCAACTAGCTGTCGCCTCCAACAATTTTTTTTATATGGTCTACATCTGGCTTGTGGAATATTAATTACTGATCGATGAACATAAGGAGGATGAGCACAAAATTGACCTTTCGGGGAAACGGGAACTGGATAAAACCATGAGGTGAGTCGTATTTCACTTTTCATTTTAAGCATGAACGATTGTGGATAAGGGTGTGGGTATGAGAGCGTGGGTGTATGGACGTGTGGATGTGGTAACGTGTGAGCGAGTGTGTTTGTGGCCTGCGCGATTGTGAAAATGTAAAAACCAAAATAATAATAATAATAATATTAATAATAAAAGAATTTTTTTCATAAATATTTCATAACCAAAAATTTATTGACGAAAACCGATAACTAGTTATAAACCTAATTATAAACCGAAACATCTAGACTTGCTGTTAAAAACTGTTGCGATCCGGAAATTTCGTATTACCGTTTTTACTTGAATGTTGACCTGTGAAAGAGTATGACACCGTCGCTGAAGTGTTTGCAGGTTTCATAATTGATTTTATTATAATATGGTAAATTGGCTAATTAATTTAACGGTAAAAATCATCAAGATGTTTACGGTTGTCATAGGTCGTAAAGACTACCATCATTTTGATTTATTTCAGAAGTAAAACCTGTTTTTTTTCTGATTATTTCCATTACATCACACCAAGACCTACCGTTATTTGTAGATTCTGATATTATAATTGAATTTGATTCTAAGAAAAACAAAAGATGGTTAGTAATAATCGATGTTGGTATTCGACCTTACGTAAATAATGGATTGATGGTAATAGTAGTTGGTAATGGATTACAAACTCCTCAATTAAAGAATATTCTATTAAATCTCAAACCAACCAAAGTAGTATTAAATGAAATAAATTTAAAGAAGACGGGAACCTCGACAACTATTAAAACTATAGCAAATAATGTTAGCGGCAATAGCTGTAGTAGTAGTTGCAATCATACAACTAATTTAAATCATTTGCGAAAATCTTCTGACAATTATTCTCAAACCAAAGCCATGCAATTTTCAGATGTATTTTTTTATTGAAGGCCCATTCGTTCTGGCTGTTACCGATAATTTGAGAATAGTTTTCAATTCAGTTACATCATTGATAGGTCTATGGAGTGCTCAATTTAAAGATACTCAAAGTATACTTTTTGTAAATAATGACGTATTAACCACATTTTCAAGGGGAAGAATTGTAAGTTGTATTTAATGAAACTGACTCAGTTGACTGAATTGTTATGCCTTTATTTTTGTAATAATAATAATTATAAGGAATCATATAATTTAACAATAAAAAAATTAACGTAGAATATCTTTTTTTTCTGAAATTAAATTACAAACCTATAATAAAAATTAAATTAAAAGTAATTTTAACAAAATCAAATTATATTGGTAGCTGAAATCGGTTTAAATAATAAAATTGACAGTAACAGTGTAGTAAAGACAGAAAATGAAGTGAACGATGGTGGAATACATGTTGTGAACAATTTACATCATCAACTTGAAGATAGTCAAAATGATCTTGTAGATAAAACAAACAGTTTATCCCTGAAATATACTAATAAAATGTTATTTTTACTAAATACCGATGACGTAAATAATCCTGAAATAACCATTAATAATTAAAAAAAAAGTAGAAATTTGAGGGAATTTATATATAGGGTTTATAAACCATCCCCAAAATAAGGAATATAAATTTCTTTGAACGTTATTCCAGGCTATTGGATTGTTTCAAGTGTGTATGAATGTGGGCATGCATGTAGATATGGGTGAAAGTGGGCAAGTGTGTGAGAGGGCGTGTGTGTGTGGGGAGGTGCGAGAGTGTATGAGGTGTGAGAGTGTGGGAGAATGTGAGTATATATAGGGTTGGACGGGTTGATCGTGGTTCTCTCGCATAAGGGGGTCGCCAGAGTCTCATCTTTTCACTTGCTTCTTCTCATTTCCGTATATATCATGTATTTCGCGTACATTTCACTTATTTGTGCTGAGGTAGCAGGAATTCTTACTCGATCCCAATGATTGAAGCTAGTCAAGGGGCTATAAATAAACCTCGCTAGGTACGCGACCTGCTATGCCACTTCGTTGATTTTCAACGAAGCAGCGCTTCATTACAAAATACATCAAGTTTACAAAGAACCCGTAAATTCTTGTTCTTGAGTTATTTAATGTTAAAGATTTTTAGTACGACTGAAATTCGAACTTTTCTTCATTTTTTCAAACAACTTCCATTAACAAAAAATTTTAAAATCAATTAAATTTTAGCTTCTTTTTTTTAAATATAGTTCTAACCTTACTTTAAGATATATCAAATTTACAAAGAGGTGTTAGTTAATTCGTGTTCTTGAGATATTTAATTTAAAAGATTTTTAGTACAATTAAAATTCTAATATTTCATTATTTTCTCGAACTTCAGCGGTTAAAATTTTTTGATGATAAAAATTGTTCGAAAAAATAATGGAGAATTAGAATTTTAGACGGACTAAAAATTTTTAAAATTAAATACCTCAAGAACACGAATTAACGCCTCTTTGTAAATTTGATATATTTTAAAGTAAGGTTAGAACTATATTTAAAAAAAAAAGTTAAAAATTAATTAATATAAAATTTTTGTTAATGGAAGTTGTTTGAAAAAAATGAAAAAAAACTCGAATTTCAGTCGTACTAAAAATCTTTAAATTTAAATATCTCAAGAACAAGAATTTACGCCTTTTTGTAAATTTGATTTATTTTAGAGTAAAAACAGAACTATTTTCAGAAAAAAAATTAATTAAATTCCAATTGATCTTCGACCCTAGCGCCATCTTTAAAAAAGTTTTTTTAATATTCTTATTTAAAAATTAATTATAAAAACAATAAATTAATTTTTTTTCAAACGACTAACTAATCATCTATCAAACAAAAAGAAGTTTTATGAAATCGGTATAGCTGTCCTTGAGCAATTTAATTTCAAAGTTACATCGGATGGCAGAATTTTCATTTTTCATGCATGTTGGGGTGCCCCCTATGCTCAAACTATGCACTTTTAAAATTTTTTAAAATAATCCGTATTTTTTATTTTGTCCTTACTACTTATATGCCAAGTTTCAGGAAAATCAAAAATGGTCAAGTTCAAATCTCGACTTTTTCACCTGCGTGGATCACGTTTTTCATCAACATTGATAGAAATATGATTAACAAAATCAGGGCGAAATATAATTAACAATTAACAGAGGTTTCTAGATAATTTGATGCATCTATAACGATATCATTAAATTTAATGTTTCTCCATAAGGGTTTGAGTCGTAGTTTAGTATCTAATTTGGTATCAGAACAGTTGAATTTGATCTATCTAATAAGCTTTGTGACATACTAAGTTGGAAAAATATTTCCTTATTCCCTAACAGTTTCATTACCCGATGCAGATGATATGCGGAATTACGGTGGGCAATACCGTTGAAAATCGAAGAATTCCTCCACGCAGTTGCAGGACGAAAACTCAAAAAATTGACACAAAATCATTAATTGTGGAGTACTTGTTAATTATTAGGGGTCTGCGTCATTTCAGAAAAATAAAGATTAGGTCATGGTCATGAAAAAATAGTGGTTGACTGAACAAAATTAACTATCTTACAGTCACACACGAAGAAATAGTAAGCACCACCAAACCAACAAAGAATGTCATTTAGACTGCCAATATTTGCATTGGTAATAGGTGCAGGGTTGTAAATGAAACCAACTAAAATTTTGTCTCAACAAATTTTAACCTCGACGCAGATGAATTTGATCTATTCTGTTATCAGTTGATATAGTAAAAATAACGAACAAAATGCACACGTGACTTCTTACAAAAATGTTCACACTACTACCAGTCTGACCAAAATGATCGTTAAGATGGAATTTGAAACCAGAAACTTTTTAGACAGCAGCATGAGTTTTGGTTTTAAGACAAGTTTCAGAGACGGCTATGACATCCATAGACGGAATACTTAACAGATGAGATAACTCATCGTAATGCTGAAGAATGTAGCGCATGTTCAGGTGGGCAAAGTTATATTAAATTTTGAATGTTAAACTTGAGTGTTCGAATGTGAATGTTCGAATCGATTAGAAGAAGTCTTCTAAAGATGATGTTTGTCCATTCGCAATTGTTGGGAATACTCCATTCGCAATAGTTTGACTAGTTGGCATCAAACGCTTACATGGTCATCAGAATAAAATCATTTTATTTGACCGAAGGATTATTTCACAAAGAAGTGTATTTACAGGTTTTATGCGGACAAAGATTGGTTTATCAATTTTTGTTGTACCTGAATGTGGCAAGTTGTACATCTTTGGAATAAATCGTTAGTATTTGACCTAACTAACAAGTTTTTAATATTTTTTAAATTGTTTTGTTTATATATTGTTTATATATTACCGGAAATTGAAACCTTAAGTATGTCGCATACGCTTATTACCATATTGTGTGTCTATTACACGAAAAATATTTCAAAAATATATTAATTTTATTATATGTACATTATTTTTATTATAGTATATTATTATAGTATTAATGAAACATTTATAAAATAAATATTACTCATAATAAGTTTTCCACCTGTTGACTTTTATTTATAGAGGTAATTTTAATTCCACACTTTGATGATTCTAATTTTATTATTTTTTTCTATATTAAATTATAAGAAAACACGCTAATATATTTGAATAATGTTGGTATTTCTTTCTATTATAATTCCTGGTTTGTGTTTTTATTGTATAAATATATTCTTTTTTGGAAGCACGAATTAATTGTTTTTATACGAATTTTTGAACGCAATTTACTGAATATATGCTTTCAAGAGCAAAGTGTTGTCAGATATATTTAATTTACTTATTTAAAATTGTTTTAACTTTTTCTAAAAAAAAATTTGATCTGCGTGTTTTTTAGATCAAAACCATAGAGATCTACTCACTTTACACTTATTGTTTTTGTTTTTCTTATAACTGTTTAAATTTTAGTGATTGTTGAAAATCGTTGGAAATTAGTATAATAAAAAAATGATCCATTTGTAATAAAAAAAACAGAATTTATTTACCATTACCAATGTGACTGATATGATACACTACATATTCAACATTATTTTTTATGGGTTCAACCGTAACCAAAGATAATAAAACCAAACATTTGTGAAATTACATAAAAAGCAGAAAAGAAATTAAAACCACGAGCCAACAATTATAACATCTGTTCGGTTGTATAAATTTTATTTCTTCTTTTTTTAAAGCATCTGTTTTATGTACGTACATCCTTGTTTACAAACGGAAGAAAGGAAGAAAATTTATTAAGAATATTAAGAATAAGTATATGTATTTATAAAAATAAAAAGTTAAGATATTCAATTTTAAGTCATCGTATTATTTTGAAGACAACTGCTTCATTAATAGCATTGTCGCATACTTGGATTTTATCTTAGCAATAAACTCTAGAGCATAAAGAATCGAAACAACATTGTGTTGATCGAACCAACTCATTGTTTCTTGTAATATGGTAGGACCAAAAAACGTTACCTAATATATTATATTACCCGTTTATACGTGAATTGAATTTATTTTTGTTTTTATATATTTTACGGAGATGAGCTTCGTTGAGTGTGATAAAAATAAAAATTAAATTTATGTCTGTGGATTCAAATTGCGCTAAAATGGAAAAAAAGAAAAATTTCCATATTACATCGCCTTTTCGTTTTGCAGTTGTAAGGGAAATTGGTCTATAAATTACAATAAATTTAGAGAGTTTGGTGATTTTTTTGAATAGGATAAAATTCTTTTAATATGAGGAACATAAATTGTATAAACTTTTTATTTGTTGTTCAAGCAAAAACCGCGATGTGATATGAGTTATTATTTTACGTGCTGCAAAATTTTAATCGATTTTTTTTTATTAATTAGTTAGACTAAACATAGCACACTAAATATAAAATATTCATTATTCAGACTCTTTGAATATCCGAAGGTACCATGTCAACTATAAAGGAAAGAGATGAGGAAAATGGAAGAAAAGAGGATATATGGGACAACTATACTAATTGTTTTAAATGACGATGTACATTTTCTTTAAACGATTGAGAGGAAAATTCATCGGGAAATACAGATGAAGGCATTGAGTTCCACAATTTGGCCACTCTATTAAAATAGTCGTTCTGGAAGGACACAGTTCTACAACGAGGTATTTGTACAACAAACGGATGAGATAACTCGGCAGCTCTTGTTTGTCGATTATACTGCGCACATGGTGGAAGGATGTTTTAAATTTCCTTAGAGTAGAATTCGCTAAAGTTATATTTATAGTATATTGACAATTCAGCCACATTTTTTCTGTGCTGGAGCTAATCAAGCTGGTCCGTTAGTTCGGTATTACCAATCAACCGCATTGCTTTTCTCTGTACAGAATCTAGACATTTTATTGTTGACTGACAAGCACCTCCCCAAACATGACAGCAGTATTCCATACATGGACGAATACAAGACTTGAAGATTAGCAATATTTTATCGGGATTAAAATACATTTTACATCGACTCAAGAATCCTAATTTTTGCATAGCAGATTTAGCGAGGTTGAACACATATTTATTCCATTGCAGGTTATTTTGAATATTCACTCCAAGAAGTCTAACTGATTTAACCTCACGCATTTCCCATGGTTTGTCTTAATAGGGACATTTTTATTTCGCTCTATTCGTGAAAACGGCAAAATTTGGTTTTGGTTGGATTAAATGAGACAAGATTACGATCACCCCATTCCAGTATACGATCCAAGTCTTTGTTGATAGAATCAATTAGCAGCTCTCTATCAGTGGTAACTGCCTTATGAGATCGAAATTTAGGAGATACATGCAATGTGCTGTCATCAGCAAAACTATGTATTGGGTGCACTGTGGAAATAAGTAAATCATTAATGTATAGAAGAAACAAGGTTGGTGAGAGTGCAGAACCTTGGGGGACCCCAGCATTAGTTGTGAAAATATTGGATGTGATACCATCTATATTAACATGAAATTGGTGACCTGGAAGAAAACTATGAATCCATGAGACAGTAAAATGGTCTATGCCATAAGATTTTAATTTAGCTATGAGATTTTAATGCCACACTTTATCAAATGCTTTGAAATGTCAAGTGAAATACTGAATGTCTCACCATGGTTTTCCAGCGATTTGTTCCAGAGATGGGATACGTAGGCTAACAGATCACCTGTTGCATGACTTCTACGAAAACCGTACTGTTTATCATCAATAATTTGCGACATTTCCAAATAATCTATTAAATTGTAGTTAACATATTAGCTAAATATTTTAGCTAAAACCGACATAATTGCAATTGGTCTATAATTGTTAGGAGTTTCTTACTGCCTTTCTTTGATATGGGTTGAACGCTGGCCAGCTTCAAAGAATCGGGAAATATTCCGGTTTTATAAGATAAATAGAAAATTTTTGTTAAAATTGGAGCTAGTTGCCTAGCAAAGTTTTTAAGAATGAGGGGTGGAATACCATCGGGGCCAGCAGATTTGTTGATATTGATAGAAAGAAGCATTTTCCGTACAATATTGCAACGAAAAATAATTGGTTTCATTTTCGTTACAACGTTATGGGGAGTTATGGGGAGGATCAACTATGTTTGAGTTTTCTGCGAAAATCCGACCCAAAAGATCTGCCTTTTCTTTTGAGTCGCTCACAAAATGTCATTCAGAACTAAGGTTGGAATAGAGGATCGAGTAAAATTGCTCTGGACTGATTTAACTGCCTGAAAGAAACTACGTTTACAAGGTGTTTCATCATAAAAGTTTCTCAGTCCCTCCCAGTCAGCCCGTTTATAATTCCAAACGCGACGAGGAATTGCTTTAATTTGTGTCGGTGATGTAAATTGCACTATTGCTGATATTAGTAAATGGTCCGATGTTCCGAGGGGTTGTTCAACTTTTGTCTTCGTAGTATCTGGCTAGTTTGTTAAAAACAGATCCAGGAAATTATTGTTTTGATGTGAATTATCTGGGATTCTAGTGGGACACTCTATCATTTGCGCCAAACCGTGATAATCTGCGAGTATCAGTTCGGCTTGTCTTCTGACGTCGTCTGTGCGCGATGAATACTTAAGCCATTCTTTATTATGAATATTAAAATCTCCAATAATGGCCAGTCTTGCTTTGGGGTAGTCCGTGGTAATCTTGTCTAGATTAGCCTATATTTGATCGAAAAATGGACATCCTGGGGGCGAATTTGGGAATCTGTATAGTCCTATTATAAACATCATCAACACCTGAGATCTTCAGTGTTAGAGAATTATGGTGCTTAGAGTTTAACTCGTAGGCCTTAATTCTCATACATGAAAGTGAATCTCGAAAAAATACACAGACACCATGCTTGTTATAAAAGGAATGTCGCAATTCGTAAGTAGGCATCTGGTATTTATCGAGGTTCAATTTCGATGCTTTGCCACTGACCATTGTTTTGGTAAGAAACAATATGTCAGGTTTATTTTTTTCGATGTAGTGATGAACCTCGTTTAAATTCGAATTGAGACCTCTTATGTTGGTGAAGTGAATGCTAAGCTGTTGGTTTACTCTGCTGCCATTTTTTTGAGACAAAGACTTACCATTGGCCATTGCAGGTATAGATACTGAAATTCGGCCAGGCCTAAATTTCAGCACTAACCAGTACAAAAAATGGGTATCTCTGTCTCAAAAACACGATAGCAGGTTTCATGCAACAGAAGCACGATAAGGGGAAAAGCAAAAAATTGGAACACAAAAGACACTAACAAAATTGAAGAGTACTGATAATGTGTTAAATTCAAAATTCTTACTAATAACTAAATCGGAATTTTACATTCCTTGTTACCAGCCAATACAAAACAAATTTATGCTTTAAAATAACAACAAAGCAATAAAAGAAAGGGATAACATTAAAGCAGTATAAAGTCTACCACCTGGTAACAGTAAATATAAAATACCAAATAATTTTTGAATAAACTCGTTGGATTTGTGCCACTTCAATTTTCAGTTAAAAATAATTTTTTTAAAAAAAAATTCGGTTTCGGTTTGGTGTAAGTATGAATGTATGAATGAATATATGGGCGTTATTTCAGTAATGCTAATTTATTTATTTATAATGAATAATGGCATACAAATTCGCATTGATGTTATTAGCCTCCAATGCGGTAACACTCGAAAAACTTAAACTTAAAGTTTTAAGAACTCAGAAATACAGCCAAACATGCCGTCTGCTGATTCATTGGCACTTTCAAAAAAATCAATAAACTTATGTTGTAAGCCAGTTACTCATAAGTAGTTAAGTAACTGTATAAGTTACTCATAAGTAGTAGTAGTTTTGTGTATTTACATATTCCTTCAAAATCGTTAGCTTTCTGTAGCCAAAGGTTTTACTTTATAACAAAATTCGGTTCTGTCATTTTATTTTATTAATAATTCTAAGAACAGGTACTTTGTAACAAAAGTTATTTAAAAGAACAGAGGTTTAACGGTGGGTTTATTTCAAAATTTAAACAATGGTGGATTACCACCTGAATAAATCGTGCAATAAAGCATAGATATTCACATATGTCAGCAATGTAAATTATTTGCTATTGTTACTAACCTTTCGACATAAAGTTAAATAATCAGTGACAATTTTAATATAAGTAAAGGTGCAATAACAATTACTTATTTTGCTAGCGCGTTTATTGAGAGAAATAGGTAGAAAAAAAATCTATTTTTTTCAGTGTAAGATATTGTATTACAGTTTGCCTAAAGTAGGACATTTTTATAGTAAAGGAGGACGTAGGACATTCTTGCTCAAAAGTAGGACTGTGCCGAAAGTAGGACCCGTGGCAACCCTATAGTATGCTGTTAAATTTTAACTTTAATTATTATTAACTTTATTTATTTTATACCAAAGAAAGTTTTTTCTTTAAAAAATTATGAACTTTCAACATAAATATGCTAAAAAATTGAAAAAAATTAAAAAAATCGATAAGTTCGAGATTCGAAAATTTTTTTTTCGGTTTTTCTCAATTTTAAGCTGCTAAATAACAAAAAATCATTAAAATTGATATACTATTTGAAAGTAGACATCTTGATAAAAAAAATAAGCACTAGAACAACATCAAAATCCAAAAGAACATCAATAAAGTTGTTGGCCGGAATGGTAAAATCTCGAAAAATATTTATTTTCCATAATTGAAAAAATTCATGCTTATTATGCGCAAATAATTACGTACTTTCACAAAGTTTTATTAAAATTAAATAAATTTCACGCGATAAAAAAATAAAAAACAGAAAAATCAGTTTTCCATCATTTTCTCGCAAACTTTGAGGTTATGTCGAAAAATGTGTTCACTAAAAGTTTTAGATTTTTTTATTATTACTTTTGTATGAAACACTTTTCTCTAGGAGGCTTCGTTTCGTTACAAATAACGAAAAACAGTTTTCTCCCCTTACACAGCACACCATTTCACTACTTCCCTTCATCTCAAGTTCGAAAGTTTTTTTTTCATTGTTTATGACCTCAACTATATATTCCAGCCGGCCGTTACCTGCTACTAATTTTTTTTATTTCAGCTATAAAAATCCATAACGGCCCTAGCCTAATATGTCATACAAGAAAATAATTATTCCTGAAATGTAAAAATGGTCAGTCCGCACTAACTTAAAAGAACGGTAGTAAAATTGATCGAACAAACTCATTACGATCTTATTGGTTGTTGCAAAAATATTTAAGAAATACGTCAATTTTAATATAATGAACTTCTTAGAGTCCTCAAAAATCTTAATTAAAGACAAAACGAGTTCCGAAAAGAAAGAACGATGGGCGATTTACTCGCCGTCATCACACATGTCTGGAACAAGTCGCTAGAGAATAACGGCAGTTTCAAGTTGGCAATTATAAATGCAAAATGAAATGCTATGAAATAGATAAAAAACTTTTCTTTGTTACAGAGCAAATTTTGGGTCAATGCTGATGGTGTATCATTGAACGTCTTTTCTACTACTGCAGGAGTTCCTCAGGATTCTGCTTTGTGACGATTGCTTCTTCTTATTTATATCAATGGCTTGTTAGTTTCAACATTGTTGATGATACCACCTTTTATGCGTTACACCAAACATCAAGTTTATACTGACCCTTGACCCTTAATAAAACTAAATCAAGCTTGATTGATTCTTTTAACGTTAATTTTAAAACAGTTTACAACTGATTACATCACCATCTTTTTATTTACATTAACTGTTGTATACATGTATGAAATTCTAATAAAGCTTAACTCTACTTTAACACTTTAATGTTAATGCAATTCAGTTTGTACAGCTTAACTATTAACCAAAAACTTTAATACCATTATATTTTTAATCAACTAAACAAAAAAAAAAGTCAGACAAGTGCGAATAAAATTCACTCCCCAAGGGTTCCGTGAATGTAAAAGAACACAATATCAAAAATTTCTGCCAAAAAGTTGTGTTGTAATGTCGTTATATTTCCAGACCCTAGACGCATAACAAAATAAATGTTAAATCATAAATTGGGGGGGGGGGGGGGGGGGGGTTTGAAACGATCTGAATTTTGCACTTTTTTGACAATAACTCAAAAACTGGGCACTGCAAAATTCTAAAAAAAATTGCAACGAATTTTCAATTAGATGTTCTTTTAAATGACACCCCACTCGCTTGGATCAAACAAACTTTTTTTGCCCCCTCTACTCCGGTCCCCAAAACACATAGAAATATAATTATATGAGACTTCGCTATAGTTTTCATACAAAATTTAGCAAATTTCCTAACTCTGTGAATTTTTACAAATTTTCTATCAATCAGTGTCGAAAAGTAAGGGGGAACGGTCTGAATTTTGCACTTTTTTGACAATAACTCAAAAACTGGGCCAAAATTTAAAAAAAAATTGTGACGAATTCTCAATTAGGTGCTCTTTCAAATGACACCCCACACGCTTGGGTCAGAAAAGGATTTTTTTACGCTCTCTCCGGTCCCCTAAACACACAGAAATATAAATATTTGAGACTCGCTATAGTTTTCATACAAAATTTACCAAATTTCCTAACTCTTTTTGATAGTATTGATAGTAACTCAAAAACTGTGCATCGCAAAATATTAAAAAAAATTGCTATCCCAGGTAAGCAGAGAGCCAAGCTTGTTTTAAGGTCGAACAATGTTGGGACAAGCTTTACAATAAACTTGGTTGAATGTTGTTTTAACCTTAAATGATAACCACGTACCATTATTATTTTTACACATTGGAACAATATTTAAATACAATGCTGGCCCAATTCTCCCCAAGTAAGCAGAAAGGATTGTTTTTACATTGAGCCAAGCTTGTTTAAGGTCGAACAATGTTGAGATAAGTTTTAAAATAAAAATGGTTGAATGTTGTTTCAACCATGATTAATAACCATGTACCATTATTATTTTTACACATTGGAACAATATTTAAATACAGTGCTGGGCCAATTCTAAAACAAATAAATCGAAATCTTAGTTTTTTAATTTTTTATTCAATGCATGTATAGGATAATTCATTTTTGTTAAAAAAACAATAAAAGTAAATCAAAGTAATTGATCTAACAAATTAATCAACTTCTTATGACAAAGATATTATTAAACATTTAAAAGAATTAAATTATAAAATGGATATTTGGACCGGCTTAGACCGTTTATGAATTGAATTGCATGATTTATGGCTGCCCCGGGTAGGAGCTGCCAATATTAAACAACGAGCCAATATTGGCCCAGTATTGGCGAGCCAAGCTTAAGCTAGTTAACTTTGGTTTCAGTCTTGGCCAGTTGTAAATGCCCAAGATTCAGTTTATTATGTTACGCATTTTTCACTAGTCTAATGTAGTGTAAACATGTGCAAGCCATATTAAGTTTTTCTCTAATTTTATATATGTTACTCTTTCCACAACTTCTTTCCACACATTTAAAGGAGGTCTGGAAAAAAATTGGTTTGGTAGACCCGGCCCAAGTCTTATTTGCCAGACTTGGCCCAAGGACATCAGTCCAAGCAAATATCAAGTCTGGCCCAAACCCAAAAGCTGTGGTGCAAGCTGGGCCTAGGTCTGGCCACTTAGCCTTTTTTTGCACGGGTATTGTAATGGAATTCCCACATATATTGTAAATTTGTTGGTTATAGTCCATCATTGCACTGATGAAGGCCTTCTATACATTGATCATAAAAATATAAAAATGCTGAAATTATGTAACGATTACAATAAATTTTTTTCAACATTGGACCAAGCTTGGCCCAAAACTAAATATAGTAGTCAAATGATAAACTTATTTATTTATTTTAACCATTGGCTTAGTATGACAAAGTGCATCAGACTAAGACTTGGCCATGCCCTAATAATCATTTCTTAGTTTTCCAAGCCCATTCGATAAGCCTTGGTATTTCTAACTTAGGATGTTTTCTAAATTAGGTGCTCTTTCAAATCGCAACAATCAACAAATGAATCCAAAATTTCAACTTTCGATAAAACAATTAGATCGATTATTTATATCGCAGTTTTTTCATATCCATCTCTGTCGCATAATCCCCCTCCACATCTTTTTAAGTAAAAATGTTTCAGCATAGGGAGAAAACAGTAAAATAAAATTTTACAAATAACATTCCCCTCAATGCACATATACCAACGCGTAAGCCAAAGCAGATCACAATTAAATAACTTTTGAACAACCGTATGATATAGCCTTCTAATCATTTAAATAAAAAGAAACAAATACATACAATAATTGATTGGTTGACGAATCATACGGTTGTATCAAATTCAGAAAAAAATGTTACAGCTTGTGTAAGGTAACAAATCAATCAACTCACAATTTGCATGAATATGCAAAATTTTTTTTTTAAATTTGCTGGTTTATTTATTGCACTCACATTGCTCTATCGCAATTTTTAAATATTTCTTTGTGTTTGAACCTCACGTTAATGAAATTTATATAGGACCGGTCGTTACACAGTGTTAAATTAAATGAAAGCAAATCATAGGTTTGTCAGTTTACTAGAATATATGCACACTTAATCCGTTTCGTTTAAAGTTTGATCCGAAATATCTTGTGGATAGAGAATCTGTTAGGCTTCTGCAAATTAAGGTTGAAAATGGCATGAACTTAGAGTATTAGGGTATTTCGACTGCGAACAGCTTCTTTTAGTCTACAGTTCTCATGAATATGGTGCAACGAAGACATTTTAAATTGATTGGTGTAGGTCTGATATTACCACGAAACTTGATTAATTACACATATGTGCATTGCCATTTGCACATTGCACATTTGATTCATTGCACATGCATTGTACGTGCCAAAGTTGCTGATTTGATGATTTTTTATAAATATATTATGGATGAACGAGTTTCAGAGCAAATAAAATCAATTTTACCGTAGTCTATATTGTTCTTATGTCAAATCAGACCCAAAATGTAGAACTATTGGCTTGCAGCGTGATTTTTTTAACCGAATCTCACGTCATTATAAAATTGTCCTAATAATTTTAATACCAAAAATTTTAAAACCAATGTTCATCATTTCCCAAAGGAAACGTTATAATTTATACTAAATATGCCCAAGGCAAATCCTTTATTCTGTTAATTGGATCTGCATTCAGCATTGTAAGTATAGATAGCAGATTTGTTCGTTGTGTTCTTTACTCAGTTCCCATATGCAGTAGTGATTCTATATTGTTCACAGATAAATGCCACGGGCATTTTCTGAAGTTTAATCATCTGTCATAATAAGCCTTGTAAATTTTTGTAGCGATTAGTTTTGATCTAGATGTCTAGATGTTAGTAAAATCAACTCAATCTACGTTCAATTTTCTATTAAAAACGCATTTTTCAGTTATTAAGAAATTGTAAGAAATAAATTAATTTATCGAGCGCGGGACAAAAAAAAAATTTTATAAACATTTGTCGTTCCGTGTTGGAAAAATTAATTTATTTGTAACGTAAAACTCATTTCTACATTAATTAAGTATACGTTTTTTTATAGAAAATTGAATGCAGAATACAATGGTTATACTAAAAACTCATTCCGTGGATAGGGCCAATGACTAAAGATCGTTTTGAACATTCTTTTTGTTTATAACAATAGAAACTTGTTAATAACTTTTATTGATTTTATGTTTTTTTTTCAAAACAAGCATCTTTTAACTTTAAAATAAAACAAAACAGAAGTACTTCTATCTTTAATAGAACCGAAGTTTTGAATTACGAAGCCAAAAATCACGAAATTTTCGAGATTTAGAACCGCTATATTTTAAAAAAAAAATCCTCGGACACGTTATCTTTTTTTCGACAAAAAAAATTTCAGCCAAATCAAAAATGTTTCGGTCAGACTTTTTCCAAATCTGTTCGATTTGTAAAATAAAGCCTCACATGTCATCTGTAGTGTGCTGTATGTGTTCCTGGGATCCGTTGTTTGGGAAGA
Source organism: Diogma glabrata (assembly GCA_963693315.1). Taxonomy (NCBI): domain Eukaryota; kingdom Metazoa; phylum Arthropoda; class Insecta; order Diptera; family Cylindrotomidae; genus Diogma; species Diogma glabrata. Next base: position 24,152,534 of record OY856187.1, on the reverse strand, counting down.
AAAATTGCCAAATGCTTTTTCGCGAATAAGTTTATATGAAAATTGTCATAATCCATGTCGCCTGACGTAACTTTGGAGTCAAATTCTATTCGACTGAAACCGGTTCAATTGTTTTTAAGTGGTTTACAAGAAACTATAAATATTGTGAGAATGAAAAAATACTATTGACCTATCATTTTCTTTGTTATCATGCCAGCAATTTATAATTAAATCAAGAAATAACGGATATCTTATTTTCTGAGTCATTTTGAAAAATGTTAAAAAACTCAGTGTTATTTTTCGATAACAAATTTGAATAAACAATTTATTAACGCATCAGGAACTTCAGATTAAAAATTTGAAAGCCTACATATTTCAATAATGCTATTTATTCTAATTTTGGGTTTCATTCTGATTATAAAAGGATTGATTAAAAGGAAATTACTCCAAAATTGAAATTTAAAAATACAAAGGAGATTTCTTTTGTTATATAACAGAATTATATTTTTTTCACGAATTAAAATGTTGCGTGACCACTGTACTATTCCTTACTTATAAAGGAAATTTTTCAGAATTAAAATCGTTAAGTGATGTTATCATTGTTTGTATAATGTTCTCAAATATATTTAATCGTATCCTCTTACAACATCCTATTAATTTCAACTACGCAAGATAGAGCAGAATTCTAAAAAATAATAATATAATAAAACAAATCCAAGATGTAAAACGACGAAGCGGAAAGAGAAATTTTCTACTGAAAAATACACAACAGAAAAAAACAGAAATATTTAGCCAAACAAATAAAAAAAAAATTGGAGTGAAAAGTACAATTAAAAGGAAATCATATCACAAACAACACAAGAACCGTATTCTCTATAAAAGCATACTCGTATTAAAATAACAATTACTATTAATTTTTTCTTATTGTAATTGATGTAGTTGACAACAAAAGTTTAAAAAAAGTTATAACAAAAGAAAAAACAAGGGAAACAATATGTTGCGTTGAAAAAAATGAAAATACTAGAAAAAATTATATTTCCAGCATTTTAAAAACTCAACCAACCAAAGCAATCAACTACAGCAGATGTTAATTATAGTAGTAATACAAGTTAAATTTTCATAACTGAAAAAAACGTTTTATTAATTATTTTTTCTTACCTTTTGACGATGATAATTGAAATTTTGTCTACATAAAGTTTGCAAACAACTGCGGTTATTTTGAGTAATTTCATAACTAGACGCTGATCTTTTCGATTGTTATAGAGTGGAATAACAAAAATAATTGGATTAATTTTGTTACAGATAATAACGTTGTCTTAGAAATGTTCATAACCTAAAATTCAAATATTAATATAATAGTAATAATTTAAAATGTATCGTTTACATTTTTTATAATCAAAACAAAATACTAATTACCTATTTAGAATAATTTCAAAAAACAAGTCTAATAACAATAAATATAGTTTTCATAAGATCAATAAACTGTTATCTACGATTCATTTCTCCTGAGAAAACGGAAAATGGTAAAAACTATCTGTTCATTAATATGGATGGCAACTTTAATTTACATAATTTTGCTTTAAGAAATTTATTTGCATAATAATTTCCAGTAGCTGAAAATAACATATAAAATAAATATTGTATATGAGTAACAAAATCATCTAAGTGTTTATCTTTTTATTTCTAGGTAAGATAATTTTTTCGAGATGAGTAGATATAAATCTTTCAATAGAGGTATTATTGGTAGAGGAAAAAATCATAAATAATATTGAGCACAAATATACCGGCATCAATAGAGGTAAGATGTTTGATACAGGAAGAAAATAAAAACAGGACTAGAAAACCGGTGATAGATACTAGAAATAAAACTATCAGATTTGAAGAATAAGTTTGTTTGTTGAGGTATTTCATATAACAAAATATGAAAGGGCTGAAATTTCAAAGTTTTGAGATATCAAGGATAAGGTTTGGGTAAAGGATTTTTATATAGATTTTGGCAAAAGACGTTTATGAGGACATTGTTTTTAGTTTTAGGCAGAGATGTATTATAAACGTAAAACTCTCTTAGCGTTCAGCAATTTCAACTTTTCAAAGCCAAACAACCCATTATCTACCAATTTCATGTTCAATAACATTTTATGTCATAGAAAAAGTTAATTTAATTTTTTTCAAAAAAGAGGCCTGATTTAATTGGTTGAATTAATTTCAAAAGCGTTAAAAAACTTACAATAAAATAAACGATTCCAACTTGCTTGACAATACCAGAAATATTCAAGAAATATTACGAAATCAAAAATTCAAACTTTTTTCAAATCCTTAAAATATTCTAAAAATTGTAATAAAATCTAAAATTTTAAACATGGAGGAGCTGAAATCTCACAGCCCTGAGATATCAAGACTTTGGTCTGGGTTAAGGATTTTGATATAGTTTTCGGGCAAAATCTTTAATGGGGACATAGGTTTTTAGTTTTAGGCAGCGATGTATATCAAACATAACTTTTTGCTAAAGTACATGTATTTTTTATCTCTGTTTAAATATATGTATTACAAAACTAACACGAAAATCAATACGTTGTCGTAAAATTATAATAGATCATAAATTAACATAATTTAGTGAAAAGATTATGCAATCAGCAAACTACTCAAAAAACCCTCCATTTAGCGTTTCGAGAAAATATTTCAAAATCACAAGTTCTTATTTCTTTCAAAATTCCAAAAATATTGTAAAACGAAATAAAATCATAAATTCAAACTATTCTCAAACGAAATTCTAAAAATATTTAAAAAATTATTACAAAATCAAAGATTAAAGCTTTTTCAAAAATTCTAAAAATATTGCAAAAATTATAACAAAATCAAAAATTGTAAGCTTTTTCCAAAATTATAAAAATTACAATAAAAACAAAAATTTAAAATTTTTCAAAATTCTAAAAATATTCCAAAAATTCTTTCAAAATCAAAAACTGAAACTTTTTCCAAATTTAAAAAAATAATAATAACATTCTAAATATATAAAATTCAAAACTTCTATATTGTTCAAAATTCTAAAGATATTCCAAAAATTAGAAGTAAATAAAATTTTTAAACTTTTTCTGTATTCTAATAATATTCCAAAAATTCTTAAAAATTCAGCAATTCAAACTTTTTCCAAAATCCAAAAATATTACAAAAATTATAACAATATCAAAAATTGAAACTTTTTCCAAAATTATAATAAAATCAAACATTTAAAATTTTTCAAAGTTCTAAAAATATTCCGAAAATTCTTACAAAATCAAAAATTGAAACTTTTTCCAAAATTCTAAAAATATATATAAAATTCAAATTTTTTTTTCAAAATTCTAAAAATATTCCAAAAATTAGAATAAAACCAAATATTTAAAATATGGAGGGGCTGAAATCTCACAGCTCTGAGATATCAAGACTTCGGTCTGGGTAAAGGATTTTGATATAGTTTTCGGCAAAAAACTTTCACGAGGACATGGTTTTTAGTTTTGGGCAGCGATGTATATCAAACATAACTCTTTGTTAAAGTACAAGTATTTTTTATATCTGTTTAAAAATTTATTACAAAACTAACACGAAACATCAATGCTAGGTCATTCAATAAGTCCGTAGGATGACACATAGATGGCGTTACTAGAATTTTTTCCATATGATTTTTATTTAGTACTAACCTTCAAACGATACGTGTATAAATTTGACAGCAATCTGACTATTGATTCGTGAGTTATAGCATTTTGTGTGAAGCAACTTTTGTTTTTGAAAATCAAATCAAATATTTGCTATTAAACTTTTTCTAAATTCCGTAATGTGCCAAAAATTCTTAAAAATTCGAACTTTTCCAAAATTCTAAAAATATTGCAAAAATTACTACAAAATCAAAGATTCAAACTTTTTTCAAAATTCCAAAATTTATAATAAAATCAAAAATTAAAAATTTTTCAAAATTCTAAAAATATTCCAAAAATTCTTACAAAATCAAAAATTAAAACTTTTTCCGATATTCTAAATATATTGCAAAAATTATTACAAAATCAAATATACAAACTTTTTCAAAATTCCAAAAATATTTCAAAAACTATAACGAATTCAAAAATTTCCATGTTCAATTTCATTTTCAATTACATTTACGTCATAAAAAAAGCTACATTTTTTTTCCAAAAAAATTGGCTAAAAAATAAATGAAATCATTTTTTGACACATGTTGACAACATTTTTTTGACAAACTTATAATGCCATAATTCTCAATAATAATAATAAAATTTCATTTCGAGCAAACAATTTTATTTTTTCCAAAAAATTGGGTAAGAAATAAATAAAAATCTTTATTTTGACACACTTGACAACATTTGACATTTTGACAAACTTATAATGCCATAATTCTCAATAATAATAATAAAATTTCAATTCAAACAAACAATTTTATTTTTCTCCAAAAAGTTGGGTAAAAAAATAAATAAAAATCTTACTTTTGACACACTTGACAACATTTTTTTGACAAACTTATAATGCCATAATTCTCAACAATAATAATAAAACCGAAGTAGTTTCATTTCAAACAAACAATTTTTTTTTCCAAAAAATTAAGTAAACAAATAAATAAAAATCTTCTTTTGACACACTTGACAACATTTTTTTGACAAACTTATAATGCAATAATCTGGTTTTTGATCTCACATACCAATCCCGACCATCAAGATTCCCCCAAATTTAATGTTCCTACTCGTAATCACTTAAAATGAACGTATTTTAAGCCAAAAATATGAAAATTTGCTATTTTTGACACACACAATGATTTTTTTGACACACTTCCGGTACAGTTATCGAACACAGCGTCCTTTCGAACCTGTATCTTGTGAAAACCTATTTATAGAAAAAAAAATTTTTGAAATACCTCTAGCCGTTTTCCCTGCAGTGTAGGTAATGACGGCGACCGGCCGACAGACAGACATATATTTTTTTTTTTGCTTTTTAGAATCAAGAGGTCCTAAAACGTCGAGAAATGTCAAAAAAAGTGGGGGTAAAAATTTTACTTTGAGCTCATGAATGTATTACTTAGGTCTTTCAGACCGAAGTAACTTTTTCTATATTCTAATAATATTCCAAAACCAACTTAAAAAATCAAAAATTCAAACTTTTTCCAAAATTCTAAAAATATTGCAAAAATTATAACAATATCAAAAATATAAACTTTTTCCAAAATTATAATAAAATCAAAAATTTAAAATCTTTCAAAATTCTAAAAATATTCCGAAAATTCTTACAAAATCAAAAACTGAAACTGTTCCAAAATTCCAAAAATATTTCAAAAACTATAACAAATTCAAAAATTTCCATGTTCAATAATATTTACGTAAACAAACAGCTAGATTTGTTTTTGACAGACTTGACAATATTTTTTGACAAACTTATAATGCCATAATTCTCAATAATAATAATAAAATTTCATGTCAAATAATTTTAGTTTTTACCAAAAAATTGGGTAAAAAAATAAATAAAAATCTTTCTTTTGACGCACATGACAACATTTTTCTGACAAACTTATAGTGTCATAATTCTCAACCAAAATAATAAAATTTCTTGTCAAACAAATAAACAATTTTGTTTTTTTCCGAAAAATTGGGTAAAAAAATAAATAAAAATCTTTCTTTTGACACACTTGACAACATTTTTTTAACATTTTTTTGACAAACTTTTAGTGCCATAATTCTCTATAAAAATAATAAAATTTCATGTCAAACAAATAATTAGTTTTGTTTTTTTCCAAAAAATTGGGTAGAAAAATAAAAAAAAATCTTTCTTTTGACACACTTGAAAACATTTTTTTGACAAACTTATAATGCAAGAATCTAAATTTTGGTCTCACATACCAATCCCGACCATCAAGATTTCTCCAAATTCAATGATCCTACTCGTAATCACTTAAAATGAAAGTTTTTTAAGCAAAAAATATGCAAATTTCCTTTTTTTGACACACCTGACGATTTTTTTGACACACTAGATGTAGATGTTATGAAGAAGTTTTACTTCGGTCTGCATTTCTTGCCGGTTTTAGAATTTGTGAATTTTGAATTTTTGCAATATTTTTGGAATTTTGAAAAAAGTTTCAATTATTGATTTATTAAGAATTTTCGGAATATTTTTATAATTTTGAAAAGGTTTTTAGAATTTGTGAATTTGGAATTTTGGCAATACATATTTTTGAACTTGTAAATTTTGAATTTTATCAATATTTTTAGAATTTTGAAAAAAGTTTCAAATTTTGATTTGGAAGAAGTTTTGGAATATTTTTAGGATTTTGAAAAAGTTTAAATTTTTCATTTTATTATAATTTTTGGAATTTTTTTAGAATTTTAAAAACAATTTTAATTTTTGATGTTATTATAATTTTTACAATATTTTGGGTATTTTAAAACAAATTTGAATTTTTGGTTTTCTAGTATTTTCTCGAAACGTAAAATGTAGAGATTTTTGATTGATGTGTATCATCTTTTCAATAAATTGTGTTAATATATAATCTGTTTCGTGTTAGTTTTGTAAAAAACTTCCAAACAAAGATAAAATACTTGTAGTTTTACATAGTGTTTTATGTTTGATATACATCGCTGCCCGAAACTAAAACAATGTCCTCGTAATGTCCGTTTTTTGGCGAAAACTATATCAAAATCCTTAACGCAGACCAAAGTCTTGATATCTCAGAGCTGTGAGATTTCAGCCTCTCCATATTTTGTTTTTGTATATTATTGCAAGAATTGTATACAAAGTCCCTCGTTTTAGTAAACAAATAACAACAAACATGGGTATTAGGGTGGCCCTAAGATTACACTAGAATTTGTTTTTTCATTGGACAGTTTGCGGCACTCTCCCATTTTGTGTGAATACCCATAAAAATATTATTTTCAAAATCTGATATCAATCGGTCAATTCTAAGACGTGCCTCCGGCCACTTAAAGTTCTGGACCTCAAAAAAAACTTTTTTATTTTTTGTGCGACACCCTCTCATTTCAAGTCAATACACATAAAAAAATTATATGTAAAAATTGAAATCAATCGTTCAACTCTAAGGGGTGCCCCCGGCCACTTAAAGTTGAGAGGTTTGGTTGTAGCCATTACAAAGAAAAATTTAATTTTTTTGTACGACACCCTCCCATTTGGTGTCAATACTCATAAAAATATTATCTGCAAAATTTGAAATCAATCGGTCAACTCTAAGGGGTGCCCCCGGCCACTTAGAGTTCAGAAATTTTTTTTGTGGTCATTATAAAGAAAAATTTAAATTTTTTGTACGACACCCTCCCATTTGGTGTCAATACCCATAAAAATATTATTTGCAAAATTTGAAATCAATCGTTCAACTTCAAGGGGTGCCCCCGGCCACTTAAAGTTGAGAGGTTTGGTTGTGGCCATTACAAACAAAAATTTAAATTTTTTGTGCGACACCCTCCCATTTGGTGTCAATACCCATAAAAATATGATGTGTAAAATTTGATATCAATCGGTCAACTCTAAGGAAGGGTGCTCCCGGCCACATAAAGTTGAGAGGTTTTGTTGTGGCCATTATTAACAAAAATTTTAATTTTTTGTACGACACCCTCCCATTTGGTGTCAATACCCATAAAAATATTATTTGCAAAATTTGAAATCAATCGTTCAACTCTAAGGTGTGCCGAGGGCATCTTATTTTTTTACACATAATTTTTTTATGGGTATTGACATGAAATGGTAGGGTGTCGTACAAAATATAAAAAAATTTTTTAAGGTCCAGAACAAAATTTCTCAATTTTAAGTGGCCAGAGGCACTTCTTAGAATTGACCGATTGATTTCAAATTTTGTAAATAATATTTTTACGGGTATTGACATGAAATAGGAGGGTGACGTACAAAAAATTTAAATTTTTGTTTGTAATGGCCAGAACAAAACCTCTCTACTTTAAGTGGCCAGGAGCACGCCTTGAAGTTGAACGATTGATTTCAAATTTTGCAAATAACATTTTTAAGGGTATTCACACGAAATGGGAGGGTGTCGTCCAAAAAAACAAAATTCTTTCTTGTAATGGCCAGAACAAAACCTTTCAAGTTTCAGTGGCCGGGGGCACGCCTTAGAGTTGAACGATTGATTTCCAATTTTACACATAATTTTTTTATGGGTATTGACACGAAATGGGAGGGTGTCGCACAAAAAATCAAAATTTTTTTTTTAAGGTCCAGAACAAAATTTCTCAACTTTAAGCGGCCATAGGCACGTCTTAGAATTGACCGATTGATTTCAAATTTTGCAAATAATATTTTTACGGGTATTGACATGCAATGTGAGGGTGTCGTACAAACAATTTAAATTTTTCTTTATAATGACCACAACAAAACCTCTCAACTTTAAGTGGCCGGAGGCACCCCTTAGAGTTGACCGATTGATTTAAAATTTTACACATAATATTTTTATGAGTATTGACACCAAATGGGAGGCTGTTATATAAAAAATTTAAATTTTTGTTTGTAATGGCTACAACCAAACCTCTCAACTTTAAGTTGCTGGGGGCACCCCTTAGAGTTGAACGATTGATTTCAAATTTTACACATAATTTTTTTTATGGGTATTGACACGAAATGAAATCTAAAAATACTAAAATTTAGCTTAGTATCTATCTAAGTAAATTTATTGGGTAATTTAATTCAACTTTCAGAGTTAATATGATAATGTTAAACTTGTAGAGGTTAATATATTTAAATTTAAATAATTAATTTCTACAATCGATAAAACTCACAGCGCCTTACGATTAATTAATTAATTAACTAATTAATTCGAAAAACGAACCAACCTCAAAAATCAATTTTCAGTTCAATGGTTTTCCTTTGCAATTTTTGGTTGGCGGCAAAAAGTTGTTTAACTTTCACTTCTCTTCGGGCTTTCGCGAAGTAACATTAAAAATAGAATCAACAGTGATATCTTCAATGTTAATGTGATTTATATAGTTATATATATATTGTGTAAACTTAAATTTATAAACTGGTGTAAATTATAAATATAACATTTTTATATATTATAATAAAAAAACAATTTGTGTAATCCAAAAAACAATTATCGCATGGTTTTTATATTAATACCTAACGGATACATCATTTGGTGACCTTCGATATCGGTTTTTACCGACAAATAAATTACACGCTCTGTTTTTTGGAAAACCTGGTACTCATAGTGCCAGGTTTAAAGGTATGTACCTAATCTAACCAGATTTTCATATAATCGAATTCTTGATTGTTTTAAAACGTTTCATTTTTTTTGGTGCTCAAATTTTCAACACTGGGAGTGCCGCCACGCACACAAACAAATAGTCGCTATATTAACGAAAATATCGTCAGAATAAAAAATTAACCATATGAGAGTATATCAACATTATTGTTAAAAATAAATACACCACGTCATCAAGACATTTTTGTTTGCATTGAACAACAATCAATAAAAATTTTCAACATTTTAAATAAAACAATTACACTAACGGAATTATTACGTATTATTATTACCATTAAAATCAGCTGTAATATAAATCATCTATAATGATCAATTTACTGGAATAATTTAATTTTTGCTGAAATCATTTTTATTGTCAAAAAAATATATCAACTTTAATAAAATTCACACATTCAATAAAAAATATTAAATAAACAACAACAACAAGTAACAAACGTAACAGAGGATATACCATCAGGATCAACGACATTCACAGATAAATATTTGAGTTATTTTGAGTTATTTATTAACTTTAGATTACATTTTGATTCTGAATTTAAATTACATTTTTTTATTTGAATTAACGTAAAATTTGCTTTAATTAAAACTTTACTTTACTATTTTTTTTCTTAAAAATTTTTATATACACTGAAGCCTGTTTTTATGCGTTTTCTTTTACGCGATTTTTTTTGTATGCGATTTTTGCAATTTCGTTTATGCGTTTAATATATACCGCACAAAACAGGTTTGAGTGACCAAGTATACATATTATACATATAATATTATTATTCTTTCATATATTTCATATATTTTTCCCATATATAATTACATTAATTTACATTTGTATATTGAAATTTTGCGAAATTGAAATCCCAATTTAATATTCTTGTGCCGTTGACGTATCACTGTATGATATTTACAATCGCTGATATATTTATTATTTTTTTTTTTTACCTTTTGGCATAAATAATCTTTAGCGATTGCATTGAATAATTGGAATTTTGTTTTTTTTATTACATATACTTATATTTACTCGTTTACTATTTACTTATTTTACGGTTCACTTTTTCGCGTTTGTCTTTATTATATAACATATACTCGTACGACAACCAAAAATGGAAAACGATAACACCATGGACACTGCTCAAGGTATCAAAACTGATGCACCTTTGCAGCATGCTGCCTCGTCCATAAGAACGGACGTAAAATTACAACCACTGTGGACGCAACGACCACAGATTTGGTTCCGTGTCTCGGAGCAGACGTTCGCATTCCAGGGTATAACTCAAGATGAGCAACGCTACCTGCACTTGCTGCATGCGCTCACCCCTGATATTTGCGAGTTGGTTTCGGATGTAATCGACAACTTACCTGAAACTAACAAATACGAAGCGTTGAAACAAACATTGTTGGAACGTCTGGCCCCATCTGACGAAAAAAACTAGAGGCACTGCTGTCAGCTCAAGGTATTGGTGATAAGAACCCTTCGGAGAAACTGCGTCACATTAAACATCTGGCCGGAACCAATTTTAGTGAGAATATCATTCGTTCTTTGTGGGTACGGCATTTACCTGAAATAATTAGAATACCTCTTGCTGCGTTAGAGTCGACTCCCATAGATAAGATGGCAAGAATGGCAGACAAGATGTACGATGCGATGTCAGGGAACCACCAACAAGTTCAAGAAGTCCATCACCAACATAGGCCAAGATACCGAATCAGTCCCACGAACACTCCAAAGACAGGAACGATGGAAGAACGCCTTACAAGGTTGGAAGCACAGTTTGGACGACTGGCGCAGAGATGTCGCAGTACATCACGAAACAGGTTCCAACCTAATAGTTTCAGATTTCGTAATAGATCACCATCTCCATTCCGACCAAGGTCAGTTTCTCGAGGGTCTTCAGGAGATAGAAAAGGGATGTGTTATTACCATCGAGCATTCGGAGCAATAGCACGCAAATGCAGAGCTCCATGCTCATACGGTCAGTCTACATCTAAAGGTTTGGATGTAACACATGACATCGACAATCAAAAAAACATCTAAAGCCCGAGGTCGAAGCGGCTGTGATCGAAAATAAATATTCCAGCCGCCTATTCATTTTCGACAAATTGAATCATCAGACCTTTTTAGTAGACACGGGAGCAGACCTGTCGGTGCTTCCATTTAATCTGAGTTTATCAACAATCTCTAATCAAAAACCAATAGATCTAGTCTTATCAGCTGCCAACGGTACGATAATCAATACCTACGGAACAAAGCTCCTACAGGTAGATATCGGCCTAAAAAGAACATTCACACACGCTTTCGTACTAGCGCAAGTGAATCGTCCAATCATTGGCGCTGATTTTCTCAGTAAATTTGGCCTACTTGTCGATTTAAAACGAAAACGGCTGATTGATTCAGCTACTCAGCTGTCAATCCATGCCTCAATGGTTAGTGTTGATACGCCAACACCCATCCATTATACGATCGACAACGATTACGGTCTGCTACTAAAGAAGTATCCTTCCCTAACAGCAGAACCGAACTACAATTTACCGGTCAAACATAACGTGGTACATCACATTGTTACCACTGGTCACTTGCCTGTGTCAAGACCACGCAGACTAGATCCTATTCGCCAAAAAGCTGCGTTCACTGAATTTCAACACATGGTTGATCTTGGAATTTGTCGCATTTCTTCTTCCTCTGTATCTTGTCCGCTTCACACGGTTTGAAAGAAAGATCTCGACTGGAGACCATGTGGAGATTATCGCAGATTAAACGCGGTCACGATTCCTGATCGCTATCCGATACCGCACATACAAAATTTTTCAATGAACTTGTATGGTTGCAAATTTTTTTCCAAAATTGACCTTATTAGAGCTTATCATCTCATTCCTGTGGCGAATGAAGATATACACAAAACTGCAATTACCACTCCATTTGGCCTCTTCGAATTCACCCGAATGCCATTTTTCTTACGTAATGCTGCACAAACGTTTCAGCGTTTCATTAATGAAATCGTTCGAGATTTAGACTTTGTTTTCGTCTACATCGACGATATCTTAGTGGCATCGATAAATGAGGAACAACACAAACTTCATCTGGAACAACTCTTCCAGAAACTAAGCGAGTTTGGCGTTCACATAAAGAGTTCGAAATGCGTTTTTGGCGTAAACACTCTTGAATTCCTCAGCCACACGATAACACCTAATGGTATTCTGCCTTCTCAAGAACGAATTAATGCCATTACGGAATTCCCAGCACCAACATCAATCAAACGTATTCAGCAATTCGTCGGTATGATAAATTATTATCATAGATTCATACCGAAACTAGCTGAAACACTTGCCCCAATTCATACACACTTGGCCGCTTTACTAAAAAAGCCCAAGACTCCGAAAAATTTCACTTGGCCAAACGAATGTCAACTTGCATTCACCAAGTTAAAAACCGAATTGGGCAATATCACGTTATTAGTTCATCCACGTAACGATTCTGCATACAGTATCACTACGGATGCATCGAACATTGCTGTCGGAGCAGTGTTACAACAACGTAATAATGATTGTTGGGAACCACTGGGATTTTTCTCAAAGAAACTTTCAGACGCTGAAACCAAATACTCTGCATTCGATCGAGAGCTACTCGCAATTTACCTAGCTATAAAACACTTCAGGTATTTTGTCGAAGGTCGTGAATTCACAATATACACCGACCACAAGCCTCTCACTCGTGCAATACATTCTAAAACCGAACGAAACCCAAGGCAATCTCGCCACTTGGATTTCATAAGTCAATTTACTACCGACATCAAACATGTGCAAGGTAAAGATAACACTGTCGCTGATGCATTATCTCGTGCATCCGACAACGAAACTGCATCAGTTGAGACTCACTTCAACTACGATGCTATCATAGCTGCACAAAAAGCAGACTTAGAACTTCAGAATTTACTTTCTGGTTCCGTATGTCACGCTAGTTCATCGTTGAAACTAGAGCTTTTTAAACTTCCAGGTTTTGAAATAGTCTGTGAAACATCAACGGGTAACAATCGCCCATACATCGCAGAACCTTTACGCAAAACTGTATTTAACACTTTACACAACTTGTCACATCCTGGTGTCAACGGTACTCGTAAATTGATTACAGCTAGATATTTTTGGCCCAGTATTAATAAAGATATTAATCACTGGACAAAGTCTTGTTTATCTTGCCAACGCTCTAAGGTCCAACGACATACAAAAAGTCCAACTGGACAATTCGAAATTCCACAATCTCGTTTTGAACACATCCATATAGATATCGTAGGACCACTTCCTCCTTCTAATGGATGTTCTTACATTTTAACTTGCGTTGATCGATTCACTCGATGGCCAGAAGCTTATACTATGTCTGACATGTCTGCTGCTACCATAGCCACGACATTTGTCAACAATTACGTATCACGATTCGGTGTTCCACTGCACATCACAACTGATCAGGGAACACAATTCGAGTCTAAACTTTTTTCTGAATTAACGAAACTTTTGGGCTCTCATCGGATACGTACCACGGCCTACCATCCACAAGCGAACGGAATGGTAGAACGTTTTCATCGCCAACTTAAAGCTGCACTTATGGCCAGAGGCAACACTACTCAGTGGAGCTCCGAAATACCAATCATTCTTTTAGGTATTCGAGCTACAGTAAAAGAAGATCTGAAGTGCTCACCCGCAGAACTTGTCTACGGACAAACACTGAAACTGCCCGGTGAGTTCTTCGTTGAAAATCCTCTTTCACAGATGCCTACTCATGATACAGTCATTGATCAACTTCGAGATACAATGCACAATCTAATTCCAACACCTGCACGACAAACCAAACAAAACGACATATTTGTTCCAAAGTCGCTAGAGAACTGCGACTACGTTTTCGTTAGGGTTGATAGAATTCGCACAGGCTTACAAACCCCATATGAAGGTCCTTACAAAATCATACGACGTCTCCGTAAACAGTTCGTCATCTAAATTAAAGGCAAACAACAATCTGTCTCGATCGACAGATTAAAGCCAGCGTATGGTATTCTGTGTTCAGCTGATCGTTCACCAGCTTCTCGAACACACAAAGCTGTTCATTTCGAACAGACACCTTAAACGGGGGCTTTCATCTACGAGCGGGGTACTGTAGAGGTTAATATATTTAAATTTAAATAATTAATTTCTACAATCGATAAAACTCACAGCGCCTTACGATTAATTAATTAATTAACTAATTAATTCGAAAAACGAACCAACCTCAAAAATCAATTTTCAGTTCAATGGTTTTCCTTTGCAATTTTTGGTTGGCGGCAAAAAGTTGTTTAACTTTCACTTCTCTTCGGGCTTTCGCGAAGTAACATTAAAAATAGAATCAACAGTGATATCTTCAATGTTAATGTGATTTATATAGTTATATATATATTGTGTAAACTTAAATTTATAAACTGGTGTAAATTATAAATATAACATTTTTATATATTATAATAAAAAAAACAATTTGTGTAATCCAAAAAACAATTATCGCATGGTTTTTATATTAATACCTAACGGATACATCAAACTATTATATCGAAATAAAACACAATCCAATAACCTGTCTGTACCACTTCAATAGCACAAAATATCATCCACATATCTGCACCAAAATACTATGTTTTGAAAATACGCATTAGTTGATGAAAGAATTGATGCTTCCAAATAGTATATATGGGTATCTACCAGTAGTGAAATTAGTAGTGAACCCAATATGGTAAACCATCCGAGAATTTGTAATACTGTGATTTAATTTTGTTCAATGCAACAATTAAAAATTCTCATCTCTTAGCAATGGATCTGAAATGTCTTGATCCATGTACCGGTAAACTATGTTTGTTAACAATTCCACTGCTACGTTTATGAAAAAGATCTTGACAGCAAATCAATCCTGCTTTGCGTTAGATAAACATTTTGTGGTACCATTTTTTGTAACAAGATCAACCGAATTTTTAACCAAATGCATAGAGAAAAATATAGTGTAATTTATAAAAAGATCATTAAATTTCTTACAACAAACATCTCCAGAAGATGGCCTTACTCCAGAAGATGATCTCCAGAAGATTACTCCAGAAGATGGCCTAACAAGCTGAATATTATATATATATATAGAATAACAGTGAAATTATAAAAAAACTTTGTTTTCTTTAATTTTTCTATTAAACTTATTAAATAAGTTATTTGCGTAAAGTAACAAGAAATAGCCAAGTGCCAACGGCAAACAGTGTGAATTATATTAAATTTTGTACACTTGAAATATGAACTATAGGGCAAATAGGCGTGTTGGCTTTATGAAATTTTGGTAATCCATAGACAGTAGGTGCAACAAGATTCAGTATACTACAACGCCATCCGTTAATGAGCAGAAATTTGTTAGAACAGGATTCCCGAGCCAGTTTTAAAACACATTTTTGCAATCTTTTATATACAATGGCTTACAGCTTACCTTAAAAGCTGGATTGCGTATCATGCTAGTTATATTAAAAGATGCTGTAGTGGTACCAGGTGGCCGATAAAATCCATATGGTTGTTTAAATATTAAGTTATTTTCTTCTGGACAATTCGGCAACTGACCATTAACAATATTTTCTAGAAATTTTTCATTAATTTGTTATAAATTAACCGACTGAAAATTACTAACATAAGATTTATTTCCCCATACATTTAAAAACTGGTAGCACCCTGGAGTATTAATTTCATTTGATATTATTCCTTCATCAATTTTGTTAACATGATTGATTAATTAATTTGTTAATAATTTTGGCTATTTTTGGTTCAAATTTATAATAATTAATTTTAATGACGACAGTTTGAATGCCATCAAAACCATTTGATTTTGAATTATGTAAATGTTTAATTTAGGAATACAAATTTGTTGGTATGTAACTGGTTAGCGGAAATAATTTCAAATTTTTGTTGAAGAGGTTCTCACAGTTCTCGTTTTCTGTTTATACCTGAAAACTGTATCAATTTTAACTCTCTGTCAATAAATCTAAACTTTTTTTGCTGTCAGTGATGGTGCCTGAAGGGAGACAATATCGTAACAATATCTCCGTGCAATGCGCAACGTGGCGTCATCCAAGTATAATTAATTACTAAGATTGAAGATGCTACCGTTAGTTAGAAAGAGCGTATCCTCCAGCACCCCCAAGATATAGGCTGATGTAGAGACATATTGGTTAGTGATATGTGATAACTATCTTGGGTGCCAAAAGCAGGGCTGAAGTTTTGCAGGGCTGTCAAACTCGTAGATCACAAAATGAAAAAAAATCGTAGCAGTAGTAGGTACAAAAACATTTAATAGTCCTTCAACAATTAAATTCATAAAAATTTTAAAAAACAATTACAAAATCGCTCTTAAACTTAGTTATTTAAACAAATTTATTTTACAAAAGTTTCAACTAAGTTCAACTCAATAAATTTTTGAACATTTTTTTATCAAAAGTAATAAAAGCTTTCTCATATACCAATATTTTTTGACTCTGTCCTTAACTTTATTATGAAAATAACCGAAAAGCTATGAAATTGAAAATAAAACTTTGTCAATTGCTTATGTTAACGGTTATTTTAATATTAATGGAAGGAAAGGAGATGATTAATCTTTAAAATTTAATTGAATTTTTCTATTTTGTTTTTCATTTATTGTAATCAATTTTTTTTGAATTTGTTGAAGTGAAAATCTTTGTTTGAACTTTTTAAATGGTTTAATTGTTTGAGTGTGTAATTGGGCAAATTGGAGTGGAAGTAATTGAAGAAATTTTGAACAAAATCAAATACTTAATATTTCTTCCGAGCACTTGACTTTTTGATAGTTATTTAAACAAGATCGTCGCTTTAATAATGAAATGACGTATACGCAAAAGTATAGTTTCGAGATATTTGAGTTTAAAGTTTGATGTGCGCATGCATTTGCATGGACGTTAATTTATAATTTATTAATTCTTACCCCCAGTCATAAAATAATTCGAAAATGCAAAAACGCCAATTCAAAGATACCCTTATGGGGAATGCAGCGCACCTATTATATAAAAACAACGTATAAATAGCATACGTTGTTTCATTATTAAAGCGACGATATAATATTAATAGTTGATATTTACCAACTAAAAAATTGGAATTGAGCCAAGTCATATCTTAACACATAAGTCACATTCTGATACAAGTACAATTGTAAATCATGAAAACACAGAGCAACTCATCCAATCTATATATTTCGCTCAATTGCCAAAACCAATTAAATCAATTCAAAACTAAAACTAATTTGATCAACTTTTAATTTATAACGAAAGGAATTCATATTATCAAACGTAAATCGTGGAATAATGAAAAATGGAAAAAATATATTTGTATAAATTTAGAATTGTTTCTTTAGTTATAGTCCAGTCAATGACCATTTTCCCGATAATCCTTACAAACAGCACCGATTTGCACAAAAATTTGGATTTAGGTTCTAATTACCCTCTTCTTCAAAGTTGACCCTAAGCTGGGAGGTGCTTTTACCCTGGAGGTGAATACCACCCCTTCTCGAGGGTGAAAAATTATTTATTCAAAATAAGTCCAGAAATTAGATAGATTGATAGAACCGTCTGAAAACTTTGTTTTTTTGGTTGAAAAATTGATATGTTCACTTACGAATAAGTCGGAAAGTACTGGCTAACAGCAAAAACTTTATATAACAAAAGTTGCTTAAAATTAGTCAATCTATCTATTCCCGGACCTAGTTTTAATAAAAAAAATTTCACCCCTGAGAAGGGGTGGCATCCACCTGCAGGGTAAAAACACCTCCCGGCTTAAGGTCAATTTTGAAGAAGAGGGTAATTAGAACCTAAATCCAAATTTTTGTGCAAATCAGTGCTGTTTGTATGGATTATACAGCTTCGCCGTATTTTCCGTTGAATGACTGGACTATTAATGAACTTCTATCTCTTATTCATACAGTAAAAATTGCTGTAGCCAAGGCAATTTTAAAACAATGAAACTAATCACAAACAATAAGCTTAATTTGCTATAATTTCAAACGCAACCATAAATTGTTAAAGCTTGTTTTAATATTTATGATTTAGTTGTGAATTTAATAATAGTATATTGTATAACTAACGTGAACGCGTTTTCCAAACTAGAGTGTGCTGCGTTCGCGTTTGGAAAACGTAGAATAGTTTTTGTAACAAATTCACAAAATTTAATTTAATATAGTATAATTTAGTTTACAAATTTTCTAATACAAAATTACTAATACTTGATTCCAATTAGCTGCTAACTAAAAAGCTGACTAATTTGGTTAAGCAAGTTCAGTAAAATTTAGCATGAATTGGAACATAATCTTAGTAATATATTTTAATACATATTTTACGATGACTTGCTTCGGTTTAGATTAAAATATTTTTTCTAATTTTTTTTTATGTGTAGCTATATTTTTATAATAGCTGCGTTTTTTTCATTTGGGTCAGGGTCAAGGTTTGAAAAAAACGATGTGGGTCACGCAAAGCAAAAAAATATAATATTTTAAATTGTTGGCAACACTGAGCTGAGAATCAAAAAAAATTGTGAACTTGTAGCGCCATTTTGAAATAAAAACTCAATATAAAAAAAATTCAAAAAATATTTAACGTCACTTGAAAAATAAAACTTCATATAAAAAAAATTTTATCATAAACACTAATCCATTTTTTTGCATATTGCAATGTTCATTGATTATTGCAAATGGCGTGAAATAAAATGAAATAAATAATTGATAGTTAATAAAAAATTGTAAACATTTATTCTTTAAAAAATATGGATTTTATATTTTAGGTATTGCTTTAAAATTAATTTTAAGCAAATATGCTGAAAACAAATCATATTAAAATTGATTTTAAACAAATTTAACAAAGCATCTTTGACAGTTTTTTTATTTCGAATAAATTTTCTTTGACATTTATAAGTTTTAAAATGACCATACCAACCTTATAAAATCAAAACCTACGTTTCGCCATCTTTTGCATTTTTATGTAAACAAAATATTTTGAATCATTGATCTAGACCCAGATAAATCTGTGTTATGTTGTTGTTGTTTTTACTTGTAAAAATTAGACTTAATCTAGACTTTGACCCCGACCCAAATAAAAAAAACGCAGCTGATATATATATTTTTTAAAACTATTTTTTATGTGTAAGATAGAACAAAATTGAATGTTTTTTGTGCATGAGTTATGAAAACTTGTTTGTTTACTGACAGTTTTGTTCTAAACATCTTCAAAATCCTGTTCTAATAAAAAACAATTCTTTTTTTAATTCAACTATGATGATTCATAATTAAAGGGATAAAAAGATATCAGGAAAAACAACATAATTGCAGACATTTACAAAAATTCGGACGCTAACAAATTTATGAAATGGAATTAAATAATTATGAAAGCCAAACAAAATGGAAAAATAAAATTACCAACTCCAAAACCAAAAAAAAAATTCACAAAACAAAAAAACAAAACAAAAAAATATATATTTATAAGATTTATGGTAATAGACCATTATTTCGTTGGGCACTTTTCACAAAATAAAACCGAAAGAGAAATATATTTCATAAAAAATTGCTTTTTGTATTTGTGCTAAGTGGACAAGGGTGATGGTGTGGAATATAACTGATTTTTTTAATTATATAAGAAAAGCTCAATAGCACAACAAGAATTTTTTGGCTAATTAATTAATTGCTTGATGTGCTTTAATTTATGTGTTTTTGCCTCTCGATTTGTGTTTTATTAGCATTAATAATGAAATTGATAATTGAAGATGTGATTTATGTTTTTACAGGATTTTGCTTGAATGGTAAAATTTGTATTTGTTTGGTGTTGTGCACAATAATCAGTTTTGACATAATTTGTGTATTTTAATGATTTACAATTTTCTATCGTGTCGAATTCTACATTTAAAGTTTTTGCATTTTCTCCTTCAACAAATGTAGAATAGTTTTAAGAGTATATGTTTATAAGGAAATTAATCTTAAAAATGCTGAAGAAAAACAATAAAATAAAACTAGTGGAGAAAGAATTTAGCTTTCATCGTGAAAGGTCGTAAAAATAAATATCTAAAATAAATTATAAAAAAAAATTAATATTGTTTGAAAATTATAAAACAAAAAGTTTTAATTTAAAATTATTGAAAAAATTAACTTGATCTAAATATACCAGTTAAAGTGAGTGACTACGATGATGTGTCCATGTCTCTGGCATGCACAGAAAGTAGTATAAATGAAGAAAGACCAGCAGAAGATATAGATTTTGTGAACCAAGAAAAAAAATCTAAAATGTATTGAATACCGGTTAGTAATCAATTCCAACCACTGATTAATACACGTGCTGACACTATTACTTCATCAGCTGTAAAAAGCAAAACCAGAATACCACCCGTTTTACGTAAATTACAATAGACTGATATTCATAAATTGATGAGTAAATTAAAAATTAATAATTATAACATTAAAACCCAATCGATTGGGACAAAAATTTTTTGTTATACAATAAACAACTATAATTCATTGATAAATGAGTTGAAAACTTTGGAAAGTGAGTATTATACTTTTACTCTTGAAGAAAACAAAACGATTCGTTTTGTTTTATTTAGAATACCTTTGGTAGACACCAAAATAATAGAGGAAGAACTTAAAGAACGAGGCTTAAACCCTCTCAAAATATACCAAACCAGGCCGAAAAAATCGAGAAATGATGACGATTACATTTATTTTGTTACTTTTAAAAAGGGAACTGTAACACTTAACAAATTAAAAGAGTGCAAATACATTTATCACACGGTGTGCAACTGGGATATTGTGGCTCCATCAAATAAGGCACATCCAACACAATGTTTAGGATGCTGTATGTATGGCCATGGAATCAATAACTGTCAAATGCTGCCCAAATGTAAATATTGTTCTACAAATCACGGAGAAACTGAATGTCCCGTCAAAGATGATGCTACAAAATACAACTGTGCAAACTGTAAAGGACAACGTGCAGCAAATTCAGTGATATGTCCATATCGATCAGATTATTTGAGAATAAAACAAAATATGATCGTAAGAAATTTTGCTATTCAAAAAACTTTAATTATTTAGATTTACCAAAAACAAATATACAACCACATTACTTGCACCAATCACAAGCACAAAATACGTTTACTAACACACGCACATATTCTCAAGTTCTAAAAAACAATCAACCATTACTCCAGACACATATAAACACACAACAATCAGCGGAAGAAACAGATAAACTTTTTACAACCAATGAATTGTTCACCATATTTAATGAAATCGTTTCAGTTCTGAAAAATTGTCGTACCAAACAGGACCAAATCAGTGCCATTGCGGGGTTTGCGTTTAAATATATCGGTAGTCCGTAATCACTGCAATTTATTAGTTGCTACGTGGAATGCCCGTAGTGTAAAACAAAAGAAATTTGAGCTGGTTCAATTTCTAGAAAGATATAACATAGATATAATGTTATTAACTGAAACCCATTTGAAACTGAACGATTCTTTTTTTATTAATTATTTTTACTTTTATAGACGTGATCGCGAATCACAAGCAAAAGGAGGAGTAGGCATACTAATAAAAAAATCCATTTCTCATTCGCTTCTTCCTGATTTAAATTTAAAATCAATTGAATGTATTGGTGTCGTAGTTAAGAATGGAAAGGCTAATTTAGAAGTATTCGTTTGTTATTGCCCAAGATCTGGTGATGTTAACTTAAGAGCTGATTTAATTAAAATTTCGAACAGAAGCAACCCATATATTGCTGGTGGTGATTTCAATTGCCACCACAGTATGTGGAATTGCAGTAGAAATAATAAAGGTGGCCGAATATTAGAACCATATCCATAGATTTAGACAGCTGTTTAATAATTGCTATTGGAGTCCTATTGGAAGATTTAGTACTATTGACATTTTTCTTACCAATAACAACTTACCAGTTACCAAAATTGAATGTTTTAATGAACTAAATTCGTATCATCTTCCGGTTATTGCCACGGTTAGTTTTACTGCACGTATTGAAAATCTACTTCCTAAAAAATTCGATTACAAAAATTCGAACTGGACTTTATATAAAGAGCATATAACTGATGGTTTGGGTTACAACGGTACAAATTACGATCTAAATACAATTCAAGGTATTGATGAAAAGTTAAATTTTTTTACACAGGTTCTTACACTGGCGCGTGAAAAATCAGTTCCTTTAGTACGTCATACAAATAATGACAAATTAATTTTGAATGACGAAACAAAAATGCTGATAAAACTACGAAATGTTCGTAGAAGACAATGGCAAAGGTTAAGATTCACATATCTAAAAGAAATTGTAAATGAACTGAACCAAATTATTAAATGTTATATTTATGAAAAGCTCAACGAAGGTTGGCAAAACAAACTTGAGAGTTTAAAAAATGGATCGAAGTCTTTTTGGAAAGTAACGAAAAATCTCAAAAATAAATACAAGCCTATACCTCCCCTGAAATCTAATAACAATGATGGTTCCGTAATTTTTGATAGCACGGCAAAATGTAACTTGATATCTCAAGAACTATACAACATACATCTCATTAGTGGTAATAATACAAATGTAAATGTAGATACTGAAGTGCAACATTCAGTTGATGAAATAGATGCCTTAAATGGTAACGATTTAATAATAGATTATCCAATAACAGTAAACGAAATTAAATCTGTTCTCAATATAATTAAACCTTTCAAAGCACCTGGCATTGATAATATTCCAAACATTCTTTTAAAAAAATTGCCAAACACTGGTATATCCTTTATAAGCCAGTTATTTAATAGTTGCCTCAAATTAGGATATTTTCCACAAAACTGGAAGTTAGCAAAGGTCACCCCAATTCTTAAACCTGGAAAAGATCCAACACTCCAAACAAGCTACCGACCAATCAGTCTCCTATGTACTTTGGGTAAACTCTTTGAATATTTAATTAAAGAAAGAATACTACAAATTGTTGAACAATATGCAATACAGATTAGTGAGCAATTCGGTTTTAGGGTTGGACACTCAACTGTACATCAAATTCAAAGAGTAACAAACTATGTGAAAACGATGCGTAAAAACTTAAAGTCCACAGGATTGGTTCTTTTAGATTTGGAACGGGCTTTCGAAACAGTTCGGATAAAAGGGCTCTTACACAAATTAAAGAAATATCGTTTACCCATGTACATATTGAAAATTTTAAGATCGTATTTGGAAATTCGGTCATTTTTCGTCCAAATTCAAAACGACAAATCGAGTAAACATGACGTTCCAGCTGGTGTTCCCCGAGGGGAGGTTGAAAATAAATGTAGAGAAATGTCAGCAATTTACTTTACAAGATGTCGGGCTATCAGAAAATTACCTCAAATAGAGATAATCATAAATGGCATTTCAATCAAATGGGAATCTGTCGTCAAATACCCAGGCATATATCTCGATGTTAAATTAACACTAAAAACTCACATATGGGCTATTATTTTGAAAACGTACATTTTTTGTTGATTTTTAAAAATCTGAAATTTTGATATATTGTTGGCATTGACAAAAGGAAAAAAGTCATTTCTGCTTTTATTTTTTGTGTACTCTGAATCGGAGTTATGCGCGGTTGAATTTTGAGGCTTTTGTTTTTGGACGTAGTTTTTGGTAATGGTGGCAATGTTTTGTGAATAGGTGCCACAAATTTCATCCGACTTACGTATATTTTTGCAAGTAAAAAGGAAAATAATTGAATAATTGAAATAAGTAAGTTTAAAATTAATAACTTTTCTATTTTCCGCTAGGCGGCGCGTAAAACCTTGGTTTACTTCAAAGCTCATATCTCAAAAAGTAGGCTTTTTTTTTTTGGTTTTTCACAAATTTTAAAGTAAACATATGCAGCTATGAAATTGAGAAATAAAAAGTCAGCAATTCAATATGGATTTTTTCTTACGATTTTTTATAGTTTGGTATATGAAAAATTCACATGTGTTTTTTTATTAAGTTAATAATCCTGTACTAAATGTGGATCTAATAAATTAAACATTTCATATTTTAACACCTGCAATAAATTTGAACCATTTTTTGTGTATTTCTGATTGAGAAACAGGTTTTTATTCAGAATAAGAATTGGAGATCCCAATGATCGAAGATTTTGTTATAATTTCAACATCACCAACACTAACATTAGAAAAAAATATTAAAAAAATATTTTTCCTATAAACATTATAATTTAATCAATATTGTAAATAAATACATTAAAAAATTAATTTATATATTTTTTTGCCTTTAAATTGAAATATTTATGATCACCAGAAAAAGAAAACATTTTGGCAATTATTTTATCGGGTGTAGTGTTATCCGGTAAAAAACAGTGGAATCCTTGAGTTCTTTGTTTTCTTCCAAGAACATTTCGTAGATGTCGGTGAGGATCCATAACACCAACCGCTTTGATTTCTTAATTTTTGTCGATCCTTCTGTAATAGTAACAACATCTTTAAGGCCAGGCATTGTTCTACTAATTTCCTCTGATAAGAAGTATGTTTGAATCGTCAATCAGAAGTATGTTTCAACCGTCGTCAATACCAACAAAATATCAAAATTTCAGATTTTTAAAAAATAGTTGTTTTTTTTCCATGTTCGTTTTCAAAATAATAGCCCATATGTAATATTTTAAAAAAATGCAACACCTTATTTTTTATGTTTTATCCTATCTTAAATAAGAAAAGTATAATGAATTTAAACAACAAACTTTTAGTATACAAAGCGATGATCCTGTCGGTCATCATGTACGGTAGTCCTGTTTGGTGGCAATCGGCTGAAACATATAAAAAGAAACTGCAGGTCGAACAAAATAAGTTTCTTAAACTGATTTTGAAAGTTCCAAAAAGATTTAGCACACTTACGTTACATACACAAACAAACATGAACTTAATCAAAGATGTAGCTCTTGAACAAATTAATAATTACTCTTATAGAAAACTGCCATTTATTGAAAACAGACTAATTAATAGTTTGAGTGCTTAAACCAGTTATATATGTTATTAAATAAAAAAGAATCATACTAATTAGTAAATTTAGATTACGTAGCTAGGTTAAATTAGGTTAAGGTAGGTTAAGCTATAGTCGCTTTAAAAATCAATAACATATTGCCATTTTTAGTATATTAATCAAAATAATATTTATATTAATCTTTTGGCTGTTGTAAAATTAATATAATTAAACTTAGCAAAAATAATTTATTATAATGAAATGTATAAACTATGAGGACTAATAAATAAATTAAATTAAATTAAATAAAACTAGTTCTTTTGTTACCAACATTCTATTTTACTCGGTCAAGGTATTCAATAAAGACTGCAGTTTTTTAAGATGTTTAGAAAACTTCTTTCAGCAAATGCTGAGCGTTTTAATTTTCCATATCTGGTGAAGTCATCCACAATTGAAGTCGACATAGGCTTTTAATCAGGTAATAAATAGTTCAGAAAATATATCAGTTAAAGCTATAAATCTAATAAAACATAAGCAGCTTTTCTCTAAAATTGACAAAAATTAAAAACTTATTTCTCCAACCACAAAAAGTAGCTGAAGTTTCACCCTTGCCAAATACATATGCTCAAACGCCTCTGCATATTTTTCAAAAGTTCTTAACATAAATCAATAATGTTTGTTGTCAATGTGAAATTTCATATCAACTTAATTCCAATTACAAAATAAATGAATATGTTTTACACTGATTTAATGATGTGTGATGATTTTAGTGTTTGATAGCATATATTGGAAAGTAATCATGTGCGTTACACATATTTTATAATATAATGTATCATTTTCTTAAGAATAGCAAAAACAAATAATTTTGAACCGAAAGATTAAATCTTAAGAAAAATATCAAATATCAACCAGAAAATTAATTTATGAAAATTAGAAAAAAAAATCTAAATTATAATTTTTTTTTTAAAAAGTTATCGTTAATGGTTTTGAATATTCAAGGATTGAAAGCCGTAGATTTTTTTGCAGTGGGTAGTAATGTTATTGGAAACCTAATCGTAGCAATATATCGGAGAGAATTAATATAATGATTATAATTAGTAATTAGTAAAACTATCAAACTCAACGGTTGATGTATAACAAATGGAAACAAAAACCAAAAACTTACAAAGATTTATAGCGGAATTATCGTTAATGAGCTAAACTTAAATCGTTTCTCCAAAATGGCAAAACAACATCATGATTGAAAGTCGCATATATTTATAAATTTATAATTATATCATTTTTAACCAAGTATTTTACTAAACGAACCCACAAGCATAGATCGAAGATCAAACCACAAAACCGATTTCGATTTAGATAAATATTTTTTAAAAGTTTATTGAGTGATTTATGAGTTACTAATTTTTATGTTATCCAAAAATTTGATAAAATTTGAATTTTTTATTGCTAATTTTTCAGATTATTTATGATCATTGAATGTTTTATGTAAATTTTTTTTATTTATCAGTTTTTTGATCAATGAAAGACGCAAATATTTATTTTCAAACATGCAAATTTTACATTAATCGATCATTATTTTCACACAACCAACCATTCTTACATTCAAATTTGTTCTTATAACATTTAAAATACAGTTGGAATCAATATAAAAATAAAGTTTAATGTATTTCACTTTTTCCCATCGACATCAATAGCGTTCTGATTCGTTTGTATATATGGTAATTCAAAAACTTTAAAATGATAAATTAAACCAAATCTGATCAATATATTTTGTCTTTAAATCAATATATCCAAAATAACCAATTAAATTTTTAATTAAAACTAAAATTAAACAAATCACAAAAAAATTTAAAAACAACCAAGTCTTAATAAAAATAATTAATAGACTCTTAAGATTTCTTCTTCAATTGATTTTTCTTTAATATCTTCTTTGTACGTTTGATAGGTTCTCACTATCAAAGAAAGATTAAGCTTTAAGATGTTTTGTTTTATATTTTTTTATTTTTTTTATTATCAATTCAAAAAATGTTACAAAAAATTAAAACATTTAAAAACAAATAAAACCAAATGTATTATAAAGATACCAAGTGGATGCTGGACTTAGATAGGGTCACATTTGTTTAATTTGATTAATATATTAATTTTTGTTTGGGCGATTTTATTCGGTTATAAATAAATATGACATTTGGTCATACGGTTAAGGAACTACTCTTTGTTTTCTAGAATGTTTAAGTTCAAGAAATAACTCACAATTACATAGTTGTATTTGTGGATATTGAAAAAAGCAGTAGAAAGTTCAATGTTATGCTATACCTTTTTCGAGTTAGCTGTGTTTGATTTATATCGTTAAATTATCATTTTTAAGGATTCTTTTTTTATACGGTATATTATTTGTGAGAGCACAAAATGTGTTTTTCCATTATATCGATTATCTCGTAAGCTCATAAATCTTATGGACCTAAATATTGATCTTCCTATAAAACTTACCTTTCCACACAAGATGACGAGCTAAAAAATAAATAAAGTTGTTTTCGTTTGTCCGACCTTTACGAAAATACATTTTTAATTAACCTTTATCCGTAATTCGATTCTTTATCTATTTTAAATTAACTTTACTCTTTTTAGGGCTCCGTTTTTTATAACACTATTGGTGAGAGTAAAAGAAGTTTTTCACATTATATCGATTATCTCGTAAACTGTAAATGCTATGAACCTGAAATTTGAGGTGCGTATAAAACTAACCCGTCCACATTAAATGACGGATACAAATAAAACTAAAGTGGTTTTCGTTTGGTTTACAGGGGTACGATGTGAGACCTTTGATAAATACATTTTTTAATACATTCGAGTAGGGTATCATATGAAAGGGCTTCATTTTAGTATTCCTTAAAAATTTTTTTGAAATCTTATACCTCATCTTTTTTTGTATAATTTTGAATAATGACGTTTTCTTCGTGTTTTCTTACCTCGATTAGCTCCGAACCAAACTGATAGAAAATCTTCAAATGTATTTGGAATGATAGAAAAATTAGTAAGTTTTTAATAAAAAATACATAAAATTGTCATATACTCATAATTATATTTATCAAGGGGGTGGAAATTACAAGGGGTAAGAACACTATTTAAAATGTGGTCAAGTGAAACAGCACTAAATTAGAAATCATTGCAATATTATTTAGAATTTTGCGGTGCACAGTTTTTGAGTTATTTTCAAAACTTTCAGATCGTCCCCCCCCCCCCCCCCCCCCTATGTTTCGACACTGATTGGCAGAAAAATTTGTAAAAATTCACAGAGTTAGGAAATTCGGTAAATTTTGTATGAAAATCATAGCGAAGTCTCAAATAATTAGATTTCTGTGTGTTTAGGAGACGGGGGTAGAGAGGGTAAAAAAAACATTTTTGACCCAAACAAGTGGGATGTCATTTGAAAGAACACCCAATTTAGAATTCATTGCAATTTTCTTTAGGATTTTTCGATGCACAGTTTTTGAGTTATGGTCAGAAAAGTGCAAAATTCAGACCGCCCCCCCCCTTTTACGTTTCGAAACTGATTGGCAGAAAACTTTGTAAAAATTCACAGAGTTAGGAAGTTTGGTAAATTTTGAATGAAAATTATAGCGAAGTCTCAAATAATTACATTTCTGTGTGTTTATGGGACGGGGGTAGAGAGTGGACCCAAGCGAGTGGGGTGTCATGGAAATGACTATAGATCGATTTGAACATTTTGTTTGTTTATAACAATAGGAATTTGTTAATTAATATAAATTTTTTTTATTAAACTAACATCTTTTAGCTTTAAAATAAAACAAACCAGAAGTTTCTATCTTTAATAGAACCGAAGTTATGAATATTTGAAAATAACTCGTCAAGCCAAAAATCACGAAATTTAGAACCGCTATAATTTCAAAAAAAAAAATCCTCGAACATGTTTATCTTTTTTCGATATTAAACCTGTAAAAAAAATTTCAGCCAAATCAAAAATGTGTCGGTCATAAAGGTGTTCGGTTTGTAAAAGAATTACCCATATACTTCAGTTAGCGCTTTTTGGATTTAAGAATATTATAACTCAGAAAGGGCAAGTCTTATCAGGACAATCTGATGTGGGCGTGTTCTGCGCCTGATTTAGAAAACCTAATTTGATCCGGGCCTCATTTGGTTATTCGTAGTTAACCCCTAGCTGGGGAATCTGATCAGGGATACGAAATACTTTACTATGGTTTGCCTTATTTAATTGTATCTAAGCCGTGATGTGTTTTTTCTTTTTAGAGCCATCTTAACAGATTTACACTTTAAATTTTTTTAATAATTTTAATTTTATGATAATTTTAGTATACTTCAACAACTTACACTACAGGCTGGCCTGTTCAGGATCAAAACCCTTGTCACGAAGGGAATCTCAGACACACTACTTCATGTCAAAAACTTATTATATCCCATTCGTAGCAAGTACTAGTTATCCCAGAAAATTTTTAATGTGTTAATTTCGATGTCTAATGATATTCTATCTATTTTCAACACATTTTTCCATGTTTCGGTTTTGCAAATTATGCAAAACATAATTAATGTTAAAATAGTCATTAACTTTAAGTGGTAATCAAATTTCACTTGAGTAAATTTTTTTTTTTTTGTTTTCAAATTTTTATTTTCAGCGGAATTATTTTTTTTTTGTCGATTAAGAGCATTTGACAAGGGGCATTTGACATATTAAACCGAGCTTTAGGGGACAGAAAATTGTTGGTCGGGACTCGACGGTTACCTCAAAACGTGGACGGCTTAGCTAAAAGAGACAGTCGGGTGTTATTTTTCTGTTGGTTATTTTTTTTCGTTAGTTTAAATTTTAATTTTTTTTTTGTGCTTTCGTCTTTTGTATCTTTCTTTTTTTCCTTTGGAAAATTTCTAGATTATGTGAATTAATTGAATTTTTAGTAAAGAACCAAAAATAGGTTCCATATTTTGGTTAATTAATTGATTCAAACAAATTTATCTGGGTTTTATAAAAAGAATACAGAACGAAAAAAAGAAATAAAAATTAGATTGAATGAATAAAAAAAAGAAACTTCTAGTATTCTATTTCACTGTTATTATTGGATCGTTGATTATAAATCATCTGACATTGGATTCCGGATAAATAATAGGTGAGTTTAAGTTCTTTAGTTTCCATATAATATTGTAGTTAATCATATAATGGGATGAGGGAAAATGTGGGGATTGGCATGTGTGACAGGTGGTGGGTGTTGCTTCTGAACACGCAACTACCGGGGCAAATGCACTAGGCTTAGAGTAGTTTGAGAACATGGCGTATGGAGCAGCAAGGTAAGTAGGGATGACGGTCTTTACTTTCTGTTTAATTAATGCCGAACCGCTCGTTACTAGGACTACCTGGTTGCCGGATAAAACCCACGACAATTATAGACTGAGCGAAGTCGAGAACGGTTTCCGGATCAACAGCCAGGTGGACAATTCAGCTTTGAATATTCACCACGGTCATTCGCAACAGCGACATAATTACCATTACCTTTAGCGTTGGCCAGTGCAATATTTTCTCCTATCTGAGGATCAAAGTTGCACTGTTAAACGTTACACCCTGACTAGCATTTTGGTCAAGTATTATGATCAAGGCCGGATAAGGGTATAATATGGCAATCCTTATTAGAGTATTCACATATGGCCCCTATCAGAAATCATATTTGATTTCACTTTTAGGGTGTTCCTTATATATCCTGATCTAAGCCCTACTGCTTCGTTTGGGCATGTTCTACGAGCCGATTCACAGTCTGGAATGATTAGAAAAATGTACGTTAGTACCCCAGGGAGTAGGCGAACGAGAGGTAGATCACCACTACAATGGAAGACTGACGTAATAAACGACCTTAAAAAAATCGGCTGCCATGGTAATTATATCGCTGTTGCGAATGACAGTGGTGAATATTCAAAGCTGATTAGCCTGGCAACACTCCTACATGGAGCATGAACGCCGTTTAAAAAAAGGCCCTATTTCATTTGATAACATTTCGTTTGGTTGAAATTCACTAGAGTAATATCAATTTTAAAAATATATAGTTAAAAAAATTCACCTATAGTTTAGTTATCGCGAGTCGCTTCTCTGTTGAAAGGTTTTGATCACAGTGATTCAGGTGTATGATTAAAATATTTGACATTTTAATTTTATTTTATTTATTTAAATTTAACTATGATAATATTTTATACGCTGTTTTGCTTTTTTTATTATATGATTAATTTTTTTTAACCTTCGTTGGACGGCATAGGTACAATTGTACCTTTTCCGTTTTTTAATACTAATAACTTTTCTTGTAGAAGCCGGAGAGGGTTAAAGTTTTATGAGATCTTTACATTTTCCTGCTAGATCATGCAGAATTAATTTTAGAATATCCTCAGCCTTTTCAGATATAGGGGTTCTAGAGGTTTTCATTATCATAACAGGCGGTAAAGGTACAATTGTACCTTTATACCTTTTATATGATATAATAACGGTATTATATCATAGACCTGTGTATAATGTAATAATATGATGAGATACTTCAATTGTAGGGATGTAATTAATAACACCACAATCTTTTATTTTAACAATTATTACAAAATAATTTATTTAGTAACCTATGTACATAACTTTTAGATTTAATTAACTTTATATAAAGATACTACAATTCTAACAAGCGCACTTATGATTTTTATTTTAATTAATATATTTTATTAATTAAGTTTTGCTCGGTCAAGGCCCGACTAAGAGTGAGTGTTTTTTTGTTTTATTTTTCCGCCAACCAAAAAGATGAAGAAGGGCATTGAACTCAATTTAAATTGTTTTGATTTCGAATAAATTAATTACTTAATTTTTCGTGTGGGTGGCGTGCGTATGATTAAGTCTTGGCAACGTTCGGTTCATGGTTCGTGTTATGAGTATAATTGATCGTGTGGTCGTTTTAAGTTTTGTGGTGATTAATTATTTAGATTTAAATATATTAACCACCACAGTACGCCGCTGAAATCTCACAGCTATGACATCTCAAGACTTCGGTCTGGGTTAAGGATTCTGATATAGTTTTCGGCAAAAAACTTTTATGGGGAGGGGACATGGTTTTTAGTATTGATCAGCGATGTATATCATGTCGTACAAATAATTAATTTTATTTTTTCAAAAAATTGGGTAAAAAAATAAATAAAAATATTTCTTTTGACACAATTGACAACATTCTTTTGACAAACTTATAATGCCATAATTCTCAATAATACTAATAAAGATTCATGTCAAACAAATAATTAATTTTATTTTTTTCCAAAAAATTGGGTAAAAAAATAATTAAAAATCTTTCTTTTGACACACTTGTCAACATTCTTTTGACAAACTTATAATGCCATAATTCTCAATAATAATAATAAAATTTCATGTCAAACAAATAATTAATTTTATTTTTTTCCAAAAAATTGGGTAAAAAAATAAATAAAAAACTTTCTTTTAACACACTTGACAACTTTTTTTTGACAAACTTATAATGCCATAATTCTCTATAATAATAATAAAATTTCATGTCAAATAAATAAATAATTTTATTTTTTTCCAAAAAATTGGGTAAAAAATAAATAGAAATCATTCTTTTGACACACTTGTCAACATTTTTTTGACAAACTTATTTGCCATAATTCTCTATAAAAACAATAAAATTTCATGTCAAACAAATAATTAATCTTATTTTTTTCCAAAAAATTGGGTAAAAAAATAAATAAACAACTTTCAATTGACACACTTGACAACATTTTTTTGACAAACTTATAATGCCATAATTCTCAATAATAATAATAAAATTTCATGTCAAACAAATAATTAATTTTATTTTTTTCCAAAAATTGGGTAAAAAAATAATTAAAAATCTTTCTTTTGACACACTTGACAACATTTTTTTGACAAACTTATAGTGGCATAAATCTCAATAATAATAATAAAATTTCGTGTCAAACAAATAATTAGTTTTATGTTTTTCCAAAAAATTGGGTAAAAAAATAAATAAAAATCTTTCTTTTGACACACTTGATAACATTTTTTTGACAAACTTATAATGCCATAATTCTCAATAATAATAATAAAATTTCATGTCAAACAAATAATTAATTTTATTTTTTTCCAAAAAATTGGGTGAAAAAATAAAAAAAAATCTTTCTTTTGACACACTTGACAACATTTTTTTGACAAACTTATAATGCTATAATTCTCTATAATAATAATAAAATTTAATGTCGAACAAATAATTAATTTTATTTTAAGCCAAAAAATTGGGTTAAAAAATAAATAGAAATCTTTCTTTTAACACACTTGACAACATTTTTTTGACCAACTTATAATGCCATAATTCTTTCAAAGCATGTTCTAAATAATGCGGAAATTCTATAAATTATTTATTTATCGCACAATTATTATGTCTACCTGCAGGATTTCCATATAAAATATATGAAGGTACAGTTGTACCTCTGTCGCCTGTTGGCGTTGTAAAACTATGCCGCCGGACGGGGGTTAATCTACTTGACTGGCATATTATTCAGGCAAACTCTTTCTCAACTATAGTAGTAAATTTTCTATTTGAACTGATCAGGCTCTGATGGCGCTGCCTGATTCAGTGTGGGTTGTTTGAGGCATCAAATTTCTGACCATATGACCAAGTTGCCTGATCCGGACTCTACCAGTGATAGGAAAAGCAGATTCTAATCCGGATCTAAGCTATAATATTATGGTAGCCGGAACGGTGAATTAAGGGCTAACAGGGCAAAAGCGTTACACTCATAAACAGAGCCAATAAGGCTGCTTTTTCCGTGCCAGTATGCTAATCAGGTATGATGTTGGTTAAGTATGATGATAGAATATATTTATAAACGAATTTGTTGGTTATTTTGAAAATAACCTGTTTACCAAAATTGGACATTTTTTAAATTATGTATAGGAGTAAATTTCCTATTTGCACTGATGCGGTTCTGATCCGATTCGACTGAGGATGGCTGATATGGCCTGAATATGTTGAGGCGTTACCTGCCTGATCAGAATCATTTCACGGTGCCTGCTACACTAACTATCAGTATAAGAAAAGTTCTATCCGGCCCAGACATGAGCACATATATAATGCTTTAGTTGGGTAAGTCCATTATTGGGTATTTCCCGAAAACATTTTAATCACGAAATTCGGGATGAGTCGATGTTGGTTTGTTTTAAGTGCCCGATCAATTTTTGAACGTTTTGTGTTTTCTGTCTACTTATTTCATTTACTTAATGTAAACATTCCCTTAGTTTGTTTCTACAGGATGAAAAAGATTGTTTTACATTTTTTGCGTTTGGTTTTGAGCTTTTGTAGCATTAGGTCTGGTAGACCGTGAAGGTCTATCAATTGGTTATGAACTTGGGTCAACATTCATCGCTGCTAGCTCCGACTAGTGTGAATTCTTTTGACCAACCTCTACACACAAGAAAATTTAAAACCCAAAAACAAAAGCGCGTGCCTACACTATCACTCAGGCTTGCCGGGAGAGTGAACTGTCGTGCCAAAACCCTCCTTACGACGAAATTACAGCATGTTTATATTTTCTGTTATTTTAATATTATCACTTTTCCCGGATTAACAATCTTAAAATAAAATTAGACACTCTTACCTCCCGTTTACTCCTTCTACGTCCTTTAGCGTTCGATTCTTTGTTTCCATCCTGTTCGTGCTGAAACTTCAGTCATTCCGACAACTTATTTCTGGTTGTGAATGAAGGGTTTTGCTTCCAGTCCAGATATCTTGTGTACTAATCCATATGAATCGTTTTCGAATATCCGGATTATTACCTTGAAGTGGTGCTATCTTTTTCAACCAATAATCTTTTCTTATCTTTGTACTTTTTCACCCAAAACGAGACTCAATCGTAAGTGATCTTTTATTTATTTTAAAGTTAATTTCTTAACCCAATCATACGTTTCTTTACCAAACAGCTCCATTACATAAGTGAATTTTCTTTCATTTTCTTTTGAATTTATCTTATGGCACAAGAGAACATCTCGATCGAACGTTCCACTTTATCACCATAATGGAATCTTTTCGTCATACAAAAAGATAGAAAATAAATAAAAGTTTAAAACAAGTTTCCGGTAAGGTTCAGATGTACTTGTACGAAATGTTTTAAATAATTATGTTGTTACACAAGCGGGTTGAGAAGTTGGTTGAAAATATTTTACATTTATTTTCGAATAAGTCTGTAGTATATAGAATATAGGACGTAAGATGGAAATACAACTGGTAGAAAAAATCTTCTCACGAAGCCACCCACCCACCCACTACCTTACAGACATACACCAACATTTTTATTGGCTATTTAGATAGAGGATGGTCCAAAACAAAAGAAAAAACAAAATTTGTGGTATTTAAGATTTTTTTTACCGAAATGTTAAAAATTACAATTCTCGACATTCGGGATGGAAATTCTCGAGACTTCCCGTCGGGAAAATTCAGACGCCCTACTCTATAGGTGAATTTGGCGGTTTGTTGCTTAAAAACCTTTTAAATATTGATATCTATTATTTATTATAGATGAAAAAAAAGTGTAGTTTAAAACAATTATTAGGATTGATTTCATATATAATAATCAAATTTTTTTTCCAATAACACATAAATTACAAAGAGTATTGAATTAATATCATCGAATAAACTGTAAACTGTAATGAATAAATTAATTCATTACATAAAAAATTCAAATGGTTTATAAATTTTATCCATTAATTTTAATTTTATTTTATTTAATTAAGCAATCAAAAGTGACAGCATATGCTTAATTGTTGACATAGTGGAACATTAAAAACTATAGGCAATTCAATAACGTGTTTCTTCACTACATTAAAATATGTCGATATAAGTCACGATCGATGCTACTTATGTCTCACACTTTTAATATATTTGAGATGCATTTAATTTTGTTTATTCTCTTCCATTTAATTATATCAGCTTTATTTGTATGTTTTTTCGATAATAATAGTATGTATTATTGTATTGTTTTCTAACCTATAGCCTAATGAACTTAACCTATTGCCTAATGAACATTTTATTCAATTGGTATGATTCCAATTGGTCAAATTGTTTTGATTTCATTAAAATTATTTTCAAATTATAATCACAATTGCTTTGATAAGTTTTGTTCAAAAATCAAATTTTGAGTAATTCTCTTATTTCGTTTAGTTGAACTTGGTTGATTGTATGAGAAGGGCGTTTTTTATCATCAGGGTTTTTTTATTAAGAAATTTGATTTATCAATTAAAACAATATAGATTTATTGTTTTAATTGAATTAAATGTTTTTATTTTTTATAATACACAATTCTTTTTTATAATAAAATCTTTGTCAGAGAATAAAGTATTGTAATCGATTCGTGAATAATGAATTTTATTCTCTCGCAAATTAAAATTCTCGCTCGTGCCTCGCTCAAATTTTAAACTTTTGCTTGAGAATAAACTACTTCATTATTCACTCATTGATTAAACTACTATTATTGATTTATTTTATTAATCGAATATAGTATAAATAACTAACCGATGACAAATAAAATTTTTATTGGTTTTTTAATTAAAAAGTTGTGTTGGTTTTTTTGGTCAAATTAAAATATAAAACATAATTAAACATAAAATTCGTTGTTAATTTGTGGGAATAGTTCAGTGTTCGAGAAAAAATCAAATGCATTAGTATTTTTTCAACTGGAACAGTTTTTTGTTGTTATTATTATTATTGAATTGGTTAACAT
Source organism: Diogma glabrata (assembly GCA_963693315.1). Lineage (NCBI taxonomy): Eukaryota > Metazoa > Arthropoda > Insecta > Diptera > Cylindrotomidae > Diogma > Diogma glabrata. The sequence continues at coordinate 24,115,553 of OY856187.1, read as the reverse complement.
GAAATTAAATTAAAAAAAATAGGATTAGTTTTTGTCGTTAGTTGCTTCTAGTGTAGGGTAACATTTTTTGAACTAAAACAGAAGCAGCAGAAATCTAATAAAATTAAAGAGTAAGGTTAAAGAGTAAGGACTTGACATTGTATGAGTTTAGCAAACTTATTACTCGGTGAATCTGTTTGTTCAACAGGCTCATACCTGTTGCCCTCTATTTATAACTCAAGCTGGTTGGTCACATCTTTACTTTCCTTTGTAATAACGAAGATAGCCCTGATTTTTTTTAAACTATTACGCCAAAGAAGTTAGAACCTAGAAACTCTAAATCTTATGTATTTCATTTACTTAGCAACAGCGTTCTACGAAATTTTGTTACTTTAACCAAAATATCAAGCTTTCATAAATCTATAAGCTGTTAATTAGACCACACTTCCAAGTAGAACTATATCGAAAAGAAAAAAAGCAATAACAGGATTTTATGAAAAATACTTCAGTATCATAATAGAACCACCATAACCACATTACCATAGATTCAAAACTATTTCAGTACAAATCGTTTATCATTTTAAAAACTATTAACCCGTAATAAACTTTGAGAAAAATAACAGGGTGACTCATTCATTTTTATATTTATGCACAAAGTAAGAATATAAATAACCAATCGCCAACAAAAACCGCGAATTAAAAAACTTTTTCACACGATCTGTCGCGTTAACAATAAAAAATTAAAATTGTTTTTATTGCTTTAAATTTTAATTTTTGTCGTCGTTACCAACACATGTTGGGCTTGGTGTGTCTGTATTTCTACTTGTTTGTCTTACTTTGGTGCTTTCTTTGTTTATAAATACTCGATATTTATTTGCTAATCCAATTACTATAATCTTTATACTTCGTTGTGGTGAACGTTAAGGATAATTAATTTTAATCGAAATTTTAAATGAGGATTTATACTATTTTGTTAATTAACATTTACGGTTGTCGGATAGGTATGGAGGTTGTGAGATATATTTGTGTTTGTTAAGGTAGATCACAAACAAAATCATTCCAACCGCCTCAAACCAAAAAAATCAAAGTTAAACTACATTGAAACTGAAAAAAAATTAATCTCAATCAATTTCATAAAATTACTTAACCACAAAAACATAAACCATAAATCCTCCAACAAATCTACGTCAATTTATTATGTTATAATTATCAATCAAAGAAACAATAATAATTGAACAATATTTCTGCTTCACCAATCATTTTTTAATTTTAATTTCACAGAAATTTATTTCAATATACATACGTATTCCAACTCTCACCGCAGGTAGTCAATAAATTTTTATCATTTGGTCACGTCTCACTTGAGTTTTAAAAGTTTTTTTTACATGAAGTTATTACAATTCAAGAACTACAAAATTCATTCATTTAAATTATTTAGAATATTAAAAAAACTAACGAAATTAATTTATATGGAAAAGTAAAAATAGAGTATTTTAATTAATCTTTTGTTGTCTTTATATGTTAGCAGAGTAATGTAAGATTCATGACATATATGATAATGTTCTTGGCAAAATCATTGATTGTAATTAGAAAAGTTTTGTTTTTGTTGTCTAGTTAATTTGCCATGGTGTTGGGATAAAAACGCTTCTCACATTTCTGAAGACTTGTGGTACATAGCAGAGAGCTTTAAAGATAACGAAGATCCTCGCTAAAGAATCATTTTTCAAATTAACTCACAGAACTTTTCGTAGACTGTTTGTTCCACCAGACTGCTTTATGTGCACCACGTTGTCTCGCTTAGGAGCAAGAAATCTCAAAAACCCAAACTAGCAGATTTTTGCGCAAGTCAACGATCTTATTAATAGGCTGGAGCCTGTGAATGTTTCCCCTTGCCTGATCCTCCTCCACAACAAGAATGCGGGAATGCTTCCACTTGCCTGATCCTCATCTTGCAAGATCCTCCTCTACTCTATCAAAACACACCCAATCTGTCTGTCGTGGATTCCGGTAGACACGATCCTCGGCTGGAATGATTTTTACTAGAAAATCAATATATCTATCTGTGATCGGTTGTATATATTTTCCTAGACACGCTCCAGCTCTTGATGTCTTCTAGAAGAGACATGCAGCATAAAGTGATGTCTATAGTTTTTTACCGTCGGAATTTAACAAAAGTGTGATTGCCTCTGGTAGTTTGAATTTTCAAATTAGTATTAGCCAAGTACTCTAGAAAAGACTGATCTCCTCTGTTGTTTTTGGTTCTTCCCCAGCCGTCGTGATGTGAGTTACAGCCGACTACGATATTTACGTTTTTCTTCTTGCGAAAGTCAACCACGCGCCCTAATCTCAGCGTTGGTGGCAAGCTAACGGAGTCGTACGAAAGATAGACAGTCACAATAAGCTTCCGCCTTTTCTCCGTAGCTGTTCTATTCTTTCATACGGTTAAATCACCGGGGAATAATTCTGCCTGAAGATGCATATCAAAACTTTTATGTGATGCTATGCAGATTCTGCTTTTGTCAGAACCGTCTTTATACAGAATGTTCCATGGCTTCATGAATAGACCGGATGCTCTATTTTTATTGATGCAGTGATCGTAAAGTATTGATAGTTTTGTATAAATCTTTTTAGAAAGAGGCTATGAGATAGAGTTATGAGGCTATGAGGCTATGAGATAATATGACATTCTCATACTACGTTGCAAATTGATTTGTCGATGCCACTATCCAATGCCATTATAACAGTGGTTACCGATGATATCTTCGAGCCCGATCTAATAAACTTTACATCTACTGAGCCGCACTAAGTTTCACTTTGGGATTAGTGCCAGAAAAACATATCGATATATCGATAAATATCGATAATTATCGATATATCGGAAAAGGAAATCGGAATGATAATTATCGATTTATCGATATTATCGATATTATCGATAATGTCGATATATCGATATATTGATATTTCGATATATTGATATTTCGATATATCGATATATTGATATACTGATATATCGATATATCGATATATCGATATATCGATATATCGATATATCGATTTATGGGCTTGATAAATAATTTTTGTTATCGATGTTTTTGCTATATACACTTTATTTAAACCATTTTGCGTTACATAATGCCCTCCATTATTTCAATATTATTATTATATAGTACTGTTTGCTTCGATTAAAATAGTTATTCAAACTAAAATTTTTTTTAATCATTTATTTATCTCAATATCGAAAACGCCTCATTAAAAACTAACAAAAATACGAAAAAAGAAAAGAAAATAATACAATTAACAATATTAGGTTGTATTACTAGTGCGAACGCGATTTCCAAACAAAAGTGTAGTTTGGAAACGCAGTGCGCGCTGGTAATACACACTAGTTTATGTAACAAATGCACAAAATTTATTAAATATTAATTTAATAGTTGATTGTATACTTTATTCCACTAATTTATATAACAAATTTATGATATTTAAATATAAACTAAAGTGGGCCATCTTCGATGTAATATTTTTCGCGTGCACAATAGTAGATTTTATTAGTAGTCCGAATGCGTTTTCCAAACAAGAGCTGATATCCCTAGCGTTTGGAAAACGCATTCGCACTAGTTTTCGTAACAAATGCACAAAATTTATAAATATTGATTTAATTGTTAATTATTTACTATAACGATATTTATATCGGTAGTTATCGATCTATTGAATAACGATATTGGCATGATAATATATGATATATATACAATATCTTACTATCGATTTGTCGATATATTGATATATCGATATTATCGATATATCGATATTATCGATAAATCGATAATATAGATGATATCGATATATCGATCATATCGATGTATCGATAAATCGATATATCGATAAATCGATACCATATCGATATATCGATATCGACATATATATCGATATGATATCGATAAATCGATATATCGATAAACCGATACATCGATATATCGATAAATCGATATATCTATATATTTTGATAATATCGATTGATCTATATATCGGTTCTATCGATATATTTTGGATATCGATATATTCGATAATTTTTTAAATATCGCCCAGCCCTATTTGGGTTTATATATTGCTTTCTCATAAAAAAGCAAAAGTTTTGAATTACCACCACAGGTTGCTCTTTTGTGACCTATACGAAAGCCCTCTTTGTTACACAGGACCGGGGTGATTGAAAGACGAGTCTATTCGATTATCTTAACCCTCATGTACAAGGGAGAATTTGTTGCAGAGAGATTTTAATTTGGAAATGTTTGTTTTTTTGGTCCCAAGATACAATACAACAGATTAAATGACCAAGTTACAATACAACAGAAGGAGACCCAGCATAGATCTGCGCCGTTATTTACTGATGAAGATCACCATCAGTAAAATCGAACCCTCAGCACGGCTGTCACATCACTGAATTAAGTGGGAGTGTATGGTTCAGAGTCTCTTTTTGATTTTTATTTACGTTTTACTAGTAAACAGTAAGATCAGGGTAGAGATTACGCTATTTACTACCAGCAACCTACATGGTAGCATACACTAAAACCTAAGAGGACATTTTTGTTTGAATTCTTTCTTCGACTTTACCAGCATGTTTTAGGAAGTAGATATTATCTAATGGTGAGTAAGTTTTCTCGCCACGACAAGACGATGTTCATGAGAGGGAATGAAACAAAAAGAAACTATATGAACAAAAAAGCTCACAATAATATCTTCAACACCAGTCCTATGGATGATTTCAATCCACAATTGCAATATTGTTGTAACTTTTCCTGTATCAAATTGTTAGAATACCCAATTGAAAATATTACACCATTAATATTGTTGTTATTATTAAAAAAACATTGACATCTTTTTGATAATTCAAATTAATTTAATTATTAATTGACAATACATTTCTTGTGGAAATGGCGCTTGTCGGCTAACACATATTGTATTGGAAAAATAGACTAATCCAATAATCTATAGAGTGATCCATTGACGTTTTGTAAAATTTAACTCCATTATATTAAAATTATATAAAATTAGAACGTTTGATGTTCTCACCATAATAATAATAAATTTTTATAATACTTAAAGATTTTACAACTAAATTTTATTATAATGTCCGATGTAGAACTTATTTTAAATCTATTTGCTAATTTTTTTATGTATGTAACTCTTTCATGTAACAGTCTTAGGATATGATTCAAAAATAAAAGTTTGAAAATAATTGAGTATTAAATATTCGTCAAAAAAAGAAATCTCTATTTATCATTTTAATTTTTCACAATTTTAAAATTTTAAATCACAAAACATTTAAAGAATTAAATAATTTTATTTCAAACACAAAATCAAAATTGATAATCTCCTTTACATTATATCTAGTAATTGACTAACTCGAACAGAATGTTCGATTTTTTATTTGCGAGCATTTCCTATCCTCGTTTCTTTTCAAATATATCTTGATCCACCGCACGCTCAATAGTTGTTCAAAATTTTCATTCACATGATCTCAAATTACAGATCCAGTTCAATGAGAAAAAGGAAAAAAAATCAACATCTCTTATCATCTCTTAAATCAACATCTCGTAAAAAATCAATACACATGCCAACATGAAAATCAAAGCCCACAATTTCACATTTAATAAATTTGGAGCTACAGCAAACTCATTAACATTGGATTCTTCGATCGAAGTTTTATATTCGCTCTTTGATGTGATATTTGTATGACCTAATTTCTGTTACGGAGTTCTTTGGATATTTTTGTTCTTGTTATTTTGATATAGAGTAAAAATTGAAATAGGATAATAAGTTGTTTTTATGGAGTTGTTTTTAGATGGTTTTGATTCTTAATTTAGAGCAAGAATCGAAAAAGGGCCGATCGTTACAAGATTGCAAAAACTGTAAATAAAATAGAATTAAATAACGCTGATTTTGCATATTATAATATAAAAACTTTCAGTGAACACTTCATTTATACTATCTTTGAATTTATAGAATTATTTACTTTTAAGGATGAGCTTACAGTGTCCGAAAAGCTTCTTATATAAAGTGATACCAATCAATCCAATATTAATTACATGCTTCTACTCGTTAAATTATAAAGCAGCATGACTTATCTATCTTGTTTATTGCACTTAAATACCAGACTACTGCACTTATAACAAAGAAGATAGTCGAGATCGAGATGACTGTTTGCGACTAATATTATAAGCGTAATATTTAAGCAAATTTGTAGAATTTTAAAAATAGAACAGTTCAATTCAAAATCTTTCATCCCGCAGCTAAATATCGAATTAGATGTCGTTGAAACATAAATATTGTTACGTTTTTCCAAACTTCCTTCGAATTGGCCTAACTCACAATTCGATAAACGCAATTCCCAAATCTCTTCCGAGTTCGATCACTGATTACTAAGCACAAACACCAGGTTTTATTAAGTATTCAACAACTTAATTGTTCCACAACAATAGGAAAACAATACAGCAAACAATATTCCTAGCTAGAATATTCTTTTAACAGCTTTAGAAACTCCAACGGTTTATTGTAGAAATTTCCAGTACACCACGTTCAAAATAATACACAAAATATTTCTACTCAATAACACTTATAACTTTATTACACTTATAACTTTACACAAAAACTAATTTAAAGATCACTTTTATAATTTTAACTTCACTATCGCAGGTTTAAAATAAACTAATTAAAAACTACAAGAAGTAATTTTCTTATATACCTTCTGCAATACTTCTAGATAATTCGACATCACTTTCCAGAAACCTTGAGAAAATATTAGAATATTCGATTATTTTACGTTATGTTGATTTGATTCATAAAATCGTTTATGTTGACCCTATTTCTAAGAAGAGACAACAACAACAATATTCATTTCATTAATCTGTTGTAGTATTTTGTTGATTTGATTTTCCTAGAAGTAACCGTAATCGTAACAATACCCTCCACTTAAGCCTGTTCGTCCCGAACAGGATCTAGCTCTCCTTTGTATAAGGCCAATCTTTCCAAATGTACTACTTTCGCTTTGCCTCGACGTCCTTTCTTAATTCTATAAACCACGTCATTCAACTTGGTTATAATGTTGTAAGGTCCTTCCCATGCAGCTTGCAGTTTTGGTGATAACCCTCGTTTTCGTTGTGGGTTGTGTAGCCATACTAATTGTCCTTCTTCAAATCCTTTATTATTAGATCGTATATCATATCGGGCTTTCATTCTATCACTGGTCAGTTGTATCTTCTGCCGAACAAGCTTGTGAATATCCTCAAGGTTCTCCTGGATTCGGTTGACGTATTCTTGCGCAGACAATGATGTTGATGGTACCGCTCCAAATTTGAGGTCACCAGGAAGTCTTAAATCACTTCCAAAAATAGTTTGAGCTGGTGTCATGGTCGTGGTGTCATGAACTGTTGATCTGTATGCCATCAAAAATAAAGGAATGTGTTGATCCCAGTTACGTTGGTTCTTACTGACCACTTTAGCTAGAAATTCCTCCAAAGTAGCATTGAATCTCTCAACCATCCCATCTGACTGTGGGTGTGAAGCTGTCGTCCTTGTTTTGTTAATCCCCAGAATTTGACAAATTTTCTGGAATACAGCTGACTCGAAGTTCCGTCCCTGATCGGTGTGGATCTCCATAGGAACTCCAATCCAATTATTTATCACAGCTTCAGCGATTGTGGTTGCTTCCTGGTTGGGAATCGTACACACTTCCGACCACTTACTGAAGTAGTCCATGATCACAAGCACATATTTATTTTGATTATCCGTTGTTGAAAATGGTCCCGCTACATCCATTGCGATCCTTTCAAATGGAGCACCTACATTGTATTGCTTAATTTTCCCATGATTTCTTCGTGCGGGTCCTTTCACCGCCGCACATTTATCGCATTTTTGACACCACTCCACAGTTGATTGCCGAGTCCCCGACCAGTAAAACCGTTGTCGTATTTTTGCAAGAGTTTTGTTGATCCCAAGATGACCTCCACTCGTTCCTTCGTGATATTCTCTCAATACTGCTGGTATTTTCCCTTTTGGTACCACTGTAAGGGATTGCTTTATCTTGCCATCTGAGCTTTCCCATACCCTCTTTAAACATCCATTTTCTAGCTGGAGACTGTCCCATTGCGCCCAGTACGCCTTCAAAGTTGGAGTTTTATCAGCAATATCTCCCCATACTGGTTTGCAGCCCTTTTCCTTGAACTCGATGATGGGTGCAAGATCCGGATCTTCTAATTGATCTCTCCTTATGGCTTCAGCAGTCCATTCATCGTCAGGTAGCACTTGTAGTAATCGAACATCGATGATGTTCTCCTTATTTTCTTGACGACTGCAATGCTTGCATTCAACTTGACAGGGTCGTCTCGATAATGCATCAGCGTTTCCATGTGCAGTACCCTTTCGATGTTCAATGTCCAAATCGTACGCCTGCAACCGTTCGATCCAACGTGCTACTTGTCCCTCTGGATTTTTGAACTGGAGTAGCCATCTTAACGCACCATGGTCAGTTCTGAGATGAAATTTCTGACCATACAAGTATTTATGAAAATGTTTGACGCATTCCATAATGCCCAATAATTCCTTCCGGGTAACACAATAATTTCGCTCCGGCTTTGATAACATTTTGGAGAAATAAGCTATCACCTTTTCCTGACCATCTATTTTCTGCGACAATACTCCTCCTATACCTTCATTACTGGCATCAGTATCCAAAATAAACTGAACATTTGGTATAGGATAGGATAGAATTGGAGCCGCACACAATCTCCTGCGGAGCTCCACAAATGCTTATTCCTGAGGTTCATTCCATTCAAATGCCTTATCTTTTCTGGTTAACTCATGCAGACTTTTGGCAACGTTGGCGAATCCTGGCACAAACCGTCTGTAATATGTGCACAATCCAAGGAAGCTTCGTAGTTCATGTAGGTTCTTTGGTCTTGGCCAGTTCATAACTGCTGCAATCTTGTCAGAATCTGTATGAATTCCCATTGCCGTAACCTTGTGTCCCAAATATTTTACTTCTTCCTTGAAAAGTGAACACTTTTTGGGACTTAACTTTAAACCGGCTGCTTGCAACCTTTCCAGTACCTCCGCCAAGTTCCTCAAGTGATCATCAAAGTCTTTTCCCATGACGATGATGTCATCCAAATATACAAGGCATGTTCTCCAGTGCAAGCCTTTTAGTACCCGTTCCATTAATCTCTCGAAATTTGCGGGCGCGTTGCATAACCCAAATGGCATGACATTAAATTGCCATAGTCCATTCCCTACACTGAACGCTGTTTTCTCCCAATCTTCCTCCGCAACTTCAACGTGCCAGTAACCACTCTGCAGATCCAATGTTGAAAACAATTTTGAGCCCGATAATGTATCCAGTGTATCATGGCTACCTAGGGAATGGGTAGCTATCCTTTTTGGTGACTATATTTAGTTTCCTGTAGCCAACACAAAATCTTAAACTCCCATCTTTCTTGCCAACTAACACCACAGGTGAGCTCCAGGGACTGTCTGAAGGCTCAATTACACCAGCTTCTTTCATATCTCTCACCATTTTATCAGCTTCCTCTCTTTTAGCTAATGGTAATCTTCTTGGTGCTTGACGAATGGGCTTTTCTGCTCCGGTGTCAATACGATGTTTCACCATATTGGTTCTGCCATTTCCTTCAGGTGTACTGCAGAATACAGACTTGTGCCGCTCTAGCAATTGACGTACTGCTTTCTTCTGCTCTTCTGAAAGCCCATCTGTCCATTTTTGCACAAGTTGTTCCATTTCTGCCTTTTGTTGTTTTGTTCCATTTCTGCTATTGATGTTTGGCTGCTCGCATTTTATTATTTTAGCTACCTCTTCGCATTGTCTTATGATTGATCCTTTCTTAATTGTTGTCTGTGTATCTGACAGATTTAATACCCTTACTGGTATTTTGTAGTCAGCATCTGATCTAACTAAGGTTTTTCCTATTACGACTTCTTTACAATTTTGTTGTTCTTGTTTATTGGCTTCCACAACCCACAACCTGGGTGACCCAGAACCTCCTTCCAATTTTCCCCAAATGATTGTTTCTGATTGGGGTGGCAGCTTTTCCCTGTGATCTAATATTATTCGACGAACACAATTTGAATCTTCACCATTAAATTGGAGTGGCAACTCAACATTTCCGTACGTAAGTACTCCTTTGCCAGCATCAATAACGAATCCATTTGGCCTCATGAAGTCCATGCCCAGGATGACTTCATCCACAATGTCAGCTACAACCACTTCATGTTGAAAGTGAGTATTCCCGATTTCAAAGTTGACCACTTTCTTTCCTTTAATACTTGCACTTTCGCCAGTAGCTGTCTGCATCCGGTATCTCCCTGCTGGTTTTAGTTTCCCTTTCACAATATCAGTGCGGACAATTGTATTTGTTGCTCCCGTATCTAACGTGATGACACAAATTTTTCCATCAATATTAGCCCTAACAGTAAGGCTGTCACCTCCCCTTGTCAATCTCGAAACATGGATGAAAGTTATGGGGCAATCGGTTGTGGGAGCCAGCTTACGCCCCTTTAGGCTGACTCGTTGTAGTTTAACTGATTCGGTGCTGCTCCATCGTCCTCTCTAGCTTGCTGCACCCGTTCTTCTGCTGGACGTCTCTGCATAGGCGATGCTGATCTTGCTCGTTTCGTTCTAACATATCGACATTCTCTCGAAATATGGCCCAACTTGCCACATAACCAGCATCGAATTCTATCACTTCGTGTACTCTCTCGTGGTCTTGACTTGTAGGTGTTTTCATCAGCCAACTCCACCCGGCGTATTTTAATTGATGGTTTAATAATTGCTTGCGCAGTTTCATTTGTTAAGGCATAAGCAATAGTTTCTGCGAATGTTGCTTTTGGCGACAACATTACTGCTTTTCGTGTTTCTGGATCACGAATACCATCAGTAAACGCCTCGATCTTCATTTTCTCCATAAAATTCGGTGGAGTATTAGAGTGTGCCAAATGTACAAGCCGTTCTACTGCTGAAGAATAGTCCTGAAGACTTTCTCCATTCCGTTGCAAGCGATCCTTTAACTCGATCCGGTATAGCTCCTTTTTATGGTCGCTGCCATATTTACGTTCCAACGCATTCATCACCTCTGCATAACTTTTGCGATCGTTTTCCGGCACTGCCTGTAATGCTTCAGCTGCTTCTCCCTTAAGCGCAACTATTAATGCAGCAAGACGATTTTCTGCGTTCCAAACATTTTGATCTGCCGCCGTTTCAAACTGGAATTTGAAGATTCCGAAAGATGTTGTTGCATCGTATGATGGTGGTTTTAATTTGATGTTTGCTACTTGATGTACCACCTGTGAAGTAACTTTAGTCGTCTCAACATCCTGCAACCGTTTTTCGAAATCATCAACTTTGGAAAGTACCTTTTTGTTTTCGTCAAGCACTTTCTGTTCTAATTCTTGGATATCGTTTTGAATCTTCTCGACTTTTCCATCGAATGCCGTTGACATTTGATGAAGTTTCTCATCCATAATTTGTTTGACTTCATCGCGAATCATAGCAATGTTTGTGTTTATTGCTTCTAACTGTTGATTGATGTTACTGATTTCTTCTTTATTTGCAGCCAACTGTTGATTGATGTTGCTGCTTTGTTGATCAAATTTTTGATTCATATTCAAATTTATCTCTTGACTGATGTTCAAACTCATTTGTTGCATCATAGCCATTAACTGCGTAAAATCACAATTTGCAGGTGGCAATGAAGATGTTGTTTCCGCAACAAAACTTTTGTCCTCATCAACTGAATCAGTATTTGTTGTAACAATTCCAAACTGGTAACTTTCCACGTCCATTCCATTGGCTTCCATACCTTGTCGAAGCCGTAGCATTAATTCAGTTTTGTTTCCACTTGTTGACAATCCACGTTGTTCTAGTTCTGTCTTTAACTCAAGAACCTTCAAATCACTTAATAAAACCATTATTAACAGCTAACTAATCCGCCGATGTCACCAATGTTACGTTTTTCCAAACTTCCTTCGAATTGGCCTAACTCACAATTCGATAAACGCAATTCCCAAATCTCTTCCGAGTTCGATCACTGATTAGTAAGCACAAACACCAGGTTTTATTAAGTATTCAACAACTTAATTGTTCCACAACAATAGGAAAATAATACAGCAAACAATATTCCTAACTAGAATATTCTTTTAACAGCTTCAGAAACTCCAACGGTTTATTGTAGAAATTTCCAGTACACCACGTTCAAAATAATACACAAAATATTTCTACTCAATAACACTTATAACTTTATTACACTTATAACTTTACACAAAAACTAATTTAAAGATCACTTTTATAATTTTAACTTCACTATCGCAGGTTTAATATAAACTAATTAAAAACTACAAGAAGTAATTTTCTTATATACCTTCTGCAATACTTCTAGATAATTCGACATCACTTTCCAGAAACCTTGAGAAAATATTAGAATATTCGATTATTTTACGTTATGTTGATTTGATTCATAAAATCGTTTATGTTGACCCTATTTCTAAGAAGAGACAACAACAACAATATTCATTTCATTAATCTGTTGTAGTATTTTGTTGATTTGATTTTCCTAGAAGTAACCGTAATCGTCTAGAATTTTCTGTAATCGTAACAATATTATATTTCCCTTAAATTGTCTTTCTTCATAAACATTTTTTCGTTTGAACAATTTGCTGTAAAAAACACGCTACATTCAATAAGAAAACTTTGAATAAAAAAATGCAAATGAAGGAGAATAGTCCTCGAAAAAGTTTCGTGACGTTTTGTTTTTTTTATTTCACTTCAGTTATCACAAGAATTCGTTTGGGAATACTAATTTAGATTATCTATCATCAAAATTGTTAACAGGTTTTGTAAAATTCAAGATCAATAACTTTGAATATCATTACAAGTTTTTATATCAAATCATCAACCAGGGACAATAAAATTAAAAAAATTTCAAAGGTATTGAATTACAAAGTTATATTATTAAAAACGTTCTTACTTTCATGTTATGAATGCAAATAAATATCTTTAGCTTGAAATAATATTTTGTATTTAGCTGATTAACTTGAATTGCGTCTATGTTTTTCATTCGCGTTTTTTGTTGTTGTTATAAAAGTTATTTTAAATTTGTATTAGAAACGTAGGATGAGTAACCAAATTAAATTTATTTATTATCTTTAAATATATTTTGGAAATAGAAGAATTTTTAAGGTTGGAATGTTTGGAAATTCATTAAGAATATTTCTTCATACACAGTTGTGTTTTGTGTGTAGAATTCTAATTAGAACTCTGTTTCTTTGAAATATATAACTTTAAATGACACAAACATAGATTTAATAATCCGCCAGCTCAAAAGAACTTAAACTTGTTTGCTTTATTTATTTAATAATCACTTATGATCTGAAACATATAAAGTGCTAGAATCTACATCAAACTGGCATGTTTAATAAATATTTATTAATATATTTTTGGAACTGTAAAAACTTCTAGTGACTACTTTAGTAAAATATCGCAGATAGTTTTTGCCAATAAATTCTGGAAACATTTCTGTAAATGATTCTGATTTTCAATATGAAATACTGGCTCCAATTTAAGCTCCATTTAAACGTTAACTCCCTCTAAGTCTTTATATGATTTCACAAAATTCAATTTTTGGCGTAGTTCAAGTAGCAAGTAATTCAATCCCTTTAATTCACATCTTATTAATTTTATATCTTAATTTTACGGTTTCATTTTAAATCACCGACTACATTATTATGATTTTATAACATGATGCTTCGTCTAAATTGTTTAATTTTTAATCATGTGTTTTGTAGTTAATAATGAATGAGATTAAATATTAAGTTTAATATGTATATATTTAAGAACATTTTGTTATTTATGTCTAAAATTTTTATGTTCTTATTTTATAGAATCTTGTTTTAATGTAATGATTTTAATTTGTTATATCATAAAATAAGACGATTATACTAGAATCATATCAGTAAGTTATATGAAGCGTATAACCAATCATATCAATGAGTTATATGCTTTTAAAATTCTTTGTTTATTTAACACAAATTTCATATAAAATATGTAAAAATAATATGCAAGAACCAACTTTAACGAGTTTTCCATATTTTTGTGAGTGTGCTCTTCAAACAATAAATTTGACTAGGAGGGCCCGGCGTGCTTCGCTACGCTTATAAATAAAGTTTTTGCGTAGACATTTTGTTGACGTAGAAGCAATGATTTCAAAAAGTGGTAATGAGAAATGCTAGCATATAATTTTTAATTTTTCTTTTTAAATATATGAATGAAAAATAATCAAAACTCTAGCTGATCAGTTCGGATATATGAAAAATTAGCGATCAAATAAGTTAGTGATCAAATAAGCTTACTTGAAAACTTATTTGATCGCTAATTTTTCATATATCCGAACTGATCAGCTAGAGTTTTGATTATTTTTCATTCATATATTTAAAAAGAAAAATTAAAAATTATATGCTAGCATTTCTCATTACCACTTTTTGAAATCATTGCTTCTACGTCAACAAAATGTCTACGCAAAAACTTTATTTATAAGCGTAGCGAAGCACGCCGGGCCCTCCTAGTTTCAATTATTCAGTTATTTTTCTTTTTACTTGCAAAAATATACTTAAGTCGGATGAAATTTGTGGCACCTATTCACAAAACATTGACACCAATACCAAAACTACGTGAAAAAGCCTCAAAAAATTCAACCGCGCATAACTCCGATTCAGAGTACACAAAAAATAAAAGCAGAAATAACTTTTTTCCTTTCGTCAATACCAACAAAATATCAAAATTTCAGATTTTTTAAAAATCAAAAATTTAAAAATCAACAAAAATATGTACGTTTTCAAAATAAAAGCCCTCGTATAATAAAAAAACAAAGAAACATTTTACGTCTATCGACCCTTAAATCAATTCATAAACTAAATTTTCTAAACTTCAAAGGAAATGTATAAACTAACTAAGAGAAAATAAATATAAAAAAAGAAAAAAAAGTTTTAAGTTTTAAACCATTACCAAAACTACGTGAAAAAGCCTCAAAAATTCAACCGCGCATAACGCCGATTCAGAGTACACAAAAAATAAAAGCAGAAACAACTTTTTTCCTTTCGTCAATACCAACAAAATATCAAAATTTCAGATTTTTTAAAAATCAAAAATTTAAAAATCAACAAAAAAATGTGCGTTTTCAAAATAATCGCCCTCCTGTAATAAAAAAAACAAAGAAAAATATTACGTCTATCGACCCCTAAATCAATTCATAAACTAAATTCTCTAAACTTCAAAGGAAATGTATAAACTAACTAAGAGAAAATAAATATAAAAAAAGAAAAAAAAGTTTTAAGTTTTAAACCATTACCAAAACTACGTGAAAAAGCCTCAAAAATTCAACCGCGCATAACGCCGATTCAGAGTACACAAAAAATAAAAGCAGAAACAACTTTTTTCCTTTCGTCAATACCAACAAAATATCAAAATTTCAGATTTTTTAAAAATCAAAAATTTAAAAATCAACAAAAAAATGTACGTTTTCAAAATAATAGCCCTCCTGTAATAAAAAAACAAAGAAAAATATTACGTCTATCGACCCCTAAATCAATTCATAAACTAAATTCTCTAAACTTCAAAGGAAATGTATAAACTAACTAAGAGAAAATAAATATAAAAAAAGAAAAAAAAGTTTTAAGTTTTAAACCATTACCAAAACTACGTGAAAAAGCCTCAAAAATTCAACCGCGCATAACGCCGATTCAGAGTACACAAAAAATAAAAGCAGAAACAACTTTTTTCCTTTCGTCAATACCAACAAAATATCAAAATTTCAGATTTTTTAAAAATCAAAAATTTAAAAATCAACAAAAAAATGTACGTTTTCAAAATAATAGCCCTCCTATAATAAGAAAACAAAGAAAAATATTACGCAAATATCTTTATATCAATAAACAAAATAATCGAAATAATATCGAAAACCGTTCTTGTTCAAAGACAAAAGACGACTGAAATGAATGATTTAAAAAAGAAAATAAATTTTTAAGTTTCGTTTTTGTTGTTCGATAGCAAATATATAAAAAAGAAAATATCATTCATAAAATATCATCATAAATATCATTCATAAAATATCATTCATAAAATCAACATTATTACGCATATTACGCATATAATCTCTTTTATTCCGACGACTCGAAAACCATCCTTTGTTCAAAGACAAAAGAAGACTGAAATGAATGAGAAAAAAAAGTTTCGTTTTTGTTGTTCGTTGTTCGCTAATATATAAAAAAGAAAATATAAAAACATAAAATAAATTTTTAATTTCGTTTTCATATGTATGTAAACTTATAATGCATATGTATATAAAAAGTTTTCCGTATATAATAACTTTTTTATTTATGATCCGATTTGTGTGAATCCGAATCCGATTATAGGTTACACTAATATCAGTTAGCTGTGAAAATTTGAAATGAATCCATCTGCGAATAAAAAAGCCTTAGGCTCCACAAAGTTTTGATCTAGCGTATTAATATATAAGAAGATATTATGATGAACTTCATTTGGATTTGACGAATTAGAAGAAATGTAAAAAAGTTTAGTTTCGACTAGTAATAGCAAAGTGTGTTGATTGTTCGAAAAGAACAAATGTAATGAGATATAAAAAATTATAAACCTAAACATTCAACCTCAACGTTAAAATAAAATTAAACATTTTTTGAGTTAACAGATAAATAAATGTATAAGTATTGAATTTTCATATGATTTCATATAATAATCTGGAAAAGTAAAATTCCATATAAAAAAAATTCCAAAAAATTTAATCAAAAACACTAATCCAATTTTTTGCATATGGCAATGTTCATTGACTATTGCAAATGGCGTGAATCAGTAGGGATATGATTAAGGAGGTTTTGACGGAACACAAAAAGTCACTTTATACAAAATTTAAACATGTGTCAAAAAATAGTGTATTTAATTCGGATACACTATTTTTTTGACACATGTTTAAATTTTGTATAAATATTAAATAAATACACCAATTTTTTTTAAAATATGATGTAGTAGCATGGTAAAATGAAAATAAGGTATTCTCACTAGAGTGACAGCGATGCCATTTTGATTTTGATTGACGTCACTCAGAGTTTTATAAAATACGTTTGTTGTTATTATCAATGAGAAAAGCTATTGTTTTTAAATTAAAAATATATTTAGTATGATTTATAAATTAATTTATTTGGTAATGAAATGATTGAAATTAATTCATTCATTAATTAATGAACTTTAGTATTTGTTTTACTATTAAA
Organism: Diogma glabrata; assembly: GCA_963693315.1. NCBI lineage: Eukaryota > Metazoa > Arthropoda > Insecta > Diptera > Cylindrotomidae > Diogma > Diogma glabrata. The sequence goes on along the minus strand of OY856187.1, from coordinate 24,098,243 downwards.
ACATATACAAATTTAAATGCCCAACTACGTTAAAACCAAAAGTTTTCAACAAATGTGAAAAATCATACTCAAAACATAAGGTTTTTTAATTTCCAGAAAAATAAATCAATTTGTAGTGGATAGAATCATGTGGAAAAAGAAAATGTTCGTATTTATTATAAGATAATTTGTTCCTTACACTTCACTGAAAATGATTGGACTTTAAAAGACAAACTTTTAAATACTCTAATGAGTAAAAGATCGTTGAATTGATCGTTGAAAGTGGAACCTTATCTTAGAACATACAAGGAAGTGGTTACTTCCAATATTTGCACATATAAAGGAACGGTTTAAAATCGGTTTAAAAACATAAGTCTGCTTATGAATCGATCTATGCGAAAAGAAAGTACTGGCAATTCTCAAATTATTTGATAATGCAAACTCAGTCATTCTCTCACCATTATCATTGTTGGTGTTGATTTCATAACCTCCTCTAGTGCTATGTAGAAAATATTGACGGTCTTAGCTTCAGTAGGTGCATGCAAGGCAATAAGAGAAATATTGTTTTATGTACCGCGTACCCCTAAGTAGCAAATCCTCTCATTGACCAGACCAGACCTTGACCAAACCAGTACTAAATTCATTTCGAGAAGAATGACCACTACTGCATAAAGAGTGACTATTCGAGTTTTGTTTTCCGATTATTGGCTGTCTAATTTCTTGCAGAGAAATGATATCCATCCTATGCCTCTCAGTCTCTGTTTCTAGGCTTATTAAAGCATCATGAGCGATCAGGCTGCACACGTTTCACGTTCCAATTCGGTAGTTTGGTTCTTTCTCACGTCCAGGTAAAACTTCTGTTGTTTTGTTAGTGTCTGGTATTCTTTTTTTGGTTATCAAATTTAACAAAGTTTTTTTTTTCGGAGTGGTGGTATTAACCTCAGTCCCAACCCAAATTTTCGTTAATGGTTCTGTTATGATGTTAAGGTTATAAGAAGTTTTAAGGCGCCAATTCGCGGTGATGTAGCGTAATAGACTAAGCAGTTTTTCTCTGCTTGTCTCCGATACACCAACCTAATTCTGTCTGCATTACCCCTGCAGCATGGCGTGGACGTCGAATTTCCTACCCTGCAAAATGTTCTTTAGAGTTAGAAAACTTAATAAACAAATTGTTAATGAAAAAAATAAGGAAAACCATAACGTAAAAATTATGTTTTCTCTAATTTTCAAATTAAAACATTTTTTGTTTCTTTATATTTACGCCGGATGACGTCACACAAAATTTTCGTTTAGCTGTCAAGAATACCTTATATTCGTTATACCATGATGTAGTAGGTAATGAATTTTCTGAAACTAATTGATTTTAATTTATTAAAATGAACGCAGTCATCATGCTGTTTGAACAAATTCATTATCTCATGTTATGTTACTTTACGCATAAGAATATGAAAAATTTGACGTCACTTTACTGCCGCTGTAAAATAATGAAAATTACTTTAATGCCGCCGTAAAAAAAGAAAAACTATTACGATTACCTTACAGTCGCCTTGATTATATGTCAAAAGAGTTGAACTTTAACCTTCTCACAAGTGGCAGTAAAGATAAATTTACAGCCGTTTGCCAAAAAACATGTTTTGTTTGACGTATAACGCCATTTTCCTCTTTTTTATACCGCGACAGACAAAATAACTCATATTTTTACGATGGTAGAAAAAAAATAAAAATTGAGATTATAAATAATATTTGTTTTTGTTCAAACAAATTGTATAACTACTAAAAACAAAAAATAAATAATTTGATTGGATTATGAAATGTTGAATTATTGTTTAACTTAGACAACAAAAAATAACAAATATTTTGATTAGATTATGACATTTTGAATTGAAAAGTTGCTTTGATAAAAAAATTTTTTCGGCAAACGGCTGTAAAGTTTAATTTAAAGTTTTTAAGTTAAAGTCTTACTTTTTTTTACTTATAATCAAAGTGGCTGTTAAGTAACGCCATTTTTATTATATTTTACGGCTGCAGTAAAGTAACACTTGTCATTTGTTATTTTTTCGAAGAAATTGTATAACTATGACAACAAAAAATAAGAAATAATCTGACTGGATTAGGAAATTTTGAAATACTGTATGTAACTATGACAACAAAAGAAAATAAATAATCTAATTGGGTTAAGAAATTTTGAATTATTGTATGTAACTATGTCAACAAAACCTAACAAGTAGTTTGATTGGATAATGAAATTTTGAATAGGAACTTGCTTTGATAAAAAATTTTATTTATACAAATTTAAATGTTTATTACTTTTTGGACGTAATAAATCATATTCTTAAAAATTCTGATGTATAATTTTCATATTTATAAAAAAAATTTATCGTTTGCCGAAAAAAAAATGTTTTTAATTCGGGGCTGAAGTGACTTTTTGTAATTGTCAAACTATAGACTCAAACAATAATTGTCAAACTATAGACTCAACACAAAAATATAAAATACAACATTTAAAAATATACTTTTTACGGTTTATTTTTTTTTTTTTTATTTTTTATTTTATTAATAGTTAATAATATAAACTTCCTTATAGTAACAATTTGAATTTCATTTTTTATTTTATAGAATATCGATTTCGACTAACGTCATCCTCAGTTCTTAAATTATTATTACAATTTTTGCTTAAACTATTCCTTATATACTATTTCAACTGCTATTTTTTATTATTATGTCATATATTTTGTTAGTTTTAGTGTTGATTTTGTCCTTTAATATGTTGTTATTGTTTTTATGTTTATATATTTCTATTTCTTCCAATCTATCTAGATGTTGTCCTTTTCTTTTTTTATGTAATATGGTTAAATTTGTGTTGATACTGGTGTATTTGTGTTTTTCTATTTTTAAATGTTGGGCATATCTGGATTTTGGATCGCTTCTGTTAATTTCATTGGTGTGCTCAATAAATCTTTTTGTGAAGGACCCCCCGTCTGGCCTGTATAAAATTTACTGCAGTCGTCACAGGTAAGTTTATTATCACCTGTGTCTAAGGATGGGTTTTTTGGTTTTTAGGTAATTTTCTATTTTATTTTTGTTTTTGTAAGCTGCAATATATCCATATTTTTGTAAAGTTTTTTGCATTATTTTGAATGTTGTTTTATTGTATGTTACGCCTACGTATTTTTTGCCTGCTAATTTTTCTTCATTCTTCAATGTTGTTAGGGTTTGCAAATTTTTCTTGTTTTTATATTTTCTATTTAATGTGTCAATTATTTCGTTTTTATATCCGTTTTTACTGGCTTTGTATTTTATGTTGTTTAATTCGTCTTGATAATTTTCTGCATTCGTAGGTATATTGTTCAATCTATTGATCATGTGGTTGTATGCAGCTAGTTTATGTTGGTATGGATGATGTGATTTAATAATTATTGTTTGATTCGTTTGGGTTGGTTTTCGCAATATTTTGAATGTGTGTTTTGAATCTACATTTTTGATTGATAAATCCAAAAAATCTATTGTGTTATTTTCTTCATTTTCTACCGTGAATTTAATGGAAGGTTCTATGCTGTTTATGTATTGGTGTAGTACATTAAGCTGTCTATTGGTTCCTTTGAAAAATAAAATTACATCATCAACGTAGCGATACCAATAAATGATTTTTTCTTTGTATGGATTTAAGTTATTATGTATATATTTTGTTTCAAAATCGTTGAGAAATATTTCGGCTAAAGTTCCAGATAGTGGGCTTCCCATAGGTAATCCTTCTGTTTGTTGATAATACTTATTGTTATGTGTGAAATAGTTTTGTTTTGTTATTTCGGTTATTATATTTATTATTTCTTGTGTATCTGTTGGGTTTAAACCATTTTTTGCTAACATGTTTTTTTTATGTTTATTGTATCTTTTATTGGTATGTTGGAATACATGTTGGTTATATCAAACGATGCTAATTTTGCGTTGTGAGGTATTATGATTGGTTCTATTCTATTGATTAATTCTGTGTTATTTTTTACTTAATAACTGTTATCAAATTTTATTTGATATTTTAATAGTTTGTTTATGTACTTCGCTATTCTGTATGTTGGTGCTGTGGTGAAATTAATTAATGGTCTTATCGGTGTATCTGATTTGTGTATTTTTGGTAATCCTCTTATACTTGGAGCTGTTGGTTTTATCATTTTGTTATACCTTATGTTCTTGAGTTCTTCTTGTTCAAGAGTTCTTGAGTTTGTTTTGTTAACCATGTAACTTCTGCTGTTTGTTTAGCTATTTGTGCGGCTCTGGATCTATTGTTGACTTTGATGTTAATATATGTAGGCATTATTCTATATCTCTTGCAGCATCGGTTGAAATGTAAATTTAATTTGTTTTGTTGTAATTTTGCTAATTTGTAAAATAGCACTTTATCTACTAATTAAATAATATACTATTTCCACTGAAAAAAAAATATTTACAATCTCTATATATACGAGTGTATACCTTTTCTTTGTTTTCTTTACATTATTTACATTGATTTTAAAGCATGTGAAGAATTACGTAAATTACTTTTTGCAAAGAATTTGCACAACAGTGGGTACATGTTTGTTATTTAAAGTCGAAAAGCTCGTTAATATCTGTTCTCATTGACATCAATTAAATTTAAACCGATATATTATTGAATCGACGTTATGATAAAAATTAAAATGATAAAAATTAAAAAATAAATATATTAGAAATATAAAACTTTCATTGGTAAAAGAGTCGATGAAAAATCGAAAATAAAATATGACATGATAACGCCCGACAAACATAATGTGCATGGTGCTCGAGTAGGTGCACATTTCGTGCACATTTGATTTTGACTATAATTTTGTATTTTTTTTTAAATATTCTAGTAAATATTTTAAATTAAGTTGAAGAGTAAATGTATTTGAGTACTTACGTCGTACAAATTTGTTTTAATTTAACATTTTTAAATCATGTAAATATTTTCACAAAATGTGAATAGAACTTTTAACAAAATGTTCTACGCATATTTTGAATACATGTATACATGTAAACATTAAACAAATGTTCACCGTGTGAATTTATATTTGTGCATTTGTTTATAAAATTAGCATGAAACATGTTTACGAAATGGCCTATATACATGTGAACAAAATGCGCATATACTTATGTACGAAATATGTAAATTTCAAATGATTAAAATTCACTAGAGTTCTATCCATTTCAGATATACATAGTTTACAAAATTTCACATATACTTTAGCTATCGCTATTCGCTTCTAGGCTTAAAGACTATGAAAATAGCAGCCGTGTTACGACTACACATTGCGGTTAGTATAAACTTATGATATTTCTATTATAACGAATTTATTTGATATTTTGTAATAATTCATAAACATGTTTCTAAGAAGAATACAGAAAATGTATGAACCTTTTGTAAACTCATCGTGAACATGTAAATGCCCAAGTGGTGTATCTGTGTCTAAAATGAACCTGGAAATTTCCTGAACAAAATATTTGAAATTTCTGTAAATCTGGTAATGCACATGTCGTGAACATGTATCTGAAAAAAGTAAACATGTGAATGAACCTATTATGAACATTTTAGGGCACATTTGGTATACATGAGTCTGAAATGTCTGTGCCCATATGTGCTAAGGCGTTTTACGACATGTGCATGGTATGGTGCACATTATGTGCATGATGTGTGTTATGAACAATTTTGTGCACGGAGATTTTGTGTCATGCACAATTAGTGCACATTTCATGCATTTTTTTAAAAATTGTTTTACGGGAACCCCCCGTTGAACTGTATAATGAAGATTATTCAATTCAAACTTAAAGTGTTTGAAAGATTTTCCTTCCCCACCCAAATAGTCTCAAATTTTTTCTCCGCAATATTTTAAATATTTGATAACCTGCACTAAAAGCTTATGTACAAGTTTTATCAAAACAAAAATAACAAAACTTAGAGTTGTTAAGGTTTTACATAAACTGTTGCTTTGTAATTACATAATAGGTTACTTATCTTGTTTGCTCTATTAAATGATCTTTTTGTTTAAAAGTATGCTCAAATTTCATTTAACTCAATGATCCCAGCTACTCAATCGAGTTCAGCTTACAAGATGGCATCCAACAGAGCCTCCTGTAGTGAAGAATTTTGATTGTTAAGCATACCGCAGGAGATAGCGTTAGTCCTTAAGGCTAATACTTATCGGGTCTAAGGACTTTGGGACTCCGATTAGAAGCAAAGTATTTGGTTCGTCAGGGTTGTCGGTGGTGGCGAGACGGATGGAAATGAACCTGATTCATGATTGAAGGTTTCCGTAAATACCATCCCACCATGTGATGTACCGACAGGCTCTAGGTCCTCTGCGGAGTAGAAACTTTACATAGCTATGTTCGTTTCAAAAATTTTTCTCATTGTGTTTTTGTTTTATAAGTTTTATTCAATTTTTTTCAATGCTCGAATTTTACATCGGTCTGAAAGACCTAAGTATTACATTAATGAGCTTAAAGTGAAATTTTTACCCCCACTTTTTTGGCATTTCTCGACGTTTTAGGACCTACTGATTCTAAAAAAGCACAAAAAAAAATGTGTGTCTGACTGTCGGCCGTCCGTCTGTCACAACCGACGAAATCTAGAAAACCGCTGGTCGGATTTCAAAATTTTTTTTTTTTAAAAATAGGTTTACTCAATGGAAAGAGCCGAAAGGACGATGTGTTCGATAACTGTACCGGAAGTGTGTCAAAAAAATCGTCAAGTGTGTCAAAACAAGAAAATTTGCATATTTTTTGCTTAAAAAACGTTCATTTTAAGTGATTACGAGTAGAAACATTGAATTTGGAGAAATCTTGATGGTCAGGATTGGTATGTGACACAAAAATCTAGATTATTGCATTATAAGTTTGTCAAAAAAATGTTGTCAAGTGTGTCAAAAGAAAGATTTTTATTTATTTTTTTACCCAATTTTTTTGGAAAAAAAAATAAAATTAATTGTTTGTTTGAAATGAAGTTTTATTATTATTATTGAGAATTATGGCATTATAAGTTTGTCAAAAAAATTTTGTCAAGTGTGTCAAAAGATTTTTATTTAGTTTTTTACCTAATTTTTTGGAAAAAAATAAAATTGTTTGTTTGAAATGAAATTTTATTATGATTATTGAGAAATATGGCATTATAAGTTTGTCAAAAAATGTTGTCAAGTGAGTCAAAAGAAGGGTTTTTATTTATTTTTTACCCTATTTTCTTAGAAAAAAATAAAATTAATAGTTCGTATGACATGATATTTTATTATTATTATAGAGAATTATGGCATTATAAGTTTGTCAAAAAAATGTTGTCAAATGTGTCAAAAAATGATTTCATTTATTTTTTTAGCCAATTTTTTGGAAAAAAAATGTAGCTGTTTTTATGACGTAAATGTAATTGAAAATGAAATTGAACATGGAAATTTTTGAATTTGTTATAGTTTTTGAAATATTTTTGGAATTTTGAAAAAGTTTGTATTTTTGATTTTGTAATAATTTTTGGAATATTTTTAGAATTTCGGAAAAAGTTTTAATTTTTGATTTTGTACGAATTTTTGGAATATTTTTAGAATTTTGAAAAATTTTTAATTTTTGATTTTATTATAATTTTTGGAATTTTGAAAAAAGTTTTAATTTTTGATTTTGTAATAATTTTTACAATATTTTTAGAATTTTGGAAAAGTTTTAATTTTTAAGATTTTTTGGCATATTATCGGAATTTAGAAAAAGTTTAAATATTTGATTTCATTCAAATATTTAGAATATTTTTAGAATTTTGAAAAAGTTTGATTTTATTTAATTTAACAATATTTTTGGAATTTTGATTATAATTTTCCGGCCACGTATTGATGTTTCGTGTTAGTTTTGTAATAAATTTTTAAACAGATATAAAAAATACTTATACTTTAACAAAGAGTTATGATTGATATACATCGCTGCCCAAAACTAAAAACCATGTCCTCGTGAAAGTTTTTTGCCGAAAACTATATCAAAATCCTTAACCCAGACCGAAGTCTTGATATCTCAGAGCTGTGAGATTTCAGCCCCTCCATATTTTGTAAATATATTTTCGGATTTTAGTTTTTGTTAAGTTTGTTTAGTTAAGTTGTTTTTATTTATGAATTTTTATTATATACATATTTTGGAATTTTTGTGCTTACAAAATTTTTTGGTTAAGAATTTTGAATTTTATCGAATTTTTTTCGTTTATTTTGATTTTCAAATTTTTTTTTTTAATTTGGAATTTTGTCGAATTCTAAATCAACAGCAATGCGTCCAGTTATCCAAGTCCAACTCGTGTTTTTTGAAATTTGTTTTTCTTTTTCTTCCTCCAAAATTTTCCTTCTTTTGACAAAGATTATTTTTATTTTGTTAATTTTTTTTTGAAATTTTAAAATATTTTTATTTGATCTTTTCAAAATGTTCGTATTTTTTTTTGAAATTTTGCAGATTTTTACTTTAATAAATTTTTTTGGTTTAGATATTTTGAAAATTTTGAATTTTTTTTTCCTGAAATTTAGAATTTGTTGGTTTTGTGGTTTTTTTTGTTGAGATTTTTAGTATAACCATCGTATTCTAGGTTCAATTTTCAATAAAAAACGTATATTCAATTAATTGGGTTACCGCGCTCGATAAATTAGTTTATTTCTAACAGTAAAACTCATTTCTCCATTTATTATATATACGTTTTTTCTTGAAAATTGAACGTAGAATACGACGGCCATACTAAAAATTCTTTTTTGTTAGATAATGACTAAAAATTGATTTTAACATTTTATTTGTTTATAACAAATTCCTTTGTTGATAATTTTTTTAAATAAAAGTTTTTTTAATTCAATTTTTATACTTTAAATAAAACAGACAAAAAGTGTCTATCTTTACCAGAACTGAAGTTATGAATCTTTGAAAATAAGTTTTCAAGCCAAAAATCACAAAATTTTCGAAATTTAGATGCCCTCTATTTCACAAGTATATCTTTTTGTTTATATAGAATCCATTCAAAAAATTTTTAGCTGAATCAAAAATGTGTTAGTCACATTTTGTTCTAATTTTTACTGTTAGAAATAAATTAATTTATTTCTAACAGTAAAAATTATTGCTCCATTAATTAAAAATTTTTTATAGTAAATAAAACTCATTTCGTGGGTGGGGCAATGACTAAAGATCGATTTGAACATTTTTTTTGTTTATAACAATAGGAGTTTGTTAGTAACTTTTGTTGATTTTATTTTTCTTTCTAAACTAACAGAAGTTTTTATCTTTAATAAAACAGAAGTTATGAATATTTGAAAATAACTCGTCAAGCCAAAAATCAAGGAATTCTCGAAATTTAGAACCGCTATATTTTCCTAAAACAAAATCATCGAACACGTATATCTTTTTTTTCGATATTAAACCTGGGAAAAAAAATTTCAGTCAAATCAAAGATGTGTCGGTCAGATTTTGTTCAAATCTGTTCGGTTTGTAAAAGAATGCCCCAGATGCAACTCGTGCATTGATCGACGAATCATTCAGCTTTTTTCAATTTTTGTATTCGTGGAGTATAAGTGGAGTATAAGGAACGCGTTTTTCGGGTTATTTTCGTGTATCGTTTTAAATTTTCTTGTGGAAATTTTCTTGTTGTCGGCAAAGCTCGCTCAAAGTGAGCTATTGACAGAGAGTATTTGTATACACGACCATCTAGTTTTTGGACATTCATGGTCCACCAGACGTCTTATTACAAGATGGGTCATTTTCCTGTGTTTACTTGAATCATCCATCATAAAAAGTTCTAGCCTTCTGGCTTCTATAGTTATATGTAAACGGTTGTAGATGTGTTTCTGTTCTTTTGTTAGTCTTATTTGGTTTGGATAATTTCAATCTTATAAAACGTTGTAGAATCACCTTTTTACCTACACTTGTTATGTTTTCGATAAAATTCGTATTATTTTTCATAATCAATTAGAAGATTAGTTTTTTATCTGCTAATAATAATTCTTACAATCCATTTATATAATTTTCAGAAAGAATTTATTGCAATATCTCTGATCGATTAATCCTTACCTTATATAAGCCTTTAATTTGTTAGAACGTGCAACACTCGTTCATCAATTTATCGAAATCTTTATTAAGTCTGTTATAAGCTAATACTAACTCTAATTTTCAAATCATAAAATTAAAAGCTGTATTCATTATTCTCTACCAAATCGATACCATAATCATGATTCTAAAACAAATAAAAAATTTAACGATACATCATTTTTTTGCTGGGTATTTTAACATTTAACTGTAATTTATGCCACAAATCAACAAACAAATTAATTGTCATCGAAGGTTTTTAATGATTTCAGTTATAAAAATTCAAATCATTTTAATTGCTTTTCGAATCTGTTGTTATTGGTTTTAGAGTTTATCAACCCATTTATCATGGTTTTTAATGCTTTCATTCAAAACTTTTTATGATTAAATTTCTTTCTCATTTGAGAGTTTTGATAGAACCAGCAATGATACTGTGTCATGCGCTCGTCACAATTTGATTGATATCATGGCTTGATATAGCCTTTTCCCCATCTCAACAATTTCTAAACAGATTCAACAAGTTATTTTAATAGATCCTTTTAAATCATGATAACATTTAAATAATTTTTATTCATAATTGGATAAGTGCCAACTAATGATGACATAAGCTATATAATTAATCTCTTTTACTGAAATTAGATTTAAATATTTAAACACACACAACTTTTCGTGACCATTTTTTTTTATTTTATTAAACAGATTATTTGATTACACAATATAAGGCCAATTTATCTTTTATCATACAAAGCTTCTTTTGACATGTTTTACTTATCTATCATAATATCTTTACACAAAAAACTCGAGCATGACTAAATGAATATAAATAGCACACACGTCTTACAATGTTTTCCCTTTTCATATAAAACGGATTTCTTGTTAACAAATAAAAAGAAAACTAACAGCAAATGAAAATTGGTTGAAATATTTGTTATCGACAGAGAATACCAATGAAAAAGTTGGGCTATTATAAAACCAATCACTTATGGAGAATAAATTAAAAATGGACAACACCTTCACAAAACTACCTTACAATTTATTTTGACAATAGAAGAAATTAATGGGATCAGAAATTAAGTCGGATTATGATCTTTTTTGGTGAACTTTAATATAATGTTGTGATAATAGCCATTGCTTTATTAGTAATAAAACTTTGCAAGAAAACTTGCCTCTTAAAATAAATTACAAATGTTGTCCTTTTTTCATAAAATTATATTTTCAAACATCGTGGAACGTTAGATGACTTTGATTCAAGTTAAGGTTCATTCAAGAAAATATTCTTCAATAATGTTCGAATTTAATTTTACGACATCATTTCTATATCAGGAATAGGTAAATAGGAAAAATAAAATTTAGTTTTTATCTATGACGAATAATCATCTAATCAATATATAACAGTTTTTTATAAAACTAAGCCGCGTTTTTAGCGCCACAGTATATAAGAAGATCGTAAGTCGATATTCAATGGCGTTTTTAACATGTGAATTAGCAAAGATTGTATAGTAAATTTAGGCGGTGTTATGTTTTCTTCTGTCAAATTCTCAAAAAATTGCACAAAATGAAAGTATTTAAATAATGTCGACAGTTCTCTTATGTTTGTTTAAAATGCACAAATTTGGATATTCCTAATCACAATAGTAAAAATAGCATCAACGAATTTTACTAAAACGATTTAATCATGGTTTTATAATCCACAATTAAAAAAACCCAAACATGCCTCCCAGAAAAAAATTCATTTCAATTTATATAATTTCTGAACGTTAAAGTATTTAATTCTAATCGTCGCTTTAATAATGAAATGACGTATACGCAAAAGTATGGTTTCGAGATATTTGAGTTTAAAGTTTGATGTGCGCATGCATTTGCATGGACGTTAATTTATAGTTTATTAATTCTTACCCCCAGTCATAAAATAATTCGAAAATGTAAAAACGCCAATTCAAAGATACCCTTATGGGAAATGCAGCGCACCTATAATATAAAAACAACGTATAAATAGCATACGTTGTTTCATTATTAAGGCGACGTAATAACAACAAAAAGCATTCTTTAGTGACAATATAACTGAATACATTATCTACTTATAAATTTATACAATAAACTTTAAAGTTATTTTATTAAGTTTTTATTTATTTATTATCAATTTATTATTCGAGACAAGTTCACTACGAAAATAATTTTAACTTTTTTTGATATTTTCTTTTTTCTTGTCTTCAGGGAAGCTTTAAGTGTCAATCAAAACAACGGACTAAGAATAACAAAATCATCTGAATGATTTTTGTTTTTTTTTGTTTGTGATTACGTTTCGTATCGTTTTCATGAATTAAATAATAATTTATTGTTGAAGACAGTTTACAATTAATTATAAAAAATTTTATATTTGTTAAAGTCGTTTTTTTTAATATTATGCGAATAAGCTTTATAAGCATAAGAAACACTTAGTAATTAAAGAAGATGAAGTCAAAAAGGTTTAGAAAAACAATAAAATGGTTTCACATTTTAGAATTTTTTTAGTTTACTTGGTTTGACTCTTGTGTTTGACTACAATAAACAATTCAAATAATTTTATTAAAACCCCACCCCACTCCACATGAAAATGAAAATTTCGCCATCGGTCATGACGTCTTCGGTTCACAAAAATATTTGGTGTTTGTGATCTAAAGTTTTTGTTTTTATATCAAATTTAATAATAATTTAAATCTTTTTGGAATATTTACCCTATTGTACTGTGTAGTAAAAGTGTTGTGTAGAAGAAATTACAAAAGGCATCACAATGGTTGAATTTTTTTAAAGAATAAATAACTAAACAATAAATCCTGTCCTACAATAAAATATTATTTAAAAAAGAAATATTTTTATCTGACTCCTAATTCTCAATCGATGCTTTGTTTATTTTTAACCTTGGATGGAGTCCGGACAGATAATGTAACAAAAGATTTTGGACAGATAATGTAACAAAACTATACTGAAGATGTGGAAAATCAACCACGAAATATATATAAACAGATGAATTAAATTTGTTTTTTATTATAAATAAAAGGACTCCATCCAAGGTTAAAAATAAACAAAGCATCGAATAAAATATTATATATAATATAGGCTAATATTTCATAAGATAATAGACTAATAGACCAGGGTCGATAATTTTTGAAAACAAAAAAATTAATAGTATGATGAAACCCATTAGAAAACGAGGGGAATATTATAAAAATGAAAGGAAAAATAATTTACGGGCGATCTGAGGTCGGGAAGGGGAAGGGGTGAGTTTTTAAGGGTAAAACACGGTTAATCTCGATTTCCGGCAAAACTAAAAGTCCTATGGAAAAAAATATAATGGCAAAGTTGTAGGTAATAAAAAGATCAAAAACTTTTTATAGACACTTTTTTCACATAACCTCAAAATTTATGTGAAAAATTCAAAAAACCAAATTTTTGGTTTTTTATTTTTATCTCTTACAAAAAATTTTTTTTTCACGAAATTCGGTGAAAACTTACCTTTTTATGTCACACATACGCTGTAATTTATTTGATTTGAAATATTTATTTTTTCACCTTATTTTGAATTAATATCGAAAAAGCACCCTAATTTTCAATCGAAAATTCACCCGTCATAATATCAGATTTTTTCAAAAGGTTGGTATGCTTTCTGTTCGTTGAAATCTCTACTTTCCGGTGGTGAAAAAAAAAATATATTACTATAGTAAATCTTCTCAGAAAATACAAAAAATGAATTAAATTTTCGATTGAAAATTAGGGTGCTTTTTCGATATTAATTCAAAATAAGGTGAAAAAATAAATATTTCAAATCAAATAAATTACAGCGTATTTGGGACATGAAAAGGTAAGTTTTCACCAAATTTTGTGAAAAAAAAATTTTTTTGTAAGAGATAAAAATAAAAAACCAAAAACTTGGTTTTTTGAATTTTTCACATAAATTTTGAGGTTATGTGAAAAAAGTGTTGGTACAAAAGTTTTAGATCTTTTTATTACCTACAACTTTGCCATAAAACTTTTTTCCATCGGACTTTTAGTTTTGCCGGAAATCGAGATAAACCGTTTTTTACCTTTAAAAACTCACCCCTTCCCCTTGCCGACCTCAGATCGCCCGTAAATTATTTTTCCTTTCATTTTTATAATATTCTCCTCCTTTTCTAATGGGTTTCATCCTACTTTTATTTTTTTAACTTTTTATTATTTTTAAATACTGGTCTATAAAAGCCCGCGACGGTCAGACCTTCGTTATTTTATAAAAGCTGAAAATTTCTCTGCGCATTTCCCCAACTCAGGTAGGAACGATTAGCGACATATGAAGTTTGGATCATGATGGCTTTGGCAGGGGGCAGGTAACAGAGGGGCCTCCAAAGTTTCGTGAAAGTATAAAAGGCAATTTTTTTTATATTCTTCGGGATAGTATTAGAAGTCACGTCACCCATTGCCAGACACTTACTATGGTGGCAACCCCTTGCCAGATACCCTTAAATTTTGTCAATTTGTTAAAGTTTAAGGGTGTCTGGCAGGGGGTTACCACGATAGTAAGTGTCTGGCAATGGGTGACGTGACTTCTAATACTATCCCGAAGAAAATATTAAAAAATTACCTTTTATACTTTCACGAAACTTTGGATGCCCTTATGTTACCTGTTCCTAGCCAAAACCACTATGATCCAAACTTCATATGTCACTAATCGTTCCTACCTGAGTAGGGGGTATGCACAGAAAATTTTTCAGCTTTTATAAAATAACGAAGGTCTGGCCGTCGCGGGCTCTTGCTCTATAAGGCAAATAAAAATGAAGCAACAGGGACAAACAAATTTTGATTGTCGATCAAAATTCGTTTTTTTGATTTTTGACACAATTTTTGATTTGCTTCAAAAGCAACCCTAGCTTTAAAGAGAGAACCACTCGTGTCGAATAAAAATTCCTTCAACCAAACTTTTTTTTTTAATTTCTCTTCCACAGTAAAAAATTTTAAGCAAATCAAAAAAACTATGGCACATCGATGTAACGATTGACTGATTTTGATCAAGAGCAAAATAAGGTTAATAAAAATCCAGTTACTGGCATATTCCTGGATTACGTGATACACTGTCTTTTTGAATGATGAAATCTCTCACATCTAAAGTATATGAAGGCTAATTTCTTCGAGCAAGCAATAACGACATTGCCAAGAAATATCCATTACTAAGATTTGGGGATACAACCGTGGAAAAATCATAAATAAAGTTCATCTACCACCATGCCTACGATATCCCCTGGGCTACTGGTATCTCACTGTTAATATCTGTGTAGTATGTAATATTTCTCATTTACTCGTATATTAATACTATAGGGATTGGAGTGCGCGGGAGTGTCACACTCGTAAATCAACAACTATCAAGTTATTAAGTTATAGTAAACTTATTTAAATGTTCCACAAATATTTTTTTTACTATATATTTTTCATTATTAAAAAAATATATGCATATGAAATAGTAAATTGTAGTACTAGTGCGAATGCGTTTTCCAAACAAGAGTTAGTTTGCAGCACGACCGTACGGAGTGCTGCAATAACTCGCGTTTGGAAAACGCATTTGCACTAGTAATACACACTATTTTTTGTAACAAATGCATAAAATTTATAAATATTTATTTATTTGTTGATTTAATCATTTATTTAACAAAGTTATAAAAGTTAAGATATTTAAATAATCAAAGTGCGCCATCTTCATTGAAATAGTTGTAAATTATACTAGCCCACTGCTAGATTGTACTAAACTAAACATTAAAAGAAAAATAAACATAACAATCCAACTATGGATTTTTAAAAAACATAGTAATCCATCTAACAGCTGTTTACAATTTTGACAACTGGTTTTTTTGAAAACCCAAAATAATTGTTTTTTCTTGCAATTCAAATGATTTTGGGTTGTGTGTAAGTTGTTTTTACTATATGGTAAGTTATTTAAATTATTATTTTGATATTTTAATGCTATAAAAATATTATATTTAGGATAGATTTAACTACAAATCTCACATGCAGGCGGCGTGCGTGCCAGGCATACAAAATATTTTTTTAACGACTGTCATAGAAAATAATGTTTTCTATCTGTCAGGTTAAAAGAGAAAGTTGGCTTTTGCTGTTTAGCGAGCATTTTTTAATTTTTTTTGCTTTTAAGTAGAAAGTAAAAACACAAGTAAAACAAAAGACATAATGGACAGACATAATATTAAAATTTATTAATTTCTTCTCTCCAAAACACTTTTGATTTTTTGGCTCTATAACCCGAGGAATTCTTTTTTAAAAAAGGCATTAATCTTTTATATTTACTAATATCCAAATTTTCTTTAACGATGAATGTTGATTTTAACATTGAATAATTTGACCACATTGTTGAAGACTTTTTTGTCTGCGATAGTGCCAAAAACACATCTTCAGAATAAAAATTTCCTGTTTTATTGTTCTTACACCAATTGATAAATAATTAGCAAGCTTTTTCATACCAGACTTTAGATTTTTCAGGCAACAGATCTAAAGTTATATTAAAAAATTGTTTTTAATCGTTGTAGTCCCAAATTTTTTTATTTCTTTTAAAACATTTCTTTTTATTTTATTATGACGACGCGTTTCTGCTTTACTCCAAAGCTATCCTCAGGTCCAACAAAATAAAATACTAACATAACAAAAAATAACAAAAAAATTGAAAATTATACAATTTAAAAATATTTTGAAAAAAACTTACAAAAATGAAAACACTGTTTCAAAAAAAAAAACTGGTGAGAAAAGGTGAATCTTTTCTTAAAAAAAAATGAAAATTCACATATGTTTTTAAAAAAAAAAAATCTAAAGAAAAACAAAACAAACAGACTGAATTTATTTTATATAAAATTCTTAAACAAAAACTGATGCAAACTGAAATTTAAATCAAAGCTAGGTAGGAACTAAATATTTAAATGATAAGTAAATATTGTCAAAATAGGAGTGATCTGATTGTATATTCATATTATTTTGGAATTTTTTAATATAAATAGCTTCAAAAATTTTGCGCTTGGTAGTATTAGACTCAAAATTTAAAATCTCAGGATTATCCCAATCAATTTTATGATTACTGGAAATAGCATGCTCACACAAAGCACTGTGTGACTTGTTACCCTTAGCAATATGATACTTATGATCCTTCAGTCTAGAAACAAGATAATGTTTAGTTTCACCAATATATGTTAGACCACAATTAAGTTCAGCACAATTAACTTTGTAAACTAAATTAGAGAAATATTGTTTGGGAACAGGATATTTAAGAGGTGTGAAAATACGCTTTCGTAGGGTATTGGATGGTTTACCGACAGCTTTAATATTATAGCCATGCAAAACGCGATTTAAGGTCTCAAATAAAACTTTAGTATAATGAAGGGATACAAATTTAAAGGTGCTATCTTGATTATTAATAGTAAAAATGCCAAAATTTAAATTATTAAGTTTATTGATGGTATGATTAACGTGATAATCAATAAATTTAACAGGATAGTAGTTTTCTAAGAGAGTAGTTTTTAAAAATTTGAAATTTTTTTGATGAAAAATGGGATTCGATAATTTTAAAATTTTTTCTGTCAAAATAGATACAGTATTTTTTTATAAGAAATTGGAAGAGAAGAGTTAAAATGCAAATACCGGCCAGATCAAGTAGGTTTAAGATACCAATCTGTTATTAACACAGCAAGACTATTTTTTATAACTATTTTTTATTGACTTTTTTTTATATGTTGTCTTCTTCATGTTTTATTTTACGTCTTCGTTTATCTTGATGGTTAATTAAAGGTTTTGTTATATCAAGCCGAAATTAATCCGTTCCTGCACAAAAAAGCAATACATAATGAAGTCACTGCACGAAAATTTCATAAACGGACTTGACGATTAATTTTTACAAATAGAATTAGACAATTTTGTGTTTAGCATCTCATACGGTAACAACATCATGAACTTCTTCAAATAATTTTTGTTTTTCATCATCATCAAAGTTCATGTACCATTTGGCGATGACGTGTTTTCCTTCATAAAATTATAAATTTATTTTCAAAACTGATAACATAACACTTGCTTAACAAATGAATTTTATTTCTTCAATGTGAAACATCTTTCGTTTACATATTTTAATAGATGCAATTGAGGTTTTGACGTTTTATTAAATTCACAACCATAAAAAAACCTTTACAATATTAACACAATAATTGAAATGAAAAGCAAATTTATTTTCTTTTTAGTTTTCAAATAACATTTTTGAAATAATTAACAACATTAAAACTCTAAAGTAAGCTATATCACGACTCAGTCATCACTGAGTTCAATTTTATTTTAATTTATTATTCACTGATTGTAAATTTATACTAACTGATTTGATTTAAAAATTATACTAATTGTCCGATCCAAACAATTTGATCTTTTATATAGCATATTATCGATCTTCTGTTTCATTTTCCAATAAACAATTCTCGTTTTGTTAAAAATAAAAAAATCATTAATCCAAACATGTTTTAATCATTAATCCAAACATTAATTGAAATTGAGTGACGTAACTAAAACGTCAACAGTAGCACAAACAAATGTAGCTACGTTTACCACAATTAAAGAGAATAAATCAATGGATTTCAATACTATTATTTCAAAGTAAAAAATTGAAAATAGTCTGTTCGATAACTGTACCGAAAGTGGTCTAAAAAATATGTCAAGTGTGTCAAAAAAATGATTTCATTTATTTTTTTAGATAATTTTTTGGAAAAAAAATTTGGCTGTTTGTTTACGTAAATATATTTGAACATGGAAATTTTTGGAACATGGAAATTTTTGATCCATCCATGCTTGATCCATCCATGGCTTCTGGGAGTGGTTTGTGGTTGTCCAAGTATTATTAGAAGCGCTTGAAACAGCATCTTTGAGCAAATACTATGACTTATCGACGTCTCCATTAATGGATCCTGATTTCGCCAATGTTTCAGCAATATGGTTTTGATATCTCTCTTCCGTTTCAGCATTCCTTAATGATGAGATGTTAAAACGTTTCCGCTGATTGAATTTTGGATTGGCTGGATTTGGAAAGTGTAACCTTATCGTAGCACATACAAGGAAGTGGTCACTTCCAATGTCTGCACCTCTAAAAGATCACACATCCAGAATGCTCGAAAAGAAACGTGCTGTTACTAGCACGTGATCAATTTGATTTTGAGTGTTTTCATTCGGTGAGACCCAAGTCCGCTTATGAATCGATCAATACGGAAAGAAAGTACTGGCAATTATCAAATTATTTGATAATGCAAACTCAGTCATTCCCTCAGCATTATCATCCGAATTCAATTGCATTCAATTTCATCACGGCTTCTTGTATGCGTGCACCAACTACAACTCCAGTACCAAATTCTCTTCGAGAAGGATGACTACTACAGTATAAAGAATGATATATTGTCAATTGCAGCAACAATAAAAATCCTCTCCATGCGGAAAACATAAAGGTAGCGATTTTTCCCTCTTCACAATTATCATGATTACAATCCTTGGAAAAAGCTTGCTGAATACTACAAACGGGTCAATGGTCTTTAATGGTTTTTGAAAAGTGCAATTTTTGGAAATTAATTCTTTTTCTTGAAAGCTCGGTTTGAACGTTGTTTATTTTACATTTATGCTAAGCAGCTCATAAGGTTAATACTTATTCATACGATAGTTCATACAGATTTGTGTAATCTCAATGTCGACTTTTATGCTTTGCAATTTTTTGTTAGTAATTTATTTGTTACAATTGTCAAATATTTTCACTATTATATTTCTAATATTTATATATTGAAACCCGAGCTTTATATTTTTTAAGCTAAAGGAAAAACCTTCCTAAACTCAAAACTGACTTAGTTATTTCAAATTGTGAAATAATCTGTATTTTGTATAATAAATATACAAGTATAAGTATAATCTGTATAGCTTTATGTGGTCTTTTATTCCATTTCATAGACGCACACCCTATTAGATGTTTTACAGTAAATAATATGTACTTGGTAAGCTAGTATGTTTGCTTATTAGTTAGGACTTATTTAATTTATTATTTGTATGAGTTGAAATAAATCTAACACGGTACTGAAGGTACAAAATATTAATGTTTAATATTAATTAAAGAAAAATAAACTGCGTATATATTATATCAAGCCTATTTTACTTGAACCTTATAATTTACTTAAATCTTTTACTTACAGGATTGTCACGGACCGCAAGAGGGCCACAGTGCACCAATCCAAGATGACACTCAAAATTATAATGTCGAAAGTGGTTTTCAAAACGGAACCCATACACAAATTGTATTCCGACGAAATTTAGAGACATGTGATCCTTATGATATACCAATCACGGTAAGTACTTTTATTTGATTTTTATATCGTATAGTAATAAACAAGTAATATTGCGATATCATTATTAACACAAATTCATGTTTCTTTCAAAACACTTTTCACATTTATTTATCTTTTTACATAGCTAACACTTGTTTTTGTTTTTCTATGCAAACAAGTTTTTTTTATCAAATTTAAAAAAAAAATCTCATTTCCATTAAACTTGGTATATACTCATAAGAACATCAAACGGTTTCAGAACAAAATTAAAAAAAAAGCTTTAGTGTAAAAGAAGAGCAAATATTTATTCAACTTTATCAACATGTAAACGATGTGAAAAAATCATCGCTGTCATTTTTACTATTAGCAATTTTTCGACTTAAAGATATATCCATTAATATTGTTTTTGAAATCAAAACTACATCAGATTTTGAATCATCAAATATTTGAAACAAATGAATAAGAAACCAGATACAAAACAACATTTATTAATTATGAACTCCCAGATATAAACATTAATAGAAATATATTCTAAGAGTATCATGTATCAGATTTTGTAATTATTTTCTTACATCATAATTTTTTTCCCTTCACCAAACACAACAACGAAACACAAAATGTAAATTAATATATTCGCATTAATAAATTCAAATTGGATGTTTTGGAATGAAGAAGAAAATCTCAAGATAATTTGTTTTAATGAAATTATTTCAAATTTCTTAAATAATTTTTTGTTAGAATTTTTGTTAACCCACAACGAGTGACAATTGGAATTAAACCAAGATTTAGGTTGGCATTATTTTGTGTTTTCAATGTTTCATATATTTTAAAAGCAGTAAAACGAAGAATCGTTGTAATATTTTGTAAATTAAGACAAATTTTTTTCCAACATTTTTTGGTTGGTTATGTTTAGAAAATCGATTTTGGGGATAAGAAACGAACTTGAAGAAGACGATTGAATGGTTTACATAATTTGTTTCTTATCTTTTTGTCGAGGTAGAGTTTTATTAAAACCTTTTATGTAAATTACTAAATTAAAAACCCTTACGCCATTATCACACTCTTGACTTTTTCTTTAGTAACTGTTCTATAGTAATTTTATTGCATTAGTTAGTTGAGTCAAGCAAAAATCTTATATACCAATCACTTTAAAATCAGTTAGCAGTGTTTGAAGTTATTAAAGCTTTAAACCAACCGCTGTTCAATTGATCTTTTACTACTTTATTCAATAAAACAATAAATCATTTCATACCTTTCTCATACAGATTGAATGTTTCATCATAATCTTCAATGGCTGTAGTCTGGGATTAGAGTTAAAATTTAGTGCTGAAAACAATAAGTAAAAAAATGAATACCCAAAATGATATGAAATACACGAATTATACAAACCCAGAAAAGTACAATTGTTTAATAAGCTTATGCTAAACCGCAAAAAAATTTGTCAGAACTAACCAAACATTTCGAATTACATTGCACATTTCTTCCCTAAATAATTTTGTGTTGTCATTTATTAAAACCAAATAACATTTTTCTTAAAACTAGAAGTTACGCCATCCTACATTTTATAAATTTAAATATTGTTTTTTGAATTTGAATTATTTAACATAAACATAAATGTCTTATGCAATAAAAACTGTGAATAGTTTTTTCATCGTACAAACAACCAAACATTTTGTTTTCTGGTTTGAAATGGTTTTATTTTATTTATTATAAGGGATTCGGAAAACAAAGAAAATTTACAATTAAATTTTCATAAGAAAACAATACAGCTTCGTTTAATATTTTCTGTTTGTAATATTATTCCAGAAAAAAAAGAAAAACAAAGCGCGTACGTTCGTTCGTACAACACAAAGAAACATAAAAATGAAATTAAAAAAGAAAATTTAAATTTTTTTTATCGTAAAAAGAATTAAATAGAAAGATTAATTTTAAAGAAAATGAAAGTAAAGTAACGGAAAGGTAAAGGGTATATGACACGAAAATTTATTTTCATAATTAATGAGCTGGTAGTAAACTTTTCTATAGGTTTCTAAATAGAACAAAATAAAGAAATGGCGATTTCAAATGCCAACATTTTATGGATTTAATTAAACAAGATTGATGAAATAAAGGTTGTTTGAGTTTGTATATCTTTTTTCTATGTTCTATATAATTAAAATTGGATTGAAGTTTGAGCATTAAAATTGTTTGATGTTCTAAAAAGTAAATAATTATAAGCTTTTTGATACTATATTTAACAGAATGAAAAAAAGAATTTCAAAAGGTGAATTAAATTTTACTGTGCAAACACCTAAATCCCAATGGTTTGAAATCAATACGCAAAAGAAGTTTGAAACCCTGACAGACTGTTTACGAACGAATAATTAAAATAAAAGAAAATGAAATATGGATGTCCAATACTCAAAAACATAATGTTCCGATCAAAGGTTTTCATCTCTGTTTCTGTTTCACAAAAAAATACATTGATCACCTTCACAATTAATTATTTCTACCCCCTCCACATCATTTAAAAAAAAAGTCAAGGTTAAGTTTAAAGGAGAAATTATTAAAACAAGTATTTACAAATAACGTTCCCTTCAATACACATACCAATGCGAAAGTCAAAGAAAACTACAATTAATCAGTTTTTGAACATCCGTATGATCCAGTTTCCCCCGTCATTGAGATAAAAACAATAAATCCAATAGTATACGGGTCGACAAATCATATGATTGTATCAAAATTCAGAAACATACAACTTCCAATTGGCTACTAAAGTTACTAATGTAACTAAGAAAGTATTTTAAAATTTTATGATTGATTTGTTGCACTCGCACTAGTTTATCGCAGTTTTTGAATTCTCCTAAGTGTTTGACTTTTATGTTGATAATGAGTATTATCAATAGAAATAATACAATTTATTGCTGAATTTTAGAGAGTTGTTCTTTTGAATGTAATTTATAATTTTAAATAGGGCTGGTCGTTACAAGTCTCCATAGAAAAAATTCTTGATATTTCGCCTAAAGCTGAAGTAGTCATGGAGAGTGATTTTAATGTTTAAAGTATCTTGTGACTCCCTCACTCTGCTCTTTGGGACCGCAAAGGTGATTCGGCTAAACCATTTGCAGAAATCAACCATTTGCTGTTCACTCAGCTAGTCGATAAAGCAACTCACATTCGTGACATTTGCCGTCATACACCTCATATTTTGGATTTATTCTTTTTTAATTTTTAATTTACCCCGATAAATATAGAATAATGGGGGGTCAACTGGGTTAGCTAATTTTGTTTTTAATAAGTGTAGTGTAGTAGGTAATTAATTACAATCAATGTGTCACATTCACACATAAAAAAATTTGAAGACCAAGGTCCCACAACAACGTTCTAAGGTGTTGATGGACGAAAATATTTTTTTTTGTTTTCCTATATCTGTATAAAAAACGGATAACTAAAACATAAATTCTATCATATTTAAAATCAATTAGATAAATTTGTAAATTTAAATAAATTAATTTATTATAAATTTGTTTTGAAAATTGGTACAAACACAACAAAAATGTGGTTGCCAATAATCCAGCTAGTGACACATTCTATGATCATGCGTGACGCACTGTGTTTCTCAATGATTAAAGCCCAGGGTGGTGATTTTGTCATGTTATCTCACTAGGTGAGATAAATAGTGAGATAAACTAGTTGTCTTTGATTGATAATATTAGATAAAAGAAATCATTTAAAAATACCTTTGAATTGAAAAAATTCCAATTACTTCTTTACTTACTTGAGTTTAATTGATCTCAAAAAATCTAAAATTTAAAAATAACTTTTTTATCTCACTATGTATCTCACCTAGTGAGATAACATGACAAAATCACCACCTAGGTATAGAGTTATATGAAGGCTCGTTTTTATAAGTAAGCAGTAGCTTCTCCAAGTAAGCATCATCAAAGAATATAACAGAGTTAAGATTGATGGTGCTACCCTTGAGTGTATATAGTTCTTCCTCTCACATTAGCTCGAATGTCAATAGCAGGGCCTGGAGTACGCGGAGTTGTTACACCCGTATATCAGAAATAAAAAAAATTACAAATCAATCAAAACTGATCCTTCCATGCGGTAAAAACTTGTTGCAGAATAAAACGTAGGCGAAATTGCGCTGAGAATGAAATGATAGTAAGACCTGAAAACCCGAAAACCAATAAAACAACCTGAAAACCCTGAAAACAAAATCAGAGAGTTCTTGAACGGTAATAATCACCCCAAATGTTTCTAGTAATTTGCTGCATAAGCACAGTTCACGGGTTAAAAGGCATCAAAAATTCCTTCCGTCAAATTACACAGTATAATTCACTCCACATCTGAACAAAACGTTGATCTTTAAACATTTCATTTTGCAATCGCCTCTCAATTGTCAGTGTCAAACCAGTTCACAACTTCCCTTGTAATAGGTAAATACTCTATGAAATAAGTTTATTTTCACTCTCGAGTTGTATCGAAGGTTCCTTAAGAATTAAATGTAAACAAGTCAACGGGTCCAGATGCCAGCCATCGTACCTAGAACTGTCATCCCTTTATCTCACACTTTTGTATTTTTTCATCGTCTTGAAAAACTGCCATTGTCTACCCAAGCTCGAAAAACGGAAATAAAGCCAGCCCTTTTAACTAAAGGCCGATTGCTATTGTCTCCATACTCTCCAAAGTAATGGAGTCAATAACCCATCTAATGAAGTATTTGCAATTTACTATCAGATCGACAATACGGATTTCAAAAAAGCAGTTCTGCTGGTGATATAATGGTGTATTTGACTGACTTATAGAACTGTCATATTATTAATAAAGGTGAAACGCAAATAGTCGCTTTAGATTAATCTGAAGTCTTTGACCGTGCTTGGCAGAAGTCATTGATTGTCAAACTTGGGGTATTGAGCATTGCAGGCTCTTTAGTTTCCTGGATTAAGAGGTTTCTGAAGATCTGCAAAATTTAGGTAGTTGATGGAGCGACCTCTAATTGTTGATGGTGCTACCTCTAACTCCCATATTCTTGAACCTCGTATTCCCCAAATTACGTTCTTTTGTAGCGGCACTTACGAGTGTAGCTATATTATACTCCACGTATCTCACTATAACTTTTTATATTAATAAACAGTTTTTAACTAAAACAAAAGATATCAAATTCCAAGCGCTTGACGCAGCAATTCTGTTATTTCGATATATTAAAAAGAAGAATATATATTCATTATGTGTTGTGCCGCGGTTAGTGTAACTTATAATAAATGAATATTACAAATAAATATTAAATGTTAACCTGTGTGTTTTATTCAATATAAATACAATCTGAAACATATATAAATATAAATCCTGAATATGAATATAATATATGGCGACCTGGCCACGAGAGGCGAATGCTGAAATTAAAAAAAAAAAACTACCAACCGCGAGCGGATTGTAAAACTATAACAAACACCATACAATCCAGCAACCATAATCAACAACATCAAAATTAAAAAACAAATTTTTTTGAAACTACCAAACGCGAGCGAATTGTAAAACTATAACAAACACCATACAATCCAGCAACCATAATCAATACCATCAATTCATCATACCATACGTTTTGTGATATTCAACTCATCATACCATACGGATTGTGAAACAACACGCATTCAGCAACCACAATACAGATTGGACGATGCTAACAATCAAACAGATTCCTGTTGTTCGAGAATGAATCAAAGGATATAGTCAGGTACAAAATTTTATTTTCTAAAGTGCAAGTGAAATATCATTATCATGTGCTAAACGGAAAGAAAAATCCAATTACATGTACACGTATTCAAATGTTTTATATACACGTACAAATGAGAGATTGTATCATGTAAAATTCTCATATAAAACTCATTCATATAAAAATTTTTAAATAATAATTTTAATAATAATCTTTCAATAAGATAAAACCTAAAGTAAACAAAAAAGAAGAATTAAGAATTATTTAAACTAAACTCTTTTTTACACTCAATTTCTATAAGAATAAGAAAAATAAATTTTCTATTTTTCTTTATACGATGTGCAACTCAAAAGTTGACGCACCGATTAAAACAAAAAACGAAAACAGCGTAATTCACCTTGAACACTTAGAAAAAATTAGCGTATTGCACGAAAAGGTAGACAACCAAACTACAATATTATACTACAGTATAGTAATAATTGGTATAATTTTATTCCTAACATTTCTCTATATTGTATATAGAGTTACTTTAAAAAAAATAAGTGTACAAATAACCCGTGCGGTTACCCAAGAAAATTTAAACCAAATTGGAAATAACGTAAACATATAGATTATTATAAATAATTATAATTTTTTTTTCTCCTTAAAAAGATTTATAGTTAAATACTTGTTTGATTAACCAAATAAATTCAAAATACTCTAAATAAGAATACGATTCAATCAACTTAAGAATTGTTTATTTTTTTAATGCTAACAATTTATATGAAACAGTCTCATAGTTTTATTAGAGATTGGTTGTTAAGTCTTTTATTCCAACAAACATATTTCCTTAGATAATTAAATTAAGTTAAAAAAATAAAATTTTTATTCTTAATAAGAATTAGAATTGTGACGTTATACTTGATGAGACTATAAAATGCCTCATATTTGATTTTTAATAAATGAAAGAAAGTATTAAGAACGTAAATTTGTATTTACAATAATAATTTGTTTTGAATTTTATTAATAAAGTACTTTTATATACTTATATATTTTATATATTTTACATTGAAACCAATTGTATAAAAAATGATTAATCCGATTTAATATTTGACTTCAGTTAGTGCATTTTTTTTTACATTTGATTTCGCCGAGTGTTATTGTTGTAATTTTGTTTTTATTTGCCGAGTGCTGACACCACATACTCAAGTGAATTGAGAATTATTTTGTGATTAACAATTAAATAATCTTTTTTGCATTTAGACAAGATTATTTTTGCACAATTAAATAATCTTTTTTTTAAAAAAAAAAATTTAAATGTTTCATATATTTTATGATGTCCAACGATGAACATATTGGCTTATAGTCATGAACTTACGTCATAGGTTTACATTACACATCAATATGAGTGTCTAAACTATAATATGAGTGTTATTATATTTCTTTTACGAATTCAAACTTAAAAATAATGATGCTTGTTTTTTTTCATTCATCTCTTTTACAACAAAAAAACAATTATTTCTAATTTCAAATACCGAAACGATAATTAGTAAGATAGTAAAAATAATTTGCGAATAATAATTTCTTGATGAGCAGTATAGAAAAAATAAGAAAGTGTATCAAAAATATAAACATACTTTATGAACAATTCTGTGATAAAAAACCAATATCACAAAATGCTATCAACACCTACGAAGACGCGTGTATTGCCAATTGCAATAAATTTTTAGAACTTTGTCGAACAATCGATACCTTAAGTCCTATAGACAAGAACACACTAGAGCTTAACTTCGACTCTCTATTAACCAAAATCAAAACAACTTTTAGTTCTCTTAACCTAAAATACAATTATCCATCAAAATTATTCGAAAACGAATTAATTATAGTAAAAATACAAGATTCTAAACTAATAGACACATTAAAAATCATGGCACTTACAAAGGAACAAGTCGTTAACATGGTAGTACGAATAATGAGAGAAGATTACAACGGTGATCCTCTAATCCTAGATTCAGTGTTAGATAAACTAAAAATTCTTGAACTATCGGTAACTGAAACAGCAAATCAAGCCTTGTTGTTATCGCTAATAAAATCTAAACTCATACGAAGGGCACGCGAAGTGACAGAAAACGCAACATCAGTTAAAGAAATAATAGATAGCTTAAAATTAAAATGTAAAGGACAGTCTACTCAACAAATAAAAACTAAACTAGAAGGCTTAAACGCAAGCAAAGGAAAAGAACAATTCATAAAGCAAATTGAAGAAACTGCAGAAACATTAAAAAACGCGTATGCCAGCGAAGGCGTTTCTTCAGAAACGGTTAATATCTATACAATACAGGAAATAGTTAAAACCATTAAAAGAAACTTTTCAAATAATACTATATTAATGAGTACTATGACAAATAATTTTACGGAAATTTCTGAAATTATCCAAAAATTCAGGGAAATAAATAATGATACTTGTAGCATACCTTACCTGAAACAAATTATGATGGCCCGAACACAACAAAGCTATCACAATACGAGAAATAACTACCGGTCGTATAAAAGGTTCACGAATAGAGGAAACCTGCATAATAGAAATTGGAATAATTACGAACGTGTTAATTACAATAACAGAACTAATTATAACACGCCAAGAAATAACTATACAAATTATAGAAATAGATACAATAATAATGGTAATCCTAATAAACCTTATCATAATAATTCTCCTGCGTACAGAAATCTTAGAAACCCACCATCAACATATAGCAGTCAACCAAATACTGCGTATAACAATAACAAACGTAGCATCAGGATGTATACTGACAATACAAATGACAATGATTTGGGGTTTCAGATAGAACAGATGAAACTAAAAGAAGATTAACGAAAATATTTAAAATAAATGAAAACGTACCAAATTTTATTATATTATATGTAAATAAACGAAAATTGCGATTCCTATTAGATACAGGTGCAGAAATTTCGGTTTTAAAAGAAAACTGCGTTAATAATCTTAATATTTTAGACTATAGCAGAATAAAAATACAAGGAGTTACACATGGGTATTCCCTTACACTAGGCTCGTTACCGTTAACATTATATGATAATAATATCAATCAATTTACAGAAACATTTCATCTAGTAAGATACGATTTTCCTATTCCATTCGATGGAATAATTGGAATAAACTTTCTAAAAAATCATTCAGCTATAATAGACTTCAGTAATTCCATGCTTACTTTAACTACGTATAATGGCAACAGTACGGAAATAGAAATTAAAAGCGTATTCGATATTGAAAACAATACTGACAATATATCACGAGTATTACCCAACAACAACAAAACAATACCAGAAAGATCAGAAGCTATATACAAATTACCTTTCACATTTCCACAAGATATGTTAATAGAAAGAAAAGAAATTGAAGAAGGGATTTTTATAGGAAACACTATTACAAATCGAAATTGTCCAATTATTAAAATTTTAAACACAAATAATAAACCATTTACAATTGATTTAAGCAAAATAGATTTAAACGTTATACCTATAGATCAATACGATATAATTGATAGATCGAAAACTAAGAAAGTATTTAGTATAACTAGGAATTTAGATAGAAATAGAAACGAAAAACTATTCAACCTCATAACTAATAGAAACGTTACTTTAGATGATGAAGTAAAACAGGGTTTGAAAAGGATGATTAGTAAATACTCAACAGAATTTCTTTTACCAGATGAAAAAATTACGAAAAATAACTTTTACAAACAAAAATTAAAGCTAAAAGACAATGAACCAGTATATATTAAAGCACACCGATTGCCTTTATCACAAAAAGAGGAAGTAAAAAAACAACTGAACGAATTAATTCAAAATAACATTGTAGAACCAAGCACCTCGGAATATTCGTCACCTATCTTTGTCGTCCCGAAGAAGAAATCGACTACAGGCGAAGGGAAAAACTGGAGGCTTGTCGTAGACTACAGAGCGTTAAACAAAAAACTAGTCGGAGATGTCTATCCACTTCCACGAATAGACGAATTAATTGAATCAGCAGGAAAATCAAGATACTTTTCCATAATGGACTTAGCTTCAGGATTTCATCAAATAGAACTAGATGCAGACTCTAGAGACTACACATCATTTACGTCAGAACAGGGAAGTTTTAGATTCACAAGAGTTCCATTCGGATTAAAAATAGCTCCTAACTCATTCGCAAGAATGATAAACTTAGCATTTTCTGGTTTACCACCGGAAACCGCATTTATATACATAGATGACATTATAGTTATAGGAAACACAGTAGAACAACATTTCGCTAACATAGAGAAAGTACTGGAAACTTGCAAAAAATATAACTTAAAACTAAACCCAAGTAAATGTGAATTCTTTAGACCAGAGGTTACGTTTTTAGGTCATACATGTACCCAAAATGGCATTAAAATAGATAACTCAAAACTAGATCTAATAAGAAACTGGCCAATACCAACTTCCGCCGAAGAAATCGTTAGATTTGTTGCTTTCTGTAATTATTATAGAAAATTTATCGAAAACTTTGCAACAATTACAGCTCCATTAAATCATTTAACCAAGAAAAGAATAAAGTTCATTTGGGATAATGAAACACAATCAGCATTTGACACATTAAAAAGGAAAATACTTAATTCACCATTTTTAGAAAAACCTATTTTTAAACGTGAATTTATCTTAACAACAGATGCATCCAACACCGGATGTGGCGCGGTACTAAGTCAAGAAATAGACAATATGGATAAACCAATTTCATTTTTCTCTAGAAACTTCACAAAAGGCGAAAAAAATAAATCAACTATCGAAAAAGAGCTTCTAGCTATATTCTTTGCTATTAAACATTTCCATCCTTACTTATATGGTCAAAAATTCACCATCAGAACTGACCACAAACCTCTTGTTTACCTATTTTCTTTAAAAGATCCTTCATCACGCTTGACGAGAATTCGTCTAGAACTAGAAGAATATGATTTTAATATACAATACATAAAAGGAAAAGAAAACTGCGTAGCGGACGCGCTATCCAGAATTTCAATAGAAACTTTAAAAGACATAAACAATAGAAATGAAACAACCATAAACGCAATGACCACAAGGTCAATGAGCAAAAAAGAAAAAGATATTCCACTACAAAGAAGTATAATACAAAAAGAAATAATAAAAAGGTCAATAGAAAAACCTAAACTGATAAACTCAAAAATCGATTTTAAAACAAATAAAATAACTCTTAAAATAAGAAGAGCTCATGAGAATAATAAAGAAGTAAAAAACGGAGTTATAACAATACCATTCAGCAATATAGATAATATTGTGGATTCAATATTAGCTCAGCTAAGAAAATTAGCAATTGCGACGATGGCAATAAGTTATAAAATTTTTAAAAATGACGATATTTTTAAAATTATTACTCCTGAAATATTAGAAACAAAAGCTAAGGAATATAAAATTATAATTGAAATTGTGGAATCACCTAAATTAATAAGTAATCAGAACGAAAAATTAGAAATTTTAAATAAATACCACAATGATCCAATTTTCGGAGGACATACAGGTCAAAACCGAACTAAAAAGAAAATAATGGAACACTATACTTGGAAGAACATATCAAAGGATATCAATAAATTCGTAAGAAACTGCGAATCCTGCCAAAAAAACAAATACAATCCAAGAACTAAGGAAAATATGATACTAACAGAAACACCAAGCGAAGCATTTGAAACACTGCAAGTAGACTTAGTAGGACCATTACCTATAACAAAACATAATAATAAATTTATACTTACCGCTCAATGCGAGTTAACTAGTTTTGTAATACTAATCCCAATACCTAACAAAGAAAGTTCAACCATCGCTAAAGAAATATTCGAAAAAATAATATGCACTTTTGGAACACCCAAAATTCTTAAATCAGACAGAGGAACCGAATTTTTAAATGAAACTTTAACAGAAATTTCAAAATTATTAAAGATTAAACAAATTTTTAGTACAGCTTACCATCCACAAACAATAGGTAAGGTCGAGAGAAATCATAAAGAACTAAATGCCTATTTAAGACATTACTCAAACGAAAATCACACAGATTGGGATGAGTGGATACCAATTTATACTTTGTGTTATAATACAACTCCTAGCGCTTACCATGCATACACACCTTTTGAACTGATATTTGGTAAAACTGTAAATCTTGACGACATTAAAAAAACTGCAAAATCTTACAATTTAGAACAATATGCGTCACTTATCAGGCAACGATTAATAACTGCAAATTCAAGAGTTAAAGACATTTTAGAAAAAGAAAAACTGAAACGAAAATTAACTTACGATAGAAATAACAATAATCCAATATCACTCAAACCCGGAGACAAAGTGTACTTAGAACAAGAAAACAAACACAAACTAGATAATGTTTATGTAGGTCCATACGACATAGTTCGAAACTTGCCCAACAATAATATAGAAATCAAATTAAATAACAGAAAATACACAACTGTTCATCGAAACAGGGTAAAACTAGCTAACTACTAGCAACAAAAAATTTCATATAAAAAGATAAATAACTATTGTTTTCAAATTTGTAATTTTTGATAATCCTAGAAGTATAGAAAATATAATGGTATAAATATAAATAAAACATAAGCAATTGAACACATTTTTTTGTATTTAACGTTTAATTTAAATGGAATGAATGACATTTTAAAGGCAAATAATGGATTTTATAAGCCTAGTTTAAAACAAACAAAATAATTTTAAGTAAGTAATTCAACTAATTTTTGTATTTAATGTTTAATTTAAACGGAATGAAAAAATTTTTTAACATTTTAAAGGCTAATAATGGATTTTGTAAGCCTAGTTTAAATAAACAAAATAATTTAAGTAATATACTGCGCAGTAATAAATTTAAGATTTTAAGGTAAAATAATGGATTTTAGTTACTTGAAATAAGTTACCAAGCTATTTGAAATAAGCAAATAAATCAAAATAAAACTAGTAATAAATTTAACATTTTAAAGGTAAAATAATGTATTTTAGTTACTTGAAATAAGTTACCAAGCTATTTGAAATAAGCAAATAAATCAAAATAAAACTAGTAATATAAT
The DNA here is from genome assembly GCA_963693315.1 of Diogma glabrata. Taxonomy (NCBI): domain Eukaryota; kingdom Metazoa; phylum Arthropoda; class Insecta; order Diptera; family Cylindrotomidae; genus Diogma; species Diogma glabrata. Next base: position 24,065,067 of record OY856187.1, on the reverse strand, counting down.
AAAATAATACTAAAATATAATTATATAATCAACTATAATAATAAAGTTTTATATGTTAATTAACTAATAAAATAAAAATTCAATTTTAATTCATAATTTTACAATTTTACATTTTGACATTTTGAAGTAAAAAAAAAAAAAAGGGGAACGGTCAGCACTGATGAAAAAAAATATATGGAAAACAAAACTTAACAGATATGATTTATTGTAACAAACTAATTAAAAAACAAAATAACAAATGTAATATAAAGAACCGAATAACTACGGATCATAATTAGAGTAGCTAACTAATTACCGAAGTAGTGATTATTCAGTTGCTTATAAAAATATAATAGAATGGTCTCGAGCAGCTTGGATAAACTTTTATAATTAGCTTTTCACTAAAAAAAAATAAAAATAAAAAGGGGAAGGTGTAGCGGCACTTACGAGTGTAGCTATATTATACTCCACGTATCTCACTATAACTTTTTATATTAATAAACAGTTTTTAACTAAAACAAAAGATATCAAATTCCAAGCGCTTGACGCAGCAATTCTGTTATTTCGATATATTAAAAAGAAGAATATATATTCATTATGTGTTGTGCCGCGGTTAGTGTAACTTATAATAAATGAATATTACAAATAAATATTAAATGTTAACCTGTGTGTTTTATTCAATATAAATACAATCTGAAACATATATAAATATAAATCCTGAATATGAATATAATATACTTTCTTTCAACTACGATCCCTTCAAAATGAGATAAAATGATGTTTTCTTTGTCAAAGAACCCCAAGACTATCCTTTAATGGGAAGAAATCAACCAGATCTAATCCAATACATCAAAATAATACACCAAACACATAAAAACGCGCGAGACCGAACAATGACAAACAATGAAATATACCAAGTTCCAGATGTGTCAACTATAGCTTCCTATGACGCGGATTCAGTTCACAAGCACAAGTTCTCAAGCGAGTGATGCTGGGTAAAGTCTTCTAAGGCAGCCTGATTAACTACCGAGTGAATATTTCGCTCAGCCTGCAGGCTGTTGAGTAATTGACACAATCTTCGTCATAGCATTAGATAGAATACAACTCTGGGCATGCAAGCTAACTAATGATGCTAATTTAACAAAATCTGCAGATACCGTCGATCAAAGACACAGTATTGGAGACCTCTGTGTATGTTTCAAATACTACAATGACAAGAACTCAGCTGAGATAAAAGCTCTAAGGCCTCCACTGGGCCAGTTCTCTTGCTCTACTGATATAGCAAAAAACTCCTATGAGCACTTGTTCCAACCATTCTTTGGCCGATCTGAGCCATGTGTCTCGCCTTTTTCCCCATTTGCAATCTCTTTATGGAAATCTCTGGATTCCATTATTTTCCGCTTAGCTACAACCTAAAAAAACTTTAGGTTAACATAAAAACTAACTTCGTCACATTATAGTCTTACCACCTCCCCTTCACTTCCCATTCCTCTCTTCTAATAAGTTACTGTTCTGTGGCTCTGTAGCATTGGCTAATCTGACTCATAACTGTAATAAAACGGTATTCCGTTTCATTTTCGGGATTAACTAAATTAAATAACCAAAAAAAATCTACATGTCATCTAATTAGGTTAGAATTTAAGGATTCATACTAACATACTAATACTAAAAAGCAAAACTTAAGGAATATATCCAAACATAAAAAAAATATTAATCTAAGAAAAAAAACAGTAATAATAAAAGAAATAATGAAAACACTTAACTAATTGTTGAATGGTGCAATTCTTCAGTTGTAGATTTTCCAGCATCCAAACTGTAGTAGAGTTGATGTTTCGTCCTGTTGTATCACGTGTCTTTTCCGTAGTTGTATTCATCAACTACCCAAACTTATACAGTACGATGATTTATACCTTTGTTCTAGTTCTTCTTAACTAGCTCTTAAGTGTATTGTAAGTTCAAGAAATGTCCCCCCACTACCAGATTTCTTTCAATAGTATACTCTCACTTCCTTTTTTAACTTCATAAGTATACATACCATAATAAGTGATAGTTCACCTGGTTTTTTATTGTTCGTATATACAATTAACACACGTGTAATAATTATTTAAGTCACAATATTATCACTTAGTTAACTTTGATTCAACAAGTTTTTGTTTTAGGAAATCGTTTAAATGTCTTATTTCAAGTATGTTGACTATTGATTTTATATTAAAAAAATTGACCTTCAACGTTTTAGCTTCATACAACTAAACAACAAAAATAACGTCGATTTTCTTTTTTGTAAAATTACGACTGTAATTATTTCCAAACCAAACACAAAGCCTTTAATTTCTTTAAATGTTATAGTTTTAATATATTATTTAGGTGTTGATTTCAAATTTTTCAAAATTCCGAACTTATTCCCAAAATTTATTTAATTTTAGTTTAGGATATAGTCCCAAACTTAACTAAAATATTGTAACCAAATCACTACATATAACAACTTGGTTACCAAAAAAAATTGTCTGACTAATCTTTTCATTGTTGTGAATTTGTTTCATTTACCGAAACAACAAAAAAACTGAAATAGCAAAACCCAAATTACGAAGCGATGCAAATTTTAATAATGCAAAACATCTTATATCAAAACAAATAAAACAATCTGTAATGCAAGTTACGAGCAACAAAAAAACTATGTTTGTCTCATTTGAGAAAGAAAAAAAGAACCGATAATAAATTTAACGGTGTATGAAATATGATATCACTAAATTTCAGGGAGTAATATAAAAAAGTAACAACAATGGAAAAAATGAATTTGTTTACTTCTTGTCATATCTTCTTCCTTACAGTAAAATTTGCATATTCTATTTAATAGATATTAAATGATGTTCTTAAGCTATTTGATATAAAAAGTTGGTACATTTATTGTGTAAATGGCTTTGATTGACTTCGATGCAAACGAAAATGTACCCCTAACAGAAACTGTTGGGCATAACATAACACATGAACTGGTACCACATTAGCGCTAAAATCAGAAAGGTGAATTACGTTATACATATTTTATGAAGTTTTATAAATGTGTGGTATGATTCATCATCATTATTCTTCTTCGTGTTTCTGCCAATGGTCTCTCTCCTGAACCATCTCTTTCATCATTCCGTACTCTCCGTAACCAGCTTTTATGCTGTACATCATTTTTCTCTTTCTTCTTGCCCTTTTTATTTCTCCCTCCTCAGAACCTTCCAAAACCTCTCTTAACAAACATTGCCTTCTTAGTACGTGTCTGATCCAACTCCTTTTTTTTTTTCCACTATTGCCTTTACTAGACTATACGTTTCTTTCCCACTCTTCTTAGAACTTCCTCATTTCTCACCTTGTCTATCCACTTGATCTTAAGAACTCTTCTCCAAATTCACATTTCAAAACTCTTTAACTTACTAATGTTCTTGTTTAATAAGAGAACGCATAAGAGAACGCTCCACACAAAGCACTTTGTCATTCTTTTCTTCAATACCATGTCTATTTTACTGTTTAACAGTATTCTCTTTGCTCTGAAAGCTTGATTTACCATACCAATCCTTGCTTTTATTTCTCTTATTCCACTCCAGTTTTTTGTCTCCTTAGTTCCCAGATATTTGTACCTTTCCATTCCACCTGTTCTAGCCATTCTTTACATACAATGATGTTTAACATTTCTTTTTTTCCTATTTTCATTACCTTTGACTTTTGCATGTAAATGTTAAAAAAAGTCACAGATATAAACAACATCCTTGTTTCACTCCTTTTCCAATCTCAAACCAGTCTGTCTTACTGTGGCCAACCCGTAAAGATACTCTCTGGTTCATTTACATCTTTCTTATTTACCTCCTTTCTTTAAAGTCATTTCTTTTTTGTTTGTACATCTCCAACAGTTTCCCCCACAAAGGAACGACGAAAGATTTTTTAAAGTCTACAAAGCAAAGGTTAACCTCCCTGTCCCTTTCTGTTTAGCGCTCCACAATGGACCTTACGACTCCCAGTGCATCCCTTGTACCAATACCCTTTCTAAAACTGAACTGCTCCTCGTCCACGCTCTCCTGCATTATTCTTGTCACGCGCCTATTTATTACTTTAAGCAAGATTTTAGCAGCATGCACACCAAGCCTAATGGTTCTTAGGTGTTCTTCATAGAAACTTTGTTCCTTTTTTCTTAGCCAGTGGAATCATTTCGGATCTCAAGAAGTCCTGAGGCCACTACCTACTTTTCATAAATCTCGTTGCACACAAATGTTAACTCTCTCATGCCTTCCTCCTGCGGACACCTCAACACTTCCACTGGTATCTCATCAATTCCTGCTGCCTTGCCACTTTTCATATCTTGCATTGCTGGTATCACCTCATCCAGTATAATACTTGGGCCGACGTCATCTCTGGGTACTTCCTCTTCTTTCTCTACGTTTAGAACCGTAGGTTTTTCCTTTGCCTTATAGAGCTCCTCCATACATTCTTTCTATCTTTGCAGTATGAATTTTTCTGCTTTCAGAATTACACTCTCCTGACTCTCCACTTCTTAACATTTTACTCTGTTCCTGTCTTTGGTCGTTGTTAGTTCTCTCACTTTATTATATATCAGATCATGCCCTCCAGATTTAACCATTTCTTCAATTTCTTTACACTCATTATTAAACCATGCCTACATTCGGAAAATATCAACCAAATTCAATCAAGTTTCATATACACATGTTTTGTTAAGTCTAAGAAATATCTAGACGATGAGAATTCATCGGCATTGCGTTCATGATCATAAATGTGTTTCTTATTATTTTGTGATTGAATTATAAGGAGATTGAGGTATAGGAAATTGAGAACACAGTCAATTAAAAGACATGTTATTAATAATATTCATCTTTAATGAATGAGCTGACGATTAATCCGTCATTATTAAGAAAATAAATAAGCGACTAGTGTATATACGATATGCCATTATATCTATTTCATTATTTCCCGATTTTTCCACTGTTACCCATCTAGTTTAAATTGTATGTTTCGCTATCCAATTTTCATATATTAGTGACATTTCCAATTATTTATAAAAAATAAAGAGAGAAGGAGGATACTTCTTAAGTATTACATAAAATTTCGATTTCGAAAGACCTTGTGATAAAATTGCTGAGTTAATATAAAATTGTGATCCTAATTCTAGATTATGACTGTGTTTATACAGCAAGTGAATAAAACTCAAAATTTCAAAAAAAAAGTCAGAACTTCTATATTATAGAGCTTTCCTCTCGTTAATAATTATCAAGATTAAACTTCATTGGCAACATATATATGTATTCCAAACATATGTTTACTGTAAGAAATAACGCTATACGCTTAAGCGTATGAAATATATACACATTAATAAACTCATAACCTTAGTGTTATCACTATATTTCAACACTAACCACAACCTTTGTTTTTAAAAGGAAATCCTTAAACCAATTTCACGTCATTTTCACCTATTATTGTGATTTTGAAAAATATGAAACTAATTTTATTTCTGAAAATCATTTCCTTTACGAATAACTAATTTCCTTTTATTTTAATTGCTATATTACAAAATTTGTTTCGGTTTGTTGTTTTTCATAATTTGATGTATTTTCTGTAACTGAAAAGCTTATTTCAAAGCTTGTGAAAAGGTCAAACGATTGTGGTTTTCTTTATGTTCATTAGCGATTTTTTTTTGATTTACTGTATTTTCAAAAATATTGTATTCTTCGACATCACGCTTGTCAAAATAGTTTATTTGTTAAATAATGTCACGTATGTCCGATAATTTTTGAAAAATCGTTTGCACTAATCATTATTGTTTGGTAATTGAACAAAACCAAAAAAAAAAGAATCGCTCAACATTAAGAAAAGCTTTGAAAAAAAATTGGGTTTCTCTAAAATTTCCATATTTAGTCAACAAATCGATTTCAATTAAACACCTCTTGCACGAACAATCAAAAACTCAATCTCATTTCAAATCAATCAACCATAGTATCAAAAAAAAATCGTTCAACTGAAAATTCAAATGAAGATAACGCTTTTAATACAAATTAATTTCAAAAACAGAAACAAAATTAGATATTCAAGAAAATTATAATTTTAAAATGTTGAGCTTTAAAAGTCAAAAAATTAATAATCAATTTCAAAAAATCAATTCGTGCTTGTGAATTTTAGAAGAAAAGTTTAATTTTCCAAATAAATCTTACTTTGATATTGAAATTTTTCCTTTATTGTTTTATTTTGTTAATTGAAATTTTTTTTACGGGAAATGAAAAGTAATAAAGTTTATTTGTTAAAAGCAAACCAAGATATTTTTGGAGCTTTAACAGTAAGTTTAAAAAAAGGTCGTTACGAAAATGTTTAATGAATATCTGATTCACCGAAAAGATGATTGTTTTTGTTTCTCTTTTGATTTTACTGAAATACGTTTTGCGTAAATTCTTTACAACTTTTCCACCCCTTTAATACGATTTTATCAGACATAGATGATTGTATTGGTGATTTTTTAGAACAATTAAACTAAAGTAGGTAAGGAAGTGAAGTGAATTTTCTCAATTCAAAGGTATGGTTGGAATTTTCTCTGAAAAAAAATTTATGTTTTTCGGATGAATTCAAACCTTCCTCTTCAGTGTTTGAATCCCTAGGCATACGCGCTACCAATTTTGTCACTGCTATCAATTACGCCATAGATAATTATTTTAAACGATCACATGTAATAGTATATTATTTAATTAGGAGCTGCTTTTTGTGCCGAGTCTTTAGATTGGCTATATGTGAAATACAAAAAGTCACTTTAGCTGGTGGTCATAGTTATATAATTTGTTTGAAAAAAAAAAACAAATAGTTATTTTTAAAAGTTTCCTTAAAAGTTGTTTTACTGCCGCCGAAAAAAGTGGCGTTACGTTACATCCACTTTGGTTATATGTAAAAAAAAAGTAAGACTTTAACTTTTTCCCAAATGGCAGCTAAGTTAAATCTTGCACCTAATTGCCGACAATAGTACATTATTTAATTAAGAGCTCAAGTGCTCCTTTTTGTGTTGAGTCTATAGTTTGACAATTATAGACGATACACAAAAATTTACTTTAGATCCGAATTAAATACATTCTTTTTTCGGCAAACGTTTAAATTTTTTATAAATATGAAATCAATACATCTAAACTTTTATAAATATTATTTATTACCTTTATAATTACGTCCAAGAAGTAAAAAACATTTAGATTTGTAAAAATAAATTTTTTTATCAAAGCAAGTTCCAATTCGAAATTCCATTATTAAATCAAACTATTTGTTATGTTTTGTATTCATAGTTATACAATAATTCAAAATTTCATAATACAATCAGATTATTTCTTAATTTTTGTTGTCATGGTAAAATTGAATTACCACGACAACAAAAACTAACAAAATAACAAATGTTGCTTTACTGCCGCCGTAAAAATAAAATATAAATGGCGTTACTTTACAGCCGTTTGCGAAAAAAATATTTTTTCGTCAAACGGCTATATAATTGAACTTTACAGCCGCTTGGGAGAAGGATAAAGTCTTACTTTTTTTACCTATGATCAAAGTGTAAAGTAACGCCATTGTTTTCATTTTCTTACGGACGCAGTAAAGCAACTTTTAAAGTAGCTTTTAAAAATAACTATAACTATGACCACAAAAAATAACAAATAATATGATTGGATTATGAAATTTTGAATTATTGCATAACTATAACACCAAAAAATAACAAATGATTTGATTGGTGTACAAAATTTTGAATTTTTGAAATGAGATATTTACGTAAAGAAAAAAAAAATCGTTGTGATTATATTCTATTGAAAATTAAACGTAAGATTCAAAAATGCACTATTAAAATTATTGCATTCTCCCAAAAGCCTTAAAAAATATATTTTAAACTTTAAACAATATTTTGTTAAAGTTCGCTGCCTATGATATACTCCAAAAAAAAAAACACAGCGTTCACAATCGCTTAAAGAGTGAAACAATCCCTTTTTCTTATTCTAAAAATTGAATGAAAATTTCAATTAAGTCGTTTTTTTAGAATGGATAATCACATTAAATTTTTAGAATAACAAAATCCGGATTGCTTTACTCTTTAAGCCCCTGTGAAAGTAGTTTTTGTAGTAACATTCTATAATTTGAACCCCATGCAGTTGTATGTCTTAAAAAACTGTGATTTTTCTTTTAGTAGATCATATAGGGAGACTTTTAGAAAATATTTTTTAAACTTTAAAACATATTTTTTAATTCTTCATTTGATTTGCATTAGAATCACAATGACATATTTTTCTTTTCGATCAAGTAAAATAACTTCGAGAAAAATCAGAATAGAGCTACAACGTTAGATAGATAGTCAAATTTCATTACTAGAGGAACCTGCAACTGCGAAAAAAATTGCCTCAAAATAACAATTTTCGACTTAATTTGAGTTTAATCTAAATCAAAATTAAAAATTTGCATAATTTTTTAAATAAAAAATATATAGAACAAGTAAACTTTGACTAAAATATTTGTTATTTTTTCAAATACATTGTATTACCATGACAACAAAAAATAACAAATATTTTGATTGGATTATGAAATTTTGAATTGAAAGGTGCTTTGATAAAAAAATTTGTTTTTTATATAATTATAAAAACAAGTTTAAATATTTTTTACTTTTTAGGACGGCACTACCACTACAAAATATAGGGTTAAAAGTGATACTTTACGACTGCAAACTACAGTAATAACACTTAAATATGTAGGCGAATGAAAATAATTTTTTATTGGTCTTCATATTAAAATGTTACTTTATAACACAGGTGTCACTTTTTAACCCTATATTTTATTGTCATAGTTCAAAAAAGTAAAAAACATTTAATTTTGTATAAATTATATAAAGCTAGATATTTTTATCAAAGCAACCTTTAAATTCAAAATTTCATAATCTAATCAAAATCTTTGTTATTTTTTGTTGTCATAGTTATACAATTTGTTTGAAAAAATAACAAATATTTTCGTCAAAGGTTACTTGTTCAAAATATTTTAATTTCAAAATTTGTACAAATTTTTAATTTTTATTTAGATTAAACAATTTTTTTAAAATATTTTACTTGCAGCGAATAAAAAATAAAATATGCATGGACCTAAGCTATTTTGGACTTAATATGGGTTCAAACTCCACATATGGACGTCCAAAAACCATGACTTTATGTCCTTGCCTCATTATTTACTATTATATTTTATAATTTGTGGTTTTCGTTATCATTATGTGTTGTGTTTTTACAAAAAAAATTGTAAAATTTATTAAGTTTTTTCTTGAGTACGTTTTACTCACATACTGTATTTCTGGAAGCTAAAGCTAAACATAAAATTTATTTATCTGATATGCTTTTAATCACATATTATGTGTTCTGAAACCTTGGCTAGTGATGTTGCACTACTATTGCCTGTGGTATGTGCTATCTCATGGTAACTCATATGTCAATAGCAGGGACGCAAGATTGTTAAATATTAAAAAAAATTGCAAAACAAAAAAATCTGATCATTCCACTCCGTACGGCAGAGATTAAATAAAATATCTGCGTACACTAACAATTCCCGCTTTTGGAAAAAACTTCAGTCAAAATATACTTTGTGTTCTCATTTTCTTGTAGATGTTACATATAACAGGCAAACAAAAACAAATATGTGCTCAACTCAGGCAATTTTTCAATGAAAATTGATAACAATAAAGCTCAAACAGTAAAACAAACAGTCAAAAGAGAAATTTATTGATTTCTTTTTAATGTTGAGAAAAAATCTGTATTGAAGCTTTGTTGGAAAATAAACTTGTCGAAAAGGAATTGCACTTCAATATCTCACTGCCGTTAAAATGTTTGCATTCAGTTAAGTTGTGTAACATTATTGTTGTTTGTTGTATTCTATAGAAAGCTATTAATGGATTTTTTTGGAGTGGACTGCTTAAGAAATGAATAAGTCTGAATTTTTGTATTGTCGCGATAATGTTTTATGTGTGATGGATGAAAGAGACCAAGTAAATGCCACAAAAAATCTATCGTTAGAACAATTTTATTTTGTAAAAGTGGATTAACGTTTTTTCCAAAATCTAAACATCGATTTTATGAAATTTTTATTTATTTTATTTTCATTAAGATTTACAAAAAATTGAGATTATCCAAAAAATTTAGCAACCTTGCTAATGTTTTCCAACTCAATCAACCTGAATTTATGTTAGTCATTTTTAGGTAAGTAACTTTATCACTGATTTGAAATTAGAAGTTGAATGGACTTTAATATAGTTTTCACAAAAAACACAACCGAAAGAACATTGACATTTTCCAAGTGCAGAAAGTTTTAAAAATGTCACCTTTTGAGAATAAGTTTTACTTAGAACGCACTAGAGTTGTTGGATGTATGTATATGTACATTTTGAGCTACAAAGAGAATAAATTCCAGTTTTCGTCCTCATTCGTCCTTATTTATTCTTTAAATTCACTTATTACAGATATTACCTAGCTCGAAATAAAAAATGTAGCATAAAATATTTTACAAAAACTTTTCTATTTTTGTCTGTGAACTTATCAACATATTTTTTATACCAATATAATATCTATCCTTTCATCACACTAGATTATTTTATCAAAGTTTATAAAACCAAATATTTTAAATGCAGTAATGTAAATCAAATTCATTTTTTAATCCATAAAATTATCATCTTTGATTCCATGTAATTTATATACCTTTCAATATTAGAAAATATTTATTATGTTATCTCTTTAAGTTTACTCCCAAATTGATCATTAAGCAATTAGCTAAGCCATAAAACAACAAAACACATTTGCTCTGATAAAGAGATTAAAGTAAAAGATGCCTAGTTTAATTTGAATAAACTTATAAAAACAATTTTTTACAATTTATCGCCGTTAGTTTAAAAACAAAAATGTTCTAAGAAATACGATTACAAGTAACAACCTAGACGTTGTCAGGAAAAAATTTGTTTCATTCAACTTTACAACCTCCCGACAATGAATAAAAGACATCTAATTAAAATTGATTGCTTTTTAAAATTAAGTTTTCTCCAAAACAAACACTAAACATCAACGAACTACATATTCACACATAAAAGCTTTTATTCTCTTTGATTTATTAATATCAGCTTTATTTGTATGTTTTTTCCATAATAATAGTATCTATTATTTGACTGTTTTCTAACCTATAGCCTAATGAACTTAACCTATTGTCTAATGAAAATTTTCCTATAAAAAATTATCATTATTTGATTGGGATGATTCCAATTGGTCAAATTGTTTTGATTTTATTAAAATTATTTTCAAATTATAATCACAATGGCTTTGATACGTTTTGTTCAAAAATCAAATTTTAAGTTAAATTCTCTTATTTCGTTTAGTTGAATATGGTTGATTGTATGGAATGGAGTTTTTTTCATCATCAGGGTTTTTTTTAATCAGAAATTTGATTTATCAATTAAAACAATAAATAAATCAAAAACTACCTCCGTTTTTTCATAGATTCACTAAAAATTTTGTATGTACAGCATAAAAAAACACAAAAAAAACAAAACAAATTATTCACACTTTTTTGGTATAAAATTTTTATTCTTCTTTTTCCATATTATTTTAACTAAACATATTACTTAGGATGCATTTCGGTTTTAAATAAAAACCATCATCAGCTGTCTGATTAGCACTGAAGAGAACATTACAAAATTAAAATTATGTTAATATTTACAATAAAATTTAAACAAACAAAAACAGATGATTTTATACTAGTATAGAATGAAACTAACAGAAATTATTATTAGGAAATCATAACATTAATTATATAAATCAATTTTTATAAAATGTTATTTGTCATATGTTTTAAAACTTTTTTTTTTTTTGTTTTAATTTTTTTATGATAGATAATGTTGTTCATGATTGAGTTTTAATTTTGTTTTATTTATATTTATTATTATTATAAGAATTTAAAAAGTGGTGATATAACTGGTGCTGCATCTATGTTGATTATGTTTTCCTTGTTCTGGTGAATAAACACACTTTCCCAGGCATCCATTTCCTTCGTATCTTGAATATGTTTTTTTAATTTTAATTTATTTTTTGAAAAATTGTAGTGTTATTACACTTTGTTATTACCCATTACCAACTCACACTCACACGAATGATACTTCGTGCGGCGCTAGTCCTTGACGAGTCCGAAAACTTTTGTACTGCCATTTTCCTCAAATCGGTCGCTTTTTTGTTTGGCAAGCTCGGAAAAATGCCGATTACCCGCGATCTAGTAAACTTGCTACCACATTTTTTTTACCTGTGGTGGTTGGAACTTTGCTTTAGAACACGAGGGTAAGCTTGTCCGACCAAAATGTGTCTGGTATTGTCGAGTTTGACAACTGACATTTTGGTATGTTTGGGCTATCGGACTAGACAAAAGCAGACAAATTTTTGCTGAACAAGGTTACCCTGATGTTATAAAACAAATTCTCAACCCCCATAGTCAAAAAAAGTTACAAGGGCCCGGGCAATCGGTATTGTTTGGAGCTTGCCGAACGAAAAAGCGGGCGAATCGTGAAAATTTTCAGAACAAAAGTTTTTGGACTCGTCAAGGACAGGCGTCTCACGAAGTATAAAGTATTTGGTAATCATCACATGAAATCGGCGTAGGCCTAGGGACTCTTTTTATTGTCTAAATAAATACCGATAGCCTTATAAAACATAAAAGTTTTGAGAGATTGTTTAGCTTTTAAGGAAGGATGATTTTGTATAAAAATAATGGTTAATGCTTGATGCCGCTTAGTCGGCGACTGAAACAGTATGATGAAAAACGATGGTATTAAGTGATAAAGCGTCTAAAGACTTAAAAATAATAAAGTTGTTTTACGAACGTTTTCAACGAGCGTTTAAATAAAAATATTTTATAAACTTTGATATTTAAAATTTTTAGACATATTTAAATCATATTTTAAAAATTCCAACCTCCAGAGGTCTGCAAGGACAATGGCTGTTACTCAAATTAGAGTATTCATTTGAATTAGAATAGACATGCAAGACCTAGTGTGAGCAATAAACGAAGTTTTTAGATCGAGTTGACTACAATTTTTTATCTACAACATCATTTTCGATCTATTTTGGTAAAAACATCAGTAACTATTCAAAATTATTATAGATCTATAGTCTTCTTATAAACAAAAATTTTGATTTACATACATCATTTTGTTTTTGGAGTTTATAATATTACATTATATAACAAGGTTGAGAAGTAAGCTATTATTGATCGAGAACTTTTACATCCTGAGGCGCGTAGCACCGAGGGATATAATGTTCGAGGTCTATATTAGTCTTCTCAACCGAGGTATATATATATATATATATGAGGTTGTAATGTTTTTAACTAATAACACCAATTATCATATTTGCTTTGATTAGATTTTGATATTGGTCATTTTTCATTTCATTTTTTAAATATCTTAAAATATCAAGTAGCCTGGAAATTTAGCTTCATACAAATAAAACGAAACAACGGAATACAATTATTATTTGTTTGTGTTTTTTTGTTCATTTCAATTAAAAATAAAAGAAAATTTGTCATTATTAACCTAGGTAATTTTTTGTTATTATTATTGACCTAGGTTGAGAAAAATGACTTCTCATTGGGGCATTAAAGTAAATAATGACGATTTCTTAAGTTAGTAGTTAAATTTATTTGTTTTTAAAATTGATATTTCATTGCATTTTTAAAACTTGTCAGTTACTTTAGTCATTGGGGAGGAGCGAAGCTTTACCACTCCCAAGTTATATATACTATTTTTGGCACGACCACCATCTTATTTTGATATTAAAAACTAAAATCTTATCATATAAAGAAAACGAAAATTTTAAATTTTAATTTTTATCATACATAATAGGCCGCTTATATGTATTTGTTTGTATTTATTGTAAATATTTCTGTTTTCATGAAAACTATCATTGATGTTATGGCTTGCTATTTTGTATTCCCTAAAGAGAGAAAGAAATAAAGTCTATTTTCATGAAGGCTTAAAACCTTGTGAAAACGGTTATTTTTCTACTAGTGTAAAATCATTTTCGCTAAATAACCAATTGTAGTTGCTATGGTATTTTCATGTAATTTTACACAGTTTTTAAATCAAAACAACCAAAAACAATTTGGAAAAAGAATTTTGTATGTTATGTTGTTGATTTTTAATTTAACAATTTGTAATAAATATCGTTTATATATATTTACTATCGTAGGGAAAATTGCATAATCTATGCGAGATGTGAACAAATTTTTACTCACGAAAAAACAGTGTTTACATCTCTTGTAGCAAAACGTACTATTATTTTATATATATAATTTTAATTTTATTTTTCTTATTACAGGGTGACACAATAAAAGTATTATGGTCTTTTGGTGATAAGGATCCAATATCTGGTGATTTAAAAGGACATGATAAAAATCGGGGTGCTAAATCAATGCATTTATTATTACCATTATTTAAGAAGCCAGTGAATGAAAATGAGGACTTACGGCATTGGGATGTCACGGTGAAAAATGTAAGTACTAATTTTTATAAAATTATTTTATTTGCTTTTCCCTAGATATTCCTGGAATTTTTATTAATTTCAAAACACTTAAAAATTAATTATTTTTCATTTGTTTTCGTAAAGTCTTTTAATTTGTTTCTTTGTCTAAATTCTGTGAAAACTATTTTTATACAAATAATGATAATTAAAAATTCCTTTTTTGAACCAAAATGTGGAATTTTATCAAATTTGCAAGCTTCTCAAATTAATAAAATTTTATGTAGGGTTAATTTGTTTTTGCACTTGTATATAAACTGTAAAGTTCAATGCGGGAGAAATATTACAAAAGCATGACGACAATTTTCATGGAAACAATTTAAGATTGTTTTTATCAAATAAATTCCTTCAACTACTACTATGGTGCATATAGTCTCTGGGCCGGCACCGATTTCATGTGATGATTGCCAAATATTTTATACTTCGTAAGGCGCCTGTCATTGACGAGCCCGATAACGTTTGTTTTGCGATTTTTCTCAAATCGGCCGCTTTTGCATTCGGCAAGCCCCGAAAAAAACCGATTGCTCGGGATATTGTAAACTTTATGGGGGTTGGAAATTTGATTTAGAACACGAGGGTAACCTTGTCCGACAAAAATTTGTCTGGTATTGTCTAGTCCGACAACCCAAACATACAAAATGTCAGTTATCGGACTTGAGAATAGTAGACACATTTTGGTCGGACAAGCTTACCCTCTTGTTCTAAAACAAATTTCCAACCCCCATACCTAATGTGGTAGCAAATTTACAAGATCGCGGGCAATTGGCATTTTTCGGAGCTTGCCGAACGCAAAAGCGGCCGATTTGAGAAAGATCGCAGAAGAAATGTTTTCGGGCTCGTCAAGGACGGGCACCTCACGAAGTATAAAATATGTGGTAGCTATCACATGAAATCGGCGCCGGCCTAGGAACTAATATTCAAATTTATTATTTTCGTTTCGTTGAAATTAATAGACTTTTGTTTGTTTTTTGCTGCTATCAATATGCATAATGACAGTACAGAACTCTATATGCTGTGTTCGAGCAGAGAACGAAATAAGACAAGGTGATTCTTGAATGTGATTTTTAAATTTTGAAATAATTGAATTATTTAATATACCAAATTCATAAATTCTATATGAATCTTAAATATTTTCTGTGTTTTCATGTTGAGTATTTTCCTTAAAATATTTTGACAGATAAGATGACATAGCCATGAAATTTGTTATTTTGTAGTAATTATCTCTTTACTCTTGCTAAAATTCTTTTATTCTTAATTTGTAAACTCAATTTGTATTTTATTTAAAAATATTGCGACGCTGGTGCAAAGGCTAACCTCACCACAGCTCTGAAAACAAAATGTTCTGAATATATAGTGAGCTAATATTAATCAAAAATTTTAATTAATGACCAACTAACGTTATAGACTTACACGTAGTTCTAATTATAAAAACATTAAAGAAAGCTGTAGTTTCCCGACAAACATAAATTCTGTTGTACGAAAAAAAGTTAAAAACCTTTGTAAACCTTTTTCATAAGTTTCATCATAATCACTTCATTATTGTATGATGTATTGCGCCTAAAGGCACTGAAAAAATTCAAACAATTGCAGAAAAACATTTTTACCGGAAGTTGGGATGCAAAACTGTTTGTAACCGCACTAAGTGCCTATGTACCAAGTTTCATCTAATTCGATTGTCAGATCCGTTATGAAGTATTCAAAAACACATGTGCCCGGGGGACCCCCACCACTTTGTTTAATATCGCTCAAAATATAATCAGCTTTTTGCCTAACAAATTTTCAACTTTTTTAAAAGTATCATCAACATTTATTCATGAACGAATGTATGATCCCAACAAACATAAAAAACATAGTGAGAAAAACCACCTGTTGTATTGTGGAAAACCCTTTGTCCAATTAACCCTAAAAGCTGATCAAATTTTTCTCATATTGCTTGAAACTTTTTACCAACGTTTCATAAAAATCGATCTGAGTAGGGACCTGAAAAAAAAAACTTTTTAACCGAAAGTGACAAGCCAGAAGTTGGTATGCAAAAATATTGGAAACAGTACTAAAACCGTATATATTTATTATTCGGGATTTTTGTGAGCAATTAAACTAAAGTAACCAAGGAAGTAATTTGAATTTTTTCAATTAAAAGGCATTGTTGGAAATATCTCAGAAAAAAAACGTTACGTGTTTCGGTTGGAATTCGAACTCGTAACTTCAGTGAGCTCAAATCCTTATATATTAAGTTTCAATAAGATCGAAAACCGCGATTAGAAGTTATTGAAGAGCTTAACTTAGAGATGTTTGTGAGACCGAGGGGTCTCACGAGGGGCATTTGGCGAGGGCCATTTTGTCCAATTTTGAAATGAATGCAGATGTTACATTTTTAAGTAAGCCTAGCTAATTTGTCAAAGTTTCTTCAAGATCTTTGGCAGGAATGTCAACCACCCACAGACTTTAATTGCCTTTAGTTGCCTATTTAGATAGAAGATGGTCTAAAACAACAGAAAACACAAAATCTGGGGTATGTAATATTTTTTGCGATAGATTGCATTACTTCACATAATTAAACGTTTTGGTGAAGTAAAAATTTATTTGGTAATGTTTTTTACTTTTGATCATGGACTTGTCACGCCATTCCGAAAAAAATTTTTGGCAACCTTACGCTGATGATGTTGTCATCCTCGTCCGAAGTGAAGTTGTTATGAGGGAGGAACTTTCAAATTGCTTAAGATTGGCATTAGGCTAATTGTTTTCTTGAGGGTCCTGATATAATAGGTTGTACTCGTTTCAATAGGATTGCTTGTTTTGAGCATGTTCTACGAGTCGATTCACAATCTTAAATGATTTTGATTTCTCACTCAATAACTCTATTTCACTAATTGGTATTCTCGTTCTCTTTTCAAGATATCGTTTTTCAAGTACAAGTTCTAAGCAAGCACAAATTTTTGAAAATGGAATTCATCTGTCAGTTTATTTACTTGTTTTTATTTGTGTTTCTTTCGTTTACAAGTATTTTCTGTTGTGCTATAGAATTTAATTATATAATTATCCTTTAAAATTAAATAAATAGTGTATTTCATAACATTCTAAAAATAGACATGTCCTTAAGAATTCGTTTCATAATTACAAGACGACAGGAAAAATTAGAGGTGAACTTCTTGATTGCAGTGATCCGTTTAATATTCCCGACGCCAAATTTCGAGAATTATTTAGATTCTGTACATTTGACAAAATCTTTTATAGATGACGTCTCAGTAATGATAAACGTCAAAACGGATAAACGGATAAACGTCAAAAAATAAATGGACTGCCTGTTTCTTGAGAATATTAATAAATTCGCTTTTATGCTACTGGTAAAATTTTATTTTAAATATGTTGAGATGTTAATTGTTTTTAATTAAATGTTGATATAACTAAAAATCGTCACCTTTAACCCGATAGTTTTGTAAATGATAGTACTCTGTACAAGTCACATTTACACAGTTACATTTCTTTTCTACATTTTTGTGCGTCTATACTCTATACCACATTTCAAAGCAAATAATAGCATTCCATCATTAAAATCGAATTTGACAGTTCATCTCACAAACACGAAATTTATTTTCTCATTCCACTGAACCAGAATGCAAAAATCTTATTTCTATCCCGCATGGAGGGATCAGTTTTTATTGTTTTGAACATTTTTTTATTATTGATCTACGGGTGTGACAACCCCGCGTACTCCAGTCCCTGCTATTGACATACGAGTTAACGTGAGATATCACATACCACTGGCAATAGCAGTGAGATATCACTAGCCAAGGTGACATCTTATGGGTGGTGGCGGATGAACTGAATTCAGTCAACGGTAGCACCCTCAATCTTAGCTGTGATATAATCCTTGATGATAAGGCGCTATTGCTTCCTTGAAGAAACGAGCCTACATATAACTATGTGCGGGCTTTAATCTTCAAGAAAGACAGAGCGTCACAGGATTAAGGAATATGCAACCGGCTGGATTAGTGGCAACTACAGTTTTGATTTGTTTCAGCAAACTTTTGTAAAAATTTGCTATTTACTTTTATTTTCTCTATTCTATCATAAAATATTGGCCTATGTCATATTTTGTAAGTGATAGGATTTTTTGTTTAGTTATCCATTCTTTAACCAAAAATATAAAAAAACAAAGAAAAGAAAGATTTACGTCCATCAACATCTTTGAACATAGGTTGTTGTGGGACCTTGGTCTTTAAAGGTTTTTATGTGTTATTGTGACACATATTGTAATTCCTACTACAAAACACATTTTATTAAAAAAAAAATACGAAATCTCATTCCACGAAATAATTCCATACAACTGTTGTATTTTGTATTAGTTACAGTATTGAATGTATTCCTCATTTATTAGTTACAGTGTCCAGTTGTGATAAACAAACTACCCAGAATTATGAGTTTGATCAACTGGTAATTATTCCATTCCACTATGAAAAAGTTCCCAAGGGCATGAACAATTCAGGTTGTATATTGACCCACCGATACGGTCCCACGGCTAAATCAATAATCCTTCCTTCATTAAAACATAAAATTGAATGCTTCCATTCAAATGGATGCCATTAAAGCATTACTTTGAACTTTTTCTTACACTTCTTGTAACAGTTTTTACATTATACCGGTTCAGAATAAGAATTGTCTAATTTTAACGAGCACTAAGCCACACATATTCTTATGAAAAAGTTTTGCGTACTTTTAATTTTTTTATTATTGTGATTAATTGATTCTAAATTACAAGAACATTTTACTCGTTAAGTTAAATAGGAACTTTTTGAGTGCCCAAAAGCCAAAAAGGATTATTTACCAAAGTTAAAACTTAACTAAAATTTAAAATCAATGTGGTTTTACATAACGACCTGGTCTTTTTTAGAAAGGCTTTCTATTTATCTCTTGCGCTTTGGTTTTCTTATTCAATTCAACAACAAAAATTATCCCACATATTGAAAATTCGCCGTATAAAAAAATAAAATTACGGCGAAAAATATTATTCAAACAAACCGTCTCACACCATCAAATCATAACAATAAGGTCCTTAAAAATTTAATCAATTATTAATACTGATATAATATCTCATTCAAAATATTATACCAAATGAAGTATTAACGATGGCAAGATCCACACATCCTGCACAAAATCAATATACTCTATTCCGTTAGTTGTTTTAACAAAAAAATATATGGATTTCTCATTTAAAAAAATAAATAAAACAACAATTGAATATACACTTAAATATAAGATCCGTTAATTGAGTTCGATTGAAAGAAATATATTTTGAAGTAATTATTACTAAAAGATGAATTAATTTATACAGTGAAACGTTGTAGACGGTCAGATATTATTCATGAAATGATCCTAAGTTGTTTGATATTACGGAATTACGGAATGTGATGACTGTTTTTGTTTTAGATTTTAAAAGAAAATGTCTACTGAACAGTTACAAGAAGATTTCCACAATTATTAGTTTTCTGTATAAATTCCTCTCTACGCTGTTTTAATTTTCATCAGTTCTATATTGCACAAACTGCCAAAAAGCATTTTATTTAGTTTAAATTTTAAATTTTTTTAGGCATATCAATTCGAAAGCTATAGATCATCGGAACTATTAATCTGTTAGGTATATATTTGAACAAACCCTTGAGAATTATTTCGAAAAACTTTAAAGTCGCCGGTTAGACAATTTTAAAAATCATTTATAAAGCCATACACGACAATTATATGCTTTAAATAGTTAAGGGTTCTGTACCTTTAATTATGTGGAGGTCAAGTTATGGAAAAATTGACATAAGGACCTTGCTCTGACAACTTTAAATCGTATTAAGTAAGGAAAAAAACAAATAAAGTATGTTAAAAATTTCTCCAAACGTCTCTGGAGCTCTGGTTGGCTCGTCATTTATATGTGCGTTGTTACGATTAAGCTTTAATTGATATATTTTTCCTTTCAATAAACGAAAACCTTAACGAACGATTTGAATTAGCTCGTAACCGAATTTTTATCTGTCATATGAAAAACTATTTTTTTAATTTTAATATGAAATTTATGGTGTTTTTATATTATTTTGGGCTATTGTTGACTAGGGTCGACAATTCGAAGACAATTTTTTGTATAAAAAACTATGTTTTTCAGGGTTAAAAGATACAAAAGAAAAAGAATTTAAAATTCCATTAAATATCTTAATCATTTAGCTTAAATATTTACCAACGGTTATAAAAATTCTTTTGGACAAAGTTTTTCAAACTTTATTAAAACAAGACAAAAAAAACTCAAAGATAAATTGCTCTTGAACTTTTAAAAATGTTGTAACAGCTTTCTTCATCATTCTCGTTAAATCTTTTCTTATTTTTTTATGATTCAATTCTTTTTATGTCACTTGTTTAAAACTTTAATTGATTCATTTTGTTGTACGAAAAAAATTTCAGCTATGGTGAACATAATAGAATTAAAATTTTTACTTCATAACTAAAACATAAAAACCTTATTCGAATTAAGTTCTATCCTGCTTTTTACTTTAATAATTGAAAGCTTTTATAACTAGTAGAGTTTTCAAAGAAAGAAAAAGGAGCTTTGTTCTATACAATTTGTTGTTGACGTCGATAAATAAGTTTTTTGTTTCAGCAAAAGATAACAAACTGGTAAAGTTGTTTTCTTGTGTTTACCCTTCGCAAGCAAAACATTTGCTAAAATAACAATTTTGTATATGTATTTTTGCATTTAAATAAAATCTGAATAATTAAATTTTTTTATGATGTAATTAATTCTGTAATTCAGTAACGAAAACAAATTTTCATACGATAAAAATTTGGGATGAAAGATCTCAGTTGTAAAAACTCAACCATGAAAAGTAAAAATATGTTTATGTTAATCTGAGATACTTCAACTTTGGATATAATAAAACGAACGAATCGTTAATTTTTTTTATTGATATTTACATTAACTAACAACTTATCTACTCAAAATATCATAATTCAATGAATAAAATGAACAGTGACGTCATCTTCAATGAAATTATATTGAACACAGATTTGTACGAAGCGGACAAAATTTGTAGCTTTCAGTTTTATTTTTATTCGAAATAAGAACTTTTGATTGTAAGTTTGTGCTTTTAACGAACGCTACGGGTATGATATGATTATGAATGGATGATTTTTATTTTATAAATAAATTTATTTTCAACTATGATTGTTGATCGAATCAATTCAATTTGTTTCATTTTTATATGATCTGCAAGGAGAGATTATATTTATAACGGAATTACTCAGATGTAATGAAATAGAACAAAATCGATATTTTCAATTTGATTCCGATTTGGAAATTTAAATATTATTTTTTGCTAGTTTTTAATTGATTTGTAAAATATGATTGTTTCAAATAGAATTTAAAAACAAATATTTATATCAAGAATAACAAACAATTGATTTGGAACTGAAATTATTTGAAAGAAATATATTTTTATTCAGGTCATCGCCTAACATAGCTTCATACATTTGTAAACTTAGCTTGGGAAACCTGATAAGGCGAGGAAAGTGTATAATGGTATGCACTATGCGCTAACAGTAAAAATCATTTTAATGAAACAAAGCAAGTAAAGGAACTGTGACTAGGGTGAACAATTACTCAGGTTTTACCCAAAATCTCGGTGGTCGTTGTAAAATACGTTCATCTTGATTTATCATGGATTATCTCCTCAAGACATAAATAAATACAATAAATGTTCGTTTACAGCATTCAAATTACAGCATTTCAATTGTTTTAGCTGCCTTTAACAAATTAATTTACTTTAAGTGAAGAAAATTGGTAAGTGTGAACCAAATTAGAATTCCTTTTTATTAAACTTTTATCAACTTGTTGCCTTCATAAAACCAGAAACATTTATACTTGCTATAAGCGGTACAACATTTTACGTTATATGCAAATCTTTAAAACTCGGAAAACATAGCAATAAGGAGGAATACCTACAAAACTTAAAAATTATGAAGCCAAATTGGAAACTTTTGCTAAAGCTAAGACCCACACAAACACACACAATCTTGTGACAGAGCTACATCGGCGAACTACCAAAGAATTTAGTGTTGGTTAATAAAAATGAAAGCTCAAATCAAAATATATATGAATGTTAACTCGGTAGGGTCAGAAACCATATTGATATCCTTCAAAAAAATTGTTTATCAGCAAAAACAATTACACAGGTTAAGTATTTCTGTGGGATTAGAAATACAACTAGACCAAACGTCTGTGATTTCCATATTTTCGTATTTACATTGTAAAAAAAGCAGATAAAGTAGAGTATTGACCATGTGACAAGAATATTCCAAATGGTACAAACAAAAGAATGAATTTTTGATAGCATCGCATTTTTCATCAATTTTTCAAAAAAGTTTGTGCCGAGTGCTATTATCAATGCCAATTGCTTAATTTTCCAAAAAATAATGAGAATTTATCACCGATCAATTGAAATTCATTTAAAACTTATTTTTCCCAACATAAATTTTAAGACATTTTCAATTTATAACTTTATTAATTCGTATTTCTGTCAGAAAAATTGAATATTCGTGATAATCACCCAAGGGAAATAATCAGTTTTTTTTGTAGCGTTCATGTTCCATATAGGAGCGTTACCAAGATAACCAGCTTCGAATATTCACCACGGTGCACGGTCCTTCGCAACAACGACATAATTACCATGGCAGCCGATGTTTTTAAGTTCGTTTATTACGTCCGTCTCCCATTGCAGTCGCCGTCTACGTACATATTTTTAATTATTCCACACTGTAAATCGGCCCGTTGAACATGCCCAAACCAAGGATTGGAACGGATACAACCTATTAAAGTGGACCAAAAATGAAGCGTAGGATCTTACGCTGAAATATCTGGCCCCTCAAGAAGGTCCTGATTTCAAAGTTATATAGCGTTCTATACTCTCCATCATCTGTCTTAGACTTATAAGAGTATCAAGAGCGCTAAGGCTGCGAACGTCCCACGTCCCGATTTGGTAGTCTGGTCTTTTTCCACGTCCAGGTAAAATTCTGTTTTTGTTTCCGGGTCTGTTATTCTTTTTCTGATTACCAAATTTAACAAAATAATTTTTTTCCCGGGTTAGAGTGTTAACCTTAGGCCCAACCCAAATTGTTGTGAATGGGTCCGTTCTGCATCTTAAGGTTACTAGAAACAACCTTTTTACAAGTTTATATAGTGAGCCGCTTGATCCAAGATAGACGCCCGCTCCCAGCCGCCCCTAGAACGGAGAACAGACGCTTGGGTCGCTTCATGTTGCCGCGATGCAGCGTGACTAAGCAGTTTTTACCCTGCTTGTCGCCGATGCATCAACATAATTCTGTTAGCATTACCCAGGCAGCACTGTGTGGACGTCAAATTTTGGATTACGCTACCCTGAGCCCCTCGCTGATAATTTTCTAATGCCGGTGATAATTCGCAATAATTGTTTGAGAACTATTATCATTGCCACTTCCTTGAAAATTTTTCTCATTAGAATATATCACGGTCGACTAATTCGGTCGATCGGTTGACTATACTTAACATAAAAATAAAAATATTGCAAAAATTATAACAAAATCAAAAATTGTAACTTTTTTCAAAATTATAAAAATTATAATAAAATCGAAAATTTAAAACTTTTCAAAATTTTAAAAATATTTCAAAAATTCTTACAAAATCAAAAATTGAAACTTTTTTCAAATTCTAAAAATATATATAAAATTCAAAAATTCTATTTTTTTTTCAAAATTCTAAAAAAATCCAAAAATTCTAAAATTCTATTAATATTCCAAAAATTCTTAAAAATTCAAACTTTTTCCGAAATTCTAAAAATATTGCAAAAATTTAAAAATATCAAAAATAACTGTAACTTTTTCCAATATTATAAAAATTATAATAAAATCAAAAATTTAAAACTTTTTTCAAAATTCTAAATATATATATAAAATTTAAAATTTCTATTTTTATTCAAAATTCTAAAAACATTCCGAAAACTATAATAAAATCAAATATTTAAACTTTTCCTGAATTCTAATAATATTCCAAAACTTCTTAAAAATTCAAAAATTGAAACTTTTTCCAAAATTATAAAAATTATAATAAAATCAAAAATTTAAAATTTTTCAAAACTCTAAAAATATTCCAAAAATTCTTACAAAATCAAAATTTGAAACTTTATCAAAATTCCAAAAATATTTCAAAAACTGTAACATTTTTAATAATTTCCATGTTCAATTATAGTTACGTCAACAAACAGCTCTAAATTTTTTTTCAAACTTTTGGCACACTTGACATTATTTTTTTGACAAACTTAAAATGCCATAATTCTCAATAATAATAATAAAATTTCATGTCATACATATAATTAATTTTATATTTTAGGTAGATTTCATATAAAAATCTACCTATTGCAATGGGCTTCATCTCGGAATTTCGGAAAAATTTTGATGCCAAACGACTATTTGTGATAAGCGGAGATGGAAAAACAAAAAAAAAAAAATTATATATATATATATATATATATATATATATATATATATATATATATATATATATATATATATATATATATATATATATATATATATATATATATATATATATATATATATATATATATATATATATATATATATATATAACGATATGAGGTATAACGGAATTTAGCGGCACTCTCACGGTCGCATTTTTCGACCTACACCAAAATAATTTTCTGTGTATGTTTCGGCAAATAATGTCTTGGACAAGTTTGTGAACTGGCCATATCCGGGTACCGGTTAAGCGGCTAGAGCCTTAAAAGTCGAATAATCTAGGGCACTATAACTTCCGTTTGAATAATAATATTTTGATAAAATTTAAAAATATTGAATATTTGAACCTTTTTTTATCATTTTTATCCAGATGACTACTTTGGCGTTTCAGGTTCCTCAAAAATCAGCTGTTTTAAAAATTTACTAAACTTTGCTGCCCTTGATCTAGCTGAAATGGCCAAGCTCATAGTTGAAAACTTTTTTTCACGTACTTAAAATATAAATCTTTCCAAAATTTTCAAAAATAATAGTTTAAGTCTAACGGTTGAGACCCTACGGCTGTTGAAATAAAAACAAACGCAAAAGGTAATGCTTTCATCATGTTTCAGTTTATGTTATTTAAATTCATCTTAACTTTTAAACATACTTTTCAACTATAGCCTCAAAAAATTTCAGCTTTCTAACCCAAAAGGTTCCATTTTTATAAGCATTATAATGCAACCCTTACAAGAAAAATATCAACCCATTTAATACCATAGAAAAATTATCAAAATCTCTTTTGTTTTTATTTTTTTTACTAAGTAACCGTTTGAAAAAAGATTAAATAAGAACAAAAAAGCACAACAACAAAAGATGATTTTGAAATAAAATTGTTTGATAATGTTTGATTATAAATTATGTGTGATAGTATAATTGTAGTTGTGACATAGTTCATTTGATCTTTGGTGGATTTAATATGTTATTAAAAGTAGTTTAGACCAACTTAAATAAAACTGTTCCGAAATTGTATTGATGGCGTTAGTTCGGATAATGTATTTAATTTGGTTCGATAATTTTTTTTGAATTATTCTGTTTCTACTTATATTTTTTATTTAAACTAATCTGACTTATCTAATTTTATTTGGACACAAAACCGTCTGACCCCGAAATCTACCTATTTCTAGCGGATATACCTGCCGCTGGGATTTTTTTCAATAAAATGGGTAAAAACATAAATAAAAATATTTCTTTTGACACACTTGACAACATTTGTTTTGACAAACTTTAAATGCAATAATCTAGTTTTTGATCTCACATACCAATCCCGACCATCCAGATTTCTCCAAATTCTTTGTTCCTATTCAATATCACTTAAAATGAACGTTTTTTAAGCCAAAAATAAGCATATTTCCTTGTTTTGCCACACCTGACGATTTTTTTGACACACTTCTGGTACAGTTATCGAACACATCATCCTCTCGGCTCTTACCATTGAGTGTATCTATTTCTCGAATTCAAAATTTTTCAAATCCCAGCCTGCAGACAGACAAACATCTATTTTTTGCTTCTTTAGAATCTGTAGGTCCTAAAACGTAGAGGAATGCCAAAAAAGTGGGGGTATTCTTAAGGCGTTACAGGTTAAGAAAATGCCTCAAGACTGTTGATTGAACGAGGAGATAAGGCTACTTAAAAATTGTTTAGAACTGATCCACCAGATAAGAGATCATCTAATGGCTTTGTACTTGTGTACAATCATCGAGTTCTCAGAGCTTCTCTTATGTAAAAACCTAAATGGACTCACAAGATAGGGTACAACAGATTTTAAGGTAAGAGAAGCAACACTGGAATGTTCTCAATAAAGCGAAAAAATATTGTTTCTTTTCTTGCCAAATTTAAACAAAACAAACAATCATTAAAGAATGAACATCCCATCAATCGTATTTATCAACAAAAACTTTAAAATGTGTCCTAAAACCTTAAATATTGTAGAACAGTTACTAGTCGTAACGCAAACGTGAATTGTCTCCTTCAATGAACAATAAACAAACTAATCCTGTCCTTAATCCTGTCCTGTTTAATCCTTTTAACTTCTGTGGTAGTGTTTATAGTCTATTAGCTAGGAATTTTAACAATTTCAGCACAGACATTAAAACAACTTGACAAAGATAATAGCTTTTACGATATATATGTTTTGATGATGTAGTGAAGTGGAGATAACAGTAGAGAAGGAGTTTGCGTAGGTTGGTAGGTTGATCTCTATAAATATATGTATATATACATCAAATTTTCTTTTGTGATTTGGTTTGTTTTTATGTTTTTATTCCACAAAAGTGTAAATTGTGTTATAAGGTGTAACGTTGTTAGAATGACAAAACATGTTTGTTTTCAAAATTGTCAATGTTATTTAATATTGTCTTTCTTGAACAGATAGGTTTAATGAAAGATTTTATTTGATTTTAGCTTTAAAAAATAATACCCAGTGATTTTAAGTTAGTTTTTAAAGCGATATATTTCACCGTATCTTAAAGAGTAAAGGTGGATTTCGAAAATTCAATTTTAATATATTTTTGGCGCGAGTTGTACATACAGTTCAATTTTGCTCCCTCATTTGCTGGAGCAGATAGCATCCTTTACTCCCTAGGGAGTAAAAAACAACAAACCATGACAACAATGAAAGTTTTCGTCGAAACAGAAATTTTTCTTGCACGACCTACGTATAAAGTTCAATTCCGCTCCCTCGTTAGCGGGAGCGGATTGATGTTTTTACTCCCTAGGGAGTAAAAAATAAACAAAGCCATGGCAACGATATTGAATTCCATGACAACATAAAAAATAATACGAATTTGAAAAAAAATACAGGCAACTATGATAGCTTTCGTTTTTTATTATCATCAATTGATTGGCAAAACAGTACATAATGCATTCGAAAACGTAAATTAAAGATAGACATTTATTTTATTTTATATCTGGAATGAACACACAACAATTTGATACAATTTTAATATTAATTTATTAAAAGTTTGTAATAAAATTTACAGTTAGAAGAAATGAATTCCATGCAAAGATTTATTTAAAAAAGTACATACAACTACGTTTACGTGATTTTTCGTATAATTTTCTTGATTTAGATGGCAACAAATCATCTATAACTTCTGTTGTAAATTCGTCTATGTTGTGTATGATGAACGCATCCATAAATCAGTTAATAATCATCATCGTAAATCATCATACACAGATACAAATAAACAAACAAATCTATATAACAAGTTATTATTCCTACGATCGCTCTCATTAAATTTGGACTAGTCTAATCAAATGTTTTATACGTGTCATCCTACTTTTATAATTGTTTGTCGGAATAAATATAATTTATAATAATTATATTCGAAATAAATAGATTTATTAAATTAAATTAATAGTTGTGTTTCTTATAAGTTTAAATAGTGAAACATAACAAGTGGCGACGATTTTGTTTTTAGAAAAATTGTGCGATTTGTGAAAATTAATTTAATATCATTTTGTTGAAAAAAACGGGACTTAATTTTTTCCAAAGTGTTAATTAGAATAAACGTAAAACCGGGACTTTATTTTACGTATTTAAGTTGCAAGCAAAAACAATAAATTTTGTTTCCAGTGTTGTGTAGTGTATAATAAATTCTTTTTTTTAGAAAATACATAATGGCATTGGACGCAGCGGCACTTGAGAAAATCTTGAGAAAACAGCAAGATTGGATGGATTAATAAAGAAAATTAATAAACATGATAACGGTGTCGGTACCGTCGCGATTGCGGTTTCACCTTTCCGGTCATACGATAAGGTAACGGAAACTTTCGAAGATTATGTTGCACAGTTAAATCAATATTTTTGCGCAAATAATATTATAGCAAAAGAAAAGAAACGCTCCAGTTTTCTATCGTGGGTCGGTACCGAAACTTATCATAATTTATGTAAAATATACGGTGAGAAGGATTTTAATGAAGAAACATATGAAAATATTGTTAAATCGCTTTCATCGTATTATAAATCAAAAATGCATGTTTTAGCTGCGAGATGCGCGTTTTTACAAACAAAAATGAAGTCGAAACAAAATTACAGTGAATGGGTCGCTGACCTTCGATTAGCGGCACGTGAATGTGAATTTAAATGTGGTAAAAACGGTTGCGGTGAATCATATACTGATTCAATGATACGGGATATGATTGTATTGCATACACCACATGAACCAATTCGAATTGCTTGTTTGAAAAATACTAATCCATCGTTAGAAGAAGTTTTAAAAATCGCACAAGTTTACGAATCCACACAGCAAACGGTCCAATTGATAAAAGGTGACACAAACGGTAATTGTGACGTAAATCAAGCGTACGAAAAGCCGCGTTTTTCAAAGAGTCGGTCGCGTTCTTTGAATCGAAGTAACAGTAATAATACAGGACTTCGGTCGTGTCCTGGTTGTAACATTCATCATGATAGAGATTATTGTCGTTTTTTAAAAGAAAAATGCCGGTCTTGTGATAAAGTCGGTCATATCTCATCTGTATGTTTAAGCTCGAAGAATTCATCAAATCGCCGAGGCAGAAGTAGAGGTTCACGGTATCGGAATAAATCAAGAGAATATACAAGGTCAATTGATTTAGTTCAAAACAACGAAAATTTTGATGAAGTTCAACAAATCACCAATGAATCGAAATTTATCAGAGTAGGGCGTAAGATACAGGTGTCAATTAACATAAATGGAATTGATATGGAGTTCTTGCTGGATACGGGTGCCACCGTATCGATGATTGGGTCCAGTGGATATAGAAAACTTGGTCAACCTCCTTGTACACCAACATCAGCATCACTCAGTGCATATGGAAACAATGTCATTCCAGTAAAAGGTTTATTAACAGTTAAAGTGCAACTCAACAATATACAAAAGCAGTTGCCATTGCTTGTCACAACTAGTGCTGAAGGCGCAAATATTTTGGGGATGAATTGGTTTGATGAATTACAGTTCCAAGTTCAACTCAAAGAAGGTGTTCTTCAGGTTCAACCAACACAAGCTAAGTATAATGAAATAAACTTGAATTCATATCAAACTAAAATCGAAAATTTATGTAAAAAATATAGCGAAGTTTTCGAACCAAACTTGGGACACTGTCCAAATTTTCAAGCTCATTTACAATTGAAACCAGATTTCATTCCGAAATTTTGTAAGGCGAGGCCTCTTGCCATGTGTGATATGGAGCCAGTGAAGGAAGAAATTGATCGTTTGATCAAAATGGGAGTTCTAAAGTCGATCCAATTCAGTCAGTGGGCAGCACCGATTGTTGTTGTACGAAAGCCAGGCAAATCGATTAGACTCTGTGCTGATTTTAAAGTAAATGTCAATGCTCAATTGCGAATAGAACAATATCCGATTCCAAGAATAGAGGAACTTTTTCAGAAATTGGGAAAAGGCAAATTTTTCTCAAAAGTGGACCTTTCGGAAGCTTATTTGCAATTGGAACTGGATGACGAATCCAAAGAATACATGGTTGTTAACACGCCTTTTGGATTGTACCAGTATCAGCGACTACCTTTTGGAGTTGCAAGCGCTCCGGCAATTTTTCAAAAATTTATTGAGATGATCATCGTAAATATTGCTAATTGTGTCAGTTACTTGGATGACATTGTTGTTTCAGGCGAAACAGAAGCTGATCACTTATCAAATCTAGAAGAACTTTTTCAACGTTTGAAAAACAATGGTCTCAAATGCAAAACTTCAAAATGTGAATTTTTGAAACGTGAAATTCCATATTTGGGACATATTATCAGCTCTGATGGCATTCGACCGTCAGAAAATAATGTTAAAGCCATCCAAGAAATGCCACCACCGGGAAATGTTAAAGATGTCGAAACATTTTTGGGGAAGGTAAACTATTATAATAGATTTTTTAACAATCTTTCTCAAATTTCAGCTCCGTTGAATGAGTTGAAGAAGAGTGACGTCAAATTTAATTGGAAAAAGCCTCAACAAGAAGCTTTCGATCAAATTAAGAAGCAATTAGTCGATGCAACCAAGTTGACTCATTACTCTAAGGATCTTCCGCTTGTGCTAGCTACAGATGCCTCGAGTTATGGAATTGGAGCAGTCATATCGCACATATTTCTGGATAATTCAGAAAAACCTATAGCTTTTGCTTCCAAGACCTTAGACGAAGCACAACGAAAATATAGCCAAATCGAAAAGGAAGCTTTGTCGATAATATTCGGTGTGAAGAAATTTCATCAATTTCTCTACGGAAGGCAGTTTATCTTAGTGACAGATGCAAAACCGTTATTGTCATTATTTAATCCAGAAAAGAATTTACCAGTCATGACCGCCAATCGCTTACAGAGATGGGCTATAATTTTGATGGCTTACACATATACAATTCGATACAAGCCAACCAAAAAACATTGTAATGCTGATGCTCTATCGAGACTTCCAATTGGTCCTGATGAGGAATTTGATAAATCTGCGGACGCTTGCTTGGAAGTAAATGCGATATACGAAGAGGACGTATTGTCATTTCCAATCGACGCTAACCAAATCGCACGTTGTACCAAAGATGATGTCATATTGAACCAAATTTTGAATTTTGTACAAAATGGATTTCCGTCAGATGAATCAAATCTGAAAGAATCAATTAAACCATATTTATTGAAACAGAGTTCGCTTTCTGAACACAAAGGCGTTCTTTTATTACAAACCGAGCAAGTCCGAGTTGTGGTACCAACCAAACTACGTGAGAAGGTACTTGAGCTGTTGCATGAAGGCCATTGGGGAATGGTGAGGACAAAACAAGCAGCTCGTCGGTATTGTTGGTGGCCGAAAATAGATACCGATATTGAAAATGTTGTCAGAACGTGTAAGACGTGTCAAGAATTTGCATCTAATCCTGAAAGAGAATACAAAAGTTGGCCAGTAGCAACCAAACCGTGGGAAAGAGTTCATATTGACTTCGCCGGTCCATTTCTGAATTCTATGTGGTTGCTTTGTGTAGATGCACTTACAAAATATCCGTTTGCAGTAAAAATGTCGGAAATCACAACCATTACAACGATACGTGCACTTCAATCAATTTTCGCAATCGAAGGACTTCCTGATTGCATCGTAAGTGACAATGGAACATCGTTTACTTCAGATAATTTCAAGAAGTTTTGTGAGCAGAATGGTACCGTACATCTAACAACAGCACCTTTTCATCCTGCATCGAACGGAGAAGCTGAACGTTTCGTTCGAACATTTAAAGAATCAATGAAGAAGTCAACATTTGAAGGAGGTTCAACTGATGTTGCTCTGCTTAAATTCTTGAGCAGTTACCGATTTACTCCAGGCTCCAGTGGGAAATCACCATCCGAATTGTTCCATGGAAGACAGCCGAAAACTCTTCTTCATCTGATGTTTCCACGTACTTCACCAGTGCAACAACCAGTTTTGTCTAAATTTCAAGTTGGCGATGAAGTATACGCTCGTAATTGCAACCGAAGATGTCGATGGTTGGAAGGGAAAATTACGAAGGTTTTAGGAAAAATGATGTTTGTTGTCCAAACGGAAATAGGAGAAATTAGAAGACATCAAAATCAAATTCGCAAACGATCGCCAAGACTCGATGCATATCAATACGCTGAATGGATGTCTCCTGAACCAAATAAACAGGCTAGTATGAAATCGAATATCATTCTGAATAGTTCTGGTATTTCTAGCATTTTGAAATCACCGTCAAGAGTCATCGAGCAGAGGAGACGAATAGTTTCGAAGTCTGAGCTTGTGCCAAGTCCAGGGCCTCTACGTGGATCGACACCTGCTCGAAACATAAGGCCAGTTCTAAGAGTTCAACCTGAACGAGAGAGGAGGCCTATTGAAAGATTTCAACCATAGCAGCGAATTTATGTGGTGGGGAATGTTGTGTATGATGAACGCATCCATAAATCAGTTAATAATCATCATCGTAAATCATCATACACAGATACAAATAAACAAACAAATCTATATAACAAGTTATTATTCCTACGATCGCTCTCATTAAATTTGGACTAGTCTAATCAAATGTTTTATACGTGTCATCCTACTTTTATAATTGTTTGTCGGAATAAATATAATTTATAATAATTATATTCGAAATAAATAGATTTATTAAATTAAATTAATAGTTGTGTTTCTTATAAGTTTAAATAGTGAAACATAACAGTCTACATTGCTAGAATCCATTACAAATATATTTTTTACATCTTTTGTACAATAAAATGTCACAACTAATACCATAAATTTGATTTTCCTATCAGCGATAATTTGTTATTTTTGTTGCCATATAGAAATAAATATATATTATGTAAATTAAAACACACAGCCAACTATGAGGCATAATATTTAATATTTTCGGTTTGCATAAATATTTATTTTAATTTTAAATAGAATAATATGATTTTTGCCGTACAAAAAATAGTATATACACCTCGGGAGAGTGCATGGTATCTCCCTCAGTAGTTTGTAGCCCTCATGCTTCGCCCTCGGGCTCCAAACACATCTCGGGAGGAAAACATGCATTTCTCTCCCTTGGTGTATAATCTACTATTAAAAGATAAATTGAAACAAATTTGTTTAAAAACCGTCTACTATGATGAACATTAAAAATTATAATTTTCGTTCTCTTTAAATGATTTTCGCTTTAATCAAAATAGTTTTATTTAATATTTAGTTACAAACAACCAATAGAGAAAATTGTTTAAAATTAAATTGAAATTACTTTGAATAAATTAGGTAATATTGAATCAACATAATTAGCAATTATTTTC
Source organism: Diogma glabrata (assembly GCA_963693315.1). Lineage (NCBI taxonomy): Eukaryota > Metazoa > Arthropoda > Insecta > Diptera > Cylindrotomidae > Diogma > Diogma glabrata. Next base: position 24,031,191 of record OY856187.1, on the reverse strand, counting down.
TTTGTCACAATAAGATATGTTATCTTGATTTATGTGATTAGTCTGCATGTAAGAAATTTAGAGTTTAATCTTTGAATTATTTATATATGTAACAATTACTGTATACATTCTATTGTTAACTATTTTTATTGTGTGTGTTTCATTAAAAGTTGTGTTGCTAAAAGATAAAAATTGCTTTAGAGAGAAATTTGCTACCGACTGATGATCATTATGAGTTGACTCAGATTATGGTTGCTGGTCACAAACACTCCCTTTCATCGTTGAAACAAATCTGTAAACGAGATGGTCACCATGCCGCAACCCTCCCACTTTAAGTTACGCTAGCAAATCATGTTACATAGGTTTTAATGTGACAGTTATTTTTTAAATTATCTTATTACTCTGATTCTTTCCGAAATTACTGAAAACGACTAGCTATTCTAAACTATTTGACAGGCTTACTGTCGTTGCAATTAAAGTTGTATGTACCAAATCACTCTATCAATCATGCCAATATAAGACAAAAACAAAACATGCAGTAAAACGAGTCTGTTACAAGGTATATCTAAAATTTGCCGAGGTTCCATATCCAGTTTTAGTTGTTCCTGTAGTGAGTTGGTTAGAACATCCAAACTTCGTTGTCTTGTTACTTTCTCTAATATATCAACCAAAACGTTTGACCGAACCCTACCGTTTCATCACTCGGTATTTGGTGATTTTGGATGATATCTTAGGGTGCTGGTGGATGTACTTTAAGTAGTCAACGGCCACACTCCCAGTCTTAGCTAGGCAGCGTTCCTCCATAGGAGTACCGCTCATAAGCTCTTCCAAGGAACCAGACCAACATATAATTATGTGTGGCCAGCTGCATCAGCTCGATTATTGGCAATTAGTTTTGTTTTGTTTTCTGCAAATTCCTCATAATTTATTTTTCACTTATTATTTTGTTATTTTTTCTTCATCTTATCATGAAAATATGGAGGGGCTGAAATCTCACAGCTCTGAGATATCAAGACTTCAGGTTGGGTTAAGGATTTTGATATAGTTTTCGGCAAAAACTTTTATGAGGACATGGTTTTTAGGTTTGGGAAGCGAAGTATATCAAACATATCTCTTTGTTAAAGGACAAGTATTTTTTTATCTCTGTTTAGAAATTTATTACAAAACTAATACGAAACATCAATACAATGCCGGAAAAACTATATCAGATCATATATTAACATAATTTAGTGAAAAGATGAAACACTCAGCAAACTACTCAAAAACCTCTCCATTTATCGTTTCGAGAAAATATTACAAAATCACAAATTCATATTTTTTTCAAAATTCCAAAAACATTTTAAAAATAAATAAAATCCAACTTTTTCAAAATTCCAAAAACAATCCAAAAATTAGAATAAAATCAAATATTTAAACTTTATCTAAATTCCAATAATATTCCGAAAATTCTTAAAAATTCAAACTTTTCCAAAATTCTAAAAATATTGCAAAAACCATTACAAAATCAAAAATTGAAACTTTTTTCAAAATTCCAAAAATTATAATAAAATTAAAAATTTTTCAAAATTTTAAAAATATTCCAAAAATTCTTACAAAATCAAAACTACAAACTTTTTTCAAAATTCCAAAAATATTTCAAAAACTATAACAAATTCAAAAATTTCCATGCCCAATTTAATTTTCAATTACATATACGATAAAAACAGCTACATTTTTTTCCCTAAAAATTGGCTAAAAAAATAAAAGAAATCACTTTTTGACACACTTGACAATTTTTTTTGACAAACTTATTTGCCATAATTCTCTATAATAATAATAAAATTTCATGTCATACAAATTATTAATTTTATTTGTTTCCAAAAAATTGGGTAAAATAGTAATAAAAATCTTTCTTTTGACACACTTGACAACATTTTTTTGATTAACTTATAATGCCATAATTCTCAATAATAATAATAAAATTTCATTTCAAACAAATAATTAATTTTCTTTTTTTCCGAAAAAATTGGTAAAAAAGTAAATAAAAATCTTTCTTTTGACACACTTGACAACATTTTTTGACAAACTGATGATGCCATAATTCTCAATAATAATAATAAAATTTGATTTCAAACAAATAATTAATATTATTTTTTTTCAAAAAATTGGGTAAAAAAATAAATAAAAATCTTTCTTTTGACACACTTGACAACATGTTTTTGACAAACTTATAATGCAATAATCTAGTTTTTGATCTCACATACCAATCCCTACAATCAAAATTTCCCCAAATTCAATGTTCCTACTCGTAATCACTTAAAATGAACGTTTTTTAAGCCAAAAATATGAAAATTTACTGTTTTTGACACACTTAATGATTTTTTTGCCACATTTCCGGTACAGTTATCGAACGCAGCGTCCTTTCGGACCTGTCCCTTGAGTTAACCTATTTTTTGAAATCCCTCCAGTGGTTTTCCCTGCACTTAGGTAATGACGGACGGACGGCCGCAGACAGACATACATTTTTTTTGCTTTTTTAGAATAAGTAGGTCCTAAAACGTCGAGAAAGGCCAAAAAAATGCGGGTAAAAATTTCACTTTTGGCTCATAAATGTAATACTTAGGTCTTTCAGACCGAAGTAATATTGACATATGTCATATTTTATTGAATGATAAGATTTTTTGCTTAGTTATCCATTCCATAATCAAACATTAAAATAAACCTTTTAATAGATATATGGCAGTACAACAGAAGGGATATAAGTCTGCAGGTGGTAAAGCAAATATGTGCAATCCTCCCGCCCATAATGCGGCATGTTCACTGCATTTGCAGGGACAATACATACATGAATCAAATAAAAATTTAAAATACATGTTCAAAACATCTGCGGATTGTACGCTAACCACAGGCCACAAGGAATCTTTGACTTGAAGTTCCTTCAGATGGATTGGTCAAGCAATTTCACTTCAACAGAAAACATTCTTTAATTTTGAGCAATAAAGTAAAGTGGAGTAGTGGTCTCGACTAGATGAGATTGAGTAGTTTTAAAACTGAGGCGCGAATTTCTACGCATGAGTGTTTCCCGGAAAAACAATTTTGAAAAAAATGCATGAAATTGGCATTAGTTGTGCATGATACAAAATCTCCGTGCATATGTATGGGCATGATGTGCACAATATCATCCACATGTGGTAAAACGCCTTAGCACATATATGTACACTAGACTGGTCGTTAAAAATTAAATTTTCCGAGACGCCCGAGATCCGAATTTCGTAAAACTTTTTTTTGTGGTATAAAAACCACGATGGATTTTTTTTTAAAATCATAAGAACACGTGCCCCAAAATCATGGAAGTTGATTTTTTAATTAAATCGTAGATATAATATCTCATAAAATAAGCAAATTTCAAAAAAATGATTCGTTTTTGAAAGAAATTTAATTCTCTACAAAAAAGAGCCATGTCATTTTTTTCCTAAAACGTATAATTCTGATGATATTTTGAAGAAGAACTTGTAAATTTTCGTCGATCTAACATCAGCGGTTAAAATTTTTTGATGATAAAAATTGTTCGAAAAAATAATGAACAAGTAGAACTTTAGACGGACTAAAAATCTTTAAAATTAAATATCTCAAGAACACAAATTAATGCCTCTGTGTAAATTTCATATATTTTAAAGTAAGGTTAGAACTATATTTTAAAAATTGTTAAAATTTAATTAATTTTAAAATTTTTGTTAATGGAAATTGTTTGAAAAAATGAAGAGAAATTCGAGTTTCAGTCGTACTTAAATAAAATTAAATATCTCAAGAACAAGAATTTACGCCTCTTTGTAAATTTGATATATTTTAAAATAAGGATAGAACTATTTTCAGAAAAAAAATTAATTAAATTCCAATTGATCTTCAACCCTAGCGCCACATTTAAAGAAGTTTTTTTAATATTTTTATTTAAAAATTAATTATAAAAACAATAAATTAATTTTTTTTTGCAAACGACTAACTAATCATCTATCAAACAAAAAAAAGTTTGATGAAATCGATAACAATTTAATTTCAAAGTTACATCGGATTGGCAGAATTTTCATTTTTCATGCATGTTGTGGTGCCCCCTATGTCCAAACTGTGCACTTTAAAAACTTTTTCAAATAATTTGTATTTTATTTTGTCCATACTACTTATATGCCAAGTTTCAGGAAAATTAAAAATGGTCAAGTTTTCACAACTCTGTCTAGAACACGTTTTTCACCTTTTACGAGTTTGGAAGAATTTCGAGTTTTATTTTAAAGTATCATCAGAAATATACGTTTCACGAAAAAAATTGCTTGCCCCTTTTTTGTAGAGAATTAAATTTCCCTAAGAAATGATTATGTGACTTTTTTTTAATATGCATATTTTATATGATATTAACGATTTGATTAAAAAATTTGATTTGATTAAAACTTCGATTATTTTGCGGCACGTGTTCTTTTAATTTAAAAAAAAAACTACTCTTGTGGTTTTTCGACCACAAAGAATTTTTAGGATGTGTATCGAAAAATTTAATTTTTTATGACCAATCCAATGCACACACAAGAATGAAAAGGAGAACTTAGAATAAAAAAGTAGTTTTACATTTTACTAAATTTCTGATTTCGTTTATCTGTTTTTGAGAAAATATGACTTTTGTAATATTAAAATGGTGCATTTTATCTTATTTTCATTAAAAATTATGTGCAAAGGAATTTTTTTTGTGAAGGTAATGAAAACAAACAGGCACTTTGAATAATAAATTTTAGTGATTTAAAAAAATTATTATTTTTTTGTCATATTTTTTGTTTGTCTTGTTTAATGTCGGTTTACTTATATTTTTATTTTATTTTATATAAATTCTCAATAGTAATTTTTCGATTGAAGGTTTTAATTTTTCAATTCAATTCTTCAGTTTTTAACCCAGCTTCTTAACCCATCCCTTGACCCGTTGGCATCCGTAGCGTGCGCTGATACCTTGGATGAGTCGCATATGGCGGGTTGATGAACAAGTATAGGATCTATCCTACTTTTCATAAGGTTTTTGGACTTTTAATAAACCATATATAATATTAAACCGGAAAACTGAATCTATGACAAACAAATTACACTTGCAAATCTCTTATTTATGAATCACTTTGAATAATGTAAAGAAACTATCAATTAGCTAACAGAAAAATAATCTAGCAGTATAAAAATAAATCATCAAAAATTATACAAATCAAAATACAAAAACGCTTACATTAATTTAATTCTTGAAGGTTGTCTTCTTCCAAAACTAGTCCTGTGAACAAAAGTTGATTGTAGGCTGGTAATTACTAAACGTAATTTGATTAAAAGCATCAAGAAATGATAAAACCAAACTAGCTGTTAATTTGAAATATATCCCACGCTAATAATTATCTATATTTCAAATCTCAGCAATATCATAAACTTTTTAAGCCGCTTGCTGATTGACATCAAATTTATGAATATTAAGCGTCACCGTAACCGTTGAGTATAAAAAACGTGTTGAACGCTTTCGTTATTACTTCACCTAAATAACTATTTTCACGTTTTTGTATATGAACTTGTGATTTCTTTAGACTCTTTTTTTCATTTTCATTTTATTTATACTAAATGATTTATCAAACAATTCTCACTAAACTCATTACATAAAAAGACAAATATAATTTAATTAATAATTTTATTTTCTCTAATGAAAATTTACATTTTTTTATCATTATTTTTACCTAATGATATATTTGTTTTAATTTTATTTAAATACTAAACTTCGATTCAAATTTATGCACTAATCTTCGATCCAAACAATTTGATCGCTTACATACACATATTATAGGTTTCCTGTTTCCCTCTCCATGCTACTTTTTTTCAAATTAAACAATCATCTATGCATAACATGTTTTGCAATGTATTATTAATTGAAATTGTGTGACGTAACTAAATCGTCAACAAAATCACAGTAGTACAAACAAATGTCCCTATGCTTATTACAATTGAAGAGAATAAATTAATAAATTTTAGCGAATTTCTTTGAATATGAATACTACTATTTTAGAGAAAAAATTGAAAATAGTCTGTCGTTACAAATGTCTACAGATCTCAAAGCTACAATTGAGAGAGCCATAGACTTTAGCTTGGGGAGAGATTACCGCAGCAAAAATATTGCTATCTTGTTGGACATTTACCATTAGGTGCCATTACTATAACAATGCAAAATACGTAGAGTTTAAGTTAAAAATAAACATAAATTTACTTGATAATGGTAGTAAATTTCTAGATTCCAAGTTATGAGTGTATTGCTGGTAATTTGAAAGCCGACAAACTAGCTTTGATCTAAAGAGAAGTTGTTGTCTATCAGAGACGTAGGCTGAATTGGAGAGGATGCTCTAAGTACCAGTTTCCTAGACAGGTAATAAAGTGAAATAGATCCGTGTGGTCACTTAGTTATAAACTGGTGTTTGTTTTAAAATCTCGTCCTCTAATTTTTGAATTAATACAGATAGATTAATTTTAAGTTCTGAAATCGTTTCAAGAACTGCATATCAACAAAAAATTCGAAACAAATAGTGGATGAACGAAACCAACTGAATAATCTTTGTTCATCAAAATCATTTAATTTTTTTTAATTTTAAGTCTAGCAATATTAAATATTTTTTAATAATTAATGGAAAATGGTTATCATGGCAGACAACCGTCATTCAAAATTTAACATTGCAATAACAACATTTTTTTTTATTGTAAATAAAATTTATTTAAATTTATATATTTATGTAGATCCGAATTCCGTCCATGGTTATATTTCTTTGATAAAATTTTAATTAGTTTTGGATTATTTAGTTTGCTTTTAATACTGATTTTAGATTAAAATTTAATTCGTGTAAAATTAAATTTTATTATTATTTTAAAGAGAAATATTTTTGACAGGTTTTATAGGTATCGTTATCCTTTAGAATCTAGGTGATGAAGTTTAAAATAATATAAATTTAAAAACATTTATCATATTTTGTTTGATGGATTTACAATTATGTTTTTCGTTACAGGTTTCCATCGACTCACAAACGGACACATTATACTGGTGTAAAATTCTTCGAGCACCAACATTGCAAGACAAACATCATATAGTTGGATATGAACCTCTTCTAACAAAAGAAAGTTCGACGAAAAAACCATTAGTTCATCACATGACATTATTCGAATGTTCAATATCATCGTATCCTGGATCTGATCCAACATCATGGGAGTTATGGGTTAAAAGTAATGGTGCTATTTGTAACAGTGATCTTTTGTCTTTTGGAGATTGGGACTCATGTGTAACACCTGTAGCAATGTGGGGTGTTGGTGCGTCTGGACAATTCTTTCCGGATCATGTTGGAATTCCAATGGGAGGAAGAAATGGTGCCAAGTATTATATGCTTGAAATACACTATGATAACCCTAAATTTAAACGTGTCATCGATCATTCTGGCTTTCGAATACATTATTCTAGAAATCTTCGTTCAAACGATGCAGGAATGATGATAACTGGAGTTTCAATATCGGACACCCAAATGATTCCACCAGCACAAAAATTATATCGAAATGTTGGAATTTGTGGACCATCTTGCACTGGCGCTGTTTTTCCAGATAGTGGGATTAATATAATTTCGACCACATTACATTCACATGTCGCCGGACGAAAAATGAAACTTCGTCATATTCGTGATGGTGTAGAGTTGGATCGAATTGTAGAGGATGATAATTATGATTATGATTTCCAACAAGTTCGACAGTTAGAAAACGAGACATCAGTATTACCTGGAGATTATATCATAACAGATTGTGCTTATGAAACAACAGGAAGACGACGACCAACTTTAGGAGGATATTCAACAAAACAAGAAACTTGTTTATCATTTCTCACCTACTACCCAAAAATAGAATTGGCTGGCTGCTACAGTATGATTCCAGTGAAAGAATTTTTCGAGATATTCGGCGTTTTTCAATTTTATTCAATGAACATGACTGACGTTGAAAATTTGTTTTTATACGGCAATGGAAATATATTAGATTTTCAGCCTACAACTGTTTTTCCAAACTACCCATCTGGCGGTGAAATTGATGATGAAAATAATAAAAATGCTATTGAAGCGTTGAAAAATGCTAAACCGTTTAGTGTTGTCGAAGAGGATCGTTTATATCAGAAATCGATTTTAAGTAAATTGGTTATTTCTGATCCTGCAGAATTTCATGATCGAACATTTTTATCACATTTGGATCAGCTACCGTGGTTGGAACCATTATTTACCAGGCGTGTAGAACATAGTTTGTTGACTGGAAAACATATGACATTTTGTCGGGTTTCAAATAAATCGATATCAGTGGTAAGCAAGCATTCATGTTTTTTTAATAATTAGGCAATTCATTTTTATTAATATTCAAATCAAAGCATAAAGCTTTAGCACAACCGTAAAATCAAGACTGAGACATTGACAAAATTAAGGGGAGAAACACAGACAAAGACTTACACTAATGCAAAAACCATTATCATGTCAATACCTATCCCGATTCCAATAAGTTTAACGTTACCAATACCAATACCAATACCAATACCAATACCAATACCAATACCAATACCAATCCCAATCCCAATCCCAATACCAATCCCAATCCCAATCCCAATACCAATACCAATACCAATACCAATACCAATACCAATACCAATACCAATACCAATACCAATACCAATACCAATACCAATACCAATACCAATACCAATACCAATACCAATACCAATACCAATACCAATACCAATACCAATACCAATACCAATACCAATACCAATACCAATACCAATACCAATACCAATACCAATACCAATACCAATACCAATACCAATACCAATACCAATACCAATACCAATACCAATACCAATACCAATACCAATACCAATACCAATACCAATACCAATACCAATACCAATACCAATACCAATACCAATCCCAATACCAATACCAATACCAATACCAATGCCAATACCAATACCAATACCAATACCATTACCAATACCAATACCAATACCAGTAGCAATACTAATTAGAATTAGAGAGAAGCTGGAATTACATGTTGCATTTTTTTTAAATTTTAGGCTGCTGAAATATTTCGCTATCCAAACTTTTCAACATTAGTCAAACCCGCAAGCCTATGCCCATATCATATAATGATCGAAAATCTAACATCATCTGCAACCGGATCAGTAACAACTTCAACGCCTACAACATTTTTAAAATGGACCAAACTAAAAGAATTTCAAATTTTAAATTTAATTTTAATAATTTTATTGAACAAAATTACAATTAATTAATTAATTGAACAAAAAAAAATAATATAATTAATTCTTAAGTAATTTATTTAAATGATTTTTGTTTGTTTGTTTTGAATTTAATATAATTTTTTTATGATTTGTGAATTTATTTATTTAATATTTTTTGTGTATTTTGTGTAAATAAAATTGTGTGAAATCGAGAAAAAAAAAGTTGTAAGATTTAGTAAATAAAGTAAACATTAACGTTTGGAAACATCACGGCGGTGACATGTTTCTTAAACAATGTTTTCCTTCTACTAATTTAACTCCTTATTGTACTTAAAATAATATGCACGACTTAATTATTATAGGAATATTCTAATGTTGAAGATTTACTTTGCATTACAGTCATTTTTAGGTAAATTATTTTTAAATAACTAATATATTAATATAGGAACTCAAACTAATACCTCAATGATTTTTAATTCAAAAATTAACGTTGGTTACTGTATATTAAGTAGATGTTTATTGTATTTGATAAGATTTAGTAATAAATTTTTTAATTTAAATTAATGATTTTTTATTTCAATAAAATTGTTATGGTCGGTAAGCAAGTTTAAAAGGATTTCTATTTCATTTTTAGATAATATATTTCTTAGCTTTTGCACTCAGAGACACCTATTTGTTCAACTAGTACTTAATTGTGTCCATACTAAGTATTTCATAATCAAATTATTAGTCTCAGCTATATTCTTCTAACTTGTATTTGGCCCTCTGTTTTAGACTAGAAAAAGGTCTATATTTTAAAGCTTATTTTTTTATTTACTAAATCTTACATCAGATGTCACGCAAGTGTTAGCTATTGCAGAGACATTCTTTGAAATGTAACGTATGGTAAAAACAATAAATATTCAATACAAATAAAGTTTGGAAAAAGTTTTATATTTATCCAAGATCCAGCTACCATCATTTTGGTATAAAAATGCTTAATAACTATTATGGATGGTTTGGTTAATATGCTTGAAGGAGGTGTTCCGGATGATAGATTAATACATATTTTGTTGTTATTATTTAATTAGACATATGTATATGAATTATTGGGTGAAGTGAATAAAAATAAGTATTTACTTAAAAGTATTACCTTTTAAGTATAAGGTAATACTTTTAAGTATAAGTATTTACTCACGTTTCTGTGAATAATAGAAACCTTTTACTTAAAAGTATAAACTGGAAAATTTATAAGGTAATACTTATTAGCATTTACTAATGCTTAAGGTAATACTTAAAATAGTTTTATTTGATAATTGAAACGTTTTATCAGAATAACGGATCACAATGAAAGGGTTTTTGAGCTTCTATAGATAAATTTTAAAACCGTTTCTATATTTTTGGTTATGTATTTTGTACAATATAGTACTATATGAGGGCAGAATAATAACCCTTGCATCACGAATCTGAATGTTTAAAGCAGCAGCGCAAACGAGTGTTGCCGATTTATAAAACCGGAATGTAAGTAAATGTACTTAATTCGAGTTCACATTAAAGTTTCCGATCAAAATAGAAAAAAAAATAGTATATTGTACAACTCGTATACAACTCGTACAACTTGTACAGCAACATTTTGTCAACGAGCAGATATCCATTGAAATACATGTGTTGCGAGTATTAAAGGCTAAAACATTAGCATCAGCGAGTGAATTTAATTATTAAAAGTGTTTATTATTAATCAGTAAGAGTTTCACGATCAAGTTTATACTAAACATTCAAACAATATCAATTAATTTTCGAATAATATTTAAAATGAAAGATTTATCTTGATTAAAATAGATAAAAATATTGCGACGCTGATGCATAGGCAAACTTCACCATACAGCTCTGGTAAGAAAACGTTCTGAATATATGGTAAGCTAATATCCATCAAATACTTAAATTAATAGCTAATCAATGTTATAGATTTCGCACAGTTCTAATTATAAAAAACATTAAAAAAAGCTGTAGTATTTTATCTAGAGAAGGTGATTATTCGACTTCTTTAGGTGTCGAAATAGTAAATTTTCAAAATAACCGGTTAACCGACAGGAAAAAAATTAAATGAAAATTATGTTTGTAAATCACAAATAATTTTTTAAAAGAAGTGTTTCTTTATGACCAATCACTTCATTTAAAACATACCAAAATAAACAGAAAATAAAAAGTCCCTGATATTCGATAGAAATCTGATATCCGATAGAAATCCGGCATGATATCTGATAGAAATAGGTAGATTTCAGAATCAGACAGTTGTGTGTACACGTAGAATCAGATGTGCGCATGGGTGATTTTCCAAAAACCTAACATTTTCAAACCACAAATTCTTTAAAAAACAAAATGCTTTAAAAAATCTAAAAAATTCACACTCACTCTTTATGAGAAACTTGATGGGAAAAATAAAGGAAACATCAAACAATCACTTTAATCATGCTAAGTATCTGAAACCAAGGGGTTAACATTTCGGGCACAGAGAGTGACAGGTGGTGCCAGGAGAGTGACCAAATCAGTTACATCAAGGGTTATAGAAAATTTAACAACAGTAAAAACATTAACTGAAGAATAAACAAAAAGTATGTTTATTGCTTGACAAAACAAAATTGATATTTTACATTAGAAAAAAATAAAATAATATTTAAAAATTGTCATTGAAACTACATGAACACTACATGAAAAATCATCACCATTTACTGGGAACACAGTACCTAACCTGGGTATTTGGTAAACCTAAGTAATTTGATCAGAAAAGCAATCTAATCAACTCAATTTATTACCAGAGTTTGACAAATGTCACCCTCCTGGTTATTAAAAGTCACTCTCTTGACCAGGAAATGCCAGGAGAGTGATGTTTTGCCTGCCAGAAGTGTGACATTTTCCTTAATTAAGACCTGCTATACACAGACCTAGAGTCAAATTTTGGGTTGAGAGTGTATACTAGTTGTTCTCATCACTTAATTGCACAAAATAAGAGGTATTATTTTTAGAAAATGTTTTTATATATAACATAAACGTTGTACAGGAGAATGACAGAAAAAAATGTTCCATACCTCAGTTTGAAACTTCAAAACTATAACAAGAACACCAGGTGAATTAGATCTTCAAAGCATTGTATGTATCCAACAAAATGGTGGGAATAAACAGTGTTGCCATACAGCATGCTAAACATTTCCTCTTTTTCCCTAAAATTATTGAAAAATTCGCTAGGCCAGGAGAATGACAAGAAAACCTTGGGGCAAAATATAAAGTGATGTACCTAGATAAGTCAAATGATTAAATGGATTTAAAAAATATTAATTTACACCTTTAAGTATATATAGTTAAGTTGACTAATACTAATTTAATTTGTGAAATGTTGATGATTTTTTATATGCATAGGAGAAATTCTTTCATAAAATTTAAAAAAAAAACATGTTTCTATATCAAGCCTTTTTTGTGCTATTCTTCTCGGACATGGTATTGTTAGGTTTTTGGAGAAGCACCCGCATATATGAAGTGAAACTTTTTGACGTTTAAAAATTTAAATTCATATTCTATTTAAACATTTTGATAAAGGTTAAAATTAAGTGTATAAAGACATACGATACAATTCTGAAATTCATACTATTTTCAACGTGGTTGTTTATATTTTATTCGCACAGATACTGAATTATATTATGTTTACATTCAATTCAGAAGGTTGTTCTCAAAAATCTACAAATTAACAAATACATTAATCTATATTTTTAACAAATTAACAAAACTGATCACTCAATGGACGAATAATAGTTTTCCAAAAAATCCTATAAAAGACATAAAGGAAGTAAATAGAGTTATAACTACCATGCGTACTCATATATTTTTAGTAGTTTTTTTACCAGTGAATACGAAAATTGGTCGTTGTGTGCATCATCTATTCAGTATCTCAAATTAAAATATTAATAAATATTGCGACGCTGATGCATAGGCTGACTTCACCATAACTCTGGAAACATAGTGTTCTGGATATATAATGAGCTAATATCCATCAAACACTTTAATTAAAAGCTAACCAATGTTGTAGATTTCACGTCGTTCTAATTATAAAAAAATTAAAGAGAGCAGTAGTATCCCAACAAACAAAAATTCTGTTGTACGAGAAAAAGTAAAAAAAATTTTACCGGAAGTCACAAACCGGAAGTTAATCCAATTCGATTATCAGATACAGATGTAATTAAGCTTCCAAAAAACAGGAGCTCGGTGGACCGCTACCACTTTGTTCACTATCGCTAAAAAACTAATCAGTTCCTTGCTTAGATTATAAAATACACAGGATAAGTAATCTCTTTTTAAGTTGAAGTTATTTTGATTTACATAAAGTAGTGTGCGATTTTAACGTGAATGTATTTGCACTGAAAAAACACAGTAGCCTAGAAATTTAAATATCATCGAGGTTTTCCCTTGCTTGACCAAATATGCTTACAAAATAACAGACTTATGAAGAAATTTTGTATTTAACATTTTTACCGATTGGAGAAGGACCAACCTTATTCAATTTTATTTTATGTTTGTCAAAAGTATTTCGATTAAAATAAAACTGATAATATTAAAACTGAAAATTTGATCCTAACTAAAATTTTATCATGTACGCTTTGGTTTTGTTTTCATTTAAACTAAATTTAAAATGAAATGGATATTGTTTATATGGTTTACTGTTTCATATATTATTTGGCAGTTACTTCTTTCTGGCAATAGAAGAATAATAATATATTTTTTTTCTATAAATGGAAAGAGATAAAAATGCTGCATGGGACCCTGTATTTTTGTGTTTATTTTTACAGGAGCCTTTTCTTTTGTGAAAATTATTTTCAATGCAAAATTTGAATTTATAAAATAGCTTCAATTTTTTTTTATAGTTTTATAGTGTAGATACACAAATATTACTTATCCTGTATATTTTATAATCTAAGGTTATTACATTTTTGTGAATATATATGATTGCTATAGCTGTAGTTTGATTGTTATTGGCATAAAAAATGTTGTGTTATGATTGTGTGCGAGTTACAATTTTATGGTATAATGTAAGTAATGAATGATGTAAAAATAGAGATTATTTGTTTTCCATTTAGACTTGGGCATTTTAGTTCAATTAAAGGATCGAACGAACTAGTTCGATTTGTATTCATGAACTAGTTCGTTTTTTTAGTTCATTAGTTCACGAAAATATTAAAAAAACCATGTTTTAGTTTTTACATACCTAAACATTTAATATAATTTTGAGATTTAGATTCAACTTTTTCAATAAAATTACCAATTACTACTACTAAATTGTGAAATTGTTTGATAAATTAATTAATTAATCGATTATTTCATTTCACGAAAAAAAGTTTATTTGAACTAATGAACTAGGATCGAAAAAGTAAATGAACTAGTTCGTTCGATCTGAGTTTGGGATCGAATTTTTGAACTACTTCGTTCACGAACGGCACAAGTCTATTTCCATTTCACTTCTAAATTATAATTCTTATAGTTCAGACGTTCTTTTTTGGTGTTCTTAGTAATTTATGCGATTTTAATATTGACGATTTTTGCTTTTCTCCTGGTTATTCTTCTGATTATACATTTTATATTGACGACTTCTGCTCTTTCCTTGGCTATTCTTCTGATTATTCACTTTTATATTAATATTATATAAATTATATTATTCAATTTTTTAGGAAACTGAAGTATTTATAGTCAAAAATGATGGTATTCTCAAATTGAAGAGAAGAGTGCTTAAACTTAGTGATAAACAACATCATCCTAAAAATATAAGAACTGTTACAAATATATTGAAAAATAACAATTATCCTTATGGTGTAATTAATAATGCAATTATGTTTGCCTTAAATGAAATAGAAACGTTAACAAACCAAACTTGTTCGGAAAATTTACCTATTACAACAACAACATTTTTTAATGGATTAAAATATATTCCACAATTGTCTGAAAAAATTAAATCAATTGCTAAAAATTATAATATCAACATTGCTTTGGAACCAATAAATAAGATAAAGAAAGTTTTCACACAAACTAAAGATTTATTGAATATATGGGATAAATCATGTGTTGTTTATAAAATTAATTGCAATCCTCCTTGTAATAAATGTTATATTGGTCAAACCAGCAAGAAATTATTATTTAGAACAAAACAGCATATTAATGACTACCACAACATAATTATTGATAATTCCCAAAATCCAAATATTAAAAAGCAAATTAAAAACAAATCATTTAACCTTGAACAGTTAAAATTTACTGAAAGAAATTCAACTGATAAACATGGGCAAACTTCCTTAGTTTCTCATGGTTTGGAAAAATTTAAGGAAGGTGATGTTGATCATTTTAATTTTGAATCTGTAGAAGTTTTACTAACGGAACAAAATAAATTTAAAAGAGAATTTTTGGAGTCAACCGAAATCTTAAAATACGATAGTAGTATAAATATCAAAACGGATTTGAGGAAGATTAGTGATATTTATTTTCCTATTTTAAAAAAACATTTTTGTAAAAATTAATATCAACCTTGTTAAAATTGTATTGCATTATCAACTCTTCTTTTTATTTTTGTAAACAAAACAATTTTTTCTGTCATTTGTAGTTTATAGAAATCTTTTCTTTTCAAAAAAAGTTTTATTGACATCCACAATTTTTGAGAAAGTAGAAGAAAAACCATTTAATTTATATAATTTTTTAATATTTTAAATTTTTTCATTGAGTTCATTTTTGTATTAATTTTTGAAGAGTTTTTTGAAGTTATTTATATAACTTTTATTTGTTTTTTGTAAGATTCTTTCAAATATTTGTTTAAATTTTGTAATATGTTTTTAAATGTTGTTGTTTGTTTTAGAATCCCTGAGGATGACTGTTATTAGCAGTCGAAATATAGGATTTATTTAACAAATAAAATTTGTTTTAAATAATTTGAGAATACCATCATTTTTGACTATAAATACTTCAGTTTCCTAAAAAATTGAATAATATTATTAAAAGTCGAATAGATATTAAATTGATTATATCTTTATAATCAAAATTTGAATAAATTATATTATATATTTATAAATAAATATCAAACTTTACAAAAAGTTTAAATTTATATTCATCGTTATTTAACTATGAATCCTCATCGTGATCGAGACACTGGAAGAAAATGGGCTTCGGGTGCCGAAAAAAAAGAAATAAGAAAAAACATACAGATATGTTAAAGAAAATTAAACCATTAAACCATTTTGAATATATCATCAGGTACTAATACAATTTTTGATGCAGGTGCTAGTACTTCGCAAGATGTTTCAGAAAAATTGGTAGATATTTTACCTGACCAGTCTGAAACATCTTTAGGGTCTTTATCTTTTGTTGTTTCGAATTCTGAAGTTTTTGCTGTCCTATTACCGGACACCCATGAAAAAGATTTTGAAATGAATTTCTCTCAAGAGTCTTCGTTAGCTTCCAATGATATGTTTTAGCTTCAAATCCCAAATTGCATGAAGCACAACAAGACATAACTGATGTGGTTATTGTTTCCGACGACCCAGCGTTATGGCCCATTTCGTTTAATGAACGAGAAAGAGTCGATATTGTTAAAAAAGGACCGACTCAGGTTAAACAAATAAATTTTAAAGCCGATAAATCGGGTCGCAGATTCAATACTAGTTTCTACACGAGAGTTGCTAACGGTGAAGAAGTTTCTAGAAGCTGGCTAGTGTATTCTATATAAAATAATTCGGTATTTTGCTTTTGTTGCAAAATTTTTTCTACCCGAAAAATATGTTTATCGTCGACTGAAGGTTATTCAGATTGGAAAAATATAGGTTACAGCTTAAAACAACATGATAAATCTCAGGATCACATTAGCTGTATGCAAAAATGGATGAATATGCTATAGTGCCAATGTAGGCTGAAAGATCATTACCTTTTCGTGGACACCGTGAGCAACTTTATCAGCCTAATAATGGACACTTCTTGGCACAAGTAGAACTTATTGCAAAATTTGATCCAGTTATGTCAGAGCATCTCAAACGAATAAAAAATAAAGAATGCTTTGACACTTATCTTGGAAAAGATGTGCAGAATGAAATAATTGGACTTATATCGAGAAGAATACTGAAAACTATCGTATCTTCTGTACAGTCATCAAAATATTTTTCTGTTATCATGGATTGCACTCCTGATGTAAGTCATAAGGAACAGCTTTCAATCCCTTTGAGATGCGTTAAAATTAATCAGGAAGAAGTACAAATTGAAGAATTTTTTTGTGGTTTTTTTCACATAACTGATAGCACTGGTTCAGGTTTAGTTGAAATTTTTTTAAATTTATTAGCTGAGTATAATTTGGATCTAATGAATTGTCGCGGGCAGTCGTATGATAATGGTGCTAACATGCGAGGGCAATACAAAGGGGTTCCAGCTTTAATCAAAGAAAAAAATCCCAGAGCTCTTTACGTTCCATGGGCTAACCACACATTTAATCTAATGGTATGTGATGCTGCGAAATCAGTATCAAGTGCAATTAACTTTTTTGGTACTGTTCAACGAACTTTTACATTTTTTGCTGCATCAACCGTTCGATGGGACATGCTGCAAAGTGTTTGTAAAATGACTGTTAAATCATTATCAGATACGCGTTGGGAAAGCCGTATAAATAGTATAAAAGTTGTAAAAGATAATTTGGTTCAAATTATAGAAGCTTTATACAAAGTTGCAGATTCAAGTTCAATTGGAGTTGCTGTTTCTGAAGCTGATGGTCTTGCGAATGAGATATCCTCATATCAGTTTACACTTTCACTTACAATTTAGCATGATATATTGTATGAAATTAACAAAGTAAGTAAAGTTATGCAGAATCCCTCGGCAGATATTTCTATTATGATAAAATTGGTGGAAACTACGAACAAATTTTTAGAATCATTCAGAAGTGATGAATCATTTGAAGCGATTATTAAAAAATCTGAAGAAATAGCTATAAAATTAGGTATTGAGCCAGTATTCCCTCAAGTGCGACTTAGCCGAAAACGACGTTTTTTTTAATATGAAGGAACTGATACACCTCTAAATGGAAAGTCTAAATATAAAGTAGATTTTTTTAATGCAATAATTGATGTTGCATTAGTAAGCTTAAATGAAAGATTCAAAATGCTTGATTCATACAACAAAATATTTGGTTTTTTAACCCGTACCGAAAAAATGCGAAGTTTAGATGCAAATGAATTGTTGAATGATTGTAAAAATTTAGAAATATCACTGAGAAACCCTGGTACAGAAGAATCGGACTTGAACCATGAAGAGATATACTCGGAAATAAATACATTTTTAAGAATGGAAGCTTCGGCGGAATCGAAAGATGCACCGGAAATTTTGAAGTATATTACGGCAAATTCTTTAATTGAAACTTTTCCAAATTTATTTATTGCTCTACGAATTTTACTAACTTCCCCTATTTCAGCGGCAAGCGCAGAGAGATCATTTTCCAAATTAAAACTCATAAAAAACTACTTACGTTCCACTATGGGTCAAGACCGCTTATCTGCATTAGCTTTAATTTCCATTGAAAATAACATAAGTCGGTCCTTGGACTGTTCTGATTTAATTAATGAGTTTGCGTCTTTAAAAGTCCGAAAGGTTAAGTTTTAAGTCAATGTAATCGATCCTCCTAAAATCTGCGAAAAAAATAAATGGTACCGCATTTTGAGTAGTCTTATTAGTGCATCTTCACCCAAAATAAAAAAAATACTTTATGTACATTTAAAACCTATGTGCGTTTTTTGTTTCGTTACGTTCTAATAAATATCCAAAACACAATAGAACACAAGAATTAAAAACTCAACTAATATAATAGAAAACTTGCCTATGGCCTCGCATATGGTAAATCCGCCACTGCTTATACGGGTTTATTAACCAGGTGCTATTCCATATCCACCGTCCTTCAGTAAACATGCCTTAGCTTTGAATCGTGAAGTTGATCGACACACTTCTCTAAGTTTCCATATTCTACTATCATGGGTAATTTCTGGCCATTGGGCGCCGATACCAGTAAATTTTTCATCCGAATTACAAGTTGCTTCTATATTTAAGCTACGCTACCCTTTTCTGTTTACATAGCAATCACCAAATTGTTGAGATTTCATTATTTCAACATGGGTACAATCCAATGCATCAATTACAGTAGGAATTTCAAAATGCTGTGGCCATTTTGTTGCAGCTTCTTCTATTTCTGCTATTGTATTAGGAAACTTAATCCATTCATGTGATTTTTCCTAAATCCAGTCAGCTACAAATGAAATTGTCTTACAAACTGTAGTTCGATTTACTCCGCTGTCCTCAGGATCACTTAAATAGCGCCTAAAAATTACCATTTTTTGAAAAGAACTTATTTTTCCACCTCTTTTTGCGTTATTTTCACCCTAAAAATAATCGGCCATAAACTGTACACTCTTGGTATTAAATCGCAAAAGTTGTTTACTTCGGGCTTAATCTATTTCTTGGTGCTCTAAATAAATTTTTCTTTTCCGAAGATTAATAAAAGCAGTCATTTTTTTGTGAAAAGTAAACAATAATAAAATTCAAGTTGCGTTATATGCTACCTTAAAAAAAATAAGCATTTACTTAAAAAGTAAAAGTATTTGCTTTTTTTATTCACATATTTTTAAGTATTTACTAGAAAATTTATAAGTTTTTACTTAATTTACAAGCATTTGCTTATTCTTTAAGTATTTACTTTTTATCAAGTAAATGCTAAAATTTTATTCACTCGATTATAAGTAAATACTTAAAAAACAACAAGTTAAAGCATTTACTTATTTTTATTCACTTCACCCATTGTCTTCTTAATAAATAAAAACTCAAGTTTTTTTTATGGAAATGGTCATATTATTTCATAATTTCACAAAAAAAAATAAAAAATTGGATGGAATTTTATACAGTTTTGTATATACTGAAACTTTTTAAATCAAAGTAACCATTATAAAATATAACCAAAAAATAAATGTTTTGTTTAACCGTTTGGTTGCTTTGATTTTGTATCATAACAAAACCCCCGATAATAGCCGTGTTCGATTTGACTGAAACAACTGAAGCAACTGAAAAATTAAATGCAATTGTTGTTGTTTTTTCAGTTGTTTCAGTCAAATCGAACGCACCTATTATATCATAGCCAATTCACGCCATTTGTAATAAACATTGCCATATGCAAAAAATTGGATTAGTGTTTTTGATTAAATATTTTTGAATGTTTTTTATATAGACCTTTTTCCCGAAAAAAACTTGACGTTTGTGATCAGCTGATTTGGATTTCGAAATCTTTAAAAATTCTTATTTCTTGCAAATCAAGATTGTTTTGCGTTGTCTTTAAATTGTTTTTACTATATTTGCATTATTATTATTTTTGCAGTAAATTTTAATACATAATTACAGATTTGTAATTATCATTTGACAGGTTACATGCAGCAATCCTGGCAGCAATACAACGATTTGAAGTTTAAAGTTTAAAATGAAGTTTAAAATTTTTCCAGATGGCGTTATAAGCGGTATGGCGATTTTTTGAATTTTTTTTATAATGAGTTTTAATATCAAAATGGCGCTACAAGTTCACGATTTTTACTGTGCTAAAAAATGAAGAAGGCTTCTATATCGGAGGTTTTGATCATAATCTTATTAATAAACGGTTTGAAAAAGAAGTTTTCGGTGAAACTAATTAAAGTAAGATTCTATCGCAGCACCTGTATCTAGATTCTGGTTGTATGGAATTATTTCGTGGAATGAGATTTCGTACTAAATGAGATTTTTGCATTCCGGTTCAGTGGAATGAGAAAATAAATTCCGTGTTTGTGGGATGAACTGTCAAATTATCTCGTCAACGAATTTAATGATGGAATGATATTATTTGCTTTGAAAATTATTATAGAAGCACAAAAATGTAGAAAAAAAATGTAAATGTAAATGTGATTTGTACAGAGTACTATTATTTGCAAAACTATGGGGTAATGGTGAACGGTTTTTATTTATATCAACATTTAACTAAAAACTATTAACATCTCAACATATTTAAAATAAAATTTTACCAGATACCAAGAAAATATTAGCTAATTTATTAATTAGTTTAGTATTGGCATACAACGATTGTTCATAGTTTTGAATAATTTTAACGTATTGTATCTTAATCAAAAACGATCAGATAAGAATCGTAACAATATTAAATATTATTCATACAACAGCAAAAAAAAATAATTCTAAAACTAGTTATCTATGATTCATCCAATTCAAAATCCGGTTGAACACTGTGAATGTTGACACTGATCAACTTTAAGTTTCAGAAAAAATATAGAAGTCTATCCTTATCCAAAGTTTAGTCACAAGTCAGTGGATTTTTTTTCAAACCTCAAACTTCTAAAAAATGTGGTTAAAGTAGCATAACAAAATTAACTAAAATTATTGACACTTAGATACCACAGATTGATATTCGATTTACCACTTTTGGAATTAAATGACCAATTTAATTAAAGTTAATTTTATGTTATAACAAATTATTTATTATTACGGATAAAAAGTAAATAAACTGACAGATGAATTCCATTTTCAAAAATTTGTACTAGTTTAGAACTTGTACTAAAAACGATATTTGGAAAAGAGAACGAAAATATCAATTAGTGGAATGGAATTATTTAGTGAGAAATCAAAATTCGAGAAAAAAAATAAATCCATTCCACTTCATTTTTTCTCACAGAACCAGAATCGAGGTACTGATGGTCAATCCCGTACACCAAAAATTGATGAATTTCGTGGTAATACGATATTAGCTTTTATCCTAAAGATTTCATTAATTAGCGAGTTTCATTAATCATTGCTGAACGAGTTTAAAATCGAACAATTTGTATTTATGAGCAATTTCACGCAAGTTCAGCAAATTTTTGGGAAATTTTGACTTGCCCCCTTTTAATTTTGATTACTTTTTGTTTATAGATAGTCTTTCATAAATAAACAGTAGGGTCTACGTCGGACCAGACGGTGGAAGTTATACTTCTTTGGCCATTCGCTCGCATACACGCACACAGACAGACAGATAGGATACATTAAAAAAAAATAACTAAAAAAAAAACAAAAATATTATTCAAAAAAAAAAATGAAAACAAAATATTATTAAAAACAAAATATTATTCAAAAGAAAAAAATATTATACAAAAAAAAAAAAATATTATTCAAAAAAAAATATAAAAAAAAACATATTATTCAAAAAATAAATAAAAAAAAACATTATTCAAAAAAAAAAAGTTATTATTCAAAAAGTATAAGAACGTATAATCGTCGATTTTTCTTATAGACTAAGAGACGGCGATGGCCAGACCTTCGTTATTTTATAAAAGCTTAAAGTTTCTCTGCGCATACCCCCTACTCAGGTAGGAACGATTTGCGACGTATGAAGTTTGGATCATGGTGGCTTTGGCAGGGAGCAGGTAACAAAGGGGCCTTCAAAGTTTCGTGAAAGTATAAAAGGTAATTTTTTTATATATTCTTCGGGGTAGTATTAGAAGTCACGTCACCCATTGCCAGACACTTACTATCGTGGTTACCCCCTGCCAGACACCCTTAAACATTATCAATTTGTTAAAGTTTAAGGGTGTCTGCCAGGGGGTTACCACGATAGTAAGTGTCTGCCAGGGGGTTACCACGATAGTAAGTGTCTGGCAATGGGTGACGTGACCTCTAATACTATCCCGAAGAATAAATAAAAAAATTACATTTTATACTTTCACGAAACTTTGAAGGCCCCTTTGTTACCTGCTCCCTGCCAAAGCCACTATGATCCAAACTTCATACGTCGCTAATCGTTCTTACCTGAGTAGGGGTATGCGCAGAGAAATTTCAGCTTTTATAAAATGACGAAGGTCTGGCCGTCGCGGGCTCTCGGTCTATTAGTTTTCTTAGTCAAAAAAATAAAAAAAAAAATATTGTCCAAACAGAAAAATAGTACATTATATAACAAGGTTGAGAAGTAGGCTATTATTGACCGAGAACTTTTAGATCCTGAGGCGCGTAGCGCCGAGGGATATAATGTTCGAGGTCTATATTAGTCTTCTCAACCGAGGTATATATAGAATTTTTTTAACTACTAACACTAATTATCATATTTGCTTTCATTAGATATTTATATTAGTCATTTTCCATTTCATTTTTTAAATATCTTAAAATATCAAGTAGCCTAGAAGTTTAGTTTCATACAAATAAAACGAAACAAAGCAATGCAATTACTATTTGTTTGTGTTTTTTTGTTCCTTTCAATCAAAAATAAAAGAAAATTTGTCATTATTAACCTAGGTAATTGTTTGTTATTATTATTGACCTAGCTTGAGAAAAATTACTTCTCATTGGGGCATTCGAGTAAATAATGACGATTTCTCAAGTTAGTAGTTAAAAAAAAATATTATTCAAAAAAAAAATATTAAATAAATAGAAAAAAATATTATTCAGAAAACTAATAATTATTAATTACTAGAAGGTACCAGCACGGCGATGCCCGTGCTTCCCAGATAAAGTGGTTGAATACTGTTTTTTTTGAGTAAATTCTGCTATAGTTTTTTTAATGCCATTTAACTTAACTTATTTTATTAGTAATACAATAAAAAGTTTGAAAAAAATGTAATGGTATCATTTTACAGTCAGCAAAAGCCATTAAGTAAATGTCTCTAAAGCTATAGATAAATTTACATATTAAATGTATGTTAAAATTAAAACACATTGACAGACAAATAATAATTAAATAATTTTTATAAATGTAGATGGCAAAAGATTAAGGTTAGAAAAAAGTTAATATTTTATTCCAAAGATTTAATTCAAATAATTCAATGTGTCAGGAACAATTAGGTGAGCGTAAATATATTTGTTTATTGGATGTCACAATTGTCAATTACTTACTCCGAAACCACCGTACTCGTCATACAAAATAGGTACACTGGTTCATTGCTATTGGTTTAGCGTCCTATTTCATGTAGACTTATAATCATTTATCAATCCAGAAATTTTGCTGTTCTGAAGAGGGTCGTATTGCAATTTGCAAATATATTTTACCGATTGTCTGCAATACTCTACTACACTGATGCATACGCCGGCCGGTTACAGAATACAACCATTTTTAGTGAATATTTTCGTTTAATGGGTTTTATCGCTTTATGGTCATCGTCTCATTCCTTCCCACAACTTAAAACAAAAATTGGAAAAAACAATAATAAGATTAATTTCATTTGTAAATTCAGACTTATATATTATTATTAAAACAGTCAAATCACACCATTTGTTAACATATTTGCATATATTTTATAGATCCCTTGCAATAACAATAATAGTTTTGAAAGTAATGGAGAAGCATATTTCACTCAATAATTAAAACACTTTAAACCTGCTTTGATATTGTTCATAATCTTTTTCTTCGGTACTAAGGTTCCAATGCAAATTCTTGGATCATCAATGTTTCTAAGAAAAGGAAAAGAAACGTCAATTTCCAATTTTTGGAACATGTGAGGGCAGTTCTGCTAATGGAAGCAGGTTTGTTTAATCATATATAAGCAATGTTTATATGTATCGTATTGGTGCTAATGCATAGAAATATGTACATATTTTATATAACTGCAAACCATAAGAACATATTTGTTGTAAATTAGAAATATGTATTTGTTAAAAAATAATTTAACATAATTTTCATATAAATGTACATATTTGTTTGTCACATTATACATTAACTATTCATTTTAATGATAATTCCGAAAAATGAAAAAAAAAAATTGATCAAAGATAACTAAGAGAAATGTTTTATTATTATAGAATATGATTGATTTAGTAATTTCGTCTTTATTACCATACAGCATAAGGTTGATTTACAAATTTCGTCTTTATTAACATAACGCATAAAGGTTAAAATATAACTTTAAAAAGCGTGACGCGGTTTCTCGACCAACACCCCATCAAAATGTTTACAACGAGCGTAAAGAAGTATAACTTCAAAAATACAAGTTCTCTTAGAATTTTTTTTTTCGACCAGGGGTCTTCACAGGGTGCCCCTCAATTTTTCGCTATTTTGTGATGTGAGTGCGTTTAATTTGTTGACTATTCCACCAAGAAATGTGGAATCGGAACGGGCTTTTTTAACCTTCGAAAATATGATTTCCAAATTAACAAAAAGGTTTGACGATAAT
This sequence comes from Diogma glabrata, assembly GCA_963693315.1. Taxonomy (NCBI): domain Eukaryota; kingdom Metazoa; phylum Arthropoda; class Insecta; order Diptera; family Cylindrotomidae; genus Diogma; species Diogma glabrata. The sequence goes on along the minus strand of OY856187.1, from coordinate 24,005,745 downwards.
TCAGTTTGACAAATTATGTTTTCTAAAATCTATTTCTTAAATCATTCGACAGTGTATGGTACTGGTTTTTCTTTATGTAATATTATTAAAGTTTAATTTTGGTTCTTCAATTTTTATTTTTTTAAGCAGTTGAATTAGTAAGTTAATGTTTTATATGTTTATTCTTTTCGACACTAAAAAATAAATAATGTGTTTTTTTTATTTGAAAATTGTGTTTTTCTTAATTATTTATGGTTTTCCATACAAATTTTAAATCTCGGGATTTAAAATTTATGAATCCTACAGTCCCGGGATTCATAAAACACCACGGGATTGCAATCCGTAGCTCCAATAATCAAGTTTTCTCATCATCAGTTACATTATAAAGTAAATCGATCCCTATAAGGAAGTGAGAAGTGAGACAAACATTTGTATAATAAGTGCTGCAAGAGTTTTGTAAATCGAATATGTGGTTCCGGTGTTATTAAGCGTACATACACAACATTTTATTTTGTTTTTCAGAACACTTTAAAGTTTAAGGTTTAAAGTTTAAACCTCGAATTTAATGCTTCGATCTTACTGCACCAAAGTAAATTATGATTTTCCATAAAAAAAATCTTTAATACCGGAACAAAATTGAAAATAATTTTTTTGCAATTACATAATTGAATTAATGAAAAATAAATTGAAAATTATTTTTCTTTTATAGTTTTTAATAGTTTTGTTCATGAAATAAGTCTAAAAGAGAACTAACTTAATAGTAAGAAGTACTATAATGCTTAGAATTCTTTTAAATAGTTTTAATTATGAAAATTAATTAAATAAAATGACGATTTTGTTGTATGTACGGTTGAAGTTCGAAAATAGTATCACTCTACGGTTTTTATTGTGTGAACAACATTTGTTCTTAATATCATATATCATGAAATTGTATCTGGCTTTCCATAAAAAAAAAATAAATATATACTTCGAATCTCCACAGTTGCATAAAACAAAACCATTTAATTTCAATTTAAACAAAAAAAAATCACACCTAGAACCAGAACAATGTCTAATAGGTGTGGTATAAAAATTAGAATCAAAAATATTCAATTAAAATTCACTTGAACAAAAAACCATTATCATTACAATTATCGTAATAACTATTACAATTTCACTATGGTTAGAATGTGTCTTTCTATGTTGTGTTCGGTTTAAGTTTAAAATATTTCGAGAGCAAAAAACAACAATAACAAGCAATAAAAATAGTTAAAACTCTATGGTAGTTTCAGAATTGTATGAAAATTAAAATAATTTTAGATTATATTTGAGATAAATTTTTGTGTTTTTTGGGATGATATTGTTAGCGGTGAATTTTAAGGATTGTGGTTACGGATTTGGTGCAAATAAATCTTTTTGACTTTTCAACTAAAAGATTTTAGATAATTTTTTAATATTTTCATTTTGAGATTAAGTATTTTCATCTCATTGAATTCTGAAAAAATGCAAAGAGAGCCTACATGAAATTGTTTGTTTTGAAACGAAATATATATTTTAGATTAAAACTGTTAATTTTGAGATATATCCAATTGGTTTTAAACATATTAAAAAGCGACCGAAACCAACACAGGCGTTGGTTAAAAACCCCTTTCCGAGAGGAGCCGAGTCAAAAGCTATCCCTCTTTCATTACTTACCTCTCGAGTAAGTTGGGAGAATGTTAGTGAACACGAGCTACTTCCTCGTTAGAAACGTTTACAAGAAAACCCTCTTCCATATTAAAGCCATCGCAACCACCACGTTCATTTCCACCACCAGTTACGAATGTTGATGAAAATGCAGAGGATTCTGCCCTCCCTCCTGTGTCTGGGACTGTACCAGTTCAGATTCTTCCGTCACTCAACAGACGATGGTAGCATTTATAAGGGCTTGTGATACTAATATCCTGAGCATGATAACTCAAGAAATAGCTCAATTTTCATTATCATTGTGATCCAGCACCACCATCTCTCCATCCATCAAATAACCAGTCATCTTTGATGACAACTGGCTAACCTAGCTCCCAGCTTATTCCACCAGCAAATGAACAATTGTATCAAACTTTTGGGCAGCCTTGATAAACAATGCTTGATAAACAAGCGTCTCCAGTACTCCATCCACACGGGCACAATATTTCGTCAGTCCCTCCCCCTTTTATGTTCCAGCGTGAGTTGTACCCCCCGAAAACTATGCCGCTTTTAGAAAACCTTCATTTTCCACCACCATGGAACAGTAGAACGACTTCCACTGAAAAAGCGGTCCACTACTATTCCGAATTGGAATGTAGATTTTACCGGTCAACCTGATTATCTGGAAGTAGAAGAATTTATTTATCGAATTTGAGTTCTAAATTACAATTTCTTGCCGATTCAAATGATACCCTTTCTCGTCATCGCCACCTCTTATTCGTTGATCGCCCATCCGAGTGGTTTTGGTGATATAATCAATGGACCCAACAGCTTCATTTGCCAGACGTTTGTCAAGCTTTACGCGTGGAGTTCAAGGATCGTCGTTCTACGACGAAATCTGAGAACTGATGAGATCTCTTAAACAACGAGCTGGTGAAACATTTAACAACAACCTGCACGCAATACTTCATTTAACCGATAGATTGAGCACACAGCTCAGTGGCAGAGAACTATTCTCTCTGTTGAGGAACAGGCTCAACGGTGACATTCGCAAATAATTGATGTTCATACATGTGTACAGCGTCGAACACTTGCGAGAGCTCTGTCGTCATCGAGAGAAGTTACTTGCAGACGTTTAGTCTAGAAACAGAAATTTTTCTTCTAGGCCTGCACGGAAAACTTCTGAATTACCCCACGAGGACAATGATCCCAAGAAGAACTTGAAGTGTGCGCACCTAACCACCCATCCATTGCAAAACCACTGAACTACTGAAACTGTAAATGAGAAGGTTACATCCACCTGCAAAACTGCACTGTAATACGGCGAGTTTTCTATTTAGGGTGTGGAAAATATGACACCTAACTGCCCAGCTGCCGTCATTGTCAGGAAAACCGACAAGGGAGCGAGGTGCTTAACCAACTTCCTTGCTCCTAGAACTCTTAGAACAGGCCCTGATTCAGAAATAACCCCTCTTTAAATATCAGACACCAATACTACCCCTTCAGTTCTAGAAACCAAGCTTCAACTAATTCTCCCAGCTGAAGATACATCTACAGTACTCTTTATCCCAACTGTAAAAGAAAATGCTTCTCTTGTTCAATCAATAGCTTTTAACCTGTAACGCCAGGACTATTTCAATTTTGTTCTAAAAATAATAATTTTCATTTCCAATTATAATTCCATTAATTTTATTAAAGATCGCAGCATTTTTGTATGCTACTGTTGAGATTTAGTTGCGTCACTCAATTTCAACAATAAGCATGTTTGATTTAATGGTTTTTTTATACGCTGGAGAAATTGGTGATTGTTGGAAAGGGAAACAGAAGCAGAAAATATGATATAAAAATAAGAATTTGGATAACCAAAATCGATTAGTATAATTTGAAAATGGAACAAAATACATTGTGTTATTAGGAATAAGTTTTGTTTAAATTTAATTTATTAACATGATTGTTTAAGTGTTTGGTGAAACTAAAATATAAATAAAAATCAAAAATTTTGTGCAAAAAAATAATAATGTTATAAAAAAAATTATGATTGTTTTCCTTTTTTTGTTAAATTATTTTCATAAATAAGTGATGATGTTGTAAAGAAATTGATTGGAAAAAAATGGCTTCAACTGAAGTAAACATGTTAAGATTTTTAAAGTTAGCACAAAAATTTAATTGTTTCTATTTATCGGGTTTCAGAAATATCTTGTTTTCGTGAAAATGATAATGTCACTCAAGGAATTATTGAACTTAATCCAGCATTTAGAGATTATAATGAAAGATCAGAAACTATTGATAAAATATTACGAGAATTTAGAAGTGGTGGAGCATTTGTAACACTTAAAGGATGGTGTGACGAATGCTACGAAGTAAAAACAACTAGTGGAAATTCTCTATTGATGTTTATTTGGAATAAGAAATTTTGGTGTTGATATTAATGGTTGTGTAAGACATCCAACCAAAGAATTATGTATATGTTTACAACAAAGATCTGTCACAAAACAAACATGGCTAGGGAGTTACGATGAAGACAACATTGATGTAATAACGTAAGCTAATTTAATTTGATTTATATAATAATTTTTGATTAGCTTTTGACTAAATTATTTTATTTGTGTTATAATTAGCATGTTACTTAATAAGTATTTTTGCTGTGATAGTTTTCTGATATATAAGAGATTTTCAAGGTAAAAGTTTGTTTGTTGTGTAAACTCCGTGTTTTCGGTTTTAATATAGGTTTTTTGAGCTAACTCGGTGTAAAATTTAACTTATAGTTTTTATAAAAGTTCAAATTGTTTCAAACCCTTTGACAACCACAACGGAAAATAAAACATCAATAACCATTCTCAAAAGAGATCCAAGTAGCGTGATAACTCCATCTGTCCTGCCTTTTAATTCATATAAGCAACGACTACAAGTTTCAATCATTCGTTGATGCCATTGAAAATACCAAACCTCAATCGAGATTCACTCTTTAAATGCGTCGTTTCTGGTGTCACAAATCTTTCGTTCTTAAGACTATCTCTTTAATTTTTACGCTTTCAAATCACCTAAAGGATCATGCCAATGATGAAATGTTGCAAACTCCCCACTTTCTTACTCGCTCCACAGCAAAAATCAAAACTGCAGATGGTACCAGCCAAAAAGTTATTGACTGTCTCACAACCAAATTTTCGTTCAAGGGTCGTAATAAGTCTCTTGATCTTTATGTAATTCCTTCTCTTACCCAGGATTTAAAACGTGCATACTATTGGATCAAGACACTATCCCATATAACCATGCAATAGGGAAAATGATGGGAGATGAGCTAGATTGTATGTTGGCGCTGGGTATCATCGAAGAAAGTTCCAGTCTTTGGAGCTCGCCCGTGACGCCTTGTTCGTAAACTTGGATCATATCGATGTATTGAAAGAAGTCGTCAAGTGTCTAAGACAAGCAAACTGGACGATCAATGTTGAAAATAGTAATTTCTTAATACCGGAAGCTAAAAACTTAGGCAACGTAGTAGATAGAGGTGTATTAGAAGTCAATGAAGATAAAACTACTGCAATTGCTGAGTTTCTCGTGCCAACCACGGTGAAACAGATTAGAAGACTTTTAGGCATGGCTGGTTACTACAGTCGGTTTATTTATGCGCTCGCCCCACTAACGGCACCAATATCGGATTTGTAAAAAAATCTAATAACAAATTAGTATGGCTCTCCGAAATTGATGTGGCCTTTAACTCGTTATAGAAAGCATTGACTTCGGCACCAGTTCTGGTGAATCCCATCTATTCCAACTGTTTATCCTACATGTGACGCGACCAACGTGTGCTGGTACAGTTGGACAAAGAGGGCATTGAAATCCCCATATAGGGCATAGCCTATATGTCCAGGAAATTGAACTCATCTCAACGTAATTACTCCGTCAGCGAAAAGAAATGCCTTGCTGCTGTCATAGGTATCAAGAGGTTCCACGTGTACATCGAGAGTCACATTTTTAAGATCTTTACTGATCATGCTTCTCTAAAAATCTGTCAGGTCGTCTGGGACGATGGCGCTTGAAGCTGTAAGAATTTACCTCTAATGTTGAGCATTGACGTGGTAAGCTAAACGTGATTTTTGATGCTCTTTTGAGAATGTTCTCTATCGATGCGGCTACCGAGAATAAAATTGATAATTTTAATCTTGATCTAAAATCCCCTGCTTACAGTGAAAATTATCTTAAATTAGTAAAGATAGTCACTGACTCCTACGGTTCTTTCCCCGATTTACGCACGACCGAAGGACTTGTGTATAAAAAAGCTTATTTTTCCCAAAATGATGTTACACCGGAAGGTGAAACTTGAAAACTGTGGATTCCCGAAGAGCTAACAACCAAGTTAATTTCTCAGGCCATGATCTTGACCTACTTCTGCCCACGGGGGAGTGGCAAATACACTGTATCATCTACGTTGATACTATTTTTAGCCCAAGTTAACCACGCAAATTAAATCCTATATTTCTTAATGTGACTAGATAAGCACAAAACACCGGACTTTAAGCTTCTATTGTGACATCACTTAAATTTGAAAACTTGGTTAAGGGTTATACATTGATGTATTTGGCCCTTACCGTCGCACTAATTACGGTCAAATAGCAATTTGGACTCTATTAGACCATCTCACTAAGTTCCCGTTTCTTTGTCCTTTACGGAAACTCACCGCCAAGCTTATCTGTAAACTGCTAGAAACCAATGTGTTTCATTTTTCGTCCCGAAACAATTTTGTCAGACAAACTGCGACTTCTGTCGCAGTTTAAATCTACATTGTTTGAAACCTTCCTTTCAATGTATGGGGTTTGCAATAGCTTTGCAGCTCTATACTATCCACAAGCTAACGCATCCGAGCAAGTGGTCAGAAGTGTTATAGCTGGACTACGCGTGCGTAAAAATTGCTTGTGCTCTTCGATGTTCCGTGCATCAAACTTTAGAATGTCCCCCCTATTATCCCTCTTTTGCACCCCACTTCTTACTCTGACGCTTGAATTGCCTGGACGAGAGTGGAGAAACCTTTGATCGTTCAGATCAATTATAAACGATTCGCACCCGAATTAAAGAACTGACCGCTGAAGCCTTTGTGCAAAACGCAGCTCGCTACATTTTGCGTGCGAAAGGTTTTTTTGTCCCCGGTGATATCGTCTTCCGTAAAACTTAGTTTTAAGTGACGCCGGAAAGAAGTAAAGTGCCAAATTATGCGCCAAATTTGTTAAAGCCAAAGTTATTCGGTTGATAGGTAGCGCTTCATACGAACTGCAGGACCTTATTTTCCAACGACGCAAAATATACCATTTCAAAGACTTGCGTCAAAAGATATCATCTTTCGTCTAGTTTTCATTGATTTCTTATTGTCCGAAAAATCCTTTTTTTTGTATATTGGTTTTGTAACGACGGACTATTTTCAATTTTTACTCTAAAATAATACCATTCATATTTAAAGAAATTCGCTAATAATTTATTAATTTATTTCTCTTCAATTGTAATACGCATAGGGACATTTGTTTGTACTACTGTACAGTTAAACATTTTTTGTTGATGGTTTAGTTACGTCACTCAATGTCAATTAATACTACATGTTTTCCATGAATGATTGTTTAATTTGTAAAAAAAGTAGAATTGTTGTCTGTATTGGAGAGAATTGTTTATTACGATACTGGAGAGGGAAACAGGAAACCTAAACTGTCTGTATATAAGCGTACAAATGGTTTTGATCAGGGATTTTTATGTAAATTAAAATCAAAAAGAGAGAACATTGTTAGAATAGTGATATTGTGACAAAAAAAATGTATATTTTTCATTAATTATTTCTATTAAATTTGTAAAATTAATTTATTATTTCTTGGTATTTTTACTCAGTTTTTGTGTGTTAAGAAGTTTATTAGCAGCAATTTTTAAAATCAAGCAAATAGTCCCAACAAATTTCAACATTTATTTGAATAACATGTTTTTGTTGTTTTGTTTAGAAAACGGCTTCAAAGATAGCGAAACCGTTGTTTTACTATTCCGTTTGCTGGAAAAAAATTAAATCGATAGTGGCTGAGAAAAATGCAAAGAAAATATAAATTGGATGACCGAAATTGTTTTCAAAAAGGTGAAAGTAACTCGTCGGCGAAAGTTCTTCGCATGAATGTACATGAGAAGTTGTATAAAAATAATATGTTTAACTTAATTTGTAAATTAGTGCATACAAATTTAGCTCGTCGTCAATATTTGAATGAGATAGATTTATTTTAACGCAAAACATAAAGGAACAATTTTTTGGGGGCATCAAGTTATGATTTGGAATGCTAATAATGATTTAATTACAAATGAGTATTATATGTTTGATTGCCATGCTGTTTCATCTTTTGGTTTTGTTCATCTTTGTTGTGATTATCATAGTGTATTGCAATCTACAAAGCATCTATGGATGACGTTGCAGAATTTTAAATAAGTGATTTGTGGAATGCAATTTATGACAGCATGCAATCAACATTTGTTCCACAGGACTGGTTTTGGAAAAAGACAACATTCAAGAAATAAATTAATGTAAGCCTTTTGTATTTTGATTTATATGATTTTTGTTAATTTATTTTTGTACTGTTAAATTATTTTTTCTCCGATAGACAGCAAATATAAATTTTGCAGACTTATTTCAGGCAGCAAAGTGGCACTTTTCCTGCCTAGGCAGCAAAGCAAGTACTTTGCTGCCTAGGCAGCAAAATAATTAGACTTCATAGAAATAAACAGATATTGCGATTAAAAAAAAAATTTTTTTAATCGATTTTTTTTTTCATTTTTAAAATTTTGCTTTATTTTTAAAGTATTAATTATTAAATTACATATCATTGTAATTAATCGGAGAAAAAATTATATGTTCAACTCGGCAGCAAGGTAGATTGACTGCCTTGGCTGAATTCCTAGCCTCGCTCGCTCGGCTATGAACTATCAGCCGCGGCAGTCAATCTACTACTTTGCCGCCTAGTTAAACAAATAACTATTCTCTGTTAGCTAATATTACGATCTATAAATGGTTTTTTTGTAATATTTTGTCATAAATAAGAGATTTGCAAGTCTAATTTGTTTAAATTAGATTCAGTTTTCCAGTTTAATATTACAGTTTGGTTTTACAAAGTCCAATTTTCTCAACAGTTTTTCCATCTTCATTCAGTCCTTTGCCTTAATTTTGTCTGGCGGCCCGGTTAGTTCAGTGGGTAGAGCCTGAGAGTCTATTTGGGGGTTTAGGTTCGAGCCCGGCTCCCATTTCACTTTTTAAATTTTTTAATGATTCTCAGGACGAATATAGTCAGTGACTTCCTCCTTTTGTCCTGTCCTGTAATGGCAGCGATCAATCTTTATGACAAATGTAATGTATTTTTAGTCCACGTAGATAGTAATATAATATCCACAAAATTCTGAAATACGTTTAACCGTATTTTCAAACAGCTTCATCACACTATTTTACAATTTTATTTATTTTTTAATCTAAATACTTTTGTCATTTAACACTTTTATGTGTTATTAGTTTAGCACAGGTTCTCGTGTTTGTTTTAACATTCCACAATAATACAAAACAAAGAAAAATGCGAGAAAATCAATTTAAATCGTTAGAAGAAAAATGTTTACTATACGGATTTTCGTTATTTTTTGAGTTTTTGAGGTAGTTGAGGTTTGGGAAGTTGGAACGCCAAGTTTGTTGGGAATTTTTTGAGATATGGTGATTGGTTATTATGGTGTAAATAAACATAAAAGAAAAACAAAATTAAAGTTTGTTAGTGTTAAATAAAAGAAATTTAAAAGTGAATTAATGATACCAATTAAAGGAGTAGTTGGGTTGGCATTTTGATTTAGTGGTGCTATACCAAATAAATAGGAAAGTTTACCTATATCTATGAAATGTAAAATGTGCGTTATTATGTTAATATAATCAATTTGGTACTATTCGTAAATGTAAATTTAATTACTTCTATGCAGCAAGGCTTACTATAATAAGTTAATTTAGTTGTGTTATAAGGCATATGATGTGAAATTGATTAAATCAATACAAATAAAACTATGCTGTTTTAATTGTTACCTGTGCAAAAAGAAAATCATCCAACACCGAGTGAAGCTAAGGTTCTGTGTTACCAAATAACTAAGTTAACTTTATAAACGGATGAAAGAGGCGTGGTGCGTTCTGCGTGGTGCGTAGCTTGTTTTGAACTTTCCCTCTATGAGGTTTGGTCAATAGAACCTCCGGGCAAATCGAGCTAGAGGTAGCGTATATTTGCAGGCGCGATCAGTTGGTAGACCTTTACGGTCTATCAAACCTCCTACTACATCCTATTTACTGAGCTGGATAGATCAACATTCACATTTAGAATAGTGTTTTTTCTGGAGGATTTATTCGTTCTGCATTTAACAAATGTAAGATAGTAAGATGCGAAATGAGGGTAGCGATATCAGAAATGCGACGTCCACTCGTGCTATCTGGGTAACGCTGACAGAGCTAGGTTAGTGATATGAAAACAGGCAGATTAAACACCGTCTTTTTCAATGACGTACATCAACGCGAGTAATGGGCGCAACTATTGCAACTCAAGCGTTTGTTACCCATAATAGGGGTGGCTTGTTATGCGCATCTGTTTGGGATCGAGAGGCTCGCTATATAAACATTAACACTCTCACCTCGGAAAACACGCTTAATTAAAAATAGGACTTACAAAAGAAATGACAGATCCAGAAACAAAATCTAGATTTAACTTGATCGGAACGTGAGACGCGTCTTTTTATAGCACCCCTAATATCCTCAAGGGTCTAGAAATAGAGGTTGAAAGAAAGTCATTGCTCTTTAAACAACTAGACAGCCAATATTTTGAAAAACAAGGTTTGAATGTCACTCTCTATACCATAGTGGTCAATGGTCAATGGTGAACATTTTTCTAAGCAAGAATCGTCTATTGTTATAATTAAATTAAATTATTTTAAAAATTCAGAAATAAAAAGTATTTTCTTCTAAGTGCAAATCCATTGTTGTGTTAGTTATTTTTTAGATGGTCCGTCTAAAGGCCAGTGGAATTCCCAATTCCACATCATTGGTAACAGCGGTGGGATTCGAACCCACGACCCAGAAGAGACTAGAGATTAATGTAACTGGAGACTAGAGATTAGTATTACTAGAGATCTGATACCAAAACTATGGTAACGAAATTCCAAACCAAAAACGAACAATTCATAAAAATCCCATTTGTTTTGACGATTAACCAAAACAATGCCAATTTGTAAATCCAATAATGCAACAATTTAAACCAATGAATTTAATATCACTCCTTCTATCCACTCTAAAACCAAACTGTATCAGTTCAACCAAAACAAAAAAAAAACTAAAGCAAAATAAATTCGAAAACATTTAAAATCTGTGGCCAAGTCATCCATTTACTCATTTCAAAACATAATTTCAACCAATTTTTCTCGAAAATGTATCTTTTTGTCTATTTTCCTGTTTGTATTTCATCGTAGTCGTTTATTTTAGTTTTTTGGAAGTGTTTTTGTTGCAGTTTTTAATGAAATATTTCACTATTTTTTTGTTAGTTCATAAGTTCATACGAATTCGGAAAAATACATAAATTCGTGTTATTGTTGTATAATTTTTTTATGTAACAAAAAATTCTCAGTTTACTTGTTTGATACAATTTTGAGAGAAGGAAAGTTCGTGTGTAAAGTATGATTCTAAACCACTTATTTTGTACATTAGTTTTAATTTATTGATTAACTTTTGGTTTCACCCTAAACCCAAACTATGAAGTTTTAACAACAATTCAATTCAGCATAGCTATTTGTTATAAAATTTCATTTCGCAAAATTGATTTTCTATTTCCATTTCATTGCACTGCTAGCTAGGTAGCATTCTATTGCAAAATCTGAAGGTTTTTTAAAAACTATTTTTTGACAAATTGCCTTTAGAGATGTTAGTTTTGTATTTTGTGTCATGTTTCTTATACTTTACTGTAGAACATAATCTACATCATGGAAATGGAAATATAACTCATAAGACAAATGACAAATTAATTTAAATAAGTTTCTCACGTTGTTAAAACGGAAAGAAAATTGAAAATACAAAATTTATGTGTTTCGTATTTATAAGAATTTCCACAGCACAATAATTTTACATTCATGCTTCATTCGGAATTCAAAAACTTTAATGAAAGTTTTCGAAATATGAGTTGAAGTATTTATGTATTTAAATTACTCGATTATGAAATATGGGATGGAAAAATACGAGGTTCTGGAATAAAAACTTAATTGTTTTTGTGATTTTTAAAATAACCTGTTATTCGGTTGCATTAGTACACATTTTACTTGCATCCACATCAGCCTTTGTAAAAAGCCCTATCGACGATTCGACAGTCTGACCAATTTGATTAGTTTGAATGTAAAATTGGAAAGTGTGTATGGGTGTCAATCCGCTAAAATTAAGTTGAATATGTAGAATGGAAATTTTATCCGATTTCATCCGTTGTACCAACCAAACAAATTTGACGATGTGTATTGTTGTTGAATGATTTTAAGTTTTAATTGTGTTAGAAATTTCAATCAATGAGAAACAAAGGAAAGTAGAAAAATAGTAGATTTTTATACAAGTGGTGAAAACGTCTCTTTTTGCGTGACTGAACGGATATCTAAATTGGACTGTGTAAAAAATAAACAAGATTGTATTTATATTTAGCATTTTTATCAGTGTAAAAACAATGTTATTATTATGTTCGCCTACAGACGGAATAATAACAGGCAAACACAATAATAACATTATTTTACACTGGTAAAAATGCTATATATAAATACAATCTTGTTTATTTTTTACACAGTCAAATTTAGATATGTCGTTTTGTAAGTTTTTAGTAGATGAATTTGACAATATGAATAATAAAAATAGTTCATATATTTTCTCAAAAAACTTTTACAGATATTACAGATATTTTTTTTACCGACTAGAAGTCATCGTTTAAAGTAAAGATTTAAAAAATTGTAGGTAAAGTTTCAGTTAAAAACAAATAAAAATAAATTTTTAATAAAATTTATTTATTTATTTAATAAATTTTTTTTATTTTTTTTGGCGGAAAGAACTCAGAGAATATATTTTATATCTGACAATTAATTATCGGAGGAAAAAATTATACGATATATCTGATACAAATTTTATTTTATCGTTCCGTTCTCCGATATAGAAAAAAACACACTCATTATTAGTTTAATTAATTAATTACACACAATTGATATAATGGTTAGTTTCGATTCGATTCGATCAAAATATTCAAAATATTCAATCCCTTCAAAATACTGCGACATTGACAGAAATAAATACAGCAACCGAAACAACAACAGAAACAGAAAATCAAATTCAATCTCAAATATTCAATCAAATATTCAATCCTTTAAATAACCACCACCTGTAGGCGACCACCGAAACTTATTCACATTCAGTACTAGTGACTGAAAACATTTTCAGTCACTACTTAGAAAAAGTTTCCCTTGCATATAGGTTTTACTATCTAAGCAATTTCACGAAGATTCAACAACGTTTTGACTTGAGCCCTTTTAATTTTGATTATTTTTTGTTTATAGAAAGTCTTTCATGAGTAAAAAATACAAGTTCTCTTAGAATTTTTTTTTTCGACCAAGGGTCTTCACAGGGTGCCCCTCAATTTTTTGTTATTGTGTGATGTGAGTGCATTTTGACGAGCGATTGTAGAAAAACTACTGAATCGATTTTCATAAATGATATGTCGTTGAATAGGTATTAGAACAAAGTTTTTAAAAATATACACTGTTAATTTTTTGAAATAATTTTTAACGGTGTAACATAAGAAAAAAAAGGTGTGACATAAGAAAAGATGGCGCTACACCCTTTTTTTAAACTAAATTGAAGCTTATTTTATATCATACTGTTACGCCACTGTATGTGGCTTGGACTTTATTTTATTCTTATAGCCAAAATCGTATTAAAATATATCCATATATATATATATATATATATATATATATATATATATATATAGATATATATTCGTGCCTGGACATTTATAAATATACACACGAGTTCGATCTTGGGAATCTCTTATATTAAACAAAGGCCTTAGCCTAACATTTCCCGAAGGAAATCAAAATTTGGAATTCAATAAAAAATGAAATATAATATATATACATAAAAAGATTGACATATAATTGTTTAAAAAAAAATTAATCTTACTTTAGTATTTTTTTTTTTTTGTTGAATCTGCTTCATCACCAGTATTAATTTCCGTGTACTTCCAATTGGTTAATTCCAGACTAATTAAACTCTTCCTTTACATGTCTCCTTAGGACACCATCAAAATGATTTTAATACGTAGCAATCTGTTAAATTAATTTCCCTCAATCGCACTTCCAGACAGTAATGAAATTGGATTACAAAGTGCAAATACTTGTGACAATGTTGAAGCAAAATTCCAACTTTCTTCAAATTCCAACTTGTTATGTTTTATAGATGTTTACTTGCAATAAAATTATTTCAATAATAGACTTGGCCTTTTTTTTTTTGAAAACCATATTTTACAGTAAAATTTATTCATTCAACATTAATATAATTAGCATGTTTTATTTTTTACTTTCTAATAATTTCCACTACACAATGGTTTAGCATAAGGAAAACCGACTATCACATTTATATATCATATTTAAACGGATTAAACAAAATCATTAAATTTTTAAGTATCCGAAACAAATTGAATTTTTGTTTTATTTTTGAGAGAAAACATTGAGATGATGTTTTCACTTTTTAACTTAAACATGGAATGAATCACAATCAAACTCAAATTTTCCAAAATCAAAAAAATGTGATTTTTTTGACATTTACATTTTTCTAATGAATCGTGCAACACGAAGATTCAGCTAAATAATTGAGTAACGACATCTGTTCGTTAGAAATGAAAATAAAATTGGTACGTTCGTTTATTTTTTTCAGTGTATTCGAAATGGAACTGGCCGTTGAAAATTTTAAAATTATTATTAATGTAAAAATGAACTGAAAGTATTGAAATAAATTTTTATTGAATTAGAAAAAGAAGATGAATTGGTTTTATTATTGTTTAGGTGAATATAGCGGAGGTTACAATACTACTTGTGAAAGTTTAGGAGATGCATTATTTTTTGTTTTAAAGATAAAATTCGTTGTGCATATGACTGTTGGGAATCAGTTTTTTTTGTTCTGAAGGAAAATTATAAAAATGGCGTTATAAACTAAGAGATTTTTTTTAATGTTAAATATCAAATATTTTATTATTAGATGAACTTTTTAAAATATTATAAAAATTATATATGCAGGTTAAAGAAAATAAATATAGTTATTAAAAATTATTTACTTAGCTTACATTCAAAAGTTTCTTTTGAATTGGAAAACATTTTTGCAATTATTGTTTTAGTATTTAATGGTACAAAAGAATGAAGTTTTTAAGTTCCACTTATAGTTATCGCTCTTTTATATCGATTTTGTAATTTTTCTTTTGTTAATTGATATTCATTTTTATCGGCGTATCCAAAGTTCATATTAGATTCCCATTTTAAAGCCCATTCGAAAAGTTTTTTTGGTGTATCAATAATATCTCTGCTCCCTATACTATAACGGTGTGCAGCACGCTTCAGTGTACCAACAATCCCATCGCAAGGTCCCTTTCCATGGACGGTAGCATGCATGGCATGGCAGGTAGAAAATGAGATTCTGCATCAACCTTAAAGTCTTTTTTATGGTGGCATAAGTTAATTAGGTTATGTTTATTTTTCTATTGAGAAGGTGCACATTCGGTGTTATAAATTATTTTCCTAATATTAGAACTTGTTTGCGTTCTGATGAATTCAATAAGTTTTGTAATGAAAAGATGGACTAACCAATCAGATGTGTGTTACTACCCGACATCGGGCCGTAATATTGGCCGTTACTCGGCGAAGTGCAATAATAACAACACCACGCGGGTTATTGGTTTTTTGGAAAAACTAGTAGTTTCTTCATTTAATTTAGAACGCAAAAGTGTACATCACACACAACTTTTAAATTTATTCATATGCGAAAATATCTTTGCTAACAGGTAAGAACTTGTTTTACTGTGTGTCGCTCAATTCTTTTATCCAGAGTGTAAGTTTAAGATTAGTATCATTAACTGTACTCAAATATAACACAGTTTTTTTTGTGAAACATGTTTATTGTTTGTTTGAACATAAGTTAGCTGTAAAAATAATAGAAAAGATACTCAGTTTTAGAATCATTAGTCGTAATTGCATTTTATTAAGTAGTCGATTAAAAATATATTAGAAAATTAATATAGATAGTGATGTTTACACTCAGTCGTAGACAAATTTATTAAGCTTTCGTATGCAATATTTTTAGTGTAGTGTAATTTATAACGGATCGTTTGGTAAAATAATTCTTTTTGTGAATCTAATTTAATTTATATAAATATAATAAATGATACTCTGACTTAGAACCGTAGTCCGATATAATAAATCTCTGTGTTGTGAAATATTTATTTAAACCATAATTTTTATCCAATAAAAAGAGTGGTCAGAAGTCGTTTAGACAACGTTATTATTTTGCTTTATGGTGGACTGGTTGTGGTTACACTGTGATACCACCCTAAAATGGAATAACTGAGAAATTAACTTGGGGGCAAATACTGTCACTCGAAGCCGGTTGACCTAGTTCACTTAATCATTACATGGTGATAATAATACAAGTAAAGTTTAATTCAACGATGACATTCTTTCTATTAATACTAGCAATATCATACACTTGTGGAGGATTACAATGGGAGCTAATTGATATTGTATTATCCGCCGATGAATAGCTAAGGCGGTACCAAGGGATGAGGAGCAGGGATTGGACAATACTATGGGGTGAGTCACTTTAACTATATATATAAATGAGTATGTATGTATCTATGCATGTGTGCGTGAGTGTATATACGTGTGCGTGTATGCATGGGGTGCTTATATGGGGGTGAATGAGCATGTAATTAAGGTCTCGATTTTTGTTTTTTTTTGTTTTGAGTATAACAAGTGATCATTTTGGATAGTAAAGTTAAAAAGTTCAAGGTTTAATGCAATATTTCACCAGTGATTACAAACTCGAATTTCGAACTGTAAGCTAATTTTATTTTTTTTTATCAAAACAAAATATCCCATGATGTCAGGAATCAACCTCCCAGATGTGGTTTCAGTATTAGCCGAGTTTGCTGATAAAAAAAGAACTAGCCCAAAATTGGAATAATGTTGGATTATTGATCGAACCTTACACCCCAAGCTTAGTACGGAGGATATTCCTTATCAATGATTTAACTGAGCCGGCTATGCTAGAAGCAGTAGAAAATAAAACCACCCAAGTAGCAATTTGGTTTCTTTAAAAACGCTATAAATATTTATGGAGTATCCTAATCGAAGAATTTGATGATTAAGAGCACCGCCAAAAATATCTATTCAACCTTTATAGAACATAAAAGGGCGAAAAATATTATGTTGCATTAGACCTTACTCAACATCATTTTTTTGGCTTGCATAAACTTGTTCTCACTGTATTATCGAGGATTTATAAAACATTATGCGCTACATTAATCCCTGTATAAATTACCTTGCTATACTCTAAGAACAATTATAGAAGGCCTTAAGAATATTTTATACCAGCATATAGAGGAAAAAAATCCCAAAATAAGAGAAAAAAGTTACAATTACGAATAAGAATGATATACGAAAAATATTTTTTTTGTTTTATTTAAAGCTTGAATTTTTGAAATTTAATTAGTACATATTTATATTACATATTTACTTATTTTTATATTTATTATCCCTTCAAATATACTCATGCAGCTCACAATTTTACTCATTGACCTCGGTATTTTTTAATCATCCAATCTGCTATACATGTTGTCTTCATTGAAACTGGTAGACGAGTTCTTATTAATTCTTTAATCGAATCTATTGATTCTTTAATCACACGAACTAAATCCTGTTGAATCTAGAAATAAATTTGGTTGCAGGTTGCAGTTATAGATTTATCTCAAAAACCACAAATAAAACGAATTCAGTTTTCAAGGAAACTTTTTATAAAAAACTAAAATTTTAGCTTTAATTAAACTACAAATTCAGTTGGAATCGAGTTGTACGAATAAGTATTTGGTGTATGGAAATAACCTCATGTTGGCTTAAGCTTAAGTTGTCCTTAAAATAAATTTCATACGATCCTGTAATTAGACAGTTAAATTTTTTGCATTGTGCATTATTTATTTATTTAATTAATGAAAAATACAAACACTAATTTGTTGTATCCTTTTTCGAACGTATTATATTTACTAACTTAAATCACTGTTAAAAAATCACTTAACCATTTAATCTGCTAATAACACTATGTTTAATGTTTTTTAATGCTATAATGTTTTTTATTTTAATATTCAAAAATAATTTAAAACCAGTTCAATAATTTCTGATAATAATCACTAATTTAATTTAAAACCCAATAAAATGAAAACGGCATATATGTATTTACTTCCTAGCAATAACATGGCTAATACAGAAATTTACTCGCTAAAACTACTTTAAGAATGTGATTAAATTTTTTTTGCGTAAACAACCTCTTTAACTCCTGGTTGAAATTTTTACACGGGGATTACTCAAGCTTTTCGTTTAAACTTCTTAGAAGATGTTTTATAAATGTTTATATCATAAATATACTATCATGTTTTTCTACAACAATTTTTGATTCTATTAATGTTGTATAGCTTACTCAGAAGAATACTTTTAAAGCATATTATCGAGTATTTTACTTGTATAATTTTTTTCCCTACATTAACTATATCTATAAGAACTGAATCTAAAAAATTATGGTGCAAATTATGAAACTTTTTGCAATCCATACAATTTTAGAGCGATCTAGTTTCGAACCAATGAGAAAATTTTAAACTTTAAAAAAGTTTATCATTCTCATCAGGGCTAGCCGACTAGATAAACTCTACCAAAAAATGTTAACGCTAATGATTATAAACCAAAAATTAGGTTACAACTCTAGCGAAGTGTAAAAACAAAAAATTTACATAAACATACATTTAATAAATTCAGGTTTAGTCAATTAATTTCTCTGGTGATCACTGTTTTGTTATACTCTAGATTTTCTAGTATTGAATAACAAAATTGTATCTGTGAGAAGAAGATGACTAGTCTTCACTTGTGTCTATTGACACATGATCAACAATTAATTCAGTAAATTATTTGTGATATAACATCACCCCGATGGAAAATCTCCCATCAAGAATAATATAAGAACTGAATCTAAAAAATTATGGACCCCCATAATTTTTTAGATTCAGTTCTTATATTATTCTTGATGGGAGATTTTCCATCGGGGTGATGTTATATCACAAATAATTTACTGAATTAATTGTTGATCATGTGTCAATAGACACAAGTGAAGACTAGTCATCTTCTTCTCACAGATACAATTTTGTTATTCAATACTAGAAAATCTAGAGTATAACAAAACAGTGATCACCAGAGAAATTAATTGACTAAACCTGAATTTATTAAATGTATGTTTATGTAAATTTTTTGTTTTTACACTTCGCTAGAGTTGTAACCTAATTTTTGGTTTATAATCATTAGCGTTAACATTTTTTGGTAGAGTTTATCTAGTCGGCTAGCCCTGATGAGAATGATAAACTTTTTTAAAGTTTAAAATTTTCTCATTGGTTCGAAACTAGATCGCTCTAAAATTGTATGGATTGCAAAAAGTTTCATAATTTGCACCATAATTTTTTAGATTCAGTTCTTATATTATTCTTGATGGGAGATTTTCCATCGGGGTGATGTTATATCACAAATAATTTACTGAATTAATTGTTAACTATATCTATACAAGAATTATAGAACACTTGGCTGTTATAATTTTAAAATCTACGGCAAAAATGCTACTTGGGCATTGATATAATTATTTCTTATCGTTACCAAAATATATGACTCACTTTTGTAAATTATTACTAAAATCATAGTAGATGTTAATAGTTTACTACTTTTTACACATTTACAGAAAGTGAAATTTTTCATTGAACTTTAAATAGATAAATAAAACTGTAAACAGTAGTTTATAGGAAATGTGGTAGTGATGGTTAATTGCTTGTGTGTTTTATCGATTTATAAACATAATCACAAATATGTACGCACGAAGTCAAAAACCTACAAAAAAAATAATCATTAAAAAAAAATATTCTTCCGGCTTTTGCGCTACATTATGGATCTGGACGAATTTTTAAATTAAGTCAAACAATTACATTACGGAAAGCGGTTGATCTACTAAAAACACATATTGGTTTTACTTACTTACAAGTTTCTGTTGCAAATAATAGTAGTTTTGATTCTGAAATCAAGTCCGTGGCTGCATGTACCGGATCAGGAGCATCGGTGTTAAAAGGTATTAAAGCGAATTTATAGTTACCGGGCAAGATGTCACATCCTGAAGTTTTGGATGCGGTTCATAATAGCAGCCAGGTTATTCTGTGTAATTATAGCAACTCCGAAAGAGGTTTTATTTTTGTCTTTTTTTTTTTTGAAGAGTTTAAACGAATTTTTGGAAATCTGTGGAATAATAAAAATATTGAGATTTTGGTTTCAGAAAAGGATGCAAATCCATTGAAAAATTATCGATTTGCTTACAATTGAGCTAAATATATTTTTATTTCGTTATGTACCTATCAAATAAAACGTTTACACTAATAATATATTAGTACATTATCAAAAATTTTGTATAAAATGTTACGTATTTCTAATAAGTATTTCTAATAGTATTTCTTACATTCAAAAAGGAAAAAGGAAATGAATCTAGCCAAGATAAAATTTTCATAGTTACGTGTGTGTGTGGGTGTGTGTGGGTGCGTGTGAGAGTGTGTGAAGGTGGGTGAAGGTGCGTGTTGAAACTTGTGGGGTTGGACGTGGTGGTCGTGGTTTGTTCGTATGCGGGGGTCGCCAGAGTCTATCATTTTCACGTAGCTTTTCCTTGGCCCGTTTGTTTATCAACACGCGTACAGTTCTGATATTTGTGCTGAAGTACCAGGTATTTTATTCTCGTCCCCACAGACTGAAGCTAGTTTGGGGCTACAAAAATTATCTCGCTAGGTGCGCAGCCTGCTATGCCACATCATTGATTTACCAATGAAGAGCGCTTCATTACAGTGAGAAGGTATCGAAGTTAACAAATAAATTAATTTTTGCTTTTAATTTAATTAATTAATTTTCAATAACATACATTGGAATGTGTTGTGATAATGAAGGAAACCCAGTTGAATAAAGCTTTGATTTTTAACTCTAACTTAAGAAGATCACGGTGATGAAAAATCAATAAATTGTTTGACGGATGTATATACTAGAGTAATTAATAATTTGTAAGCCGATTTTAAAGTAATACTGCTTAGATAGCTAAATAAATTCTTGCTGACCCAATAATTTTTTGTAAATTAAGACTAATTACGAATCACGTAAATAATTTTAAGTTTTTGTTGTTTTTTCTGTGCGCCTGCCATTTATTTGTTTACTTCATATTTTTCTTACAAGGTCCATGCTTCCATTAACTGCAATGTATTAGGTATTTTTTTCAAATACCTTTTGGTAGTTTTCAAAGATTTGAAATAACAATATTTGGCCATACAATATTTGTTTCAGATTTAGGTCACATCACGCATTATTAATTGAAAGCATACCAATAAAAGTAGATTTTTTGATATATGCGATTTATATTGTCTGAACAAATTTTCCATTTTCTTTCAACCTTTTACATCACTATATAATTCTATAGACATTTCAAACAAATCTCTTGAATAAACATGAAAATAATTTGAATAACCATAATAATTTAGGGTTTATCACAAAATGTTAATATATTTTCATTTAAACACAAACAAAAAACTTTTTGTGGAAATCAAGGTATTCTACCCATAAAATACTAACTCGTCATTAGTACCAAACCAACCGCTTCTGAAAATAATTATGGAAAACGTTATTTCGTTTTTATATGTAAACATATTGATTTTAATATTAAATTGGTATTTATTCGTTTATATTTCTAATAATAATATTTATCTTACCTAACTTTATTTATTTAGTGATTTCTGTAATATCATAATTGTAATCCAGATAAATAAAAAAAATTTTGCTTCGAACAAAATCGTATGAATAAATTGGAAATAATCAAATGATTGCAGGAGTTTGAGATCACTTTCTTGTGATTTAGATTAAAAATAATCAGTGTTTAAATGTAGCTTTGATTAGATATCTTCTTTTAACTATTTTTCATTTCATTATGTATAAATTAAAAGTCAATAAGTTTTCATACGATTCAAGTTATTTGTCAAAGAGTCATGCATAATTCTTGTCTTAACTCAAAAACAGACAAATGATTACAATTAATCTAATGTTTCTGTATCTTGAGCAAAAAACATCAATCGTTTCTTATAAAATTCGTATAATAATAAATTTAATTTAAAAACATTACCGACATCTTTTTTTAAATATCGTTATCATAAGATAATAATTTTTTTGTTGTCAAACTTTCTCAGGAAAAACAAAAAAAATAAGCAAGCATTACAAAGTAGAAGTAAAAAGTCGGTTTAATATGTTTGAAAAAGATTGAACCGATCTTTCATCTTGTAAGAGTTTCTCGAATATATTATATTTTAATTTAAAACCAAAAGCTTTCATTTAACTTAACTTATTATTTTTTTTCGTTTGAAATGTTTGCAACGACTTGTCAACTGAATTTAGCAATTCTAAAATTATCTATTGACAAATTTTATGCTTTTTCGTGTTTTATTTGTGTTGACAAGAAAAAAGATTGATTATGAAAAATCAATTCAACGAAGAAAAAACAACTTTTCATTCATTTTTCTTTCTAAGACTTTGTTTTTTTTATATTCTAAAACTTTGACAAATTGTTAATTTTCAGATATAACTTTTCATTTTTGTTTTTTTTGCATTTTCCACATGATTTTTTGAATCCTCTCATTTATTTGTTTGAAGTCTTGTGATTTATTATAAGAATTAAAAAGTTGTTTTTTTGTGTTGTTGGTATACTTTTGGTAAAAAAAAAGTTTTTGCGAAATTAAAGAATTGCTTTAAAGTTGTAATGATAAAAAATGAAAGTTTAAAATTATTTAGTATTTTAGAGCTTACTTTGTTGTATTTTAATTGATGGTATGATATGGTTTCTCTTCTAAAGCTTTATAAATAATTTCTGATCATCGAGGTCAGAAATAAAATTCTTGTCGTTTAAACTCA
The DNA here is from genome assembly GCA_963693315.1 of Diogma glabrata. NCBI lineage: Eukaryota > Metazoa > Arthropoda > Insecta > Diptera > Cylindrotomidae > Diogma > Diogma glabrata. The sequence goes on along the minus strand of OY856187.1, from coordinate 23,982,822 downwards.
ATTAACCTAGCACTAGCGATTGATGATCAAAATGATGCGATTATTGCTTAGCCGGACAGATAAAATTATCAAATATAAGCATCTAGCACGACACAAAATGTCATAATATTTGCTTAACACGACCGATAATAAAATAAAAAGTTTCACCTGGTACTATGTATTTGTCAAGACCTCAACCTAGGAATGCGTATATTTCTTTTTGCTAATTTCCTCCATTTTCAACCGGATTACGTAACTGATTCACAGAAAACCACTTTCATCTTGCCCTGATTATTATGATATAAAAAGTGACCACAATTATAAACCGAAATTCAATTCAAGGTGTTTATCCAACGATTTTCATATCCGTCGGATAAGACCTCATAAAACAAATACTTTCAAAATTATCTTCTCTCAGCAGATTTTTGATGATCGAGAAATCCAATTAAAAGAAACACAGAGGTTTCCTCTAATTATTTTTAGCGTTTAAATTATTATCTGGTGATTTGAATTTGAATTTGAGGAGAAAGTTGAATTTAAGTTGAATTGGAAGTTGGATTGGAGCAACGGTAGGCAGTTGAAGGTTGGATTTTGACTCTGGCTAGTTGAGTGTTGATCATTAAAATGTTATTTTATTTTCAAAACATTTTTTTTTTAATTGTGTAAATTATAAGTTCATGAAAAAAATGAAAACCAAATTATATTTTCCTTTTTAAATTAAAGCCTTGTAGCTCCCCTATTACGGTACATGGTGAAATAAGAATTGTGAAATAAATTATAGCCATTATTTTATAACTAGTATTACGTGACGCGGGAAATAGCAAATTCGTATTAGAAAATATTTCTTTTACTTCGGTCTGAAAGACCTAAGTATAACATACATGAGCTAAAAGTAAAATTCTTACCCCCACTTTTTTGGCGTTTCTCGACGTTTTAGGACCTGCTGATTCTAAAATAGCAAAAAAAAATGCATGTCTGTCACAACCGACGAAATCTAAAAAACAGCTGAAGGGATTTGAAAAATTTTGAATTCTAAAAATAGGTACACTCAATGGCCGAAAGGACGATGTGTTCGATAACTGTACCGGAAGTGTGTCAAAAAAATCGTCAAGTGTGTCAAAACAAGGAAATATGCATAGTTTTTGCTTAAAAGCGTTCATTTTAAGTGATAATGAGTAGGAACATAGAATGTGGAGAAATCTGGATGGTCGGGATTTTTATGTGAGATCAAAAACTAGAATATTGCATTATAAGTTTGTCCAAAAAATGTTGTCAAGTGTGTCAAAAGAAAGATTTTTATTTATTTTTTACCCAATTTTTTGGAAAAAAATAAAATTAATAACTTGTATGGCATGAAATTTTATTATTATTATAGAGAATTATGGCATTATAAGTTTTTCCAAAAAATAATGTCAAGTGTGTCAAAAATTGATTTCATTTAATTTTTTAGCCAATTTTTTGAAAAAAATTTTTTGCTGTTTTTATGACGTAAATGTAATTGAAAAGAAATTGGGCATAGAAATTTTTTGAATTAATTATAGTTTTTGAATTATTTTTGGAATTTTGAAAAAAAAGTTCGTACTTTTGATTTTCTAATAATTTTTGCAATATTTTTAGAATTTTGGAAACATTTTTAATTTTTATTTTTGTAAGAATTTTTGCAATATTTTTAGAATTTGGAAAAAATATTATTCTTTTTCTATACAATTTTAGAATTTTAAAAAAAAGTTTCAATTTTTGATTTTGTAAGAATTTTTGGAATATTTTTAGAACTTTGAAAAATTTAAAATTTTTGATTTTATTATAATTTTCGGAATTTTGAAAAAAGTTGCAATTCTTGCAATATTTTTAGAATTTTGGATAAAGTTTTAATTTTTGATTTTGTTGTAATTTTTGCAATATTTTTGAAAAAAAAAAAAAAATTTATATGTATTTTTGGAATTTTGAAAAAAGTTTCAATTTTTATTTTGTAAGAATTTTTGGAATATTTTTAGAATTAAAAAAATTAAAAATTTTTTGATTTTATTATAATTTTTGAAATTTTGAAAAAAGTTTCAATTTTTGATATTGTTATAATTTTTGCAATATTTTTAGAATTTTGGAAAAAGTTTGAATTTATGAATTTTAAGAACTATTTTAATATTATTAGAATTTCTAAAAAGTTTAAATATTTTATTTTATTCTAATTTCTGGAATATTACGTAAAAGTAATTGAACATGGAAATTTTTGAGTTTGTTATAGTTATAGTTTGATATATTTTTTAAATTATGAAAAAAATTTGTATTTTTGATTTTGTAATAATTTTTGCAAAATTTTTAGAATTTTGGAATAAATTTTAATTTTTGATTTTGTTATGAGTTTTGCAATATTTTTAGAATTTTGGAAAAAAATAGAATTTTTGAATTTTTTTATTTATGTATATATATATTTAGAATTTTGAAAATAAGTTTCAATTTTTGATTTTGTTATTTTTGGAATATTTTTTGAATTTTGAAAAATTAAAAATTTTTGGTTTTATTATAATTTTTGGAATTTTGAAAAAAAAATTCAATATTTGATATTGTTATACATTTTGCAATATTTTTCAAATTTTGGAAAAAGTTTAAATTTTAGGATTTATTTAATTTTTACAATATTTTTGGAATTTTGAAAGAAATATGAATTTGTGATTTTGTAATATTTTCTCGAAGCGCTAAATAAACATCGCTGCCCAAAACTAAAAACCATGTCCCCATAAAAGTTAACCCAGACCGAAGTCTTGATATCTCCGAGCTGTGAGATTTTAGCACCTTCATATTTTTTTCACTTTTTGCACTTTTTTTTCAATTCCTAATTCCATGGAAAATGCCGGAATAGGCGAACAGGCTGTGTTTTACGAAATTAATAAGAGAAATTAATTTGAATTAATTTGTTATTGATTCAAACGAGGTATAAGTTCAAAGTATATGTTGGTGAAAAAAATAGAATAAAAAACTAAATAATTTAAGAGCTCAAAATTTTATTCAGGGTTAGAACATAGAATATATGAATTCTAATGCTCTATATTATAAGTAAAGAATAAATTAGTTAAGAAATATGATTAAAGAAAGTGTCGTGACTCGGGTCTTCCGTGCGGCTGGGAGTTTTGTTGAACATAATCAATAAAAACTTTCCAAAAAACTTTGTCTCTATGTTTCACAGTGTTGGTAATAAAGTAGATTTTTCGTAGCAACAAGAATATCACTCCAATCTGTTTAAGGTTTATTTATTTCTAATCTTATGTTTTTTTTCTTTAATTAGTTATTTGTTTCGTTGATTTATTAGGACAATACAGTTTATAATTTTATCATCAACAAATTTCAACTTACAATTTACCTAATTTAAGAGTGAAAATATAGAAAATTGACTATAATTTAATGATTTTTACTGAATAATTTACACAATAATTTTAAACTTTTTGCTAACTGATAATTTTATAAGTTTTCAATAACTAATGATTTTTCAAGATTTTTTTTTTCACAGAACAACTTTTCTAAACTAGGAAGTTAAAATTTTTTCAATGCGGCTACGTTCTCCCAAAACCGATTGCAATTACCTCCCCTTTCACTTTCAAAAATACAACTCAACTCGATCGATGTAATTTACTTAATCCAATTTTGTAATTATGGTAAATAAACAAATACGAAAAACAAAACATTCAACTTCCTATACTTCTTGTATTTCCACCCCGGAATAAATAATTAAAATTATTATTTATACCAAATTACTCAATACAAGAAATGTTGAACTTGCAGTCATGGTTTGTTTTTATATTTGTTTTAAAACTAATTTCATATTATTAAGCTTGAGGAATGATATTTCAATAAGTGATAAATTGGTATGTCACAAAACAAGAACAAAAATAAATAAAAGGAAGTGATTTGAAAAGCCGCAGTGTCATTAGTATATTTCTCTAAAAATAAGAATATTCATATATAAAGAAATTTTCTTATAATTTTCCAATTTATTACGATGCCGGCCTTTGGAATGAGACGAACATAGGAGCAGTTATGTATATCAATAATATTTTAACATTTTTTTTCTAAGTTGATTTTTTTTATGATCATGTCACAATGTCAATTAGTAAATATGTAGATGTTTTTTTTCTTTTTGTCTACTTAAATGATGATTTTTTTTTGTAAAGCTTAGTGAATATTGTTTTAAGTCACTACTTAATATTAGTTATTGTGGTACAAGAAAATGTATATTCTTTAACGAAATTGTTCATATTAAATTTGTTAAAATAATTTAGTTTTAAAATTGGTGTTTTTATTCTAACAGAATTAAGTTTTCGTTGCCTTTTATTAAGTTTTGTGTATTAGAAGTTTAAGTAGCAGCAATTTTAAACATCAAGCAAGTAATTCAAACAAATTTCAATGATTTGGAGGAGTATGTTCTGTCAGTATAAATTCAAAGTATGTTCTGTCAGTATAAGTCAGTATGAATATAAATTCAAATCTTACAAAGGAAAACCATAGTTATATAACTAAACAAAATAAAAAAAAAACGATTCATATTAAATTTTAAGTGGAATATCAAAACAACACATTAATATAAGCTTTTTTGATTTATTTTATATAATTTCTGATAGTATAAATTTTCATTAGATACATAGTTCTTTGTGAATATTATTTCTGTGATAAAATAATAGGTATTCCAGGGTCAGGATTCCGAATTTTTTTTAATAGTCCAATTTTCTACAACTTGAACGCGATAATTACCATTATATATCTCCAATAGAAATTTAATATGAACTGCAACAAATAAAACTTCTAAATGAATGCAAATGAAGATGTTGACCACGAAAATTATCATTATATTGATCCACTATATACGATTTAATATGTAAATTACAAACATGTTCGATAAAGAAGACAAATAAAAACCTGGATCATGAAACTAGAAAAAACATGAAAATGTTGAGTTTGGATGGTGTAATAGAAGAGTTTTGGTCTTGTTATTTGGCTGTGTACGAGTGAAGAACATATTTGGATTGTTGTTAAAGGAAAGTAATTTTTGCAGTTTTAATCAAAGAAAGAAGATAAAAATATAAAGAACGTATATGGGAATGAAAGTCTGGTGGACATAGGACACTGGAGGAAGAGTCTGGTTTTTGTTTTAACATTTTGAAGTGGACGAAATGACAGTGAGTTAAGCTATGATGAATAGAGAATAAAAAAAATAATAAACTAATAAGCAAATTTTTAAACAATTAAATAAATTAAAATTTAACTATAAAATTTAACTATAGTTATAACTGATTTTGTATTAAATAAAAAGAATTTGTTTAGATTAGTAGCAGTAACTATTTTTTGTGTAGACTGTTTAGGCTTAGATATTATATTCTGTATGTAATTTAAATTTTTTTTATCAAATTATGTTAAGTTTTTGTACATATATATACATTTTTTTCTGTTTTGTGAGTAATGATCATTGGAAAGCTTCTAACGTGTTGGTAGAAATAAAAGACCCGGTCCTTCCCAATTAATTCATTGTGCTGGCACTACTGGGGTTATTATAACTTTTGAATTATAACACAATATTTAAAAATGTTGGGCATATCATGATTTAGGATCGCTTTTATTAATTTCGTTCATGTGTTCAATAAATGTTTTGAGAAGAATAGCCCTGTTTGACCTATATAATGACAGAAAAATAATAAAGTAAGAATAATATAGAGTTAATGAAAATAAAAACCAGAAAGAGAAAAAAAATACTTAAAGTAAACTAAGAAAGTAGATAAGAGGAGAATTAATTAAATAGACCAATTATGAACTATAAACAAAGAGAAAACACTTAAAATATAAAGAACAACAACAATAATAAGTTAAAAATAAATTAAAAATAAGATAAAAATAAGTTACAAAACTGCTCATACATATATGCACCACAAGAAACAAGCCTACACATATATTTATATGAAAAGAAAAAAAAATGTTTTTTACTTATTTAGAATGAGCCATAGGCATAAGTAAATAGCACATGCGCACCAGTTCTCACATTATTGAACCAAAGAAGCCAATGAATAGAGAACAGCAAAGCTAATGTTGATGTTGATTCACAAAAAATTGGTAACATTTAGGTTTAAAACCAAGGGTAGAAGCCTGTCTCACCTCTAATGGGAGCTTATTAAATACAGATGCACCATAGACAAAAAACGACTTATTTTTTACCAAAGTATGATTTATCGGTAAGATTAATCTATGTAAACGACTGCTATGACCAAAAATTAGTTTATCATATAAATAGTTTGGTGAGCCAGACTTCATTATATTCACACAGAAAAATCAGTCACATATTTTCGAAGTAATGCAATAAGATATCTTTATGGATCTCATCCAAGAAGAGACACATTTTAACTTAATAGGGAAAATCATTTTAGCTTTTTTTAAATGAAAAATATTTTAAAATATGAAGAAATCTTTTTAAATAATTACTCGGAATACACACACACTTTGCTATTAATTGCAGTGAACTTTTATGTGCTATGAATTTATTTTAAAATATTTACACACTCACTTAGAAATATTATTTATTGTCACTTTTCACTTTTTATTTTACAAATTATTTATGTACACAAAACTAAAAAAGAATTAATTAACCGGCATAGAGTTAAATATGGACCATATGTTAACGAATGCCCATTTCTTTTATTAAAATCTTTATGTTACGATCTTAAACGATTATTTACGATCTACTTGCGCAATTTATTTCTTTTTATTTTGAATAGATTCCTACATTAATATAATATGCCATTTAAATAACCTTATAAAGGATTTCTTTTAGAATGATGTGTGTCATATTATATTAAATATTAAAAGGATTACTATTTAAAATTATAAAGAAAATCCATTTTAACATAAATCTGAGAAGAAATTATATAATTCTAAGCTGCAAAACCACTTGGAATTAATAATAAGAAATTTCAGTTTACTTCAATATGATTGTAAAATTGAATTAAAGGGTATTTTGATCGAAATCATAAAACAAAACACATTTTTCGGTTCATATGACAATCTCATTAAATTTAAGTGAGATTTTTTTCTCAGTGTTGTAAATGTAATAGCACATACGAAAGTCTAGATGAAATTTAAGACTGGTACCGAGAATACTTGTAGAAAAATCAGAAACCGACTGAAATCGTGGTATGCTGTAAATATATCGAACGCATGCATTAAACGCTACCTGTATTTTACTCATTTCACCTGAATTCAATTCGCCAAAAAGAACAGAGCAATATGTGAAGTGAGGAATTAAGAGAGATTTAACTAAATGTAATCTTATCTTGGTTGGAGTGAAGTATGCACTATTCCAAAGACTGCGTAGTCCAGAATAGACTTTGGAACAAATTAGCGACACATGACTTTTCCAAGAAAGATCACTATCAAACATAATTCCTAGATTTCGTGCGTTGGAAGAAAGTGGAATTACTTTATTTCCAATGCGAATCGGAGGGGCAATCCTAGTGTAGTGATCATTATTTTTGAGTGAAAAGAGTAAACACTTGGTTTTATCAATGTTCAGCTTAAGGTTATTCACTTCGGTCCATTCCATAATATTAGCCAAGTCTATATTAATTTTAGAAACAATGCTGGATAGATTATTTGCTGTACCTTCTACATAGATTTGAACATCATCAGCATACATATGAATCTTACAAAATTTTAAAATGGATGGCAAGTCATTTATAAAAATGACAAAAAGTAAAGGTCCAAGGACCGACCCTTGAGGTACGCCGGATCTAATTGGTAAGTAGTTCGAAGCCTGGTCATCAATCTCAACACGTTGAACTCTGTTGGATAAGTAAGACTTTATTAAATTTACAGCACTACTAGAAAAACCAAATTGTGTTGATAATTTCATTAGAAGACTTTTGTGGTTTACTAGATCAAAAGCCTTGGAAAAGTTCAGTAATGAAAGAATTACCAATTTCTTTCTGTCAATCAAGGTTATTATGTCATCATGTACTTTCAAAAGAGCAGATTCGGTACTATATCCAGCACGAAAACCCGATTGAAATTGAGATAGCAACTTATGGTGATCCAAAAATCTAGTGATTTGAATTTTTACTATTTTTTCAAAAGCTTTAGAGAGCCCAGACAGAATACTAATAGGTCTAAAATCATTCACAGATTTTGCAACAGATTTTTTTGCAGTAGGAATAATCTTAGCCGATTTCCACTGAATGGGGAATTGTGAAGTCGTTAAAATATTATTAAACAGATAGGTGATAATTTTGGAGGTATACGGCAAAATCAGTTTAATAAATTTTATTGGTATACCATCAGACCCAATAGAATTAGATTTAATAGAGGTAATAGCACGTTCAACATCCTCACCAGCCACATTTTCAAAAGCAAAAACTAAGTCATTGTGATTTTGAAGCAGCGGCTGGTTTACAGTAATACTGCTAGAACAATTTTTGGCAAAACTCTGGTTTAATTCTTCAGGTGAAAAATTAATAGGTGTATGATCCTTACATTTGATTCCAAGATTTTTAAGTCGAGTCCAAAGTTCTTTGCTTGAGAGTTCAGATCCAAGTCGGCGATTAATGAAGTCCTTCTTAGAGTTTTTTATGAGTGTGTTCGCTCTATTACGTAATCTTTTAAAAGTGACAAAATCGTCAGAATTTCTGGATGAAATCCATACTTTGTATGATAAATCTCTTAACTTTAGAGCTTCTAAAATATCAGTGTTAAACCATGGAGTAGAGTTATTGGAAATAATAACTCTTTTTAGAGGCACATACAAATCAAATACGGTATTAATAACTGAGTTAAAGTAGTCTAGAAGATCGGATGAGTAAGTAAGAGCGAAGTACTGCCTCCAGTCATGTTGTGTAAGAGCTATGGCTATCTCCTGAATATTGCAGTTCCTATAGTCCCTATAGTAATAGGCTTTAGAAGCTTCAGTTACAAGAGGAATGTCATAAGCCCCGAAAATGAGGTCATGCTTGGAAATACCAGGAATATCGATTTGATTGAAACCTGAAATGCCATCCGGACAATTAGTAACAGTTAAGTCTAATAAGGTCGGTATGTTTCTGCCATCAAAATGAGTAGGAGTGACCAAGTTATAGCACGACAAACCATATTCAGTAATTAGATCCCTAAATTCTGTCCGAGTTGGAGAATCTACAAGCATGTTAGTATTAAAATGACCTGTTAGTATTATTTCATTGTACCGAGGTAGAAGATTTTCAAATACAGGACGAAGAGAAGAACTGCATATCATCGCATTGGTGGCGTAGTGGTTAAACGTGTCTGCTAAAGGAAGTTTTTTAATTGTGTTAAACTTTGTTAATAGTTACAGCAGGAGTAAGTACTAGACCTTTAGGCTAATACTTATCATGACTTACAATCCTGTGGACTGTAAGCATAAGTAAGATTTTTTTTATGAAGTAGGCTGGCGTTGATGGGAAAATAAACGATGGACTTTGTTGGTTATTGGCGGATTCCGCCAGTTCCATCTCATCCTGTTTTGTTTCGTCAGACGCTGGATCCTCGGCGGAGTGAAGACCTTACATAACTTTGCTTAGTAAAAATGTCTTTCCTGTTCTTCGGTTTTATTTTGTCAGAACATAACCTATAAGGGTGTTATTGGATGTAGTGCGCGTCAATGGTAACTGAGATAATTTGTCTGCTCTTTGTTCCTCGGTTATTGCATCCAAGACAACACCAGGACTAATAACTTTTTCTTTATACAGATTGTTTTGGTGTTGGCAAGAGATTGGAAAGGAAACACATACTGGAAAATGCCAGCACATGGCTCTCGGAGCCATAGTTAGACCGAACGTGTTGGCTTGTCGGACCGTTGTCGTCACCGAAACAATCTATTAAATCCCTATTTAATTAATGTTTTTTAACCACCTAAGTTTCTTTGAAGTGGCTGGGCTGTCGGCTAAAACTCTGCACTTAATTTTTGAAAGAAATTTTTTATAGTTTATATGTATTTTAAAAAATTGGAATTTTTATGAATTTTCGAATTTTTAAAGTTCATTTATTTTTTTTGAAATTTGAAATTTTGAAAATTTTTATGTACTTTTGAAATTTTAGAGAAAGTTTGTGTTATTGTAGTTTTATGTTTTTTTGATATTTAATATCAATTTTAGAATTTTTTTAAGTTGGTTTTTGGGGTTCCGTTTTTATAAAGAACCTTATACGCTGGACATTTTTTGTTCACCTGCAAATATAAACCAAATATTAATTTATTTCAAACTTACAATGTCTGCGATCCGTCGTGGACATAGTTCGGCTGTTAACGTCTTCATCAATTGGAATCATGCACTGTAAGAAAGAAGAGAGCTATTAATCATTTTTATTATTTGTTATTTGATCAAGTATTTTTTTACCTTGTTTTTGAAATAATGTTATTGTTAAGAAATGTCATTTTGACATTGAACATTTGTTTTTTGTTATTCAGCTCAGTTCACGTTTTCACCACCTTATTAAAAACTGGCGTGTCGTTGATCGATATGCAGTTTAGTTCAGCAATACTTGTTGCGGTGTTGAAAATGTGTGGCTCTGTTGAGAGAAAAAGGGTTCCACGTATTCATTTAGATTTTTATTTATATCTGTGTAATTCTATAATTTGTCCTCTTATTATTTGAGACTTCAAATTGAAGTCTAGATTACTCTGGTTTTTATACAATTAAATCGTGCTTGTTACATAAAAAATGTTTGGTTTGTTAAAAACTAAAAAATAAATAAATAATCAAATAAAATTAAGAATAAAATTAAACGTTATCAATAAATGTGGAGGTCCACACCAAAACGCTACATTTCCATTTTCTTTAAAAAATAAATTGTGTACTTAGATCGGCTCCAATTTCTGAATTCGATTGAAAACTCAAAAATTTATCTATGCTTAAATTAGAACTGTTTTTCCTCTTTGTAGAATAGAGCTTGTTTTAGACATAATGTTATCAATGTAATGACATAATCAAATTTTCTTGAACTGCGTTGGAAAAATGTAATAATGGAAATGTAGCGTTTTGGTGTGGACCTCCTCAAATGAAGTTTGTTTTTCATATATCAAAATTGATGTGTTTTCACAAGCAATATACTCAGGGTTTGCCATTTAATTGAAAACTTGTGCTTACTGAATTTTTTCTCATTGTAGTACACAAAATATACTTAATTATCAAGATTCATCGTTACAGCTGCCATGTTAGGCAAATATACTTAATTATCGAGATTCATCGTTACAGCTGCCATGTTAGGCAAATATACTTAATTATCAAGATTCATCGTTACAGCTGCCATGTTAGGCAGATATATTTAATTATCAAGATTCATCGTTACAGCTGCCATGTTATGCGGGTACACCTAATTATTCAAGATTCACCGGTGGAATTGTCTTGTTAGGCACTGTGTTATATATTAATGATCAAGATTTATCGACAATCTACCATGTTGTGCAGATATATTTAATTAGCAAAATATATTGGTCAGCTGCCATGTTAGGCAGATATACTTACTTTACAAATTCATCGATCAGCTGCTATGTTATAGGCAGATATATTTAATTAACAAATTCATCGATCAGCTGCTATGTTATAGGCAGATATATTTAATTAACAAAATTCATCGATCAGCTGCTATGTTATAGGCAGATATATTTAATTAACAAATTCATCGATCAGCCGCCATGTTAGGCAGATATATTTAATAAGCAACATTCATCGATCAGCTGCCATGTCAGGCAGATATACTTAATTTTCAAGATTCATCAATCAGCTGCCATGTCAGGCAGATATACTTAATTATCAAGATTCATCAATCAGCTGCCATATTAGGCAGATATACCTAATATATGAAGATTCATCATTTAATTGCCTTGTTCGGCATAGTGTAACACATCAGTAATAAAACTGCATCGACATTATGCTATCTTAAGCAGATTTACTTAAACAATCAAGAATCATCTATAGAATTATACAGTCCATTTTGCCAGGAACCTTATTGGACTTTGAAAAGCTTAATCTCGGAAACTATTGGGTCTACAGAGACAGTTCTCCTATCATATTGTAGCAAATTTAGTCTACTTTAAAAACGTCTTCAGAAAGGTTAAAGAAAAACTAGTCCTTTAAGGTTATAATCGCCAAATATATGGAGGTGCTGAAATCTCACAGCGTTTCTCTCTCACTTAGTTTTGGGCAGCGATGTATTTCAAGCATAACTCTTTGTTAAATTACAAGTATTTTTTATCTCTGTTTAAAAATTTATTACAAAACTAACACGAAACATCAAAACGTTACCGGAAAATTATAGTCAAAATTCCAAAAATATTGTTAACCTTCGCGTGAACGGATATTTTTAGCGACTGATATGAACAATATCTACCCCGGTAGATATTTACCTAAATCATAATATCAACAAACGTTACTATGTAGTTATTTTACTTTTGTGTAAGGATACAATAAAAACATACAAAAAAAAAAAAAAAAAAAGAAATATTTTTATCTGACTCCTAATTCTCAATCGATGCTTTATTTATTTTTAACCTTGGATGGAGTCCTTTTATTTATAATAAAAAACAAATTTAATTCATCTGTTTATATATATATTTCGTGGTTGATTTTCCACATCTTCAGTATAGTTTTGTACATTATCTGTCCAAAAATATTTTTAAAAATACATTATAATTTGCATATCAATTTTACAAAAATCTTAACTTACTTGAAATTAACATGAAAACATTTTTTAAAAAACTTTTAAAAACTAAAATATTTTGAAAAAACACAAAAATCTATTATAAATTAAAAAATTTTAAGAAATTAAAAAATTTTAAGAAATTAAAAAATATTAAAAACAATTGTACTATGGATGTTCTTATCATAATGATGTTATCAACAAACTTATAATTTAATACATAAGTCTACTTAATTTAAAAAAACCAAGAGAGGTAATAATTTAAAATAACAAAAAGAGAGTTAATTATTTGATGCATTAATTTTGTTTATTAATGGAGAAACTTTTTTATGTTGATCAATTATATTTTTGTATGACGTACTAATTCGATCTTTATCGATTTTATAGTTACATGTATTGGGTGTATGTAGTAATATTTGTGTAGATTCTAATAAGAGTCTTTTATGTTTATTATTCTCATTTCCAATAATTTCCGTTTCTTCATAATTAAACATATGTCCAGTGTTATTTACATGCGTAATCAATGCCGTTCTACTACTATCTGTATTCTTCCTTGTCCTATAATCATATTCATGTTGTTTAAGTCTTTTTTCTAGTTTTTTAGACGTTTCTCCTATGTAGTATGTATCGCAACCACTACAAGGGATACGATACACCGTACCTGATTTTTTATATTTGTCTATTTTTGTTTTATTATTCGTGAACAACGTATTTTTTAATTTATTGTGAGATTTAAATCCAAAAGAAAGTTGTGGGTTTGTATTTGCAAAAACTTTGCTTATGCTGTTAGACAACCCTTTTATGTACGTTAGGCTTTTAAAAACTTTTTCATTATTTTTTTGTCGTTTAGGCTCATTCGCTTTACTCTCATTATAACTGATTTTATATATTGTGTCATTAATTTGTTTTATGATTAGATTTTTTGGATAATTGTTTTTATATAAAATCTGTTCTACTTTTTTAATATTACTTTCCCAGAATTGTTGGTCACTTAATCTCAATACCCTTTCGATGAAGTTTCTAACCACATTAACTTTTTGCCAAAAAGGATGACATGAATGAAAATTTAAAAGGGATTGCGAACATAATGGTTTCTGATACCAATCTGTCATGATGGTGTTATCTGTTTGTCGTTTTAACAGAATGTCTAGGTATGGAAGTATGCCGTTCTTTTCAACTTCTGTAGTAAACTGGATATCTGGATGAAAGGAATTAAGCTTATGTAGGACCAACTCTACAAATTCCTCTGGAATGGTACACAGAATATCATCAACATATTTCTTGATAATTGTTGGTATTATCGGTAACTCTGGAATTACTGTATCGAACAACTCTTCCAGTACTATATCTGCTAAAATTGGTGCTAGCGGTGATCCCATTTGTAAGCCTTTCTTTTGTTTAATTAGTAAATCTTTATATGACAGAACAGCACATTCATCTACACAAAACCTTATCAAAATGAAAAAGTCTTCTTTTTTTATGTTACAGATATTTTCAATCTTAGACCTTTTTGTTCGATGATATTGCACGCCAATTCAACCATTTTATCATCGAACAAAAATGGTCTAAGATTGAAAATATCTGTAACATAAAAAAAGAAGAGTTTTTCATTTTGATAAGGTTTTGTGTAGATGAATGTGCTGTTCTGTCATATAAAGATTTACTAATTAAACAAAAGAAAGGCTTACAAATGGGATCACCGCTAGCACCAATTTTAGCAGATATAGTACTGGAAGAGTTGTTCGATACAGTAATTCCAGAGTTACCGATAATACCAACAATTATCAAGAAATATGTTGATGATATTCTGTGTACCATTCCAGAGGAATTTGTAGAGTTGGTCCTACATAAGCTTAATTCCTTTCATCCAGATATCCAGTTTACTACAGAAGTTGAAAAGAACGGCATACTTCCATACCTAGACATTCTGTTAAAACGACAAACAGATAACACCATCATGACAGATTGGTATCAGAAACCATTATGTTCGCAATCCCTTTTAAATTTTCATTCATGTCATCCTTTTTGGCAAAAAGTTAATGTGGTTAGAAACTTCATCGAAAGGGTATTGAGATTAAGTGACCAACAATTCTGGGAAAGTAATATTAAAAAAGTAGAACAGATTTTATATAAAAACAATTATCCAAAAAATCTAATCATAAAACAAATTAATGACACAATATATAAAATCAGTTATAATGAGAGTAAAGCGAATGAGCCTAAACGACAAAAAAATAATGAAAAAGTTTTTAAAAGCCTAACGTACATAAAAGGGTTGTCTAACAGCATAAGCAAAGTTTTTGCAAATACAAACCCACAACTTTCTTTTGGATTTAAATCTCACAATAAATTAAAAAATACGTTGTTCACGAATAATAAAACAAAAATAGACAAATATAAAAAATCAGGTACGGTGTATCGTATCCCTTGTAGTGGTTGCGATACATACTACATAGGAGAAACGTCTAAAAAACTAGAAAAAAGACTTAAACAACATGAATATGATTATAGGACAAGGAAGAATACAGATAGTAGTAGAACGGCATTGATTACGCATGTAAATAACACTGGACATATGTTTAATTATGAAGAAACGGAAATTATTGGAAATGAGAATAATAAACATAAAAGACTCTTATTAGAATCTACACAAATATTACTACATACACCCAATACATGTAACTATAAAATCGATAAAGATCGAATTAGTACGTCATACAAAAATATAATTGATCAACATAAAAAAGTTTCTCCATTAATAAACAAAATTAATGCATCAAATAATTAACTCTCTTTTTGTTATTTTAAATTATTACCTCTCTTGGTTTTTTTAAATTAAGTAGACTTATGTATTAAATTATAAGTTTGTTGATAACATCATTATGATAAGAACATCCATAGTACAATTGTTTTTAATATTTTTTAATTTCTTAAAATTTTTTAATTTATAATAGATTTTTGTGTTTTTTCAAAATATTTTAGTTTTTAAAAGTTT
Source organism: Diogma glabrata (assembly GCA_963693315.1). Taxonomy (NCBI): domain Eukaryota; kingdom Metazoa; phylum Arthropoda; class Insecta; order Diptera; family Cylindrotomidae; genus Diogma; species Diogma glabrata. The sequence continues at coordinate 23,967,176 of OY856187.1, read as the reverse complement.
TTTAAAAAATGTTTTCATGTTAATTTCAAGTAAGTTAAGATTTTTGTAAAATTGATATGCAAATTATAATGTATTTTTAAAAATATTTTTGGACAGATAATGTAACAAAACTATACTGAAGATGTGGAAAATCAACCACGAAATATATATATAAACAGATGAATTAAATTTGTTTTTTATTATAAATAAAAGGACTCCATCCAAGGTTAAAAATAAATAAAGCATCGAATAAAAACATACATTTAAAAATAAAGTTACTTGTTTTTAACATTGTCCAGCAAAAATTTTCATATAAAACCCAAGGAAAAAAATATCTACCCGGATAGATATTGTTTTCTTACGTAATATCAACTTACATAATATCAACAAACGTAACTATGTATTTATTTTACTTTTGTGTAAGCATTCAATAAAAGCATATATTTAAAAATAAAGTTATTTCTTTTTCACATTGACCAGTAAAAATGTTCATTTATAACCCAAGGAAAAAAATCTACCTAAATATCTACCCGGGTAGATATTGTTTTCTTGCGTAAAAAAAACATAAAAATCAAAATTAAGTGATAAAATAAAGTCCAAAATATTTTTCTTTCAGATTTTGCGAAATCAATTTAAAAATTAGTCACATAGCTGAACTGGCATGATGATTGGTAAAAAACTCATAAAGTTATTGAATTACAAAAACCGTGATATCTACCCGGGTAGATACTGTTCACGCGAAGGTTAAACTAAATAAATCAAACTTTTTTCAAAATTCCAAAAATATTCCAAAAATTAGAATAAAATCAAATATTTAAACTTTTTCTAAATTCCGATAATATTCCAAAAATTCTTAAAAATATTGCAAAAATTATTACAAAATCAAAAATTCAAACTTTTTTCAAAGTTCTAAAAATTATAATAATGTCAAAAATCATATCTCGGATCTCGGAAAAATCATATTTCGGAGTCGGTCGAGGAAGGTACTTTCCTAAATTAAAAGAAAAACAAAAATTAAATCAAAAAAAAACAAAAGTAATCGAAAATAAGTGGTTATAAGTGTTGATAAGTGTTTATAAGTAGCTAATAAGTGTTATAGTGTTTGTGTTAGTATTTATAAAAATAGAAGCGTTGAAGGACGGAGGCGGAGACAATTATATAATTGGTGAGATTGTTCCTTATTAAAAAATTATTTGGAATTTTGTGTTTACTGTTATTAAGGGGTAGGCAGGTAAAATTTTACCATTATTGCTTTGATGTAATAAATTTATTTATTATTTTAAAGCCTAAATTTGTCTAGGTAACAGAAAGCAAAAAATTTCGTTTTAGTTGTTGATTTTTTTTTGGATTGATAGAGATATTTTTTGTGAAGTTTTTTACATGATCTGGCTCCTCCCACCTCGGACTTATTTTAGGAGTTGGAAAATATCAGTTAGTTGATTATGAAATGTCTTTTTTTGACAAAAGTTAGGAATTTAGAATTTAACCCTTTATTTGTAATTTCAAATTTGTTAGTGTCTTTTGTGTCCCCACTTTTTGTTTTGCTTCTCTCTTATCGTGCTACTGTTGCATGAAATCTGCTATCGTGTTTTTGTGACAGAGATACCCAGTTTCTTTTGTACTGTTTAGTGTTGAAATTTAGGCCTGGCCGAATTTCAGTAGCTTTGCCTGCAATGTCAAAGGGTAAGTCTTTGTCTCAACAGAATGGCCGCAGAGTGAACCAACAGCTTAGCATTGACTTCACCAACATAAGAGGACTCAATTCGAATCTAAACGAGGTTCATCACTACATTATAAAAAATAAACCTGACATATTGTTTCTTACCGAAACAATTGTTAGTGGCAAAGCATCGAAGTTGGATCTCGATAAATACCGGATACCTAGTTACGAATTGGAACATTCCTTTTATAACAAGCATGGTGTCTGTGTATTTGTTCGAGATTTACTTTCATGTATGAGAATTAAGGCCTACGAGTTGAACTCTAAGCACCACAATTCTATAGCACTGAAGATCTCAGGTGTTGATGAAACTATGTTTGTAATAGGATTATACAGATCCCCAAGTTCTCCCGCAGGATGTCCTTTTTTCGATAAAATATCAGCTAATCTAGACAAGATTACCACGGACTACCCCAAAGCAAGACTGGCCATTCTTGGAGACTTTAATATTCATAATAAAGAATGGCTTAAGTATTCATCGCGCACTGACGACGTAGGAAGGCAAGCCGAACTGATACTCGCAGATTATCACGGCTTGACGCAAATGATAGAGTGTCCCACTAGAATCGCAGACAATTCACATCATAACAATAATTTGCTGGATCTGTTTTTGACAAACGAACCAGATACTACGAAGACAAAAGTTGAACAACCCCTCGGAACATCGGACCATTTACTATAATCAGCAATAGTGCAATTAACATCACCGACACAAATTAAAGCAAATCCTCGTCGGGTTTGGAACTATAAACGCGCTGAGTGGGAGGGACTGAGAAACTTTTATGATGAAACACCTTGGAAAACTATTTGTTGTGTTGATCAAGATCCTAGCACATCGGCAATAAGAATTTCTGAAATCATAAAAGAAGGAATGCGGCGGTTTATTCCAAATCGATTAATCACTCCTAAAACTGAGCCTTGGTTCCCACGGGATGTGGATGAGGCAGTGAGGAATAAACGCAAAGCATTCAAGACGTATAATGCTAATAAAACACCTGAAACCCATAGCGCCTATAAGAAAGCCAGAAATATTAGTAAATTCAAAATAGACTTGGACAAAGACGCGTTTATCCAGAAGAAAGCAAAGAAATTCGCCGAGCACCCATCTGGCTCACGTAGTTTCTTTCAGGCAGTTAAATCAGTCCAGAGCAATTTTACTCGATCCTCTATTCCAACCTTAGTTCTGAATGACATTCCCGTCAGCGACTCGAAAGAGAAAGCGGATCTTTTGGGTCGTATTTTCGCAGAGAACTCAAACATAGTTGAACCCCCCCATTCTCCTACACTCATTCCCCCAGTTGTAACGAAAATGAAACTAATTATTTCTCGTTGCAACATTGTACGGAAAATGCTTTTTTCTCTCAATATCAACAAATCCGCTGGCCCCGACGGTATTCCACCCCTCATTCTTAAAAACTTTGCTAGACAACTAGCTCCAATTTTAACAAAAATTTTCTATTTATCTTATAAAACCGGAATATTTCCCGATTCTTGGAAGCTGGCCAGCGTTCAACCCATATCAAAGAAAGGCAGTAAGATAGACCCTAACAATTATAGACCAATTGCAATTCTGTCGGTTTTAGCTAAAATATTTGAAAAATATGTTAACTACAATTTGATAGATTATTTGGAAATGTCGCGAATTATTGATGATAACAAGTATGGTTTTCGTAGAAGTCATGCAACAGGTGATCTGTTAGCCTACGTATCCCATTTCTGGAACAAATCGCTGGAAAACCACGATGAAACATTCAGTATTTCACTTGACATTTCTAAAGCATTTGATAAAGTGTGGCATAAAAATCTTATAGCTAAATTAAAATCTTATGGCATAGACCATCTTACTGTCTCATGGATTCATAGTTTTCTTACCGGTCGCCAATTTCATGTTAATTTAGATGGTATCACATCCAATATTTTCACAACCAATTCTGGGGTTCCCCAAGGTTCGGCACTCTCACCAACCTTGTTTCTTCTATACATTAATGACTTACTTATTTCCACAGTGCACCCAATCCATAGTTTTGCTGATGACAGCACATTACATGCATCACATGCATCTCCCAAATTTCGATCTCATACTGCAGTTACCACTGATAGAGAGCTGCTAATTGATTCCATCAACAAAGATCTGGAGCGTATAATGGAATGGGGTGATCGTAATCTTGTTTCATTTAATCCAACCAAAACCAAATTATGCCGTCTTTCACGAATAGAGCGACATAAAAAATTTCCTATTAAAATAAACCATGAGGAATGAGGTTGAATCAGTTAGACTTCTTGGAGTGGATATTCAAAATAACCTGAAATGGAATAAACATGTGTTCAACCTCGCTAAATCTGCAATGCAAAAATTAGGATTCTTGAGTCGATGTAAAAAGTATTTCAATCCCGAGCAAATTTCGTTAATCTTCAAGTCCTTTATTCGTCCATGTATGGAGTACTGCTGTCATGTTAGGGGAGGTGCTTGTCAGTCAACAATAAAATGCCTAGACTCTGTACAGAGAAAAGCAATACGGTTGATTGGTAATACCGAACTAACGGACCAGCTTGATTCACTCCAGCACAGAAGAAATGTGGCTGAATTGTCAATCTACTATAAATATAACTTTAGCGAATTCTCCTCTAAGGAAATTCAAAATATCATTCCATCGTGTGCGCAGTATAATCGACAAACAAGAGCTGCCGAGTTATCCCATCCATTTGTTGTACAAATACCTCGTTGTAGAACTGTGTCCTTCCAGAACGACTATTTTAATAGAGTGGCCAAATTATGGAACTCAATGCCTTCCTCTGTATTTCCCGATGAATTTTCCCCTCAGGCATTTAAAGAAAATGTCCATCATCATTTAAAAAAATTAGTATAGTTATTCCTATATCCTCCATTCCTTCCATTTTCCTCATCTCCTTCTTTTATAGTTGACATGGTATCTTCGGATATTCAAAGAGTCTAAATAATGAATATTTCATATTTAGTGTGCTAAACAGGTCTAACTAATTAATAAAAAAAAAAAAAAATATAAAATTTTTCAAAATTCTAAAAATATTCCAAAAATTCTTACAAAATCAAAAATTAAAACTTATGCCGAAATTCCAAAAATATTACAAAATCAAAAATACAAACTTTTTCAAAATTCCAAAAATATTTCAAAAACTATAACAAATTAAAAATTTCCATGTCCAATTTCATTTTCAATTACATTTACGTCATAAAAACAGCTACATTTTTTTTCCAAAAAATTTGCTAAAAAAATTACTTACTTCAAAATTAGTTACTCCAATTTGTTGTTTCAGTTTATTTCTGAATTTATCACTTCTGTTTTACAGAATTATTATCTATTAACGAAACAATATTGTTTATAGTTCGTTTATGTCGATATTGTAAAATTTTGAAATGTTGCAGAGGAACAAACTAAAATTATTTAGTTTTCTGAATTTTCAGTAACAACAACAAACGTAAAATTATAATACAAAACAAATTTTCAAGTTTTCATAAAAATTCATCAATATTCTTAAAAATTTTCATTACTCAACCCAACAGAATATTTTCATTCAAGTTTTCTTTCTTGAAAATAATTTAAAATTTTTTATTTCAATTTTTCCGATTTTAAATTTAGCAAAAAAAAAACGAAAACAAATGTTCTCATGTACTAAAAGAAAATATTTTAAGCATATGTAAAGTTTTCAATTTGATATATTGAAAGAAAAATAATTTAATTCAAATTTTTTTGGTTTGTCGGTTTTCGTATAAAAAAGCTAAATATGGATATTTTGTTTGAATTTAAAACTATGGTTTTGCCAACATACGGTAAAATAATGGAGCATATAGAAATGGTTCGTCAGTGTGTCAATTTTAATTTAAAAATAATTGACAGTGGATTAAAATTCAAACTGTCGAATAATTTAGGTGTATTTTGTATTTTTTATTCCAACTTTAATTTGAAGCCAAGCTTCATCTCAAAATATAAGAAAAATGATTCATCGAATTTTTCTTCTCAAAGTAAACTTTTCCAGAACAAAAGAAAACACATAATTTTTAAACTGTGGTAAAAACTGTAACGAAAAAATAATATCATAAATATCTAAGAAAACTAACGGAAAAGCACATTCTTTCCGGTACTAAAATAATTTTTTAGTTTTTCCCAAAAAAATAAATTCCAGACAATGAAATAATTTGAATAAAAAATGGCTCCAATGGTGTTTTCTGTTCGCCGTTTGTAAAAGTAAAACAAAAAATTGAAATTTCAAATTCATTTTTATGGAGTTTGTTTTCCTTTCTATGTAGCCTTAAAAAAGTTTTTTTTACAATAATCATTATTTGCCTCAATTTTTATCCTTCAAACAGAGAGAGAAACAATATGCAAGGGTAAGCTGCTAAGATGTTTTATTGAACAAAGTTAAGTGATTTCAGTTTTGATAGTAATATGTAAAAACATAAAATGAATTTGAAACAACAATCTTCCCAATCCATGTGATTTAGTTCTACAAAACATTTTAAATTTTATCAACTCACCCTTGTTTTAGAAAACAACACAGCACACAAAAACAAGCAAACACCATAAAATTTTATATATATATATTTATGTATTCAAAATTGTTTGTCATTCAAATTTTCATAAATAAATAGTGAGCCCAACAATAAATAATTTATAACAACAAAAACACTTCAAGCAAATAGTAATAAAAAGCGTGAAGTTGTTATTAACAAAACTAAAGAAAATAAAAATATTTTCACTGAAAGAACTTTATTTTTATTTCGTATTGAGAAAATTTACAATCGGAGTAATTGGTCTTAAACAAACTTAAGGAACTGTTAATTGATTGTGTGTAAATTTTATGAAGGAAAATATGAGGAGGGAAAAATTGTATTTTAAATAAGACAAGGAGATTCATATCGCTCTTCATCTTACATCACTTAGCTAGCCCTAAGTTTGTGTAAATGAAAATTATGGACTGAGTTGATTAGAGACAATGAATAATAAATTACATTAAAATATGCCGGACACCTGAAAGAAAGAAAATTGAAAGTTTTTTTTTGCATTGCCGAATTCAACTAATTTTGTAGTTTTCTCGCGTTCACTTTACTAATTTATTGATGATATGCAAACTTGTAAATACTGCCCTAAAGAAGAACTGACACTGAAAAGCAAAGTGGAAAGTGCAAAACAAAAGAACGAAATTTGCTGGAATCGTGATGCAGGAGAACTCAAACTCCTATCAAAAGCAGTCTGATGTTAAACTACTTTTGCTTCTGCGCGTTTGATTGGAACTAATGTTCCACAATCGTCAAAGTTAATTTTTTTATTGATTTCAATAGACAACAAATTTTATGTCGCGTTCTTTGGCTTGATCGAAAAATAATAATTTATTTACTTGCTAACGAACTATTAAAAATAATATTTCAATGTATTTGTAAAATCTACCAAAAAATCTAGATTTTTGAAACTTGATCTAGATCAAAAAAAAAAATCAATCTTTTTTTGCCAAAGAACACAAACTGACAGCTAATTTGATCTGATAGCTAAATTTTTTGAACTCAGATCAATTTTTTTTTGTTAAAGAACGCGACATTATATTTTTTTGCAAATGCTGTTTTACACCGAAAAAAACTTTCGAAGTTTAAAATAAATGAAGACATCTTCAAGGTATCACAAACATAGGTGATAAACTAAGAAAAAATCCACGTTAGGCGTTTATTTGTAACGTGCGGCTGGGTGTCGGATATGCGTATCCTTAGTTTGTTGTTCCGCTTAACTTCAGTGTGTGGATTCGATAAACTTTATCCTCGGCCCTTTACAAATGCTGAATGTACGCTATAATTATATATGGATCAAGAGAAAACAAAAAATTTAAATAAAATAGACGCCATCACCACCTTCCATAATTCATAGACACGAATTTATTTATTAAAATACATTAAGGATTAATTGACTTACCGCACGATCTGGTCCGACTTCCACCCGCCATGTAATTGAAAAAATTAGCTATTATTGATTTATTCTTCTTAATATGAATAAAAATTATTGTAGTACCAAAAAAAATTGATTGTTGAATATTATATTTTTTGTATATTAATTATTGTTGCGAATGTATTGTATTATTGTGGTTGTCGAAAATAGAATATAAATTATTGGTGTGACGAAACCAGGAGATTATAATTATTGTTTCACCGAAAACTCATGAGTGATTATCGAAAAAAGAATATAAATTAATTACTGTCGCACAAAGTAGAGCAAGTGTTTGTTGCATAACCATACAAATACAAAAAGTATTGCTCCAAAAATAAAACAGGTGGATGTTGAAATGAATACAAAAATGATGCACCAAAAATAAAGAGGTTATTGATGACTAGTTATATAAATAATCAAATTGCTACACCGTTGAAAGTTGTTATCTTTTATTGATGCTGACCGCTAGTATATATTTAAATTGTTGAAGTGATCGGTAATGAAATACTTCACCAAAAAAAATTTTTTTCATTTTACTGAATTGATTGATCGATATTCGTTATAGTCAATTGCTTGGTAGTCAATTAACTGACAGACAAGGATCATTCTCCAGCGCTAAGCACTCCTCCATCAAGTGAAGTTGTATCCAAAACTCCACCCAGTTGGGAAGAATCATCGGATAGATAAATAAATTTAAATAAATAAATAAATAAAATAGATAAATTTTAATAAATAAAAAAATAAATATGTGTGTATAGGTATATTTTTTTGTACAGTGTGGTTTTTCATTTCCTGCATCATCTCAAAAAGTTCTTTTTGAAAATAAATAAACAACTTGATTTATTATACAATAAATGTTGAAATAATCAAAACAATTTTTTTGTGTAAAGCCGTGATTTTCGATTCTTATAAGTCTGTTATTCTAGCAGAATTGATCAACAAACATCATGATAACTGTATAGCTGCCCATGTAGGGGTGAAGAAGACTTTGGAGGGTCTTCGTTACCTATAAAGGCAACAAATCAGACATTGCATCCTCCAATGCAATCTCGGTTTGTCACTGATCGACCATGCCAGTGTACAGATTTATATTAATTTTTCGGGTGCGTATCCCAGATCAAAATTTTGGAATACTGTAAGCTTAGTTGTCCTTGATCATTTGTTAGGATGTGTGTTACTCAAACCTCCAAGAAATCGGACCTCACTTTCTGTGAATGCATTCTTGAGGAATGAAGTCTTGTTAACATATTGGCAATCTACATAGTCCGTTCTTCTAAAATCAACAGCAGATAGTGATGGTAGTTCTATCATCACTATCTTCGTTTCTCCTAGTTCTGTAATGACTGACTATTTCGAACATTTATCTAAAAGTTAGAATATTCATATATAAAGAAATTTGCTAAGAATCTGCCAATTTATTTCAAATCCGACCTATTAAAATGAAACAGACTTAAAAGCATTTGTATATCAATAATATTTTATCTTTTTTTTCTCATTTGATTTTTTTTATGATCACGTCACAATGTCAATTAGTAATAATATGTAGATGTTTTTTTTCTTCCATGGATTATCAACAATTTTCGTTTGTAAGGCTTGTAATGGTATTGCGTGTAGGAGTAATACAACTGCTCAATTTGTTTTGTTTTTAAAGAGGTTGCTTTTTGAGATGATATATAGAAGTTTAAATGTATAATTTTTATACGATGTAAGAGATAATATGCAGAAAAACTAAAATCTGAAAAATCTTACAATATATTCTCGATCATTTTGATCCAGAAGAAGATTATTATGTAAGTTTAAAATCAAAAGTGAACATTGTTAGAGTAGTGTTATTGTGGCACAAGAAAATGTATATTCTTTATCGAAATTGTTCATATTAAATTTGTTAAATTAATTCATTTTTGAAATTGGTAATTTTATTCCAACACTATTAAGTTTTCGTTGGCACTTATTATGTTTTGTGTGTTAAGAAGTTTGACTAAAAACAGTTTTTTCAAACAAATAATCCAAACAAATTTTAACATTTTAATTTATTTGAAATAACATATTTTTGTATCTTTAAATATGAGCTAGATAGCGAAACCGTTGCTTTACCATTCCGGTTATTGGAACAAATTAAGTCGATAGTGGCTGAGAAAAAATGCAACGGATGAACATTTTGAGGATTGTGTTCGAAAAGGTGAAAATAACTCGTCTAAAGTTCTTCGAATGAAAGTAAATGTGAAGTTGTATAAAAATAATATACTTAGCTTAATTTAAACGTTAGCTTATTTGCACGTGATAGATTTATTTCAACGCGAAACATATATGTACAAAGTAGTATTTGAGGAATATTTAGCCTCGCAAAATGCAACAGTTAACCCTTTCAATTATATCACAGTATTTTATTGGGACCTCAAGTTATGATTTATTAGAGCAGGTGATAATGAATGATTTAATTATAAATGATTCTTATATGTATGATTGTCATGCTGGTTCATCTTTTAATTTTGATCATATTTGTTGTGATTAACATAGTGTATTGCATTCTACAAAGCGTCTATGGATGACGTTCCAGATTTTTAGATAAGTGATTTTTGGAATGCAATTTGTGACAGCTCACGATCAACAATTGTTCCACAGGACTGGTTTTGGAACAAAACAACTAATTAATTTGATTTAATTAGGATTTGATTTGTTTTATATAACTTTTATTGATTTTATTTTTCTTCTGTTAGGTTATTTTCGTCATGTATTCAGTACTTAGTTTTTTACATAAATTTTCTGTGATAAAATGAGGGATTTCCAAGGGTCAGGATATAGTATTTTTTTATAAAATTCCAATTGTTTCACCATCTTCAACCTATTACGACGACGACATATTTTATTTTTCTCTTTTAATTTAATTATTTATCTCTTACTATATTTTCATATTAATCAAAAATTACATTCCAAAGATTGATTATCAATGAACTAATTTATTTTGGTTGATTAACCAATGATTCACCAATCCACCCGTCATGGTAAAATAAGATCCATAAAATAATAATTGGTTAAACAGATAAAAATTAATTCTTATACAACAACACAAATTACAGCCAATAAATAAATAACTTAAATGAACTTTTAATTTATCAATGATAGTTTTATAACGAAATTATTGATTTTCTGTCGACTAGACAAGCAATTAATTATTGAAACGAGCTGAATTTTATTTGTTTTCTTTCGTTTTTCATTTATTATTTCCTAATTTTACAAAATTAAATTATTCACTTCATTAAAATAAGTAATGTAAATTAATTAATTTTTATTTGTCATAAAAAAAATTTACTTGTTAATATTACTATATAACATTTGTTTTTTTTCTAAACTTATTAGAGAAATCTACTAACATGAAAAACGTTGGCGTATTCCTATATTTTTGTGATCTCAAAGCTTGATCTCAACTGAAGTTTTGAGTTCCATCGACTGATATTACTCAAGCGTTTATATTCATAAAAAACAAAGGAAGCAAAAATTACGAAACAAAAATAAAACTTATTAATAGTATAATATTTAATTAGGAGCTAAAGTGCTACTTTTTGAGTTGAGGTTGTATTTTGGCGGCCACCAATTATAGATGAAACACAAAAAGTCACTATAGCTCCGAATTAAATCAACTTTTTTTTAGCAAACGTTTAAATTTTTTATAAATATGAAATTAATACATCAAAATTTCTATAGATATGATTTATTATCGTCATAGTTACTTTCAAAAAAGTAAAAAACCTTTAAAATTGTAAAAATAAAAATTTTGTCAAAGTAACCTTTTAATTCAAAATTTCATAATCCAATCAAAATATTTATTTTTCAGAAATTATTCATATCTAATGTTACTGTTGCTGTTGCTGTTGCTGTAAAAATATGGAAATAAATGGCGACACTTTTTCTGTCAACTGTCGCCGTAAAAATAAGGAAAAAAATTGCGTTAAACGTCAAAAAAGTAAGAGTTTAACCTTCTTCTTAGCGGCTACAAAGTTAAATTTTACAGCCGTTTGCCAAAAACCTAATTGTTTCAATAATGAAGATCAATAATAATGTTGGTTTATTTATCGATAGATTAAAATCTATGCTAGTAATTATTTTATTGTAAATCGCTTCGTAACACATTTTATAACTGATTTTAGCGTATTTATGATGTCGAAAATATCCTTGTCGCGGCGTTATCTTGCATAGATCAAAAACTTATTTAGTGAAAATCGCTCATGATTCAATCGCGGTCGCCCAGATGAGGAGGAATTTAAAAAACATCATTCAACGCAATATAACTTTGAAGTTCTCTACTTTTTCAGCCACTTACAATAAATCTAGGACACCTAAAAAGCGAATGCAAAAAATTATGTCATTTATTCCTTTAAAATTTCATCGGTTTGTTTTAGATGCATTTTATTGTCTTTCGCAGCCTGTTGTTAAAGCGTCCACCTAGTTATTAACTACATAAATAATTCTATTAACATGTCATTTAGCTTTCTAAGTCACCTCTAGGAACGTTCAAAACAATTTCACACTGATTTTCAAAAAATTTATCTTGACTTAATTGGTCCTCTTCATCTTCTATTATCAGAGAACTAACGACATTCCGTTACGTTAATAAATACGCTGGCCTGAAGCATTTTATATACGGTGACCTAAAGCGATTTCAGTTTCAAATATAACTGTTACAACAGTCGCATTTGCAGTGTATTATTTATGGATTACTAGATCTGGTGTCACAGAATCAATTGATCAAGAGGTTCAATTTAAATCACAACAATTGAAACAAACAATATTATTGGTATTTATTTTGGATATAAATGCATTGCGAAAGATACCTAAGTTGATTATTTGGATAAGATTTTTCAATAGCAGAAAAGAGATATATCACCAATCTTCTGGAAAACTAGTAAATAATATAGAGTAAATAGCTAGGTTTACAAAAATGTTACCGGCTTTAATGTTTAAATAATATTTAAAGTAAATATATTAAACTTTGTATATACAAGTCGATATATACATATATCGATTTCCAGGTGGAATGCAAGTTACAACACAGCATCAATATCTTTATCCCACTCTTTACCGTTGTGAATTGAAGCACTACTGAATACATAAACTTTTCGATTTTTTTAAAGTTGATAAAAAGTAATATAAATATTATTATGTTCACATAACATAAAATAATTTTTCAATGAACTTTAATTTAACAAAAATTTTATTTTATTTTCGTTCTTGTAAAAAAGCTTTTTCCACTTTTCCATCTTGTACGTTTTATTGTGAAAGAGAAATTTTTGAGGTTAAATAAAACTATCAGCGGTCACGTATAAAATTGAATTCCAATCAATGCTAAACTGAAAATATATGTTCATTGGTTTTTAAGTGAAAAGAGGAATAAAATTAGAATTCAACTGAAATTAAAAACTGTTGAGGATTAAAGAGGAATAAATAGTTGAAGTTATCGATTTGGCTTCTGATGTCCGTTTATTATGATAAATTGAACTAAATAGAATTAAAAACTGATATTTTGAAAATGGTTTAAATGGTATGTTCAAGTGAAGGTTATATGTTATTGTACTAAATTATTTGTACCGAAATAAATTTAGACGTAATAGAGAAGTCACAGTGTTTATGTACAACGGGTCAGACGTGTTTGGAAGATATATATTTTTGAGAAGTACAATAAACAAGAGAATGCGTTGATTTTTGAATTTTCTGCTAGAATTTAACAGCAATTTTTATTCACGAAAGATCTGCAATCTGATGAGCACAAGATTAAATGTCAAAAATACAACAAATTTTACATTATTTTAAGGCCGATTAAGCCGGCAACATATCATTCCCGGTTATTCTTTTCATCCTATGTACATATGTTGTTTTACTCTCTCTGATTTGACGAGTTATTTTGTCTATTTCTTAATCTTAAACGACAAATATTCCCGTAAATTAAATTACAAGTTAATTTAATTTGTCAATTTAATATAATAAAACTGTTGAGAGCTAAACCAGAACAAAAAAACTTTTCGCGAAAAAAAATTCTCCCCATCTTACGAAATGGATATAATTTAATGATTTTACGTGCTTGATAAGCACAAAATCACTAAACACTTAAAGGAGAGTAAAAACTTTGAAAGAATTTACTTTACTTTCCGTGTTTGTTAAGATTTATGAGTTTCAGATGTTTTTTTATTTCAGTAAGAATAAAAATAAAAATGGAAAGTTATATAAGTTTTGCAATTTTTTTGATGTATATGTGTAGTGGCTGTAGGTATTTTGTTATATGTGTTGTCGTTGAAATGTTGATTTTAAAAATTTAATTAAAAATATATCAAAAGAAGAAATTAAATCATATTTAAAAAAAAACAAATAAAATAGAAAAATTCAAGACAATTTTTCCTCTTCCCAGAAATAATTCGTTCAATTCACTACAAAATTTCAAAAAAGTAAAACCTATCTTCTAAAATCTCCTTATTGCATTATATATGATATTGAAATTTTTCTAATTAAAAGTAATTTATAATTAAATATAATTTCGATAGACTTTGTCGAAAAAATTTAAAAGTAAAAGTTTTCTTTTATTATACTTTTGAAATTCTAGAACTTTTACAATATATATATCTAATGCCGGATATGATTATATCTCTAGATGTTTGCTTTTAATGAAAATACTTTTGTTTTGTTTTTGGAAAAGTTTTTTTTCTTGTATAAGCGATTATTCTAGTTTAGCATGTTTATCGATAATCTAAATATTTGGATAAGGCTAAGAAATTAAATGTTATCATTAATATGAAAGTCGAAGGAATAATAAAGTCAAATACATTTTTTATACATTTTCGAATATTAAATCAATATTAAAATCTGCATGATAAACAGATATAAAACCTTTTAAACCCAGCTCAAAACCTTGACCTTTAATTCCCCTAATCTTCCCCATAAAAATTAAAGCATCATAGTAATCATAATAATTAAATAAAATTTCGTTGTCTCATGATCTTTATCCTCTCAACTTTTAATTTAATAATTTCGTGTTTTGTTTTTTTTTTCGTAACGAACTAAAACCCTTAACGATCCCTTTGGATATTTTGAAAGAATGAAAATAAAATTTAACATTTTTTTTTGTATGTTCTTAGGTTAAACTTTCAGATTGTTATATGTACTTCGAATAATAAAGAAAAAAATTAAGATTTTTCTTTTGTATACTATATCCTCCCATGATTGTATTTAAATCTTAGCAATTTTCTTAAGATGTTTGCTTTCTTTTCGTGGTTGTTTGTTTATATGTTGTTTTGTATTTTGTGCGTATATATGTGCTAAATTGAAAGTAAAAACTAAAGCATTTTAAGTATTTTTATGAGACGTTTTTGTATCGTTCCGGTTAAAGCTTTTCAAGAGAGCAATTTCAGTTAATGAAATAGTTGAGTTCTAATGATGTCAAAAGATATTGAAAGAAATGGTTTTTAGAAGATTAGTTTTTAATTTTGTTTTATGTTTATACAGAAAGAAAAACAAATGAAAATGGCGATTATTTAAGGGTAGGCAAGTTAAGGATAAACGGATTACCAAAGTAAACATAACATCTTTGTTTTAAAATTGAATTGTTTATTGAGCCAAAAATGGGTTTGTATATACGAGTGATTCTAATGTTTCTAGAATTCAAGTTCACAAGAAGTCTGTTTATATATATAATAATTGCTCTCCTTGAATACTCGTTGAGGTTGTATCTTCGTTTTAGTGAAATTAAGGATTTAAGATCTTTAACAGGATCTCAAAAATTAAAAATTGGTTGATAAATACGAAACAAAGAACAATAGATACAGTGTGTAGTGAAGCGCTTCTTCGTTGAATAACAACGAAGAGGCATAGCAGGTCGCGTACCTGGCGAGATTTATTTATAGCCCCAGATTAGCTGCAATCTATGGGATCGAGAAAAAATCCTGCTACTTCAGCACAAATAATTAATAGTACGCGTGAAACATGATAAGAACAGATAGGAGAATATAAGCAAGTGAAGGCTTGAGACACTGGCGACCCTCATACGCGAAAAGAACCACGATCACCACGTCCAACCTTCTACATCAACACCCTATTACACACTTTCACTCCTCATACACCCACGCACCTTCACCCACATACACACACGCCCACACTTACACACACATGCACACAATCTCCATACCTAAATCCATGCCCCTAAGTTCAACATTTCAAAATAATATTACACCAACTTACCGGTAACACAATTTGAAATGTTTTCGTTAGTGATTGAATTATTTATTCGATTATTGTGGTAATCGGTTACATCCAAATATAATTTCATAGACCAAATGGTGACAAATTTTGTAAGTAACCAGCATACGGAATTTTAATATTATCTCCCTTTATAACACCACGCCCAGGATATATTACGAATTAAAGTATGTCCATGGCATGTTTCGGTTTGATGTTATTGCGTCTGCGCAGAGTCAACAATCCCGACATCAATTATCATTACCTTTGTTTAAATTAAATTAAAATATAACATCAGAATCCACAAATAACGTTAGATCTTGGCCTGATGTGATCGAATAAAAAAAAATACACGTGGAATAAAAAAAAATAAAATTAAAAAAAAATACAAAGAAATACACGCGGTTTAAATAAATTTTCCGTGGATACTATGGCGTTATTACTAAAAAGGTTAAATAAAAAAAAATATGTCATATTGAAATTTAGAGTAGCGAGAGTAGAGTCGAGTATTATTGATAACATAATTTACAACATTTGTAATAAAAAGCCATATTTACAGAATGTATTACAAAGCCAATTCAATTATTATCATAATTCATATATGAAAGTTTATAATAACTTAAGTGAGAAACATAAACTTTACTTTGCAAATTTGCTAAATTTCTTCAAAAAGCCGCATCAATTGTTGTATCAAATCTTGTTGTTGTATTAAATGAACATGTCTTCATCGCTTACTTTAATTTGTAATACTTTGTAAGAATTTGTAAAACATTATGTATATATGCTTTTTTATTACACACGTTGTAAATTATATTATCAATAAATGCTACTCTAAACTTCAATATGAAATGTTTATTCGGCGAATAAAAAATAGTATATGTCGCACGGACGTAAGCTTTTTTGGACTTGATGTGCATGCAGATCTTGGCTAGCGTCTCGATTTGTAAACTCTCCATACGTCCCAAATCTTTAGCTCTACGTCCATGCATCATAGTGTGTAGTATTCCTAAACTAGGAATATACATATACAGTATTAGATCCCCAAGATCCACGCTATAAAGGTTAGATCAAATATACCTATACTACATCTAATCCCATATAACACCCAAAACCCCTATTTTATCTAAAAGATACAACATATAATCCCAAACAACACCCAAAACCCTATTCTCATCCAAACATTGTATTAAAGCATTGATATCTGTATATCAACAAGTTCTATTCAAAACTTAATTTCACCACAAAACTAACTATTTCATAATACCAAGAAACCATACAAACAATTTCACAATATTACTCAATATTTACTCTAATACAAAAAGCCTAACTTAAGCAAAATCCATAACTTCAACAAATTAACTTAGCAACAAAGTTTGGATACAAAAGAATTTCCATTCAAAATTGCAAATTAGGCAGTTCCCACAGTTCGTTCAAATATTCGAACATTGCTAGCAACAAAGTTAAACCCATAGATATTTCCACATTACAACAAAAATATTTTACCAAACGAATTTCATCGATAAGCAAATTCCAATGAAATAAACTTATTAAACGACATTATTTTACTTATTTTCATACAAAAATTCATATTCAATAATATTCGAAACGGAAGTTGAAATTCAAACCAAATAAACAAAAATCTAATAAAACTATGAAATTATATTTACTTAGGAAAAAATAGCAAATACTACATTTTTTTTATAGAAAAATTATTAATTAAATTCTAAGTTTTGATTGGCTAATAAAACTTAGCTTTTATTATAAAACACACCAAAAAATCTAGCTAAAGAGTGAGTACAATTTTAAAATCGCGAAAGAGATCACGAGGATCTCACCCTTCGGGGGTCTAACCTCTTAGACCCCGAAATCGGTTAGTCAGTCAGTATTTCTAAAACCAAAACCCCGGTCGCCGCGAAAGTAATCAACAGGTTAACGACAGATTTAAACCTGGAGTGAATTTTTTTTAAGTGTTTGAAAATAGTTGAAAGTGTTTCAAGAAAAAATCTATTTGTTTCAAGAAAAAATCTATTGCAAATAAAAGTCTAAAATTTTATTAGACAAAATTTTACTAAAAATAATTGAAAGTGTTTCAAGAAAAAATCTATTTGTTTCAAGAAAAAATCTATTTGTTTCAAGAAAAAATCTATTGCAAATAAAAGTCTAAAATTTTATTAGACAAAATTTTACTAAAAATAATTGAAAGTGTTTCAAGAAAAAATCTATTTGTTTCAAGAAAAAATCTATTTGTTTCAAGAAAAAATCTATTGCAAATAAAAGTCTAAAATTTTATTAGACAAAATTTTACTAAAAATAATTGAAAGTGTTTCAAGAAAAAATCTATTTGTTTCAAGAAAAAATCTATTTGTTTCAAGAAAAAATCTATTGCAAATAAAAGTCTAAATTTTGAATTTATCAAGTGATCTTTTGTTCGACGGATCTTAGAGAAAAACGTCTTCAATTGAGGAGAGAGGTAAGAGAGGGTGACACCACCAGTGAATCACTCAACCAGGTAAGAGTTTGCATCATCTAAATCTAGGTTAAGAGAAGTGAATAGGACCATCGGGCCTATTACAATTGACCCAGCCGGTAGTCCTACACTACCACAACAATTGGCGGGGAATTACAATTGGCCTACCAACCTATTACAATTGGTGCAGCCGGTATCTCTCGTCATCAGAGGTACCTCTACACCATTACAATTGGCGTAGCCGGTAGCTCTATCAATAAGAGGTGCCGTTACACTAATACAAGTGTACTATTTTTAAAAACACAGTTCTTTTGTTATCTGTACTCACAAAAATAATAACTAACCGTCAAAACTATGTTCAATGAAAGTGGAAATGTATAGATCAATGAACTAGAGAGTTCATTGATAGTAACATAAAAAACCTTAAAACTTATATAACTTTATTTTACAGCCTACACATAAGTTAAAGCAACTGTATAAGCAAGGTTTCAGTTTAAAACATTTATTCCTATGAAATTAAATTTGCCAATAAATAGCAGAGCTCGTCAGGAATGTACCGAATTAGAAAGTGTTAAACTGCAAATAAATCTTGTTCTATTTTTCCAAAATTCAGAAACTTGTTTTTGCAGTCTACTTAAAAAGAAAAAAGGAAATTGGGATTAAAAATCATCATACACCTAAATTAAAATTAAAATCCTTATTTAATCTTAGAATTAACTTCAATTATTAAATCTGTCCATTACTTAAAATAAAAAGAAATAATGAAAACAAATCAAATGTAATTGTAATGGTTTGTGACTACGCTTTCAATAAAATGTAAGATAAAATCAGAACCCATCAAATTTAATAACAAAATAATCAACAAACAAAAGTACTTGAACTTACAAAACATTTTTAAAGCTTTTTTTTCATTTTTTAATGAACGAAAAATAATAATAATAATTTTATAAAAACAATCTTTTTATTCAAATGCAGATTCGGTTGGTTAAATGTTACAACATTTCCTTTTGTTTTCCATTTGAGTACAAACGAATTGAAATGTAGAAATAAGTTTTCCCTTGAAATAAAATAAATAAAAATCAAATCCGATTTTATAAGGATTTGAAAAAGCTTTTTTTATTTTAGAGATAGAAAATTTATTATTTGTTTAAGCTGAATATTTTTATTGAGCCTAATTAATTTATGTTTAAATATTTTTTTAATTGATATAAGGGGGAAAATTTTTTGAGGAATATTTGGTTGACATTTGAGTGTTGATGATGTCAATAGATAATAAAGAATTGTGTAAGATACAGTTAATATAAACTATGGTTTGAGTTTAGAACTAGCTATTTTGGTTCCTTGTAGCAAACAGAATTAATTTTGGCATAATTTTCTGAAAACGAACAAATCCAAAATAATATTTACCAAAATCTCTCAAAAACATGTCTCGGTCATTTTCCTCGTGAAATAAATCATTAATAACATCACCAAAATATTTAACACAAATCAATTGTTTGTCACTTCCAATCGTCAGGAAAATCTTGAAAAATATGTAAATTCAAAACAGATTTTTTTGTATTTTAAATTATGAATTTCCAACATTATTTTGATAAATTGATTCATTATTTTTTGTTTTTTTGTTGTTCCCATTTTTGTTATTGCTTCAGTACGTAACATTGTTAAAATGTAACAATGAAAGTTAAGTGCAGGTAGAAAAACATATGTAACTAAATGGAAGTATGAAGTTTGGTATTAGGAGTTTGTGAAACCGTGGTATAAATATCCAAAGAGTAAGCAAATAATCGTTTCTTTTGCAATCCTCATTACGAATCACTAATAATTTTCAACAAATCTTATAACTTTAAGCTAAACGGAAACAATGTTTCTTTAATGTTTTTATGCTTCACAATGATGTAAAGTTGTTATAATGTCTAGGATACGCAATATATAAACACATTCATAAAAACCGGGGCGTTATGAGAGGGCATTATGAATTCATAACGCCCGCTATTAAGACCCTAAAAAACTAAATAAAATTATTTTTACTGTGGTTTTGTCTACACAATGTAAATAATTCTTATTGAATTTAAGCTAGTAAAAGATTTTGACATTTGCTTAAAAATGTTTAGCAACATTTTAGTTATTAATTGTTTATATAGTTTTCCAAAACTATCAAATTATTTTAAACGTCATACAATGTTTTTGTCATACGCTACAAAATTTAGGAGAATTTGTTTACATAGCAACGTTCAAACAACAAATATTTATTTTAAACTTCAAAATAGTTATTTTCTTGGCATACTACGATACATTTGTATTTGTTTGCATATCAATATAGATTAACAAATTAAATTCTTTCTTAGTTTTTAGCTTATTAAGTGAAGCATAAAATCTTGTATGCACCACTGGCGTTACTGGGTATTACGCCCATCAAGCGACATCCATCCCTCGGGCCAGAGGCCCTCGGGCTAGATTACGTCGCTTTCCGGGCGTAATAACCTACATAACGCCCTAGATACATAAATAGCTATTATGATGATCACATAAAACTAATTTTATTGCAATTAAAATCGTCTGATTTTTATCGTCCACATTTTCAATTTTTCCAGTTTTCCGTTTTTGTTTTCTTACCATAATAAACTTTAACAATATTTTTGAAAAAGTTTTGCTTTTCAATTTTTGTTTAAATTTTCCACAGAAACTGTAACACAAGAACAAATTAGTTTAAAGAAGAGCAGATAGAGAAAAAGAAAATAGTTTTATTTTCTTTATTCTACGAGATGGAATATATATTTTAAAAATAAAAGTTTTTTTTTGATTATCTAGAAAATATTTAGTTTATTGTAATTAAAATTTCAATTAGCTCAAATAGTTGTTTGAAAATATAATGAGAGTTGTTGAAGAGTATTTGAGCCACTTTGGTTTGAATAATTGAAGTTATGGTAATAAGTTCTGAACTAGTTTTCACGAGATATATGAAAAGAAAGAAAACTAAAAGTTGGTGTAATTATGGTACTTGTGGAAGTGAATTGTGTATGTAAGTGTTATTTGTTATTAAAAACTTTAAGAAGAACTTTTATTTGTAAGAAGTGGTTGAATCAGTAAAGTAATTAAGTCATTGAAGAAAAAAATTTGGGAAATATTTAAATTGGTTTTTTTGACAAATCAGTAGTTCTAACGAATCCAATTTTTGTGAAGTGTCTGCCCCAGGGTGTAGAACCTCTGAACTTGAAATAATTTTTTTTAAAATTATGAATAGATTTATGTTGTATCTACGTATGTAAAATTTTTTAAATGCGAGTTTGGTCCATTGTAATGACTAACAAAAATCTATTAAATTGGCATTTTCTTTAAAATTCTGAACCACACAGACCTCACGATATTCATAATACAAATCCTACATGCGTTCAGTACTATCAAACAATTAAAGATCGTTTCAAAATATTTTCTGATATTACAAGGCGTTCCATTGTATCTTTAATTCGTATTTTGGTAAATAACGTCAAATGTTATTCCCCTCAAATCACTTAATTGGTTGTTATATGTCTGAATCAATTGTTTCTTTTCATTACTTTTCTTTCTATGTGAAACGAATATAGTTTTGCTTGTTTTAAGCAAAATTCAAAATAAAGTAAATGGATCATGCGCAGATGCGTTGATGCTGAATTATTGATAAAGTATTTCATATTATGAGTTTTGGCTGTTATATGTTTGCAATATTAATACTTGATTAAATTTTGAAGGCCTATATGTATTACTGAATTGATAGTATTTGGTGGTTTTCCTCTGTCTGTTGTATTTGGTTTATTTAAACACATGGGAGAATTGCAATGTATGAGAGAAAATTTTTGGCTGCTTGATAAATGGGAGCCACAAGACAGAGATAGGTATAGATTCTTGTTTTTGTTTAAAAATGTCGATGAGAAAAATTATATCGAATTATATATTAATTAAGTTTTTGACTTCGTTCGAGATGTTTTAACTGTAAAAGAAATATTTTTGCTTTCGAGCATAAAATGTGAAAATAATTTTTTTTAAAGAGTTTTTTCAACCATTTTTTGTATATTGTATTGATCAAACGGTTTATTGGTAAAAGAATGAAAACTTAATTTCCATTCTATTGTAAATTGGATCGATTAACTAATTTTGAGTTATTATTTAAAGTTGATTGCAGTGGAAATTTTGAAGGAAAAGTGAAAATATATGAAACTTTTAATTTGATTGAAATGATAAATAATAAGTTTTTGATGTTAATTGATTTAACGAACCAAAAATGATTTTGTATCATAATAACATATTTGTGGCTGTAAGGCTGTAGACTGACTAACGTTTTTTTACCAATAATAAAGGATGTTTTGTAGTATATATATTATATTTGGTTATTTTATTTTATTTTGCCTACAATAAAAGATACAATTAAACAGT
The DNA here is from genome assembly GCA_963693315.1 of Diogma glabrata. Taxonomy (NCBI): domain Eukaryota; kingdom Metazoa; phylum Arthropoda; class Insecta; order Diptera; family Cylindrotomidae; genus Diogma; species Diogma glabrata. Next base: position 23,944,438 of record OY856187.1, on the reverse strand, counting down.
TTTAGTAGTGCAATAGCACTGTGTATGAATTGTTTTTTAAAGTGCTAGAAAAAATTATTTAGATCAAGAACAAACTTAAACTAATGCACTTTTGTCCGTTTTAATGGCATCAAGGAAAATCTGGATTTTCTTGAACTGAAGTTGTTATCAAGTGATATGTTTTGCTACTGAGTTTTAATAACTGGTAGTTTTTTGTTAAACAAACATATTGACCAAATAAGTGCATTACTATTATAAAAAGTCCGAGCGACAGTATGCCCGCTAGAAATAGGTTAATTTCGAGATCAAACTGTTTTGTGTACAAGTAGAATCTAATATATCAGATTAGTTTAAACAAAACAAACTAATTACAAAAAGAAACAAAATTAGCTACATATAAGCAAAACTACATCTATGCAATGTTGGAACAACAAAAAATAATCTACCAAAAAAGAAACTATTGACACCATTTAAAAAAAAGAGACCTGCACCGAAAAACACAGCATTATAATTTGGGGAGAATTAAGGATTTCGTGCTTGTATGGATACCAAAGGAAGCCACGGAACATCAATTCAACACTTAAGCTTAGTTTAATTTTATTATACAACTCTAAAGATTATATTTATTTTTTTAAATTATATATACTTTTTTTCTGTCATTGACAATTTTTTTAAATATATTTATTTATTTATTTATTTATTTTTATGATATGATTTGTTGAACCAAATTTTTGAAGTTATACGTCTTTGCGCACGTTATAAAAATTGGGATTGGGTGTTGGTCGAGAAACCGCGTCACGCTGTTATTCAATGTTATTTTAACCTTTATGCTGTATGGTAATAAAGACGAAATTTCCAAATCAACCTTATGCTGTACGGTAATAAAGACGAAATTACTAAATCAATCATAATAATTAATAATTAGTTTTTTGAATATTTTTTTCTATTTATTTAATATTTTTTTTTTGCATAATATTTTTTTTTTTGAATAATATTTTTTTTTCTTTTTGAGTAACTTGTTTTTTTTTAAATATTTTTTTTTTATTTTTTTGACTAAGAAAACTAAGCAAAATCTACGATTAAACTTTCTTATACTTTTTGAATAATAATATGTTTTTTATTGAATAATATTTTTTTTTTGAATAATATTTTTTTTTTTATCATTTTTTGAATATTTTTTTTTCTTAGTTTTTTGAATGATATTTTTTTTTTTCATTTTTTTTTGAATAATATTTTTTTTTTTGAATACTATTTTTTTAGCTATTTTTTTATGCATCCTGTCTGTCTGTCTGTGTGCGTGTGTGCGACCGAATGGCCAAAAGTAGTATAACTTCCACCGTCTGGTCCGACTTTTTTAATTAGAGATGTTCCTGGGACAGAGGCCATGCGTGTTTTTTTGGTTTTAATTGTAATCCCGGATATAAACAGAAAACCTGTTTATAACACCTTTTTATCTATTTCAAGGACAATAAAGTTTAATAAATTCCTAACACAGCTGATTTTTCAGGATCCTTTAAATGCAGAGTCCTCCACTTATATTATTTAAATAATTATTAAATTTGTTGATTTAATAAAAATGTTTTATTTTTCTAACAACTTTTATAAAATATAAAAATCAGACCGGTTTCAGATATATATATCTATCATCAGTGAAATTTTTTATATAAAAAATATAAAAATATAATTTATATTTTAAAATATAAAAAATTTCACTGATGATAGATATATATATCTGAAACCGGTCTGATTTTTATATTTTATAAAAGTTGTTAGAAAAATAAAACATTTTAATTAAATCAACAAATTTAATAATTATTTAATTGGTAACCAACTTGAAGACCAATTCCATAATATATATTTTTTACATTTATGTAAATTATATATTTAGCCACTTATATTATGATTAAACCTATAAACCTGATCTTTATTATGATTAAAACGGCCTTTGGCAAAGTGGCATGAATGTTTTGGGTGGAAAAGTCTCTAGCTACTTTAATCCATCTTTTACCAAAACTATTATGGTCTATCTCAACAAATGCGATCGTAAGAGAGCCGATAAGTTCTGTTATAGCTCATATCATAATTTTAGGCCAATTACAAATACAAACGTCTATTTGACACCAAATTATTTCAAGTAGTCGCTCGTAAGACCATGAAACTACTTGATTCCTAAAAACTCCACATAATTGACTTTAAAAGTCAAGTGTGGGGGTAACTCAAATAAATCAATAGAAGTTACTACTTCATTTTTAATTTAGATTAACTAATAAAATTCATGCTTTCAAAACAAAGCCTGATAATCCTTTTTCCTTAAAATATTTATTTCAATCCTTTTAATCTGTTTTCTTAATGTTGAAGGAGACGTACAATAGATAAGATGATTTATTATATATCAAAGACAACCTAAATCAAAATTTATCAATGTTGATTTTAAGTCAATATTTGTTTCATATTTTTATATCAATATTATTGACCTTTCCAAAAAGGTTTCTTGTTTGAGACAAATCGCCGTTTTGTTTTTTGATCGACTTAAAGTTTAATAGATTTATTTAATATTTTTATCGGAATAAGAAAAAAGGGAAAATATAATTCATAAAAGTTCTCTTAAACAGGACATATGAAAGACATATTTAAAAAACAAACAAATCAAAAGCCATAACCTTAGTTATATTTTTTTTGTTTTTATTTAACATTTTTTTTAGCACTGAAATTAAGGGGTATTTTCAAACTAAAAAGATTTTCCTTTTATTGCTTCTAGAAATAACTGAAATTTCAATTTAAATTTATTCAAAACGATTTGGGAATAGTTAGCTAAAATAGTCTACCATAAAATGTTCACTATTGGCAGACTTACTAGATTCATCTATCTCAGCAATTCAACTACCAGTAACCCCTACCGATATTTTGAACCATTCGTGTTTTATTTCATCAACAATTCACTATTCCGCAACAGATGTCATTGATTTAATATCCAAACTCCCCTATAACATGGAAAATCCTGAAACTTTTCTCTCATTTTTTTATTAGAAAACAGAGGAAAATTGACTGGAAAATTGTTTGAGTGTATTTGTTTGTTGTCAAAATGAAAAACTTCTAGGTTTGAAAAGAAAATTCTATTGCATTTTTTTATATATTTCATTTGATAAAAATACGATTCATACAGTACCGCGTCGGATTTACATCGTTTCACACTGATAAGGAGGAATAAAATTATTATAAATAAATAATAATATAACTCAAATTAATTATTATTTATTGAATAGAGATTTGTGGTTAATTTTAGTTATATTATATTAATAAATATAATTTAGAAAAAAACGGATGTAAATAAATGGATTTGTGTAAATATTGTGAAAAAATTTATTTAAATTTTAATAAATCTTTTGAAAATAAAAAAAAAGAAATTAGTAAATGATTGAGTGAATTTTTTTGAGTGAAATTTTGTATTGTATTGTAGTGTATTTTGTGTTCTTAAATGTGAATTGTGATTTCTATATAATAAAAATAATGAGAATAAAATTATAATTAAATTTTTTTTAACAAATATTGGTTTGATTCGAATCATCATGGTGGATGTAACATCAATAATTGAAGGAACTGTGAAATTTCGAGATGGGAAAAAGGTGAAGTTACAATATAAAAAAGAAATAAATATAATTAAATAAATTTAATTTTTGTTTGCTTGGAATTTATATTTTTTGGGTTAGATGTTGTACAAATTGATCGAAATGTGGTGAAATTTGATGATTTTGCAGAAAAAAAAAATGTAATTAGTTAGTTTTGCTATGTTTGCAACATGACTATACAAAGATGATAACACACAGGACAAAAACTATTGTGTTTTGATGCATACAATTTTATAAGAGACGAATATTTATATGTGTTGTTAGGGGTTTGTTTGAGTTTTAGTTAGTAAGTTTTTTATTTATTATTATTGTTATTTTAAGGACAGTTGGAAATTGCAAATCGTGATTGCATATTTTAGAATTGAGTAGAGTTTTAGTATTTTGGAATTTGATTTGAGTTGTTTTTTTTATTTTGGTTATGATTTTGTTGATGTTTGGTATTTTACTTGCATATGTTTTACATGGCGTTTTTACAAAAGTCAGTTAATTGAACCATACAAATTTACTAGTTAAGATAATTTGACACAAGCAGATGACTATTTATTTTTTCTAGAAATTGCTATTTAGACCCAATAGTGTTTTTATGTATTTTTTGGAATTATTATTTATTCAGAATATAATAGACTGAGAGCCCACGATGGCCAGAGGGCTTCAACGATAGTAAGTGTCTGGCATTGGGTGACTTGACTTCTAATACTATCCCGAGTAATATATAAAAAAATTAGCTTTTATACTTTCACGAAACTTTGGAGGCCCCTTTGGAACCTGCTCCCTGCCAAAGCCACTATGATCCAAACTTCATATGTCGTTGATTGTTCCTACCTGAGTGGGGGGTTTGTGCAGAGAAACTTTCAGCTTTTATAAAATAACGAAGGTCTGGCCGTCGCGGGCTCTTAGTCTATAATAATTTATTTTTGCAACGAGTTATGAGTTCAAATTAATCCGATGATGATCCACTTCTTTGATACACATTGTTGTAAACTCGCATAACTTTAGTTCCACCAAAACTATCTAACTGCACTTATACTTCTCACATTGAACATAATACTTTTAAATTGTTTTGACTGTAATACATTTTACCATAATTACTCGTATTCGGGAGCTCAGCAATATCATTGAATTTATTGGTTGCTTGATGCTTTTAGGAATATTTGTTGACACATGTAATGATAAGCAATGAATTGATCACCGTAATTATTGTATAAGAAAAAATGTGTTGAACGGTTTTGTCACTACTTCACTTGAATAAAATATTTCCACGTTTTTTGTACTTAGATTTATTTTATTTATTTACATTTCATTTTATTTATCATATGATTTATTAAACAATTTTTCATCAACATTTTTTGCAATACAAAAAGGTGAATAAATATCAAACCATTACAAATATATCACAATCAAACAGCAATTAATTTAATTTTACATAATAAAGTTGGTTTGAAGTAAATAAAATGATCAGATCTTTTAACTTGTTGATCTATTTTTCTGTTTTATATTTACTGAATGCTCTACGATACAGCAAATGATCGGATATAAATAGTTAAATTCTCCATTTCTTGTTTCTTATTATCCCTTTCATCGTACACAAACTAAAAAATCCCCATATCATCTCAATAAAAAAATTGCAAATCAAACCATTTACATATATCATCTCAATAAATAATTTCTCTACAACTATAGAGAATAATTCCACCTTCCATAAATTTGAACAACTGTATTATATCTACACAAAAAAAAATGTTCATCATTTATGTAGAAAGAAACATTTATTATTAATTAATATTGTGTGACGCAACAAAGCAATTAACTAAAGAAAACGGATATGAAATAAATTAGCAAATCTTTAGAGAATTTCTTTAAAAATGAACATTCTTATTTTAGAGTAAAACTCGAAATAAGCCGTCGGTACAGTGTTGTCTAGCTTAGTAAAGAAAACAATTGAAGTAATTGAACAAGCATGTAATATTATTTTTATGGTATTTCCATAAATACTTTTTTTTAAAGTGATATTTAACACTATAGGTTCATGGTCACACGCTGTTCATACCAAAATCAATAAATGCTAACCACATTAATAAACAAATGTCATCGAGTGTGATGATCATAGCCTAGTCTAGTCATAGCCTAGTATTAATATCACTCAAATGTAGCAGTTCATTGTCTCCACTTTCAGATTAACAACTGCCTTTTCTAACCATAGATGCATTCATTTGTCGGCTATCTTAATTATTCTTAATTTCTCAGTTTATTGAGATCATGCTATACTAACAAAACGTAGAAAATTATCATTGTCTGATCTATATATAATTGAAATTCTTTACTTTTTTCATTCTGGTAATTTGAATACTTAACGTCATGGAACACGTTATTATGAAACAGATACTTTGAAGGATATTTATGCGTTGTTGTTCTTTTTTGTCATTTTTATCAAAAATACTATTTTGATAAAAAACGAAAATAGTGAGTATCAAAGTCGTAAAAAATTATGTATAGAGCAAACAGGAAAATCATTTAATACATTAAATAAAGAACATTTTCGGGCCTATATAAACAAAATTTGGACTTAAGTACGCATACATTCATGAAAATCATCATCTTTAAATAATATTTTAAGATGTTTTAAAGAATTTTTGCATATGTGAAATTTAGTTTAGTTTTGAAGAACAAAAAATTTCATGAAAACTTAGAATCTGTAGATGATAAACAATGTTATGGGATAAAGAAACATTATTTTAATTTTTATTTATAAATTAAAATTGTGTACAAAATGTAAAAAATATTAACGGTTCTCTATAAAAATGGCCTATCGTAATAAAATCTTTTATTTGAATTCCATTAAATTTGACTGCTTCATTTTATTTATTATTATTCTATAAAATCACAACGAAAACAAAACAAAATTGCATTCGACCTCCATTTCCCCTTTACAATATTTCAATAAAAAACTAAAATCATCAACATGTGATACGAATTCTAAGAAGATCGTTTGCAAAACAAAGACAATAAATGAAATACAAAAAATGACGTCAATTATTCTCAGAATCTATCGAGATTTGATATCAATTAAGTAAAATTATATATAGGGAATTTCTTTTGTACAACGAAAGATAGTTAAAAATTAGACTGCAATAGTGTAAGCAGTTCAAAAACGTAACACTGTAATGTGAACTTTAAAATGTGTAAATAGAAGTAAAGTGGATTTTTTAAGTGTGAATAAAGTTTTAAGTTTCTTCTGCAACCGTTGAAGTCTCCGAAGATATTGGAAGAATATTATGGATAGGAATATTGTAGGTGTATTATTTTCCTATTGAAAAACAGGAAAGATGTGTAAGACTTAATAAAACCTAGTGTTTTTGGTTATTTATCAGTGTTTGAATACAGAAGAAACTTTGGAAATTAAGTTGATCGAATTGAAAGTAAGGCCAATTCGAGAAAAAAAAGGTGACATTAACGTGCTTTTCATATTGTTGCCATCATACTGAGAATAATTAAAAAGCTTCTAAACGAAGCATATTTTGCAAGCCTTTTTTTCAATAAGGCATTGCCCTTAAAACAATTTTTGAAACAAAAAACATACTAATATATGTACCCAAATATATATAAATCATATATGATCGATTCCTAAAATAAAATTATTTATGGTTTCCATTATTTTTCAGCTTGCAATGTTTTAATTTCCTTTAATATTCTAAAGCTTCCTTTTATTTCCAAACAATTGTCTTATTTTATTATGTTGACGATGATAAAATATAGGAAGTATATGTTATCGATTCGTCTCTTTACAGAACTAAAATTGTTATTATAAATTTCTACCATCTCGTTTCAACATTAAACGATCAAGGATTAAAATCTTTTCTCTTCCAAATCTAGTTTCCAATCTGATTTTACATGTATTTATGGTTTATGTTATTCAGTTCAGTTTGTTAGTTTTTCACATTTTATTTTTGAATCAGGTGTTTTCAGTGGTTTATTTATTATGAAAAGCTTTGGTTCTGTAAGGTATATTTTTAAAATCATCTTTTACGTTTTTCATTAGCACTTTAATTATTGGTTGTCCAAGCACGTTTCCAAACCTTTACAAATTATCAACAAGAGCAACACTCATTTAACACTGAAAAAAACTTTACAACCACAAATTATAAAAAAAACTAAATATAAACATGGCTAAATATATAATTTACATAAATGTAAAAAATATATATTATGGAATTGGTCTCCAAGTTGGTTATTAATTAAATAATTATTAAATTTGTTGATTTAATAAAAATGTTTTATTTTTCTAACAACTTTTATAAAATATAAAAATCAGACCGGTTTCAGATATATATATCTATCATCAGTGAAATTTTTTATATTTAGATAAATTTTTGTTTTTAGCCTTAATTTTCGTTTTTGTGTTTTCATGTTTTCACATTAATTTTGATAAAGTTGATAGAAGTACGAAAGTTATGTTCATGAGCTTGTTAAAATTAAAAATTCATATTTAAATTAGATTTTTACTCGTTTTTAATATAACAAATATAACTAGGTCAGTTAAGGTATGTTAAAAATATGATATATACTAATTAAATAAAGTTATTTTTTGCCTGCGAAAATATACATTTTTCACTTCAAACTTTACTTTTCATCAATCATCGATTTTATTAAATCGATACATTTTCACCTACTTTAATTAAAAATGAAAAAAAAGAATTTGCTCCAAACTTTAACAATAAAAAAGGATTTCATATTTCGTTAAACAAAATATACCTAGAATATATTTTAAATTAAAAAGCTCAACGACCATAATTTAATTTTTATTTATTTTTATCTCTTGAAAACGATTTTTTATTTTCCCTATTATTCATTTTGTTGAAAAATAATAATAAAATAACTTTAACAGAATATTAAAACATAAAAAAATGATATTTTATTTGAAAATAAAATGAAAACTTTTTTAATTTCATCAAACAAAAAAAAATTAAATAAAGTTTAATTTCATTTATTTGAAATGAATGAATGAAGTTCCTCTAGTTTCTTTCTGTAACGTAATAAATTTAAAGTTGATACGAATTGTTGTATGGTATTATTGTTACAATATAATATAACAAAAAATGTTGCAAATGTAAAAGTTATGGAGGATGGGTGATTAGAGGTTAAAGAATTATTTGAGATGTCACTCACCAGATTAGTTTATATTTGAGATTGAAACAAAATTAGCGTTTTTTGAGAATTCAAATGATCGTTGTCTAGTAAGAATAATAAAAGGAATAATCGAATGAATTTTAAAAACATGTATTTTGATAAAAATATTTTGGCGAGCATTATGTTGAGCACAAACGATTTTTTTGAATGGTTAATCTACGCACAATAATTATATTCAATAATTTAATTTTTAAAATATTAGAAACTAAGGCACAACCAAGACATTTATGAAGCCGTCGCTAAATTTTTTAAAGTTGAAATTTTCTTATAGGTTTGAAAGATAGATCGATCGAATAGATACCTGTATAGAAAGCAAAATGTTTGCCATATTATTACTATGGTTTTTTGATGCCGAACTAGTAGATAACATTCTTTTAAAAGAATGGACAATTTTTATTTAAACTCAAAATATTTCCAACCAAAATACCACCTGCTTGAAAAGTTTATCCATAATCCAGGCAAGTTAAGAGTCAAACAACTGGAACGATCAAATTTTATTTGCCAGCGTCAAAATCAGTTTCGAATAAAATCTGAGAAGAAATAAAAATTAAATTTTGTCTAGAAATAAAAAAAACAGACTTCGATTTAGAATATGCGCACTGTGAGAGTTCCTGAAGTTTTAAAAGGGAATAAAGATCATACTTTTTCATTACTTTTATATAACTTCACATAGTCAATAAGATAGCCTGTTACTGTTGAGCATGTCAAATATAGAGGGACTGCCAAAGTTCCAAAGTTAATCCATAACCCAGGCAAGTAAAGAGACAAACAACTGGAACAATAAAATTTCAGTTGCGAGCGTTCAAATCAGTTTCGAATAAAATCTGAGAAGAATTGAAAATTAAATTTTGTCTAGCGATGAAAAAAAAAATCAGTCATCGATTTAGAAAATGCGCACTATGAGAGTTCCTAAAGTTTTAAAAGGAAATATATATCATACTTCTTCATTACTTTTATATAACTTCACATAGTTATTAAGATAGCCTGTTACTGTTGAGTATGTCAAACCTCTATATTTGAAGTTTTGAATTTTGGGACCATTGTGTGGTAAAAGTGTTTCAACCAAAAAAAAAACTGCGTATCAGCTAACAGTACAGGGTTCAACACGTTGTTTAAAACACAAAATATTGAAGCAGCATACACGAGTGTTGCCGAGAGCTTAACACTGCCGGCTTTTGGAATCAGTACTTGCTATTGTGACATAGTAATTTAGATTTTGTGTATTGCTATAAACGGATGTAGGCTACATGTAAATACAATAAAACGATGTCATATACCCCCTGAAAACAATGCAACTAATACTAATTAAAGTTTATTTTTCGTGAATTTTAGGACCATTTGTCACACATTAACAATACCATTCTAATTGCTGCAAGCATGCTCTAATTTTAGAAATGAGAGTCTCTGTTTAAAGATCATATTGAACAGCAACAGATATTTATTTCAATCTTAAGTTATTTATTTCAACTTCAAAGTTATCCAGAGTCAAGTAAATTTGGTTTGATCTCTTCAGAAGGTCGTACATTCATGACAGATTTACAAATAAAAATTGTCAAATCAGCGATATTTTTTCTAGAGTGCATGAATCAATTTCAACAGTTGAATTTGAGTTTTCGGTCAGGTTAATAACTCTACGATGTTCAATATCAAGACAATTTCAAATTATTTGGTTCCACACCATATATGAAAACACAAACTGCTACATAACGCCAGCATTTGGTAAACAGCTTGACATCTGTTTACCAAATGCTGGCGTTATGTAGCAGTGACCGTATGTAGATTTCTAAAAAGTCTCTGCAAAATATCTTGAAGACAAAGTATCTGCTTAAATCTATTGTTTCAATACAATCCAAAGAATGGTACGTATATGTAGTTGACGCTTGTAGGTGCTCAAGAATTTTAAGCAGTTCATGAGTGCTCAATACTGCTACAGATTTTAAATGTAGGTACAATGGAGAAGAATTTCATGCGTTAGTTCCACGTTAGGTTGCTTTCCACTATCCAGTATGATATCTAAGAATCTAATATATTTCAAAGTTTTATGATATCGCCGTTAAGAACAAGAAAAAGGAAGTTAAAGTTCCTCTTATTAGTGAAAACAACAATACTCATTTTACGGTTTAATTGAAACTATTTTGATATAAGGTTATAATGGCTCCTAAATTGTCACTATAGATTACGTCCTACAGTGTTAAAGCCAAAATCATATAGATTGATTAGAAAATCATCAGCCAATATTTATCAAAGCAGTGTAGAAAACATACCCCTTGAAGAATACTGGATACTGTAACCTTTACTGATCCACCTAGTGTGACCATTATTTTCTGACTCTGTAGCAGTTTTATATTCCACGCAATGGAATGCGTGTCTATATTTTAATGATACCATTAAAGTAGACACTGTGGAAGTCTCCATGTATTTTCATAAATGTACATGCAAGTGCCTACTTGTAGTTTAAGGGGTTTCCAATTTCTTTCACTATTTTGTACAACAGTGTTTCAAAAAATTTCTTTATCGCTGACTAGAGTTAAGAGAGTTTTCTTTAAAACAAATATAACGAATGGGATATTTTAGCGCATTTTCTATTTTTAATATAAATAGATGTAAACATTATTGGTCTGTATAATTTGGCTTATCTTGGTTTCTTATCTGGCTCGGGTATAAAAATGACTTCAGTTTTTCTCTATAACTAAGGAATGTATGCTAAAACTTGCTTGGAACAGATTCACGTTATATGAAGGGATGATTTTCAGATCTTTTGCAGAAAACACAAAGAAATACCACTACTCTTGGAGATTCATACTTCGTTGGAATTATCATACGTTAAACTTGGGAAAAGGAGTGTTAATGCAGCTAATGTTTGTACGTACCATTTTGTTTTCAAATAGAACCTAGTGGTTTTATGTAATCAGACAAAATTAATTTTTGTAGTCAAATTGCATCACGAAGATTTTTTATCGAATTGTAGAGCTCTTTCCCGCTATTACTGTGTGATTGTTTTAGTTTTTATAATAATTAATTAGAGCCACTCGATATCCTAGCCAATTGTTTGTTTTCTATAAAATTCTATAAAATGCTCTTCGCTCTATAAAATTCTGAAAAACAATCTTTTGGACTGAATTATTAGAGTGTTAAGTTTGTACGCATCAGTTATTATTTCTTGTACATTGTTTGTGGTCAAGACAAGCTTCAATATGGAAACCGCAAATATTTACATTATTCTCAAGATATGTTGTGTAGAGCTTCCATTTCCTTTCTAAACTACTGGATATTCTTTTTTTGTTCTACAAAACATGCGCAGATTCCTTCGAAACATGCAAGTTCTTAATATGGTTGTCAGAATTGTTAGTTAGATAAGCCAACCTTTGTAAGCAATATACATATTTTTTGTGTACAAAAAGTTGCAGTGAAGCGCTGCTTCATTGCTCACCAATGAAGTGGCATAGCAGGTCGCGTACCTAGCGAGAGCATTTATAGCCCCAGACTAGCTGCAAATTAGCTGCTGCTCCAGCACAAATAACTGAATTTATACGTGCATCACGAGATAATAACGGATGTAAACAACAAGACAAGTGAGCTAAACAGACTCTAGTAACCCCCTTATGTGAAAGAACCACGAACACCACGTCCAACCACACCACTCAAACACATTCACACGCTCTCGCACTTCATCCATTCACAGACACACACATAGTCACACATGACACAATCCATTATCATTCATTCCCCAAAAAAAATGCTACAAAATTCGAAACTTGGAACAATCTGATGTCAATTTAAACGTAAAATATATATTAAATGCGATTGTTTTATAAGTTTAGCAAGAGAAAAGAATTTAACTGTTTTTCCCTTCTTATTTAAACATTGATAGTCATTTTTCACTTGGTTACGTTTTTTTTTATTTTGTCTACCGACCGATTTACATCAAATAATTAAAAGTAAATTGTTTATGCAATATTGTTTTTTTATTTTGTTCTGTTCTCTTTTGTTTAGCAGACTAAGACCACTAAACAGGAAAAGAGTTAAAAAAAAAAATAAGGCATCAAGTCCAATTCCACTTAAAGGTATCGAAGACCCATATATCATTTTCCATAGCTCATCTTAATTCACGAACAATTCCCTGCTCGATCATCATTTGCCACAATATACATTACCACCGACATTCCCTCCTTCCGGTCTGGTATTATGTTTAAAAAAAATGAAATCAAGTTCGTTGGATTAAGGATTTTATTATCAGTTGGGTAAATTGTGAATAATAATTAATGGAAATTAATCAGCAATTTCAGATAAAAAAAAACAGTTTTATAAGTATTTAGGTTTGTTTTATAATATACCACCCCTACAACTCTCATGCAAACCCGCACACATACATGCACTCACGCACCCTTGCATACATACATACACACCCTCACATACATAAATTTAATAAAAACTCACCTCATAGATAGTCCAGTCCTCGCTCCACAGATCCTCCATTTCTTTAGTTAAGCATCTTCGGTAACTTGATCAGCAATTTCACAATAATTTCGTTTCTAGCGTAGATCAATACCTTCCCTTCCAGCCTCCGTTCTTCAATCCTCCCAGACTTCGTCAATAATAACCAACTGCTTATTCAGTTACGATAATTTATTATCTTTTGAAAATCAAACTTTAATTCTTATTCTTATGGTTTACACTTGTTAGGTTCAACTTAACCGAATTATCGTTAATAACAACTAACACTTATTTATATTATACAATTAAATGATAAGTTAGATGTAAAATGTTCCTCTTTTTTGGTTGGTTTAATTTTAATTAGCTAATGGATTTATATTCTGTATTCAAAATGAATATCAGTGACCTTGATTAGGTCATCACACAAAAAACAAATTTAACAAAAATGTCACAGACTAAATTAATAAACTAGGAAATTGTTCATCTTTTTAATCTATATTTTTGTTTAAAATATGCAATATTAAATGAATTACTGTATACATTTGTACTGCCACGAGTTATAGTTAACACCAGAGAAAAATGGATTATGGATTGTAGCATTGCCACCATGACAGTTCTTAATCCATTTCATGCAAAAATTATGGGGGTTACGTACCCTATATATGCAATTATCAAAGAAGATAAAACTTTATCTGTCGAATCAAACCTGCATACCCATAAACTTTACACAGGTTAAGTTAAAGGTCATGACGTGCATACGGTGTATCTTTCCGTTATCCAGCTCGTGGACGTGTCTCGTTTCACTTTCAAATGACACAGTTTTTTTGCAATAAAATTTACAACACAAAATAGCACGAAGGACGCCGGCACTAATAATTTAGGACGTACATCAATTCTACTAATTATTTTTTTGTTTAATATAAATACAATCACTACACCGATAGATTAATTTATAACACTCAACCAAACCGAAACGTGTAAATTGAATATTTCATCGATTTTATTATCCACGGGGGAAAACCTTCCATCTTTTTTTCATCTCACCAGCAGCCCAAACGTCAAAAATAACAAACAGCTGTTTGTTTTCTTCAGACAAAAAGTCGACTAAGAAAATCAGAGATAGACTAAGAGAGCCTCTATACGTGGCGAGGCGTATTTATAGGCAAACGAAATAACGATCGTTGGGGGGGAACAACAACAAGTTGATAAACCGAAAAATTTGTTTCCGATAATTATGTGTACTCACCAAAGAGTGAAGACTCCAACCTGTACTAAAATTGTAGAATATTTATAAACAGAAGCATGGATTATAAAACGATTGTAGGAAATCTATATGGAAATAGCGGAACTACGTATACAAATTGAATAAAGGAAATTACATTGAATAAAGGAAATTACACTCACACAACTGTTCATGTTTATATTTTTTTTAACGGAAACTATAGTAGATGATGACCATGGATTGAGTACAAGAAACCATGTGTAAAGAAAAAATGAAAACAACTATGAAAATTTCTGTTAAGGTAAATTGGATGTGTGAGGGACAGTGGTTTGAACTTCAATCATGGAGTTTGAATCACCTATCATAACAAAGTGAAGCAGATTGGTGTTACAACTTCCTTACACGGTGTGATGAGCGTTAGCTTTACACGCGATTATAAGTTTGAAGTGGTTATTTTTGGCAATACATGATGAGTTTTCTTACTTACAAAATGAAGTAAAATTACGAAATTCACCCTAAGGCAGATGAATTTTCAGATACTAAAAAAATCGCGGTTCTCCATCTTTTCACATCTGAGAAATAGGTCAGATTTGTATTTCTGTTTGTCGTCAGACATTTTATTCTTTTTCTGTTTGCTCAGGCCTTGTATGAAAGCAAGATCATAAACATCCTGCTCAGTAAACTGGTTTAAAATAACTGAGAACTAATGTTATCCTGTACAGATTAATCTGGACTCAATTTAATTTAGGTGCTAGAGATTTTTGTCACGATCAGGCACGATTATAGAATCAGGCATAGTATGTGTGATGTTATAATTAAGATAAGCGAAAGAATCAGACATGGTCTTTGAGTCGGGCATGGATGGACGTAGGATAAGCTGATAAATCAAGCATGACCCTATAGTAATAAATGAAGCACAGATTTGAAGTTAGTTTGTATGATGTGTTTGGCGAAGCGTTGCTAACATAAAAAATTCTATTGCTATACACAGTACACTGGTCCACCACAATTGAGCCCTGTGGTCCGATAAGGTATTGATTAAAATTGAAGCAACTGTTCAAGCAATTGATCTCACAACCAAGCACCTCCATAACCTCAGCTTGGGTTAAGCGATATGAATGGGATGGAAATGGTTGACAGAAATGAGAGCGAAGGTAGCTCTGTTGTTCTTTATTTGTTATGTAGGCCTTAATAACAAACGTATCAAACAGAGTTATACACAACAATAAGTATTTCTCACTTTGTTACTCATCAAATTGCGTCAAGTGCTCACGGCAGCAATTGTTAGTTTAACTTTCTATATAGCTATAAAAGATGTTAAGAAATCAACATGTTCAAAGACTGTAATTTGATTAAATGGTGGTTATTGGCTATTGGTAACTTCAATACACCAAAAACATGTGATGCGACGCCCTTTGGCGTCTTCGTTTACATCTGCATTTCTTATTATACATATTAATTTTCGTGCACGTCGAGCACCTATACATTCCTGCTATTTATGAATTGTCCAATTAATAATTTGCTGTTTTTTGATAGGCATGGTAAAAACCACATTTATTACAAACTTTATCTTTGTGACTTGATAGAGGCGCAAATGTTATCATGTGGAAATTCAGAAAACCGCTTACATTCAGTGTATTTTGAGTTCTTAGCATTATTATTTTATTACGATGATAACAAAAATAATATTATTAATTCAGATTGTTTTAAAAATATTATTGTTTGTTTATAATTTTTTACCTTAAATTAAATTTTTGAAATTTTTGTCAGCAAAAATAAGAAGAATTAGACACCCTCTCCCAAGCCTGTTTACCTAATACTTGTAAGGCCCCAAAAACATGACCACTTTTTCAACAAGCTTTCAAATGGCAGGCTAATATTAAAATTAAGAAAATAAATTTTAATCGGAAGTTGTGATGAAAAAATAATAAATACAAAATTAAATAAAACATTTAAGTAACATCTAATTGCATGAATGCGACCTACAGTTATTGAGATTTAAAATAAATCGACAGAATTCAGAAGGAAGCTACACGGACAAATCCCATAAAAATAGAATATCTGGCCAGAAAAAAGTGTTGTTTTATATCTTCAAATAGTCTTTCATATGATTTTTGATCGTGCGTATTGTTGCTGGTTTCCAACTCGAGATAAAGAACGCTGGTCTCACAATTGGTGTTTTTTGTTTGTTTGTATTTTGATGTAAATCAATCATATTTGTTTCTTTTATTTAAACCAGCAAATTTTCATCTGTACATCTTTTAATTTTTTAATAAACGGTTTGGTGTAAGTTATAACTTTTAAAGTTATAAATGTAACACAATTGCGGACACTTGACACAATCAAACGAATAACTTTATAAAAACACTTGTTAGGTCCTAGGAAAAATAAACCAATTCAAGTATTAAAAGTTTCGTACATTTGTTCCTTTAAAAGACTTTAATATATTCCATTATACCAAATACATCATAAAACAGTTTCTCTTTTAAGTTTTCGGATTTCAACATCACTAATTGTACAAAGATAACAGCAGTTGTAACTACAAAGTGTTTAATAAAAACTGTGATTCAATAAATCAAGTTCAACTTTCAGAAAATTCACAACAAAAATATACATACCAATGGGAATGAAATAACAATTTCTTGTATCTGTAGATAAAGTTTCATTTCGAATTTGCAATTACTTTATAACTTTATAATAAGTTTTTATTTTTTCTGTTCTAATTTAATCAGATGAATGAGAAAATTGATTTATTATTGGAAAACAGATAATTTTTAATTTATAGGATTTATTTTTGTCTTTATATAAATTATGATATCAGTTATTAAATTTGGTTTTTTAATTATAATTTAATAAACAAAAATGTTAGCAATAAAGTGATAACATACATACCTAGCTGCTATTGCAAGAGTTACAACACTAAAATTCACATCTTAAATAAAATAAATGATTATTTTGCGTGATAATTGGAAAATGTTTTCCATTTTAAACGTTTGAATAAAACAGATTAGCAACTCTTTGCACACGTTTAAGTTATGCTTTCTGAATCTTATTTATTTTATGATTAAAACACTTTAAACGATGTTATATTTACAAGATGGTTTGGCGTGTATAACAGTTTTTCATCAATAAATAATCGGTTTTATAAAACACAGCTGAATTCTTTTAAATTTTTTCACAAAATCTAAACATAAATGAGTTTATGAACCACCCGTTAACAATAATTTTGTACCATATTTCATCACTGTTTGATAAAATCCCTATTAAATCTACGAAAATTTTGAACAGAATTTAAAAATATTCCTCTTTTCACATCTTTACACAATTTAATATAATAGACAAATAAGTACGTGGGGAAAATGTATGTCAAGAGATGAAATACAAGAACTCTTACGTATCATAAGATTATATTTATTTTATGAAAATAAAATTATATTTTCAACGAACACATAAGTCCTAGAATTTTCTTTTATTTCAAAATTGAATTTTCTTTCATTCGCTTCATATTCTTTTTCATTATTTATTTATTATACATATTTTGTCTTTTGTTTATTGCTTATTTTATTTAAATTTTTAGAGCTTTTCTTATGTCTCTTTGTTGTGTTATGGAATATTTGTTTATTCCTTCAAATTGAATACCATGAAAGGAGAATTAAGTTATTTTATCGGAAATGTAAATATAAAATCAATGATGAATTGCAAATAAAAAAGCAGAAAATAATAAGAAAACCTTTGAAGGAAGATATTTTTCTTTTATTCTTGTATTTACTTATGCAGGTATTTATGGAAGTGATAAAATAATACTAATTATCATTTTGCATTTGCGAATAAATATCAAACATTTAATGTGGGTCGTTGTTTCGTTTTTTTAAATTAACTTACTAGTAAAGCTTTTACGCTCATTTCACCCTATTTTCTAACGTATGTTCTACCTAACAGCAAAACATAACATCTAAATCGGTTCTGTATTATTATCATAAAAAATCCACTGGACTTGACCGGGCTTTAAACCGTTGGTACTAGAAGATGTATGGTTTTATGTTAAAGTATAGAAATTTTAGGTAAAACGTTTGTTATAAGAGTTTGCAAACGGCACTAAGTAGTAGATGCGAAAAAAATTCCAATCACGCAATAGTAACCGTTTTAAATGAACTTTAAGCCGTCCCATCGGGTTTTTTACTAAGTAGTACTTTGACGGAAATTAAAATCAAATAACTAAGTTATTGATACTTAGAATAAAGAATCATCTAAAATTTGAATCATACTCATCAGTAACACTTTAATTGTTTTGTGGTAGCCACTTTGTCCATTGCGTCAAAGAGACGATGTTTATTTCAAAGTTGGAACTTCATCAGCAATTTTATACAAAAATTGTATATTTTGCAATTATTCCTACACAGTTATGAGAAGTTATATTTCTACGGCTTAATAATAATAATAAAATAGTAGATTGTATTACTAGTGCGAATGCGTTTTCCAAACAAGAGTTAGTTTGCAGCACTCCCTACGGTCGTGATACACACTATTTTTTGTAACAAATGCATAAAATTCAAAAATATTTATTTAATTGTTAATTTAATCATTTATATAACAAAGTTATAAACAAATTTAAGATATTTAAATAATTAAAGTGCGCCATCTACGTTGTAATAGTTGTAAATTATACTAGCTCAAAAATATAAACATAAGAATCCAACTACGGGTTTTATAAAAAAAACATAGTAATCCAACTAAGAGCTGTCAAAATTGTAAACTTTGAAAACACAAATAAATTGTTTTTTCTTGCAATTCAAATGATGCAATGTGTTTAAGTTCTTTTTACTATATGGTATGTTATTTCAATTATTATTTTGATATTTTAGTGCTATAAAAATATTATATAAAGAATAGATTTAACTGCATATCTCACATGCAGGCGGCGTGCGAGCCAGGCATACAAAATATTTTGTGGTCATATGTGCGGAAAAGTAGATTTTTCTTTTATTCTATTCTAGTACAAAATTGAATATTTTTTATGCATGTGTTACAAAAAGTTATTTGTCAGCTTAAACTATAGACTATTGCATTATATCAAAATTTTCCCAATATTTCGAATTTGCAGAGCCCATCATCAGGGGAGGGGTTACATTTAATATTTCCTACAAAACAATAATATAAAAAATTAGCAATTAAATATTGCAATTACGTATCGAAAAGTACTCTGTTTCATAATTGTTTTTTTATTGCATTATTATTTCAAATGTAAATAACGACGAAAAATTAATCTCTCCTAATTTTAACAAATTCCAAAAACATGTATTGCTTAGGGGTTTATTTTATTTAGATTGGTTTTGTTTTGTTTTGTTTTGAGTAATCTTATTACTTTGATTTTTTTATGTATAGCAATACGTTTTGCTTTTTGTTTGTTTTATGAATCATAATATTTATTAATTTTGTTATTAGTTAAGAAAATATAAAAAGGAAAATGTAAACAATATCGAACGAAACCAATACGAAAAGTTAAATGTAATTTTAATTCCATGTGAAATGTAATTTTCTTTCTCTCAAGTTTGAGCCTAGTTTTTATTATTCACTGTTTAAATTATTATCTCCAGAAACATCTTTAGTTCTAACTAAATAAAATTTTTCTTGTTTTATGGATGGTTGGATGTTACATCCCAATTTATCAATCTATCATTATCATTATTGTTTTGAAGTATAAAACACTAAATTAGTTAAAAAAACAAATATAAAAAAGAAACAATGGCTTTCTCAAGTTCAACATTTCTTGTATTGCGTAATTTGGTTTAAATAATAATTTTAATTAGTTATCCCGCATTGCAAAATAGAAGAAGTAGAATGTTTTGTTTTTCGTATTTGTTTATTTTCCAAAATTACAAAATTATTAAGTTAAAATAAATTGTTAAACAAATAACGTTTCCCATAATAATTTTTACATTATAAATTAATGTTAATTATATTGAGCGTGAGAGTTGAGTAAGTAAATTAAAATACAATAGCCGAATTTAGGAACTCTATAAGAAAAACTTTTCAAACAATCGAAACTAGTGATAAGTTAAGGAAGTTTTTCGAAAATAATAAAACAAATGAAGTGATCATTGCTATTAAAAATCTAAGTTTTCCTATTATTTTATTTTGTTCAAATTTAATAACTGTTATAGTGGTTAGATTAAAATTTAGGAGTTATGTGAATCCAGAGTATTTGTGTAAAAGTAAAATATTTCAATAAAAACTACTTGAATTAAATCTGAAAAATTGAACTAGTGGAAAAAATTATAAGTGATTTTAATTTTTATTCCACTTGTGATTATGTTATAGAACATCCGCTACGGCACAACACATCCACTACCGGTAACGATATTAACATGAAAACCGGCATTGACTCTAAAATTTCATTTTGGCATTACTGGTGTTAAGACGCGGGATTACTGAAATAAAGAAAAAATTAATATTTGTCTACAAAAAGCTCGAGACATTGAGGAAAAGTCATACTAAAATTATTTTAACTACATCTTTAACTGTAGTTTTGGTTAGGTTATTTTTTTATTTAAATAACATATAATGTATTTTAAATAGAGTACTCCTTTCAGAAGTTACACAACAACTGTAAGACCCTTTCAATGTATATAATTTTATTATAAAAAAAATAATAAAATTGTTGACAAAAACTTAATTTTATAAATTAAGTATAATGAAATAAAAGTACTAAGTTTATTAAAAACTAAAATTAATTTTGAATTAAACAATTAAACAATTTTAATTTTTTTTTAATTTTCCTATTTGTTATTTTTTCCCGTATTGAAACCAACATTTGGTATCATATCTTCACTAAATTGTCCAGATGCAATAATATTAACAAATATTGTTTAAGCTGAATATTGAAAACGAACTAATGTCAATTCCATTTATTCCTTCCAAAACAAGCTATTAATCCAATCCAAAATTCGATTTATAATAACTCATATTTTGAATATAATTGTTTGCACATTTGGATAAAACTTTTAATTAAAGCAATATCTAAAGAAAATCAAATAGTTGAATTTATGAGAAATTTATCTTCAATGCAATTTTTTTTTTGACTAATTTTTACACAAAAATTTTTCATGTGATTTAAATTTTTATAATGACAAACAAGGTCACTTATTGTAAATTTATATCGGATTTTTGTTTTATATAAATTTACATAATCCTCTGACGATCGAACATTTTATCGCTTATATAGTTAGATTCTTCATCTCTTGTTTCATTTTTTATTGTCTTTTTCATCGCACACAAATATAAAATGTTTTCAATATAATCTCAGTATAAAATGCAAATCAAACCATTTCCATATATCATTTCAATTAACAATTCTAGACAAACAAAAATATTCTCTTCTACACCTACAGACAATTATTCTACCTTTAATAAATTGAACAACCATATTATATCTACATATAATATTTGTTTTTATTTTTTTTTATAAGATACAAATTTTTATAAGATACAAATATTAAATTTTTCGTCAAGTGACGTATTTATTTATAATTTTTATTATTTTGTATAAAATAAAATAAAATAAAAATATAATTTTCCTAAACGCGTTTCGACAAATTTACTGTCATTATCAATAGGAGAGTTAAAACTAAACTTAATATTACGAAAATTATTTATTGTGGTGAAGGATTAGTTTTGAATTTTATTGCCGTTTCGTAGAGTTCGTTGTTTTTTATGGTTAGTTTGTCATTTAACAATACGTTGTTGTCTCTTTTTGATGTTTTTTATATATGGAATTCTTCGACGGTGTCCATAAGCTTGCCTTTTTGACATTTTTTAATTACTTCGACGTCTACTTCAAAATTGTTTATGTGTGTGTGTGTTGTTCGGTAATTAGATGGGCTGCAAAGTTTGATTGGTTGTTGTTGGTATTGTTGCTAGGTAGGTGTTCCTTCTAACTTTTTATTAGTTTTCTACTTGATTGGCCCATGTAGAATTTTTCGCAGGTATTGCATTTTAATTTGTAGATGCTGGTGGAATTTTTATTGTCTATTTCTGGATTGTTCTTTAATTTATTTTTGATGTTGTTGTTTGTTTTGAATGAGACTTTGTAATTGTATTTTCTGAAGAGATTTTTGATGTCATGTGGTATGAAGTTGGAGTATTCGGCTGGTATGTATTGTGTGTTGTTTTCATCTTCTGCTTTTAACAATTTTGAGAGGCTGTTCTTTTTCTTTTTTTGTTTTTTTATTAATTTATCTATCATCTTGGTGTCATGTCCATTGGCTGATGCAATTTGTTTGATAGTCCTAATTTCTCGGTTGTAATCCTGCTTGTTCATTGGTATGGTGAGTAAACGGTGGACGAAGCTGTTATATGCTGCTATTTTGTGTTCTTGTGGATGATGTGAGGTAGCGTGTATTGTGACGTCACTTGTAGTTGGTTTTCTATATATACTAAATTGAAGTTTATCCTTATTTTTGGTGATGTTTAGGTCCAAAAAATTAATTTTATTGTTGTTCTCAATTTCACAAGTGAACTGGATTCTTTTATCTATTTTATTGATATTGTTGCAGAATGTTTTAATTTGTCTTTTATTGCCTTTGTATATCACGAAAGTATCGTCTATATATCTGCTATATGATATAATCTTGTTGTGTTGCTTGTTGTACTCTGGACTGCATATAAATTTATTTTCATAGTAATTTAAAAATTTAAAAATATTTCAGCCATCAATCCCGACAGTGGTGAACCCATAGCTAATCCTTGATTTTGAGAGTAGTACTCATTGTTAAACGAGAAATAATTTTGTGCAAGTATGGTTTGAGGAGCTGTTCTATTCCGTAGATTTGGTTGTTGGTTAGTTTGTTGTGATCTTTTAGTTGTTTGACGGTTAATTCTATGGCTTTTTCGACAGGAATATTGGTATACATATTCGTGACATCTAGTGATAACACTATGTAATCTTGTTTTATTTGTATGTTTGACACTTTTTGGATAAATTCAGTGTGGTTTTTGATGCTATGGTTGTTCTTGATGTTTATATTGTTTTTTATTATTTTTTCTAGTTTTAACGATAGTTTGTAACTTGGAGCGGTGGTAAAGTTTATCAGTGGTCTGATTGGTGTGTTTTGTTTATGGATTTTAGGTAATCCTGTGAATACGGGTGCGATTGGGTTGATCTGTTTGAGATGGTTGTTGTATTTGTTTTTGAATAAGTTATTGCATTGATTAATTGTGCTGTTTATTATTTTGTTGTATGCTTCTGTAGGATCTTTATCTAATTTTCTGATGTTATTGTTGTGTATGAAATTTAGTGATTTTGTGATGTAATCTTCTTCATATAATATTACTGCGGTGTTGCCTTTATCAGCTTTAGTCAAGATGGCTTTATCCTTTTTTAATTTTGCTTTGATTTTGTTTATTGCCACTTTTTCCTGTTTATATTGTTTTTTGATATTCCTGTATAATTTGCTACCTGATTTAATATTTCTTTTGATTTTATTGTTTAGTAATACTCTGATCTCGTTTTGTGTTTGGGTATCTTTTACATGTTTTATTGTTGTTTCGATGATGATGACTTCGTTTTCTAAGTCATTTTTGATATTACCGGTGTTGCTGATGTTATATTTTAATCCTTTGTTCAAGATTATTCCTTCGTCTTCGTTGAACTCTATTTGGGTATTGTTGATGAATCTTGGGTAAAACTTGTGTTCGTTTACTGTGACTTGTGTCCTTTGGAGATTGTTGGTTGGATTCGCATGTTGTAACAGCTTTTCAATGTTCTTATTTTGTTGTTTTGTACAACAAAACAACAAAAAAAAAACACTCCAAATGGCCAACAACCATCCAGGAAACTACAATTTTAATAGTGCAAATCAAGCAAATATTATTAATAAATACACTAAAACTAAAGTGAAAATTATAAAAACAACAAAAGCATCATGTTTAACAAAAAGTGTTTAGAATTGAATTTAGTTCCGAAATATGCAACTGTGAAGATAAAAACAAGAAATAAAACAGCACAACTAGTGAAAATAAAAGCTGAAAAATACTGGATACAAATTGAAATTCGACGGCAGTACCATAAAACGAACGAACTGTACGTTCTTCACCTACAACTTTTCAATGAAATCAGCCAAATAATCATCAACGATGTCATGGACTTCATACACATGAAAACACAAAGAATCGAGAACAAAATCACATCGCAACAAAATAAGAAAATTGAAAAGCTGTTACAACATGCGAATCCAACCAACAATCTCCAAAGGACACAAGTCACAGTAAACGAACACAAGTTTTACCCAAGATTCATCAACAATACCCAAATAGAGTTCAACGAAGATGAAGGAATAATCTTGAACAAAGGATTAAAATATAACATCAGCAACACCGGTAATATCAAAAACGACTTAGAAAACGAAGTCATCATCATCGAAACAACAATAAAACATGTAAAAGATACCCAAACACAAAACGAGATCAGAGTATTACTAAACAATAAAATCAAAAGAAATATTAAATCAGGTACAAATTATACAGGAATATCAAAAAACAATATAAACAGGAAAAAGTGACAATAAACAAAATCAAAGCAAAATTAAAAAAGGATAAAGCCATCTTGACTAAAGCTGATAAAGGCAACACCGCAGTAATATTATATGAAGAAGATTACATCACAAAATCACTAGATTTCATACACAACAATAACATCAGAAAATTAGATAAAGATCCTACAGAAGCATACAACAAAAAAATAAACAGCATAATTAATCAATGCAATAACTTATTCAAAAACAAATACAACAACCATCTCAAACAGATCAACC
>OY856187.1:23645080-23918985 GCA_963693315.1 Diogma glabrata | reverse complement strand
TTCGAATCTGCTCTGCTAATATATAAAATCAAAAATAACTTAATCAAAAATAATATTTAATTACAAAATGTCAAGTTGATTCATGATTATGAGACAAGGCAAAGAGATGAATTATATATTGACTTTTGTCGAACTTCGGGTGGACAGTCAAACTTTCTATATTATGGTATACAAAATTATAACCAGTTATCGCCTGATATAAAACAAACCGCTACAATTTCATCATTTAAAGCTAAATTAAAAGAACATCTTATGGCTTCTCAACAACGAACTTAAACCTCAAATTAAAACGCTTGTTTCTTGACCTCCCATTTCTCTTTTATCATTCAATCGAATTCCTACAATATTAATGGAACTAATTCAAGTAGTTTCCAGCATCTACTTAATTTGTTTACTGCATTTACTTTTTTTCTTGTCTTGAATAAATTCTTAATATTAAAACTTAGTAATAATATAAATATAAAACTATTAAAGATCTAAAAAACTGCACAGAAATATGTGCAAATAAATTATTTTATTGTACCTCGCGATGAGCAACTTTTGCTTCTGCAGGAAATTTCGAATAAAATTAAAACTATACATTTATTAAAGTTAATAAATTAATAATTTATTAACTAGATCTAAGCATAAAACTAATTTAATAATTATGTATGAATTTCACCAAAATAATAAAGAAAAAAAAAATCTATCTATAATTCGTATTTTGTCGTCAAATGTTATACGTCAAATGTTATTTTCCCCTCAAATCAATTAATTGGTTGTTATATGTCTGTGTATAATCAATTGTTTCTTACTTTTCTTTCTACGTGAAACGAATATAGTTTTACTTGTTTTAAACAAAAGGCAAACTAAAGTAAGTGGATCATGCGCAGATGCGTTGATGCTGAATTATTGATAAAGTACTTCATATACCTAGTACTTCATAGTTTTGGCTGTTATATGTTTGCAATATCAATAATTGATTAAATTTTGAAGTTCTTTATGTATTACTGAATTGGTAGTATTTGGGTGGTTTTCCTCTGTCTGTTGTATTTGGTTTATTTAAACACACGGGAGAACTGCAATGTATGAGAGTAAATTTTTTGCTGCTTGATCCAATGAACCTGAAATTTGGTATGCGTATAAAACTAATCTGTCCACACAAAATGAGGTGTTGAAAAATAAGCAAAATGTTGTTCGTGTGGTTAATAGGGTTACGATGTGAGGCCTTTGAAAAAATACATTTTTATATCGAGTCAAGTAGGGTATCATGTGAAAGGGCTTTACTTCAGTATTTCGAAAAAATGTATTTGGAATTTTACACCCAACCATTTTTTGTGTAATTCTAAATAATGGCGTTTTCTGTATATTTTCTTTCCTCGATTAGCTCCGAGCCTAAGTAATCGAAAATCTTAAAAAGTATTTTGAATGATAGCAAAATTAGTAAGTTTTTAAAGAAAAATATAGTAAAGTACCAAATACTAAAATTATATCTATTAAGGGGAGGATATGAGAAGGGGTAAATACACCATTTAAAACCCGGTCAAGTGGGGTGTCATTTGAAAGAGCACCAATTAAGAAACAGTACAATTTCTTTTAGAATTTTGCGATTCATTGTTTTTGAATTATTCTCAAAAAAGTGCAACAAAAAGTTGGTCCCCCCCTATACGTTTCTTCGTTGATTGACAGAAAAATTTGAAAAAATTCATAGAGATAGTAAATTTGATAAACCCTTAACGAAAAATAAAGCGAAGCTTCAAGTGATTTTATTTCTATGTGTTTAGGGGGTGGGAGTGGGGAAGGGTGAAAAAAAGGTTTTTTGGCTCGCATGAATGGGGTGTCATTTGAAAGAGCACCAGAATTAAGAAACATTACAATTATTTTTAGAATTTTGCGATTCACCGTTTTTGAATTATTCTCAAAAACGAGCAACAAAAAGTTGGTCCCCCCCTATACGTTTCTTCGTTGATTGACAGAAAAATTTGAAAAAATTCACAAAGATAGGAAATTCGATAAACCTTTAACGAAAAATATAGCAAAGCCTCAAGTGATTTTATTTCTATGTGTTTAGGGGATGGGAGTGAGGAAGGGTGAATAAAAGGTTTTTTGGCTGAGGGGGTGTCATTTGAAAGAACACCAAAATTAAGAAACATTACAATTTTTTTTAGAATTTTGCGATTCACCGTTTTTGAATTATTGTCAAAAAAGTCCTATTTTTAGTGTTAACACCACTCAACCTCTAAATTTCGTCGTTGATTAACAGAATTGAGTCGTTCCTTAGCTACCATAAATATCTATGGATATCATTTAACCTAAAGTAATATTTTTTATATCATTTCGATCAATTTAGATGAGATTGACATATACTATTGATATTTACGATGAACCATTTATTTTTTATGTGTCTGTGGTCTGGCAATATAAACCCTTTACAACACAACATTATGTTAATTATTTTGATATTTGTTTCTTTACATTCACGGAACCCTTGACGAGCGAATTTTATTTGTACTTGTCTGACTTTTGTCTGACTTGTCAGACATTTGTTAAAAAGGTCGATGAAAAAAATTATATCGAATTATATATTAGTTAAGCTTTTGACTTCGGTGGAGATGTTTTAACTGTAAAAGAAATATTTTTGCTTTCGAGCATAAAATGTGGAAATAATTTTTTTTTAGAGTTTTTTCAACCATTACTTCGGTCTGAAAGACCTAAGTATTACATTCATGAGCCAAAAGTGAAATTCTTGCCCCCACTTTTTTTGGCATTTCTCGACGTTTTAGGACCTACTGATTCTAAAAAGGCAAAAAAAAAATGTATGTCTGTCTGTCGGCCGGCCGGCCGTCATTACCTACGCTGCAGGGAAAACCACTGGAGGGATTTCAAAATTTTTTTTCTAAAAATAGGTATACTCAAGGGACAGGTCCGAAAGGACGCTGTGTTCGATAACTGTACCGGAAGTGTGTCAAAAAAATCATTATATGTGTCAAAACAAGGAAATTTGCATATTTTTGGCTTAAAAAACGTTCATTTTAAGTGATTACGAGTAGGAACATTGAATTTGGAGAAATCTTGATGGTCGGGATTGGTATGTGAGACCAAAATCTAGATTATTGCTTTATAAGTTTGTCAAAAAAATGTTGTCAAGTGTGTCAAAAGAAAGATTTTTATTTATTTTTTTACCTAATTTTTTGGAAAAAAAATAAAATTAATTGTTTGTTTAAAATGAATTTTATTATTATTATAGAGAATTATGGCATTATAAGTTTGTCAAAAAAGTGTTGTCAAGTGTGTCAAAAGAAAGATTTTTGTTTATTTTTTTACCCAATTTTTTGGAAAAAATAAAATTGTTTGTTTGAAATGAAATTTAATTATTATTATTGAGAATTATGGCACTATAAGTTTGTAAAAAAAATGTTGTCAAGTGTGTCAAAAGATTTTTATTTAGTTTTTTACCTAATTTTTTGCAAAAAAAATAAAAGGTTGTTTGAAATGAAATTTTATTATTATTATTGAGAATTATGGCATTATAAGTTTGTCAAAAAATGTTGTCAAGTGTGTCAAAAGAAAGATTTTTATTTATTTTTTATCCAATTTTTTTAGAAAAAAATAAAATTAATAGTTCGTATGACATGATAATTTATTATTATTATAGAGAATTATGGCATTATAAGTTTGTCAAAAAATAATGTCAAGTGTGTCAAAAAATGATTTCATTTAATTTTTTAGCCAATTTTTTGGGAAAAAATGTAGCTGTTTTTATGACGTAAATGTAATTTAAAATGAA
This sequence comes from Diogma glabrata, assembly GCA_963693315.1. Classification (NCBI taxonomy): domain Eukaryota; kingdom Metazoa; phylum Arthropoda; class Insecta; order Diptera; family Cylindrotomidae; genus Diogma; species Diogma glabrata. Next base: position 23,915,219 of record OY856187.1, on the reverse strand, counting down.
ATTGGACATGGAAATTTTTGAATTTGTTATAGTTTATGAAATATTTTTGGAATTTTGAAAAAGTTTGTATTTTTGATTTTGTAATAATTTTTGCAATATTTTTAGAATTTCGGCAAAAGTTTTAATTTTGATTTTGTAAGAATTTTTGAAATATTTTTAGAATTTTGAAATATTTTTAATTTTTGATACTATTATAATTTTTGGAATTTTGAAAAAAGTTTCAATTCTTGATTTTGTAATAATTTTTGCAATATTTTTAGAATTTTGGAAAAAGTTTGAGTTTTTAAGAATTTTTTAAGTATTATTGGAATTTAGAAAAAATTTAAATATTTGATTTTATTCTAATATTTGGAATATTTTTGGAATTTTGAAAAAGTTTGATTTTATTTAATTTAACAATGTTTTTGGAATTTTGATTATAATTTTCCGGCAACGTATTGATGTTTTAACCAAATTTTTGAAGTTATACGTCTTTGCGCACGTTATAAAAATCGGGATTGGGTGTTGGTCGAGAAACCGCGTCACGATGTTATTCAATGTTATTTTAAACTTTATGCTGTATGGTAATAACGACGAAATTTCCAAATCAACCTTATGCTGTACGGTAATAAAGACGAAATTACTAAATCAATCATAATAATTAATAATTAGTTTTTTGAATATTTTTTTCTATTTATTTAATATTTTTTTTTGCATAATATTTTTTTTTTTTTGAATAATATTTTTTTTTCTTTTTGAATAACATGTTTTTTTTTGAATATTTTTTTTTTATTTTTTTGACTAAGAAAACTAAGCAAAATCTACGATTATACTTTCTTATACTTTTTGAATAATACTGTTAATATGTTTTTTATTGAATAATATTTTTTTTTTGAATATTTTTTTTTTTATCATTTTTTGAATAATATTTTTTTTTCTTTTTTTTTGAATGATATTTTTTTTTTCATTTTTTTTTGAATAATATTTTTTTATTTTGAATACTATTTTTTTAGCTATTTTTTTATGCATCCTGTCTGTCTGTCTGTGTGCGTGTGTGCGACCGAATGGCCAAAAGAAGTATAACTTCCACCGTCTGGTCCGACTTTTTTAATTAGAGATGTTCCTGGGACAGAGGCCATGTGTGTTTTTTGGTTTTAATTGTAATCCCGGATATAAACAGAAAACCTGTTTATAACACCTTTTTATCTATATCAAGGACAATAAAGTTTAATAAATTCCTAAAACAGCTGATTTTTCAAGATCCTTTAGATGCAGAGTCCTCCACTTATATTATGATTAAACCTATAAACCTGGCCTTTATTATGATTAAAACGGCCTTTGGCAAAGTGGCATGAATGTTTTTGGTGGAAAAGTCTCTAGCTGCTTAACTAGTGCTCGGCGTTTACTCGTTCACGAACATATGAAAACAACTACTTTAATCCATCTTTTACCAAAACTATTATGGTCTATCTCAACAAATGCGATCGTAAAAGAGCCGATAAATTCTGTTATAGCTCATATCATAATTTTAGGCCAATTACAAATACAAACGTCTATTTGACACCAAATTATTTCAAGTAGTCGCTCGTAAGACCATGAAACTACTTGATTCCTAAAAATTCCACATAATTGACTTAAAAGTCAAGGGTGGGGGTAACTCAAATAGATTAATAGAAGTTACTACTTCATTTTTAATTTAGATTAACTAATAAAATTCATGCTTTCAAAACAAAGCCTGATAATCCTTTTTCCTTAAAATATTTATTTCAATCCTTTTAATCTGTTTTCTTAATGTTGAAGGAGACGTACAATAGATAAGATGATTTATTATATACCAAAGACAACCTAAATCAAAATTTATCAATGTTGATTTTAAGTCAATATTTGTTTCATATTTTTATATCAATATTATTGACCTTTCCAAAAAGGTTTCTTGTTTGAGACAAATCGCCGTTTTGTTTTTTGATCGACTTAAAGTTTAATAGATTTATTTAATATTTTTATCGGAATAAGAAAAAAGGGAAAATATAATTCATAAAAGTTCTCTTAAACAGGACATATGAAAGACATATTTAAAAAACAAACAAATCAAAAGCCATAACCTTAGTTATATTTATTTTGTTTTTATTTAACATTTTTTTTAGCACTGGAATTAAGGGGTATTTTCAAACTAAAAAGATTTTCCTTTATTGCTTCTAGAAATAACTGAAATTTCAATTTAAATTTATTCAAAGCGATTTGGGAATAGTTAGCTAAAATAGTCTACCATAAAATGTTCACTATTGGCAGACTTACTAGATTCATCTATCTCAGCAATTCAACTACCAATAACCCCTACCGATATTTTGAACCATTCGTGTTTTATTTCATCAACAATTCACTATTCCGCAACAGATGTCATTGATTTAATATCCAAACTCCCCTATAGCATGGAAAATCCTGAAACTTTTCTCTCATTTTTTTATTAGAAAACAGAGGAAAATTGACTGGAAATTGTTTGAGTGTATTTGTTTGTTATCAAAATGAAAAACTTCTAGGTTTGAAAAGAAAATTATATTGCATTTTTTTATATATTTAATTTGATAAAAATACGATTCACACAGTACCGCGTCGGATTTACATCGTTTCACACTGATAAGGAGGAATAAAATTATTATAAATAAATAATAATATAACTCAAATTAATTATTATTTATTGAATAGAGATTTGTGGTTAATTTTAGCTATATTATATTATTATATATAATTTAGAACAAAACGGATGTAAATAAATGGATTTGTGTAAATATTGTGAAAAAGTTTGTTTAAATTTTAATAAATCTTTTGAAAATAAAAAAAAAAGAAATTAGTAAATGATTGAGTGAATTTTTTTGAGTGAAATTTTGTATTGTATTGTAGTGTATTTTGTGTTCTTAAATGTGAATTGTGATTTCTATATAATAAAAATAATGAGAATAAAATTATAATTAAATTTTTTTAACAAATATTGGTTTGATTCGAATCATCATGGTGGATGTAACATCAATAATTGAAGGAACTGTGAAATTTCGAGATGGGAAAAAGGTGAAGTTACAATATAAAAAAGAAATAAATATAAATAAATAAATTTAATTTTTGTTTGCTTGGAATTTATATATTTTGGGTTAGATGCTGTACAAATTGATCGAAATGTGGTGAAATTTGATGATTTTGCAGAAAAAAAAAATGTAATTAGTTAGTTTTGCTATGTTTGCAACATGACTATACAAAGATGATAACACACAGGACAAAAACTATTGTGTTTTAATGCATACAATTTTATAAGAGACGAATATTTATATGTGTTGTTAGGGGTTTGTTTGAGTTTTAGTTAGTAAGTTTTTTATTTATTATTATTGTTATTTTAAGGACAGTTGGAAATTGCAAATCGTGATTGCATATTATAGAATTGAGTAGAGTTTTAGTATTTTGGAATTTGATTTGAGTTGTTTTTTTTATTTTGGTTATGATTTTGTTGATGTTTGGTATTTTACTTGCATATGTTTTACATGGCGTTTTTACAAAAGTCAGTTAATTGAACCATACAAATTTACTAGTTAAGATAATTTGACACAAGCAGATGACTATTTATTTTTTATAGAAATTGCTATTTAGACCCAATAGTGTTTTTATTTTTTTTTTTGAATTATTATTTATTCAGAATATAATAGACTGAGAACCCACAACGGCCAGAGGGTTTCCACGATAGTAAGTGTCTGGCATTGGGTGACTTGACTTCTTATACTATCCCGAGTAATATATAAAAAAATTAGCTTTTATACTTTGACGAAACTTTGGAGGCCCCTTTGGAACCTGCTCCCTGCCAAAGCCACTATGATCCAAACTTCATATGTCGTTGATTGTTCCTACCTGAGTGGGGGGTTTGTGCAGAGAAACTTTCAGCTTTTATAAAATAACGAAGGTCTGGCCGTTGCGGGCTCTTAGTCTATAATAATTTATTTTTGCAACGAGTTATGAGTTCAAATTAATCCGATGATGATCCACTTCTTTGATACACATTGTTGTAAACTCGCATAACTTTAGTTCCACCAAAACTATCTAACTGCACTTATACTTCTTACATTGAACATAATACTTTTAAATTGTTTTGACTGTAATACATTTTACCATAATTACTCGTATTCGGGAGCTCAGCAATATCATTGAATTTATTGGTTGCTTGATGCTTTTAGGAATATTTGTTGACACATGTAATGATAAGCAGTGAATTGATCACCGTAATTATTGTATAAGATAAAATGTGTTGAACGGTTTTGTCACTACTTCACTTGAATAAAATATTTCCACGTTTTTTGTACTTAGATTTATTTTATTTATTTACATTTCATTTTATTTATCATATGATTTATTAAACAATTTTTCATCAACATTTTTTGCAATACAAAAAGGTGAATAAATATCAAACTATTACAAATATATCACAATCAAACAACAATTAATTTAATTTTACATAATAAAGTTGGTTTGAAGTAAACAAAATGATCAGATCTTTTAACTTGTTGATCTATTTTTCTGTTTTATATTTACTGAATGGTCTAAGATACAGCAAATGATCGGATATAAATAGTTAAATTCTCCATTTCTTGTTTCTTATTATCCCTTTCATCGTACACAAACTAAAAAATCCCCATATCATCTCAATAAAAAAATTGCAAGTCAAACCATTTACATATATCATCTCAATAAATAATTTCTCTACAACTATAGAGAATAATTCCACCTTCCATAAATTTGAACAACTGTATTATATCTACACAAAAAAAAATGTTCATCATTTATGTAGAAAGAATCATTTATTATTAATTAATATTGTGTGACGCAACAAAGCAATTAACTAAAAAAAATGTTTAATGTTAGTTGAAATTTAAAGACCGGAAATGAAATAAATTAGCAAATCTTTAGAGAATTTCTTTAAAAATGAACATTCTTATTTTAGAGTAAAACTCGAAATAAGCCGTCGTTACAGTGTTGTCTAGCCTAGTAAAGAAAACAATTGAAGTAATTGAACAAGCATGTAATATTATTTTTATGGTATTTCCATAAATAATTTTTTTTAAAGTGATATTTAACACTATAGGTTCATGGTCACACGCTGTTCATACCAAAATCAATAAATGCTAACCACATTAATAAACAAATGTCATCGAGTGTGATGATCATAGCCTAGTCTAGTCATAGCCCAGTATTAATATCACTCAAATGTAGCAGTTCATTGTCTCCACTTTCAGATTAACAACTGCCTTTTCTAACCATAGATGCATTCATTTGTCGGCTATCTTAATTATTCTTAATTTCTCAGTTTATTGAGATCATGCTATACTAACAAAACGTAGAAAATTATCATTGTCTGATCTGTATATAATTGAAATTCTTTACTTTTTTCATTCTGGTAATTTGAATACTTAACGTCATGGAACACGTTATTATGAAACAGATACTTTGAAGGATATTTATGCGTTGTTGTTCTTTTTGTTATTTTTATCAAAAATACTATTTTGATAAAAAACGAAAATAGTGAGTATCAAAGTCGTAAAAAATTATGTATAGAGCAAACAGGAAAATCATTTAATACATTAAATAAAGAACATTTTCCGGCCTATATAAACAAAATTTGGACTTAAGTACGCATACATTCATGAAAATCATCATCTTTAAATAATATTTTAAGATGTTTTGAAGAATTTTTGCATTTGTGAAATTTAGTTTAGTTTTGAAGAACAAAAAATTTCATGAAAACTTAGAATCTGTTGATGATAAACAAAGTTATGGGATAAAGAAACATTATTTTAATTTTTATTTATAAATTAAAATTGTGTACAAAATGTAAAAAATATTAACGGTTCTCTATAAAAATGGCCTATCGTAATAAAATCTTTTATTTGAATTCCATTAAATTTGACTGCTTCATTTTATTTATTATTATTCTATAAAATCACAACAAAAACAAAACAAAATTGCATTCGACCTCAATTTGCCCTTTACAATATTTCAATAAAAAACTAAAATCATCAACTTGTGATACGAATTCTAAGAAGATCGTTTGCAAAACAAAGACAATAAATGAAATACAAAAAATGACGTCGGTTATTCTCAGAATCTCTCGAGATTTGTTATCAGTTAAGTAAAATTATATATAGGGAGGTTCTTTTGTACAACGAAAGATAGTTTAAATTAGACTGCGATAGTGTAAGCAGTTCAAAAACGTAACACTGTAATGTGAACATTAAAATGTGTAAATAGAAGTAAAGTGGATTTTTTAAGTGTGAATAAAGTTTTAAGTTTCTTCTATCAACCGTTGAAGTTTCCGAAGATATTGGAAGAATATTATGAATAGGAATATTGTAGGTGTATTATTTTCCTATTGAAAAACAGGAAAGATGTGTAAGACTTAATAAAACCTAGTGTTTTTGGTTATTAATCAGTGTTTGAATACAGAAGAAACTTTGGAAATTAAGTTGATCGAATTGAAAGTAAGGCCAATTCGAGAAAAAAAAACGTGACATTAACGTACTTTTCATATTGTTGCCATCATACTGAAAATAATTAAAAAGCTTCTGAACGAAGCATATTTTGCAAACCTTTTTTTCAATAAGGCATTGCCTTTAAAACAATTTTTGAAACAAAAAACATATTAATACATGTACACAAATATATATAAATCATATATGATCGATTCCTATAATAAAATTATTTATGGTTTCCATTATTTTTAAGCTTACAATGTTTTAATTTCCTTTAATATTCTAAAGTTTTCTTTTATTTCCAAACAATTGTCTTATTTTATTATGTTGACGATGATAAAATATAGGAAGTATAAGTTATCGATTCGTCTCTTTACAGAACTAAAATTGTTATTTATAAATTTCTACCATCTCGTTTCAACATTAAACGATCAAGGATCAAAATTTTTTCTCTTCCAAATCTAGTTTCAAATCTGATTTTACATGTATTTATGGTTTATGTTATTCAGTTCAGTTTGTTAGTTGTTCACATTTTATTTTTGAATCAGGTGTCTTCAGTGGTTTTTTTATTATAAAAAGCTTTGGTTCTGTAAGGTATATTTTTTTAAATCATCTTTTACGTTTTTCATTAGCATTTTAATTATTGGTTGTCCAAGCACGTTTCCAAACCTTTACAAATTGTCAACAAGAGCAACACTCATTTAACACTAAAAAAAACTTTACAACCTCAAATTATAAAAAAAACTAAATATAAGATAAATTTTTGTTTTTGGCCTTAATTTTCGTTTTTGTGTTTTCATGTTTTCACATTAATTTTGATAAAGTTGATAGAAGTACGAAAGTTATGTTCATGAGCTTGTTAAAATTAAAAATTCATATTTAAATTAGATTAATACTCGTTTTAAATATAACTAGGTCAGTTATGGTATGTTAAAAATATTATAAATACTAATTAAATAAAGTTATTTTTTGCCTGCGTAAATATACATTTTTCACTTCAAACTTTACTTTTCACGAATCATCGATTTTATCAAATCGATATATTTCCACCTATTTTAATTAAAAATGAAAAAAAAGATTTGCTCAAAACTTTAACAATAAAAAAGGATTTCATATTTCGTTAAACAAAATATACCTAGAATATATTTTAAATTAAAAAGCTCAACGACCATAATTTAATTTTTATTTATTTTTATCTCTTGAAAACGATTTTTTATTTTCCCTATTATTCATTTTGTTGAAAAATAATAATAAAATAACTTTAACAGAATATTAAAACATAAAAAAATGATATTTTATTTGAAAATAAAATGAAAACTTTTTTAATTTCATCAAACAAAAAAAAAATTAAATAAAGTTTAATTTCATTTATTTGAAATGAATAAATGAAGTTTCTCTAGTTTCTCTCTGTAACGTAATAAATTTAAAGTTGATACGAATTGTTGTATGGATTGTTACAATATAATATAACAAAAAATGTTGCAAATGAGAAAATTATGGAGGATGGGTGATTAGAGGTTAAGGAGTTATTTGAGATGTCACTCACCAGCTTAGTTTATATTTGAGATTGAAACAAAATTAGCATTTTTTGAGAATTTAAATGATAGTTGTCTAGTAAGAATAATAAAAGGAATAATCGAATGAATTTTAAAAACATGGATTTTGATAAAAATGTTTTGCCGAGCCTGATCACAAACAATTTTTTTGAATGGTTAATCGACGCACATTGATTAGATTCAATAATTTAATTTTTATTTATTAAAATATTAGAAACTAAGGCACAACCAAGACATTTATGAAGTCATCGCTAAATTTTTTAAAGTTGAAATTTTCTTATAAGTTTGAGAGATAGATCGATCGAATAGACACCTGTATAGAAAGCAAAATGTTTGCCATATTATTACTATGGTTTTTTGATGCCGAACTAGTAGTTAACATTCTTTTAAAAGAATGACCAATTTTTATTTAAACTCAAAATAATTCCAACCAAAATACCACCTGCTTGAAAAGTTAATCCATAATCCAGGCAAGTAAAGAGTCAAATAACTGGAACGATCAAATTTCAGTTGCGAGCGTCAAAATCAGTTTCGAATAAAATCTGAGAAGAAATAAAAATTAAATTTTGTCTAGAGATAAAAAAAAACAGATTTCGATTTAGAACATGCGCACTATGAGAGTTCCTGAAGTTTTAAAAGGGATTAAAAATATCATACTTTTTCATTACTTTTATATAACTTCACATAGTCAATAAGATAGCCTGTTACTGTTGAGCATGTCAAATATAGAGGGACTGCCAAAGTTCCAAAGTTAATCCATAACCCAGGCAAGTAAAGAGACGAACAATTGGAACAATAAAATTTCAGTTGCGAGCGTCCAAATCAGTTTCGAATAAAATCTGAGAAGAATTGAAAATTAAATTTTGTCTAGCGATGAAAAAAAAAATCAGTCATTGATTTAGAAAATGCGCACTATGAGAGTTCCTAAAGTTTTAAAAGGAAATATATATCATACTTCTTCATATAAAAATATAACTTCACATAGTCATTAAGATAGCCTGTTACTGTTGAGCATGTAAAACCTCTATATTTGAAGTTTTGAATTTTGGGACCATTGTGTGGTAAAAGAGTGTCAACAAAAAAAAAACACTGCGCATCAGCTAACAGTACAGGGTTCAACACGTTGTTTACAACACAAAATATTGAAGCAGCATACACGAGTGTTGTCGAGAGCTTTACACTACCGGCTTTTGGAATCAGTACTCGCTATTGTGACATAGTAGTTTAGATTTTTGTGTATTGCTATATATCGATGTAGGCTACATGTAAATACAATAAAACGATGTCATATACCCCATGAAAACAATGCCACTAATACTAATTAAATTTAATTTTTCGTGAATTTTGGGACCATTTGTCGCACTTTAACAATACCATTCTAATTGCTGCAAGCATGTTCTAATTTTAGAGTTAAGAAACTCTATTTAAAGATCACGTTAAATGACAACAGAAATTTATTTCAACCTAAAGTTATTTATTTCAACGTCAAAGTTATCCAGAGTCAAGTAAATTCGGTTTGATCTCTTCAGAAGGTCGTTCATTCATGACATATTTATAAATAAGCGATATTTTTGAAGTTATATTTCTTTGCGCCCGTTGTACACATGGGATGAGGTGTTGGTCGATAAACTGCGTTATACTGTTTCGACTAAGAAAAATCGACGATTATCCGCAAAAACGTAGCCAATCTTGATGAAATTTTGTACAGTGTGTGTATAATGATCCAATTTGAAAGTTAGAATAGTTTTTATCTCGATTAAAAGCCTTAATATTTTTTAATTAAGAATCAAACGCTAAATATGGATGGTTCATAAGCAAACTTTCAGATGGTGGCGTAAATTAATTATGTATTTTACTGTCAAACCTGCTCTATCGACTTTTTAATCATCCGTGTAGGGCCCACTTAGATTATTAAATATGCTACTGAGCGATTATTTTGTTCCGTTGTTTGCCGCAGTGGCGCTGCAAAAGGGAAAAAAGAGAAAAATTCGTAAAAAAAATTAAATGGGATTTCATACAAAACACAACTTGAATAACTTTAAAAATTATCAGTTGTAATTTCCCAAGTGCGGTGATAATTCGAAATAATTTTTTGCCAAAAATTTCGAAAGCAAGTATATTGATAAAAGCACGAGGCCGTAGGCCGAGGGTTATTAAAAATACTACTTGCTTGAGGAATTTTTCAAAAAATTATGAGAATTTATCAACAAACGAGGGGAATTCGGTTAGAAATTTTTTTTCCATTTTTCATTTATTTATATATTTTTTATGAATTGTACGTTGGCCTACTTTGATATCAGTTAATTATTTCAAAATTAGATTGATAATTTTTAATATCCCAGTAGGCTAGACGTTAAATATTTGTTAAGTTAAATCCTTGAGTTTGGTGAAAAATGTTTGGTTTTTTTCCTGGGCTGAAGATAATTTTGATTTTGTTGACACAAAGATAAGAGAAGTATAAAGAAAAGGGAAGTGGGTGCTAGTGAGTCGAGATTGTGTATGATAATAGGAAGTGGTTGGGGTTGGTTCACTAAAGCTGGTTGGAGCAAAAGAGTTTGTTGGGCTATTATAAATTTGTTAATATATTTGTCTATAAGATATGGAGGGTAGTTATTTTTTGTGAGCCCTTATTTAATAATTTTGCAATTTTCAGGCCAGTATAATTCAAATGTTATTGGTGAAATTGAATGATGGCATTACATTTGAGAGAATTTCATTGGTTAAGAGTTAAGAGGGTTTTCTTTAAGACATATATGACGAATGAGATATTTTAGCACATTTTTTATTTTTAATAAAATAGATGTAAACATTACTGGTCTGTATAATTTGGCTTCTCTTGGTTTTTTATTTGGCTCAGGTATAAACATGACTTCAGTTTTCCTATAACTGTGGAATGTAGGCTAAAACTTGTTTTGAACAGATTCACGTTATATGAAGGGATGATTCTCACACCTTTTGCAGAAAACACAGAAAAATACCATTAATCTCGGGAGTTTATACTTCGTTGGCATTATCTTACGTTGAACCCGGGAAAAGGGATGTTAATGCATCTAGTGGTGTACGTACCATTTTGTTTTCAAATTGAACCTAGTGGTCTTATGTAATCAGAAAATATTAATTTTTGTAGTCGAAGTGATTGATTGCATCACGAAGATATTCTATCGAACTGCAGAGCTTTTTACCGCTATTACTGTGTGATTGTCCTAGTTTTTATTATAATTAGTTAGAGCCCCTCGATATCCTAGCCAATTGTTTGTTTTTTAGCTCTATAAAATTCTGAAAAGCTTTGTTCCTTTTCCTTTTCAGTTTACCATTATACCAGAGTACATATTTGCATCTTTTGGAGTGAGTTATTAGAGTGTTAAGTTTGTACGCATCAGTTATAATTTCATGTACATTGTTTGTGGTCAAGGCAGGCTTCAATATGGAAACCGCAAATATTTACATTATTCTCAAGATATGTTGTGTAGAGCTTCTATTTCCGTTCTAAAGTACTGCATATTCTTCTTTCTTCTTCAAAACATGCGCAGATTCCTTCGAAACATGTAAGTTCTTAGTATGGTTGTCAGAATTGTTGGTTAGGCTAGCCAACCTTTGTTAGCAATAGACATATTTGTTGTGCACAAAAAGTGAAGCAGATTGGTGTTATAACTTCCTTAAACGATGTGATGAGCGTTAGCTTGTAACGGGCAAGATATTCCATGTAAGTTGTGCTTCCATTTCCGTCCTCCTTATTTATAGTAGTAGACTATAGAGAGCTTCGAAGTCTCTGTACTTCTCAACCCAATTGTGTGTAATAACACAATCATTTAAAATACTTCTAAATTTGACCCTTTCGGAAGCAACGTATCAACTTATTGCTTTTAACTTTCATTTTTAATTTTTTTTAAATAATTATGAAACTTCCCATAGAATTAATTGCGGAATAGACAAATTGAACGGTTAAAGAAATTTATGCTGACCGAGTAGTTTTCATTTTGCTCGTGTTAAAATGTAAAAAAATTAGTGTTGGTCAATTAGTGTTGGACATTGGGATTAAAATGTTCATTTTTGTTTGGTTTTTTTTGAAATTTTTATAATTGTGGAGTTAAGTGATTTTTTTTAGACGATGGTGCGGAGTTCGGTGAAAACTCCAGAAGATGTTGTGTAGTTTCTTATTTGTTTTGATTTGTGGAAATCGGAAACAAAGTACCGGTAAAATAATTATTTTAATAAAAAGTTGATAATTAAATAAGAAAAACTTGGTGAAGTTAGTATTACAATAAAAAAAAAAGATTAGTTATGAAATCATTAGTGTAGTTGAAATTAGACTAATATACACCTTGGCAAACTAATTACACTAGTTTACAAATTTTGAACTTTTTTTGTCTCCCTGAATAAAACCCAACTTTTCTTATGGATGTGGACCTCCTGAACACGAATATCATATTCATTTATTTTGGTTAGCTCTTGTTTTTGAGATATTCACGAAAAACCAATTTTTTCGGTGATCAAAAATGTTGTTTCGGTTTTTGGGTCTCATATTTTACAAACCAAACAAATTAAATATATTAATTAAACATATGCATATTAAATATAACAACAAATATTTTGAGTTATATTTTGTAAAAATCCATTAAGGATTCTGGAAGTTACAGTCGAAAAAAGTTGAAAAAATACGAAAAATTCACATTTTTTTAAATTTTTCCATTTTCAACACCATAAGTTTTGAACAAATAAAGACACTAATTTTTTTAAGTTCTTGGAACTTATAGTAACTTCAATTTTCTATGTTTTAAGCTAAAAGACACGAATATTGGTGCAGTTTGCATCAAGTTATTCAAATTTTCCCTAAGAAAGTCAAAACTCAAAATTTGGAAAAAAAATTTAACTATAAGAATAATTTAAATTCTGCAACATAATAAATTTATATATAAGTTGTTTTTGTAGTAGATCTAGCTCCTCCCACCTCGGATTTATTTTAGGAGTTGGAAAATATCAGTTAGTAGATTATGAAATGTCTTTTTTTGACAAAAGTTGTGTTTTATTTGTATATGATTTTTCTCGAAATTGAGATTTTTTGTGAAGTTTTTTGACATAATCTAGCTTCTCCCACCTTGGATTTATTTTAGGAGTTGGAAAATATCAGTTAGTTGATTATGAAATGTCTTTTTTTGACAAAAGTTGTATTTTATTTGTATATGATTTTTCTCGAAATCGAGATTTTTTTCGTGAAGTTTTTTGACATGATCTAGCTCCTCCCATCCCGAATTTATTTTAGGAATTTATGTAACTTCCACAAATAAAACAAAATGAATTTGGGCTATTTTTACACTTGACACTTCTTGACGACGCTATTTAAATAAACTTGACTTTACACTTTACTAACAATTTTTGTTGCTTTACAAGGCCGCTATCACTATTGATTTATTGATTTTTAAAAACAATACACTATTTAAAATTTATATTTGTAAAAGTTTTTCTTTTTTAATTAATATTTTCTGTAGAATGGTTGGAATTAAATTTATCCTCAGAGAGATTATATTTGCAACTAATCATATGACAATTATCTACTTAAAAAGAAACCTCATTAAACTAATGAAACAAAAGCTGGGAAAACCGAAAAACTATTAAAAAGGAAAAGTAATTGCTTTCTTAAATTAAACTTAAAATGATCATAAACGTGAGGATTAACACAAGGTGGGCAGTGATAGAAAAAAATTTAAAGAGAAAAAAGAAAAGAAACAAACCTTACAGGTATTAATAAATAGGGGCTTAACTTTATGGTGCTTGACTAACTTAAATAGTTCTGATGTTATGATGTTTTGCCTCTCCTCACAATTCATTATCTTTTGTTCATATTTTTCTATATACGGCTCATATTGATCCAATTCCCAACTTCGAAAACAAAAATGGAAATTATGCTTTACTATTTTAAAATAATTCTTTACTGATGTTTGAGAACGAGTGAAATTTTAAAATTATTATTTATGGCACAATAAATTAAGTAAATAATTATTTTTTCCATATTTTGGGTTGTGACTTTCTTTGGAAAAACTTGAACAACTTGGTGCAAACTGCACCAATATTCGTGTTTCTTAGCTTAAAACAAAGAAAATTAAAGCTACTATAGGCTTCAAGAAATAAAAAAAAATTAGTGTCTTTATTTGTTCAAAATTTATGGCGTTGAAAATGGAACAATTTAAAAAAAAGTGAATTTTTCGTATTTTTTCAACTTTTTTCGACTGTAACTTGCAGAATCCTTAATGGATTTTTACAAAATATAGAGCCATTCCACGTCATCGCAACAGCATTTGTTCTAGCATTGTGACCTGACCCCCTCTGATTTCGATAAAATTTCATATACAGATAGCCGATGAAAAAATAAAAATACCATTTCTTTCAAAAAATTAAATTTCGCTCTAGGGATGACACAGGGTGGCGGCAAAGTTTTAGAGGTTTGCGAAACATGAGTATCTTTGAATATCGATTGCCAACAATTGACAACCGATTTAAGTCATTTATATCTCATTGAAAAGGTAATTATATAAAAAAATAGGACTTATATAAAAAATTACTTAAAATTTTTTAATAATTTTGTAAAAGGGTGTTAAACTTTCCACGATTTCCTTTGATCATGCCAAATATAATGTAATGGTAATTCTGTATAGAAAAACTCATTAGCTAAATTATCAATGGAATTCAAATGGAAAAATGCTAACAATTTTGTTCTTGATACATTTGCGACAGCACCAGCCACATTACCATTCCTCATAAAAACATTTTGTCTATTAGGCAAATGACAATCAAGTCGAATACTTGTATGAGATTGAAAATGCATTGGAAATTCAAATATGCGCCAAGCATCTTCAGTGGAACCAACATACCGTCCATTCAAAAAATCTTGAATCTCATTTCCCACAATCGCATCATCATTATTCACTGCATTCTCTCCATTCACTCTCAATTCAACATTGGCAGAATCATACTCTTTATATACATTAGGGTGTCCCAAGGCATAGAGAAGAAAAATTTTTTTGCAAAATTTTATACGCATACCCGCTAAATTTTTTCCAATTGACCTTAAAAACTCAAATTAAAAGTTTTACTGCGATTGGATGACGATAACCCGTGCCGACTTGAAGTTAAACTTTAACATACGAGCTTTTACTGGGATTGCTGTGTAATTATTTGAGAAATTATTTTACTCTCATTAAATAAAACGCCAATGAATTAGAAAAAGATATTTCTTCGGTCTAAAAGTCCTAAGTATTACATTCTTGAGCCAAAAATGAAATTCTTACCCCATTTATCGGCATTTCTCGACGTTTTAGGACTAACTGATTGTAAAAAAAACTGCATGTCTGTCTGCCGTCACAACCGACGAAATCTAGAAAACCGCTGTAAGGGATCTCAAAAATTTTTGTTTCTAAAAATAGGGTTACTCAATTGTAAGAGCCAAGAGGACGATGTGTTCGATAACTGTACGGGAAGTGTGTCAAAAAAAACATCAAGTGTGTTAAAACAAGGAAATTTGCCTATTTTTTGCTTAAAAACGTTCATTTTAAGTGATTACGAATAGGAACATTGAATTTGGAGAAATTTTGATGGTCGGTATTGGTATGTGAAACCAAAATCTAGATTATTGCATTAAAAGTTTGTAAAAAAAATGTTGTCAAGTGTGTCAAAAGAATGATTTTCATTTTACTTAATTTTTTGGAACAATATGAAATTAATTATTTGTTTGACATTGAATGTTATCGAACATGAAATTGGACATGGAAATTTTTGATTTTGTTATAATTTTCGGAATATTTTAAAAATTTTTGAATTTCGAAAAAAGCTTCGATCTTTGATTTTGTAATAATTTCTGAAATGTTTTTAGAACTTTAAAAAAAAGTTTAAATTTTTTATTTTATTTTTTTATTTAATTTTTAGAATATTTTTTGAATTTTGAAAGAACCATGAATATTTGGTTTTGTAATATTTTCTTGAAACGCTAAATGAAGAGGTTTTTGAGTAGTTTGCTGGGTGTTTCATCTTTTCACTAAGTTATATTAATATATGATCTGTTATAATATTCCGGCACTTATTAATATTTCGTGTTATTTTTGTAATAAATTTCTAAACAGAAATAAAAAAATAATTATACTTTAACAAAGAGTTTTATGTTTGATATAAATCGCTGCCCAAAACTAAAAATAATGTCCTTATAAAAGTTTTTTGCCGAAAACTATATCAAAATCCTTAACCCAGACCGAAGTCTTGATATCTCAGAGCTTGAGATTTCAGTCCCTGCATATTTTAATATTATTTTTCATTCCAACAACTATTACTAAGTATATTTTCTTTTCAATGTTTGCTGTTTACAGTCCGGATATAACATCTTGTGCTTTTGTACGCAACATAACAAATATTGCCTCATACAATTAAACAATGAAAGTCCTGCATTAATTAGACCGCTCTTTCAGCTATATCTGAACGATACAGCTGAAATGCTTTAAGCATTGATATCTCCTTTTTAATTATTATTTCTATTATTATTTAATCTACTTTCAATTTATCAAATTTGGAAACAGACACCATTCTACCTTTTCTCTATAGCATTCTATTTTATGGAGATCAACTTTTTGCCAATGATCTCTAATTTTTTGAAAAAGTGGAATGTCCGGGCTTATTAAAGGCACTTGTTTTATTTTCACTTCAAAAAGACTTTTTAACACCAGCTCGTACATGTGATGGTTGCAAGCGAAAATAAGTTTTTCTATGTTGATTTTTTTCAACGCGCACACATACGATGTGTATTCGAAGCAGTTATAGTATCATAGCAGAGAATTTGCACTTTGTCTTGAGTTTTCAATCTAAAATAACATTCCAAACGTGTCTATAGAATTATTCAGTTTTGGCACAAAAATTGTTCTTTGTTTTCGTATGAAATGTGTTATATTAAAAAACAATATATTATACAACAATACTATACGAGAGCTTGTCCATTTAAAGGAAGTTTTGGGTTACCTTTTAGGTATATTTTTTGTTTAGAACTACGTAGTTCGACAGACATATTTCTTTTTCAAGAAAAATTCGTATAACCGACAAGACATTTAGAAATTATAAGCACATTAAAACAGGTATGCGCGCTATAGTACACAATCAAGTATTGAAATGTTTAGGTGCAAGTCGGCACGGGTTACTGTTATTTAAATTTCATGAAATTTTATTTACAGTTGTTTTGACATAAAAGAAAAAAAATTAAAGGGTATGCGTAAAAAAAAAACAATTTTAATTTTTCTGGGACACCCTAATATACATACTTGTAAACATATTTCACACTTTTAACAGTCGTACATTTTCCACGTTAATAACAAAGTTTTGCGTTTTTGTGAAAAAAAAAATATGACTTAGGCAAGTCCATTTCATATTAGTATGGGGGAGTTCGCTTAAATTCAAAAATAAATTTAATTCGTCTATAACTTTTTTATTTATGATCCGATTTGTGTGAAAAATCTTTAAAATCTAAGTTACTCTAATATCAGTTAGCAGTGAAAATTTGAAATGAATCCATCCGCGAATAAAAAAGCCTTAGGCTGTACAAAATTTTCGTTAGCGTATTAATATATAAGATAATTATCACATTAACAAGACTAAACTCGTTTTGTAGTCGGGAAGTTGTTGATGAATTGCTGACTATAAATTTAATATAATTCAAGTGTCAAAAGACAAGTTAAAAAAAAGTGTGTAAAAATTCGTCAGATGGAAAATCTGATATAATATAACAAACGAATCATATTGCGCGGTTTTGGTTTTTGTACGGACAACTGCAGCATCCTAGGCGGGAGGTATCACGAAATAGACCCATACTGCAATGGAACAAGGACGTAATACGTAATACGTATGGAACGTAATACGTATGGAACAAGGACGCTGACATGCAATTTCGGTTAAATTATTAATGTCGTCTTCGTGTAACCATTTGGCGTCTTCGTTTACTGCATTTCTTATTATACATATTAATTTTCGTTCCTGCTTTTTATGAATTGTCCAATTGATAATTTGCTGGTTTTTGATAGAGATGGTAAAAAGCACATATATTACAAAATTTATCTTTGTGACTTGATAGAGGGCACAAATGTTAACATATGGAAATTCAGAAAATCGTTTACATTCAAAATGCATTTTGAGTACTTAGCATTATTATTTTATTACCATAATAATAAAAATCATATTATTAATTCAGATTGTTTTAAACATATATTTTTTTGTTTTTTAATTCTTTTACCTTAAATTAGATTTTTGAAATTCTTGTCAGCAAAAATCAGAAAAATTAGACATCCTCTCCCAAGCCTGCTTACGTAATACTTGTAAGGTGCTTAAAACATGACCACTTTTTCCACAAGCTTGCAAATTTCTGTTGTTTTTTTGTGTAAATCCACAAATTGTATCAAAATGATGATGCAATTCAAGTAGGTGGCAGGCGAATATTAAAATTAAGAAAATAAATTTTAAACGGAAGTTGTGATGGAAAACTAACGCTTTGGATTTCAACATCACTAATTGTACAAAGTTAACAGTAGTTGTAACTACAAAGTGTTTAATAAAATTGTGATTCAATAAATCAAGTTCAACTTTCAGAAAATGCGCAAAAAAAATATACATACATATACCAATGGGAATGAAATAACAATTTCTTGTATCTGTAGATAAAGTTTCATTTCGAATTTGCAATTACTTTATAACTTTATAATAAGTTTTTATTTTTTCTGTTCTAATTTAATCAGATGAATGAGAAAATTGATTTGTTATTGTAAAACAGATAATTTTTAATTTATAGGATTTATTTTTGTCTTTATATAAATTATGATATCAGTTATTAAATTTGGTTTTTTAATTATAATTTAATAAACAAAAATGTTAGCAATAAAATGATAACATACATACCTAGCTGCCATTGCAAGAGTTACAACACTAAAATTCACATCTTAAATAAAATAAATGATTATTTTGCGTGATAATTGGAAAATGTTTTCCATTTTATACGTTTGAATAAAACAGATTAGCAACTCTTTGCACACGTTTAAGTTATGCTTTCTTAATCTTATTTATTTTATGATTAAAACACTTTAAACGATGTTATATTTACAAGGTGGTTTGGCGTGTATAACAGTTTTTCATCAATAAATAATCAGTTTTATAAAACACAGCTGAATTCTTTTAAATTTTTTCACAAAATCTAAACATAAATGAGTTTATGAACCACCCGTTAACAATAATTTTGTACCATGTTTCGTCACTGTTTGATAAAATCCCTATTAAATCTACGAAAATTTTGAACAGAATTTAAAAATATTCCTCTTTTCACATCTTTACACAATTTAATATAATAGACAAATAAGTACGTGGGGAAAATGTATGTCAAGAGATGAAGTACAAGAACTCTTACGTATCATAAGATTATATTTATTTTATGAAAATAAAATTATATTTTCAACGAACACATAAGTCCTAGAATTTTCTTTTATTTCAAAATTGAATTTTCTTTCATTCGCTTCATATTCTTTTTCATTATTTATTTATTATACATATTTTGTCTTTTGTTTATTGCTTATTTTATTTAAATTTTTAGAGCTTTTCTTATGTCTCTTTGTTGTGTTATGGAATATTTGTTTATTCCTTCAAATTGAATACCATGAAAAGGAGAATTAAGTTATTTTATCGGAAATGTAAATATAAAATCAATGATGAATTGCAAATAAAAAAGCAGAAAATAATAAGAAAACCTTTGAAGGAAGATATTTTTCTTTTATTCTTGTATTTACTTATGCAGGTATTTATGAAAGTGATAAAATAATACTAATTATCATTTTGAGTTTGCGAATAAATGTCAAACATTTAATGTGGGTCCATAAATTTGGATGATATTTCATTTGACATAAATAAATTTCCATGCAAATGTTTCTCAGTTGTTTACTTTTTTTAAATTAACTGACTAGTAAAGCTTTTACGCTTATTTAACCCTATTTCCTAACCTTTGTTCTACCTAACAACAAAACATAACATCTAAATCGGTTCTGTAATATAATCATAAAAAATCCATCGGATTTGACCGGGCTTTAAACCGTTGGTACTAGAAGATGTATGGTTTTATGTTATAGTAAATACATTTTAGGTAGAACGTTTGTTAGAAGAGTTTGCAAACGGCACCAAGTAGTAGATGCGAAAAAAATCCCAGTCACGCAATAGTAACAGTTTTATATGGACTTTAAGCCGTCCCATCGGGTTTTTTACTAACTAGCAGTAGTATTTTGAAGGAAATTAAAATCATATAACTGAGTTATTGATACTTAGAAAAAAGAATCATCTAAAATTTGAATCATACTCATCAGTAACACTTTAATTGTTTTGTGGTAGTCACTTGTAAATTGCGTCAAAAAGCAGATGTTTATTTCGAAGTTGGAACTTCATCAGCAATTTTATACAAAAATTGTATTTTTTTGCAATCATAAGAAGTTACTACACAGTTATGAGAAGTTATATTTCTACGGCGTAATAATAATAACAAAATAGTAGATTGTTTTACTAGTGCGAATGCGTTTTCCAAACAAGAGTTAGTTTGCAGCACTCCCTACGGTCGTGAGCAAACTAACTCTTGTTTGTAATACGCATTCGCACTAGTAATACACACTATTTTTTGTAACAAATGCATAAAATTTATAAATATTTATTTAATTGTTATTTTAATCATTTATTTAACAAAGTTATTAACAAATTTAAGATATTTAAATAATTAAAATGCGCCATCTTCGTTGTAATAGTTGTAAATTATACTAGCTCAAAAAAATAAACATAAGAATCCAACTACGGGTTTTATAAAAAACATAGTAATCCAACTAAGAGCTGTCAAAATTGTAAACTTTTCAAACCCAAACAAATTGTTTTTTCTTGCAACTCAAATGATGCAAAGTGTGTAAGTTGTTTTTACTATATGGTAAGTTATTTAAATTATTATTTTGATATTTTAGTGCTATAAAAATATTTTATATAGGACAGATTTAATGCATATCTCACATGCAGGTGGCGTGCGTGCCAGGCATACAAAATATTTTGTGGTCATATGTGCGGAAAAGTAGATTTTTCTTTTATTCTATTCTCGTACAAAATTGAATATTTTTTATGCATGTGTTACAAAAAGTTATTTGTCAGCTTAAACTATAGACTATTGTATTATATCAAAATTTTTCCAATATTTCGAATTTGCAGACCCCATCATCAGGGGAGGGGTTACATTTAATATTTCCTATAAAACAATGATTTAAAAATTAGCAATTACATATTGCAATTACGTATCGAAAAGTACTCTGTTTCATAATTGTTTTTTTATTGCATTATTATTTCAAATGTAAATAACGACGAAAAATTAATCTCTCATAATTTTAACAAATTCCAAAAACAAGTATTGCTTAGGGGTTTATTTTATTTAGATTATTTTTGTTTTGTTTTGAGTAATCTTATTACTTTGATTTTTTTATGTATAGCAATACGTTTTGCTTTTTGTTTGTTTTATAAATCATAATATTTATTAATTTTGTTATTAGTTAAGAAAATATAAAAAGGAAAATGTAAACAATATCAAACGAAACCACTACGAAAAGTTAAATGTAATTTTAATTCCATGTGAAATGTAATTTTTTTTCTCTCAAGTTCGAGCCTAGTTTTTATTATTCACTGTTTAAATTATTATCTCCAGAAACATCTTTAGTTCTAACTAAATAAAATTTTTCTTGTTTTATGGATGGTTGGATGTTACATCCCAATTTATCAATCTATCATTATCATTATTGTTTTGAAGTATAACACTAAATTAGTTAGAAAAATATAAAAAATATAAAAAAGAAACAATGGCTTCCTCAAGTTCAACATTTCTTGTATTGCGTAATTTGGTTTAAATAATAATTTTAATTAGTTATCCCGCATTGCAAAATAGAAGAAGTAGAATGTTTTGTTTTTCGTATTTGTTTATTTTCCAAAATTACAAAATTATTAAGTTAAAATAAATTGTTAAAAAAATAACGTTTCCCATAATAATTTTTACATTATAAATTAATGTTAATTATATTGATCGTGAGAGTTGAGTAAGTATATTAAAATACAATAGCCGAATTTAGGAACTCTATAAGAAAAGCTTTTCAAACAATCGAAACTAGTGATAAGTTTAGGAAGTTTTTCGAAAATAATAAAACAAATTAAGTGATCATTGCTATTAAAAATCTAAGTTTTCCTATTATTTAATTTTGTTCAAATTTAATAACTCATTATAACAGTTTTCAGATTAAAATTTAGGAGTTATGTGGATCCAGAGTATTTGTGTAAAAGTAAAATATTTCAATAAAAATTACTTGAATTAAATCTGAAAAATTGAACTAGTGGAAAAAATTATAAGTGATTTTAATTTTTATTCCACTTGTGATTATGTTATAGAACATCCGCTACGACACAACACATCCACTACCGGTAACGATATTAACATGAAAACCTGCATTGACTCTAAAATCTCATTTTGGCATTACCGGTGTTAAGACGCGGGATTACTGAAATAAAGAAAAAATTAATATTTGTCCACAAAAAGCTCGAGACATTGAGTAAAAGTCATACTAAAATTATTTTAACTACATCTTTAACTGTAGTTTTGGTTAGATTATTTTTTTATTTAAATAACATATAATATATTTTAAATAGAGTACTCCTTTCAGAAGTTACACAACAACTGTAGGACCCTTTCAATGCATATAATTTTATTATAAAAAAAATAATAAAATTGTTGACAAAAACTTAATTTTATAAATTAAGTATAATTAAATAAAAGTACTAAGTTTATTAAAAACTAAAATTATTATAAACAATTTTAATTTTTTTTTATGCAATAATATTAACATATGTTGTATAAGCTGAATATTGAAAACCAACTAATGTCAATTCCATTTCTTCCTTCCAAAACAAACTATTAATCCACTCCAAAATTCGATTTATAATAACTCATATTTTGAATATAACTGTTTGCACACTTGGATAGAACTTTCAATTAAAGCAATATCTAAAGAAAATCAAATAGTTGAATTTATGAGAAATTTATCTTCAATGCAATTTTCTTTTGACTAATTTTTACACAAACATTTTCATGTGATTTAAATTTTTATAATGACAAACAAGGTCACTTATTGTAAATTTATATCGGATTTTTGTTTTATATAAATTTACATAATTCTCTGACGATCGAATATTTGATCGTTCTATAGTTAGATTCTTCATCTCTTGTTTCTTTTTTCATTATCTTTTTCATCGCACACAAATATAAAATGTTTTCAATATAATCTCAGTATAAAATGCAAATCAAACCATTTCCATATATGATTTCAATTAACAATTCTAGACAAACGAAAATATTCTCCTCTATAACTACAGACAACCATTCTACCTTTAATAAATTGAACAACCATAATATATCTACATATAATATTTGTTTTTATTTTTATTTATTTATTTACTTAACATCCCGTGAGATTAATGAATCTTGTTGTGGATTTTACAATAACAATACATATTGAACGAGTTTTTATCATGACAGCAAACATAATAAAATATCATTATTAAAAAAGCAAATTAAAAATTAAATTCAAAAAACAATTAATGACAATTTTCGACAAAAATAAAAGTAAAATCAAATTAAACGAAAAAAATAAGAAAACAGAAAATGCAAAATTAAAAGAAAATTTATAAAAATACTAAGAAATAAAATAAAGAAATCAAAAAAAACTTTAAAAAAAAAAAATAGAACCGACTTCAGAAAAAACAAAAGAGGCACAAAAAAGTGAAAAATAACTCAAATGTTGCTTTTAGAAACAAAAATACGTTACATTTTGATTAATTTAATTTAATTATACCTTACTAAAGACAAAAAAATTACGCTATTATACAAAGTTACTATATTAAAATAGTTACTTTTTATTATAATTATTATAGTTATTATAGTTGTTATAATAGTTATTATATTTTAAAAGTTATTTGTAGAACAAAACTGTTAGAAATCGGTGCCAAGCCCAAGACATATTAGTCGGTTTTTCGTCAAAGTGGCAACCACTTCGAACAGTTTTGTACTACAAATAACTTTTAAAATAAAATAACTATTATAACAACTATAATAACTATAATAATTATAAAAGTCCAAGCGGCACGTATATCCGCTAGAAATAGGTAGATTTCGAGATCCGACAGTTTTGTGTGCCAGTAAAATCTAGCTACATACAAGCAAAATTATATCCAACCAATTTTGCAACAAACAAATATCAAATCTACCACAGAACATGTGTCGTGCAATCATATGTCGTGCAATTACTGCAAAATATCAAAATAGTTTATTTCTAAGAAAATAAAATTAATTTCTTCTATTCAAATCTTTTATTTTTTTGACTGTTATAAGGTTGACATTGACTGTTATAAGGTTTTTGGAAATTGTAGTTGGGGATTGTTGCAAACTTTTTTGTTGAAGCCAACAAGTCAAAAACCTCTAACTGCAGAGGTTTATATTTATAAGAAACGGATTAAAATGTTTCCACAAATTTTAAATTTATGAAGATTTTAACAATATTAGCATCCAAACGGCCGTTATAACGGATTAAAAAAACCACTTTTTTCTCTAGTATAAAGCCTATAGTTCCTTAACCATGTGTCAGATTTTTCTGATTTACGAACTTGTCCAAGATATTAATAAAACACACATTTTTAAGAAAGGTTTTTTGATCTGGCTCCACAAATGAAACCGTGAGAGCGCCGGTTGATTCAAACGCATTATGTGTTTTACAAGCTTTTTTGTTGGAGCCGCTCACTCAGAAACCTCCAACTGCAGAGGTCTTTTTTTTGAAAGAAACTGATTAAAAAGGTTTCAAAAATTCTAAATCTATGAAGTTTTGAAAAATATTAGAATCCAAACGGCCGTTATAACGGATCTAAAAAACAGAGTTTTTTTCTAGTATAAAGCTTCTAGTTTCTTAACCATGTGTTGGATTGGGCTGATTTACGAACTTGTCCAAGATATAATTAAAATGCACATTTTTAAAAATGGTTTTTTGATCTGCACTTATAAATGCGACCGTGAGAGTGCCGGTTGTTTAAAAAAAAAAATTTTTTTTGCAAACTTTTTTGTTGGAGCCGCTCACTCAGGAACCTCTAATTGCAGAGGTCTATTTTTAAAACAAATTGATAAAAAAGATTCCAAAGATTTTAAATTTGTTAAATTTTTTGAAATATTAGTATCCAAACGGCCGTTATAACGGTTTTAAAAAATCAATTTTTTTCAGAAAAAAGCCTCTAGTTTCTTAACCACGTGTTGGATTTTGCTGATTCACGAATTTGTCCAAGATATTATTAAAACACACAAGTAGAGAAAATTTTTTTGATCTACCTCAACAAATGCGACCGTGAGAGTGCCAGTCGTTTTCGTTATATCTCATATCGTTTATATATATATATATATATATATATATATATATATATATATATATATATATATATATATATATATATATATATATATATATAATATATATATATATATATATATATATATATATATATATATATATATATATATTTATATATATATATATATATATATATATATATATATATATATATATATATATATATATATATATATATATATATATATATATATATATATATATATATATATATATATATATATATATATATATATATATATATATATATATATATATATATATATATATATATATATATATATATATATATATATATATATATAAATTTTTTTTTTTTGTTTTTTCGTCTCCGCTTATCATATATAGTCGTTTGGCACAAAAATTTTTCCGAAATTCCGAGATGAAGCCCATTGAAATAGGTAGATTTTTATATGAAATCTACCTAAAAAAAGTAGCTATTTTAATATAGTAACTTTGTATAATAGCGTAATTTTTTTGTCAGTAGTAAGGTATAATTAAATTAAATTAATCAAAATGTAACGTATTTTTGTTTCTAAAAGCAACAATTGAGTTATTTTTCACTTTTTTATGCCTCTTTTGTTTTTTTCTGAAGTCGGTTCTATTTTTTTTTAAAAGTTTTTTTATCTTTTTATTTTTTTTATTTTTAATGTAGTCGGGCAATTTCACGAAGATTCAACAACGTTTTGACTTGACCCCTTTTAATTTTGATTATTTTTTGTTTATAGATTGTCTTTCATAAATAAAAAATACAAGTTCTCTTAGAATTTTTTTTTTCGACCAGGGGTCTTCACATGGTGCCCCTCAATTTTTTGTTATTTTGTGATGTGAGTGCGTTTTGACGAGCGATTGTAGAAAAACTACTCAATCGATTTTCATAAATGATATGTCGTTGAGTAGGTGTTAAAACAAAGTTTTTAAAAATGTACACTGTTAATTTTTTGAAATAATTTTTAACGGTGTAACATAAGAAAAAAACGGTGTAATTAAAAAAAAAATTTGGCATAGCCTCTTTTTTTTTTTTTTTTTTTTTAAACAAAATTGAAGCTTATTTTATATCTAACAACTTGTGAAAGTTTAGGACTAGCGATATTTTTTGTTTTAAAGATAAAATTCGTTGTGCATATGACTGTCGGGAATCAGTTTTTTTTGTTCTGAAGGAAAATTATAAAAATGGCGTTATAAACTAAGAGATTTTTTTTTATGTTAAATATCAAATATTTTATTATTAGATGAACTTTTTAAAATATTGTAACGACTCTTCGTTGGTTCTTTTAGATTATTGAACAAACACGACAGTAAAAGACAGATCTTTAGTTAACAGAATCTCAAACTTTATTTGTCAACAAATTACAGCAGCTTCCGTTTTTCCTTACAATAAATTCCAGGGTCTCCAATTTATGTACCATAAACTTCACCGCTTTTCCGCAATTTGAATCAACAATATTCGGAATCGTAAAATCTGTATTTACTATTCCACTAAGTTCAGATTCTTTCACTATTAGTACCCAGGCTCAAGTACCACCGATTATTCCTTAAACTTGCGAATATTTATAAACACTTTTAATTGCAAAAGTAAAACTGACTATCTGATATTTTTGTTTGCTTATTTATATCGAAAAATAAATAAATCGAAACTTCTATAATCCACTAGAAATCAATACTACGTAGTCTGTACATCTTGAAGAGGCCACACCTGTTTTCATTCATACTTGCATTTGTATTAGCGAACTCAAATTTAATTTATGCAAAATGTATTAGGTAACTCCTTTTAATTCATTAATGTAAACATTTGTATAACAAATTTAATTTACATTAATTTATGCAATACAATTTGCAATACAAGTAAAAGATTGAAAAAGGAGTTAACTTTTAATTCATGAATGAGTAAATAAAATTAACCCATTCTGGACGAAGTTTATTACATTGCCCTCCATTTAGTTTTGTTCGTCCGGAACAATATCAGATATCGCATTGGTGCTGTTACCTTGGTACGGTGCCAACCTTTGCAGATGTATCACTTTCATCTTGGTACGGGGTCCCTTTTGTATGCGGTAGATGACATCATTAATTCGTTTGATTATTTTATATGGGCCTTCCCAATCTGGCTGCAGCTTGGGTGATCTTCCCTTAGTTCTTCTGGGGTTGTATAGCCATACCAATTCTCCTTCTTGAAAACCGCCACTATTTGCATTTATATCGTACCTGGTTTTCATTTTGTCACTGGCAATCTTAATGTGGTATCGAACCTGCTGATGGATTTTATTCATCTTCTCCCTTAGTTGTCCCACATAAGCTGTTTTCGTGGATACCAGACCTCCAGGGATGCCAAACTCGATGTCACTAGGAAGATGTAGTTCTCTTCCGAACATGATATTCGCTGGTGTTTCACTTGTCGTATCGTGCACTGCGCTACGATAGGCCATCAAGAATAACGGAAAATCCTTGTCCCAATTTCTTTGGTTGGCTTCTACTACCTTTGACAAATGTTCTTTCATGGTTCGGTTGAATCGTTCTACCATGCCATCCGACTGCGGGTTCATAGGTGTAGTTCGTGTTTTTCTAATGCCGAGTGTTCTGCACAGCTCTTCCATCAGTTGAGATTCGAAATTCCTTCCCTGGTCGGTATGCAACTCGAGCGGTGTTCCATATCTGCAAACCCATTCATTGACTAATGTTTCCGCGACCGTAACTGCTTCCTGGTTCGGTATTGCATAGGCTCCCGCCCATTTTGTAAAGTAATCAATGACCACCATGATGTATTTGTTACCTTTTGTTGTTTCCGGAAATGGCCCCGCGATGTCTATGGCAATTCTCTCCATTGAGGCACCCACATTGTACTGTTGCATCTCTCCTCGAGTTCTAGTTTTTGGTCCTTTGCTCGCTGCACAAGTATCGCATCGCCGACACCATTGCTCCACGTCTGTTCGATACCTTACCCAATAAAACCTCTCCCTTACTTTGGCTAGGGTTTTATTGACTCCCAGGTGTCCTCCAGAAATACTTCCATGCAGCTTTCCCAGTACCTCGTCCACTCGACTTGATGGCAACACCAGTTGTTCTAACACTTTCTTTCCATCAGCGGACTCCCATTTTCTTTTCAGTATCCCGTTGTCCATAAATAGTGAGTCCCATTGCGCCCAGTAGCATTTCACCTCCGTACTTAAAGGTGCGACCTCTTTCCACTCCGGTCGCCTTCCCTCAGTTTTCCATTTCAATATTGGAGCCATAGCTGGATCCTTTAGCTGTTCTCTTTTCATTGCCTCAGTACACCAATCGTCAGCAGTTTGTAACTTAATTTGTTTCCCTTTCATTGCCTCATTTCTCACAGCCCTGCTACATGACTTGCGCTCCTCAACACAGGGTCTTCTTGAAAGATCTTCAGCGTTACAATGTATCCTTCTCTTCCTGGGTTCAACGCGGAAATCTTCTCCCTTTTTGCCATCCACTTGCTTGTTTGAAAGATTCATCAACCGGACTGGAACTACTCCTTCTTTTGCAGCTATTCGTGTTTTGCATTCTTGTCTGATGTGCCCTAACTGCCCACAATTCCAGCATCTTACTCTGCTAGATCTTCTTCGTTAATTTCGTTCAGGCTTATCTTCCAAACTTTTGACACGCATAATCACTTCATCAAGCGCTGCTTTCAGTGGTTCGTCAGCAACTTCCATCTGACGTACTTTATCTGAGCCATGCGCTCTTTTTCCAGCTTCCATTTGCAGGGCCAATGCTAAGACTTCCGCAAGTAATTTCTTCCCGCTTAGATATAGCTGATTTCTCATTTGTATATCTCGAAGAGCATTGATAAATGTATCAGCTGCCAGCTCATCTCGATGTTCAGCGTTATAGTTCGGGTATGACAGATTAACCAGTCTCACAATGTCAGCCTCTAATTCTTGCAAAGTTTCGCTGACTCCCTGTTTTCGTGTCTTGAGCTGCATGCGATGGAGAGCTTGCATATGACTTTCCCCATATCTTACTTCTAAGGCCTCCATTAGCTTGCTGTAATCACGCTCTGTCGCAGATAGTGTCTGCAAAATTTCAGCAGCAGGTCCCCTCAATGCCAATATAAGCGCGTTTGCTTTTTGCTGGTGGTCAACCCCAGTTGTTGCTATCTCAAATTGCATCTTAAATATCTGATACGATGTAGATCCATCAAATGCGGGTGTTTTTACTCTAGTTGGGGCTGAAGTAGTTAATGGATTGATCATGTTACCTGACTTTCCTTGTGCTATTTCTTGGCGTAATTCACTCGAAAGATTGCGTAGTTTCTCTTCATGTTCTTCGGTAACTTTCCGCAGCTCCCTTTCCATGTTGTTGATTTTAACCTCCGCACTGGATATACGTGACTTGATTACTTCACGTAGTTGTTGTTGATCTAACTTTTGTTCCGCTGCCAGTTTTTCTTGTCGGGCCATCAGATCAGCAAATTGTTGTTGTTGATCTACTTTTTGTTCTGCTGCCAGTTTCTCTTGTCGAGCCATCAGATTGTTTCCTTGTTTGGCAATCATATCAGCAAATTGTTGTTGTTGCTCTACTCTTTGTTCTGCTGCCTGTTTCTCTTGTCGGGCCATCAGATCAGCAAGTTGTTGTTGTTGCTCTAATTTTTGTTCTGCTGCAGGTTTCTCTTGTTTGGCCTTCAGATTGTTTCCTTGTTTGGCCATCATGTCAGCAAATTGTTGTTGTTGCTGTGCCATCATTTCCTTCATCAACGCCATCCTCGGATCAATCGCTGGAGCATTCTGAACCGGAGCCTCCACCGGCTCTATGTCTATGACCTCTGTGTTTTCACCTGCTTCTTCTAAAACTTTACGCAGCCGGAATGCAAGTTCTGCCTTCGTTCCATGGATTGGAGTATTCCTCTTCCTCAACTCGTCCTTCAGCTGGGTCTAAAAAAAAAAAAAAAATTAAATTAAAATTAAATTTTAATTTAATGAGCTTCTTAGAGTCTTCCAAATTACTTAATGAAAGACAATACGGCTTCCGAAAAGGAAGAGCAACAGGAGATTTGCTTTCGTTTGTTACTCATCTTTGGAACAGATCCCTTGAAAACTTTGGTGAGACTTTCGGTGTTGCTCTTGATATTTCCAAAGCATTTGACAAAGTTTGGCACAAAAATCTTATATGCAAGTTGAGATGTTATGGTTTAGATGAGCCACTAATTTCCTGGATACAAAGCTTTATATCTGAGCGAAAATTTCGAGTCAATGTTGACGGTATTTCATCGGATGTATTTTCGACTAATGCAGGCGTTCCTCAAGGTTCCGCTTTGTCCCCAACTCTTTTTCTTATCTATATTAATGACTTGTTGGTTTCAACAATTAATCCTATCCATAGTTTTGCTGATGATAGCACTCTTCATGCATCTCATGTTGCACCTAGATCGTATTCGCCTTTAGCGCTTAATAACTGTAGATCAAATTTGATAGATTCATTAAACGTTGATCTTAAAACTATCTTTGATTGGGGTGTTACTAACAGTGTTGAATTCAATACGTCCAAAACACAAGTTTGCCATTTTTCAAGATTATCAACACCTAACCCTTTTCCATTGAAGTTTGATTCCAACGTTTTGATAGAGAAAGAGTCCGTGAAACTTCTAGGAGTTGAGGTTGAAAATAATATGAAATGGAATTCTCATATTTTTACCCTAGCAAAAAGCGCTGTTCAAAAATTGGGGTTTTTGGGACGATGTCGTAAGTTTTTCAGTAGCGAACAGCTTCTTTTAATATACAAATCTTTTATACGTCCCTGTATGGAATATTGTTCTCACATATGGGGTGGAGCATACTTATGTAGTTTGAAGTGTCTTGATTCTGTACAGCGGAGAGCAGTTAAATTGATTGGTAACTCAAATCTTATTAATGACCTTGATTCCTTGCAGCATAGAAGAAATGTTGCTGATTTGACGATTTTCTACAAATATTTCATGGATGAACGGGTTTCTGAAGAGATCAAATCGATTTTACCTAAGTCTGCAAACCTATCGCGTCATACCAGAGCATCGGTAGCGGCCCATCCTTTTACGGTTCAAATAATTAGATGTAGAACTGTAGCCTTCCAGCGCGACTTTTTCAACAGAGTCTCCCTTCTCTGGAATTCATTACCTTCGTGGGTTTTCCCTGATAACTTTAACCCGCAAAAGTTCAAAGTCGGCGTTCATAAATTTCTAAAAGAAACTTAATTCTCAATTGATTATAATCCCTAGTTGGCATGGTATCTTCGGATATTCAGAGACGTTAATGTATAATTAATTATATTAACACTAAACATGCCTAACTTCCAATAAAAAAAAAAAAAAAAAATGAAATAAATACAATTGTTAAAAATGATTTACTTATTTTACAAACAGAAGTTTCTTTTGAATAGGAAAGCACTTCTGCAATTATTTTCTTTGTATTAGATGGCATAAAAAATGAAATGTTTATTTGTCACTTTTAGTAATCACTTGTCACTCTTACAAAAAATAATTTGACAGTCTTGACTGCAAACAAAAAAGCCGTATAAACAACTAAATCTATTTAGGAACTTTTGACTGGAGAAGTATTATGTTCGTATTATGTTATTATGGAATCATAAAGTAAAAGATTGTTTTTCAACATTAAATTACAAATATTTTATTATTGAATAAACTTTTTAAAATATCATACAAATTATATATGTGAAAATAAATATAGTTATTAAAAATTATTTACTTATTTTACATTCAAAAGTTTCTTTTGAGTTGGAAAACATTTTTGCATTTATTGTCTTAGTATCTACTGGTACAAAAGAATGAAATTTTTGAGTTCCACTTATAGTAATCGCATTTTTATATCGATTTTGTAATTTTTCTTTTGTTAATTGATATTCATTTTTATCGGCGTATCCAAAGTTCATGGTAGATTCCCATTTTAAAGCCCATTCGAAAAGTTTTTTTGGTGTATCAATAATATTATCTTCGCTCGCCATACTATAACGGTGTGCAGCACGCTTCAGTGTACCACCAATTCCATCACAAGGTCCCTTTCCATGGCTGGTAGCATGAAAATGCCATTCAGCGTCAACCTTAAAGTCTTCTTTATGGTGGCATAAGTTAATTAGGTTATGTTTATTTTTGTATTGAGAAGGTGCACCGTCAGAGTTATAAATTATTTTTGTAATATTAGAATTTATATGCGTTTTGATGAATTCAATAAGTTTTGTAATGAAAAGATGGACTGTAGTACTGTTGTGATCGTTTATATCCGAAATGAGTATAAAACTTCGGTGCTGTATATATTCACTTGTGGCACTTTCAAAATAAATGACAAATGGATGAATAGTAACTTGTGAATTATTATAATAACAGCCTTGAACCGCATTCTGAATTATGAAGCCGTAGTTTTCAGAAAAATCCCCTTGAACGAAGCACTCTCCTGCTTCTAAATTTTTTTTTTTCCTCAATAAATGTAGATTGTTGTTTTGCTATAAAGTTGTGTGGTATCAAAATTTGAAAACGGCAAATAAATTTTTTCATAAATTCTTCTACAGTTTCTATTAAAATATCCAAATTGCATCGATCAGTGGTATTCCATTGTTGATATTTGACTTGAAGGATTCCTTTAACGTCAAAATCATTTAGTAATTTTTCTTTCAGTTGTTGAAGTTTTTTTGAACATTCATTGCACTTCAAATTATGACAATCTTCTGTTAATTTACCACATGAAACAAATTCAATTAATGTTTTATAATTTTGGAAAGCAGCATAAGTAATCCAAGACATCTTAGAGTGTTGAATCATTAGTTTCATATTTTGATGTATGGTACACACGCACACATTATGAACTCCTTGGGATAATTTTATACATTCTTGTGGTCGAAGGAACGTGAATTTAGTAAATCCTATTTTCACATCAGGAAACTTATTTTTAAGCTCCACATTAGCGAATATGAACGAATAAAGCCCGCCCGGAGAGACTCTGCCATAAATGTAAATGATAGCCTGAAAGTTTCCAATTGGGGTGACTGAAATATGTTCAATTTTAACTCAACCAAAACATGACTATTGATTGTTGCTAGATCAACGACCGAGTTTGCCAAAGATATTTCGATTAGTGTGTTTCGATTAAAATGTCGCAAAATTTTGCTGAACTTGACTGAAATTGCTTTTTAAAAAGTTCATTTAATAATAAAATATTTGATATTTAACATAAAAAAAAATCTCTTAGTTTATAACGCCATTTTTATAATTTTCCTTCAGAACAAAAAAAACTGATTCCCGACAGTCATATGCACAACAAATTTTATCTTTAAAACAAAAAATATCGCTAGTCCTAAACTTTCACAAGTTGTTAGATATAAAATAAGCTTCAATTTTGTTTAAAAAAAAAAAAAGAGGCTATGGCATCTTTTTTTCAATTACACCGTTTTTTTCTTATGTTACACCGTTAAAAATTATTTCAAAAAATTAACAATGTACATTTTTAAAAACTTTGTTTTAATACCTATTCAACGACATATCATTTATAAAAATCGATTGAGTAGTTTTTCTACAATCGCTCGTCAAAATGCACTCACATCACAAAATAACAAAAAATTGAGGGGCACCCTGTCGAAAAAAAAAATTCTAAGAGAACTTGTATTTTTTATTTATGAAAGACTATCTATAAACAAAAAATAACCAAAATTAAAAGGGGTCAAGTCAAAATTTCCCAAAAATTAGCTGAACTTGCGTGAAATTGCTCAGTCATAAAGCAAATGTCGGCTAGAAAGCGTTCTAAAAGTAATAACTTCAAATGCCGGAAAAACTTTCATCAGTGACAATCTATTAATTATGGTTTTGCGATTTTTTGCACAAACGGCATACATATTTCCGGTGATAGAAAATTATTTACGACAACCTTGACAAGTATAGCAATATAATACTGCCCAAAATATCCAAACAGATTAATATGTTTTGATGAAATCAGCGAAAATGCATTAAAAATATGGTTTTTTCTAATTTTCTGAATAACGGTATTTTTCACATCATAGAAAAAATTATGGGACCCTCTCGGAATGAACCCAAATAGAATAAAATTTTAATCATCCAAATCGAACGAGCCCTTTGTGAGGCAAATCGGTGTACATACATAAAAAAAACCTACAGGGAAACACAGAACCTCCTTCTTTTTGGAGGTCGGTTAAAAACTAGCTGGTCCATTTGCAATGATAAACTTCTTTAGCTTTTTTTTTAATGATTTAGTAGTAGTTCATTGGCACTCTACAATGGAATGAAATTTAAGCGATGTTGGATCTAGTTTTTCAACATAAAGGTTCCCTGCCTTCCGTGTATTGTAATAATGAACATCACTTTTGACTGCATAGTTTTGGTTTGTATGCACATAATTGTAAAATATGTTGCGGGCTAAAGATGTTCTTCTCCATTCAAATTCTTCTTTAACCATAAGCAACTCATGCGTAACGTGAATTTGTTATGTACTCGTTCGAATTGGTAGCCCAAATAAATTTATTATGACACGATTTTGAAATTGTTATACCTCATCAATCCCTCCTTTTACTGCAGTACCTCCAAAAAGTTTGATCGTTTAATGCTATCATGCACCATGATCGATATTCTTTTAAAAATTCCAGCTATTCGTGATAATTTCTAGATCATTGTATCGATATAAAACTCAAACTTTAATGTACTATCCAAAATAAATCTCAGGTATGTATAAAATTCAGCTTGGACTATATGTCTATATTCTGATATGTAACCTTTATTTTAGCTGTTTCAAAAACTAGAATAAATTTAGATTTTTCGGCATTAATTATCAATTTATTAGCATTCATCTATTCGGCAATAACTTCCATATCCACGTTCATATCCGTACTAAGCTCGTTCAGATTGTTCGATGCATAACTTAGAGCTATATCATTGGCAAACAAAAAACAATCATCTTTTTGAATTCAAGTAATGTATATCATTTATGAAGATCAGGAATAATAAAGGGCCAAGAATACTTCCTTGTGGGACACCACAGTTAATCGTTTCACTGTCCGATATTGAATCCACTATTTGCACTACTTGCTTTCGGTTCAAAAAATACGTTCGAAGCCAACCAATCGCATTTCCACTAAGGCAATCTCTTTCCAATTTTTCAATGAGAAACGCATCATCCATAAGATCAAATGCCTTTTTAAGGTCAAGAAATATAACCGATGTTTTTTTTATCAAAGATATTTTTCTGGATATCAGAGACTAGATCAAAAACAGTTACTGTAGTATTTGATGATTTTCGAAATTCATACTGTCCACTATTGAGGATTTTATTTGATTCAGTGAACCCAAGAAGTCTAGTTTTGAACGCTGTCTCATACACCTTCGAGATAACGGACATGTTGGCAATTGGACGGTAGTTACTTTTTTGAGTTGGGTCTCCACTTTTATAAATAGGAAAAATGTTGCTCACATTTAGAGTTTCAAGATAGGTTCGATTTAAGAATGAATATTTATTAAATCGGTTAGCAAAAGAGTTAGGATGATCTCGCATGTTTTAATAATTTTAACGTTAATTTATCTAGACCGTTTGCATTTGTATTTTTTGAACTAAATTGTCCTAATCTCTAAATTAGTAACAGGGGCCCTATTCCCGAACACATAAATGTAATCACAATATTGTAAATTCACACAATATTGTGAATTTCTTATTATGTAACACCAATTTGGTGAAAATTCAACACAATATTGTGAATCTGACAAGAACAATATATTTACTGTCAAAATCAAAATTTTGCTTTATGTTTTGTGTGTTGACTTTTTTCTACAAATTTCATCGATTGGCGCAAAAATTAATTTATAACGCAAAATTGAATCTTTAATAATATTAAATAATCATATTTTTATATAAATATCATTAAAACATATTTATATATTAAATGTATTTTTATTTTATTTTGCATCTTTTAAGATTAAAAAGAGTTAGTTGTCAAAAGTACGAATAGTACCACAAATCTGTTATAACTTTGTAAAAATTTGTTATTATTGGTTTGTGTCTAATACGAGTTACAGAATACTATTTTTAAACAAAGTTGTAAAGCATTTTGGTGAAATTGACAATATTGTCGATTGACAAAAATGTGTTCGGGAATAGGGCCCTGATTATTATTTAGGATATGTTGTGATAAATTAGATATTTGAATTTTATTTTTGGCTTTAATACACCACCATTTAATGCACAATTTATTGCCCCCTTTGTTTTCGAGAGTTATTACCACTATGTTGAAACTTTTACAGCTCTTACCGTTTTAAATTTTTTATTCTAATAAATACATTCTTTTTTTTAAACTCAAAAGTATTGATTGACTAGTATCCTTAGCAGGCTTAGCAATATTCAGTTTATAATGCCAATAATTTTTGGAATTTATTGAAGATCTGAGCCCAGAATCGGCCACGGTTTAAGATTTTTGTGTGATTGACTTTTTTGGATTTTTAATTTTGTGTTTTTACTCTTTAGGTTATTTAATGATTTAATAATATCCCTTAGCTGAACATTTGCATCAAAATTTACAGAATACAATAAATTTAATTCAGATAGTTCAGTTACTATATTTTTGTAATCAACAAATTCATAATATCGGTCAATTTTTTGTGGTTTCGTCTTTGTTGAAATATTTTTGCACTCAAGAACAAGTA
Organism: Diogma glabrata; assembly: GCA_963693315.1. Lineage (NCBI taxonomy): Eukaryota > Metazoa > Arthropoda > Insecta > Diptera > Cylindrotomidae > Diogma > Diogma glabrata. The sequence goes on along the minus strand of OY856187.1, from coordinate 23,878,039 downwards.
TAATATGATCAGATATATTATGTTCAATGTTATTTATTATTAGCTCTATATATAAACTTTTAGTAAGAACATGATCTAAAATACTGTTTGAGTTCATACGAGTAGCGAAAAGATCATTATAAATAGAAAAATTGTTTTGGTTTACTGACCTAATGTATTGGCTAACTGTACGATTATTTTGGTTTACATTAAAGTCACCTACAAGAATTGAGTTGCTGCCCCCGTACAATCTTAATAAATTATCCAAATGGTGAAAAAAAGAACTAAATTCATTCACAGTCATTTCTTTTGAGTTGGTTGGATTATAAAATATATAAACCTTTAATTTCCTGTTTTCGTTGTTTTTTTCCACACACATATAACTGATACAGTCATCACTATATTTTTAGATTAAATTTGAACTTGATATACATTCATTGACCAACAAACACACATCAGGTAAAAGTTGAAAAACCAAAAACATTTAAAATGCTGACGTTATCATTTTCGTTTAACCATGTTTTCATTATAGCTACTACATGAATGTCACAGCGGCCCTATTCCCGAACGCATAAATGTCATCACAATATTGTAAATTCACACAATATTGTGAATTTCGTATTATGTAACACCATTTTAGTGAAAATTCAACACAATATTGTGTATCTGACAAGAACAATATAGTTACTATCAAAATCACAATTGTGCTTTATGTTTTGTGTGTTGGCTTTTTTTTACAAATTTCATCGATTGGCGTAAAAACTAATTTGTAACGCAAAATTGAGTCTTCATTAATACTAGGAGGGCCCGGCGTGCTTCGCTATGCTTATAAATAAAGTTTTCGCGTAGACATTTTGTTGACGTAGAAGCAATGATTTTATAAAGTGGTAATGAGAAATGCTAGCATATTATTTTTAATTTTTCTTTTTAAATATATGAATGAAAAATAATCAGAACTCTAGCTGATCAGTTCGGATATATGAAAAATTAGCGATCAAATAAGTTAGAGATCAAATAAGCTTATTTGAAAATTTATTTGATCGCTAATTTTTCATATATCCGAACTGATCAGCTAGAGTTCTGATTATTTTTCATTCATATATTTAAAAAGAAAAATTAAAAATTATATGCTAGCATATCTCATTACCACTTTTTGAAATCATTGCTGCCACGTCAACAAAATGTCTACGCAAAAACTTTATTTATAAACGTAGCGAAGCACGCCGGGCCCTCCTAGTATATATTTTCAAGAGATGCACCACGTACATCAACACTCATACCATTATCACGTCGACGATACAAAGGATAACCATCCACAGATTCTTTAGTATTTTCAGAAAAAGGTTTTGGAAAATTCTTACTACATTTGCTATCTCTCATACAAACAGAATTGGGATATAGAGCACCACATGGTCCATGCATCATATGACGTGTCACATATTCACGTAATTTAGGAAAAAGAATGAGATCATAGATTTCAGTACATACAAATTTATTAATCATCTCATTTCCATCAATTTTATCATCATCTGACAAATTTAACAAACACATCAGGCAGGAATTAAAGCACCAGTACGATGATAAAAAATATTATGAATTTTAAAATGATAAATACCACGTGCAATTCATTTCTTCATTTCTTCATTCACAACATTCATTTCACCATTAACACCATTCATGACATCATTCATTTGTGAAAAAAAAAACAGAACAAAATTTTCACATTCATTCACTTCAATATACATAAGAAGACTAAAAAAATAGTGAAGGAATTGTAATTTGGGAAATTTGGTAAATAAACTTATAAATTACATAACCATTTATTATTGTCTGTATAAAATCTCTACTTACCTAACTCCTTACCTAACTTCTTACCTTACCTAACTCCTTACCTTATCTAACTCCTTACCTTACCCAACTCCTTACCTCACCTAACTACTTTCCTTACTACTTACCTAACTCCTTACCATACCTAACCCCCTACCTTACCTAACTACTTACCTAACTACTTACCTAGCTCCTTACCTACCCCATTCCTTACCTTATCTTACCCCTTACCTTACCTAACTACTTACCTAACTCCTTACCTTACCTAACTACTTACCTAACTCCTTAACTTATCTAACTCCTTACCTTACCTAACTCCTCACCTTACCTAACCACTTACCTAACTACTTACCTACTTTATTTAAAAAATCAATATAGGGTCCGCGTTGAACCCCGAACCTTTCTCACAACCCACTACATCGACAATGACAACGAAATGTTTTTGATGTTCTAGCTAAAATACATTTTACATATTATGCTTAATATATTCTTTTCAGATAATTCAGTTGTTTCAGTCAAATCGAACACGGCTATTATGAAATATTTCTCTATAGCAGGCTACAGACCTACAATCAATTTGTCAATCAATTTGAAAACGAAAATAAACGAAATAAAATTTAGTGTAAAAATCCCCTAAATTTTATTTCGTTTATTTTCGTTTTCAATCGATTGACAAATTGATTAAAGGTCTGTTGCCTGCATATCTTGTTTTGCACAGAAAGAACAAATCAATTTTATGAATTGTTTCTTTAATTTCTAATCAATAGAAAATATTTAAAAACAAAGAAAAACAATAATTAAATCAAAGAAAATCAAAGAAAAATAATAATAATAAAAAACCAAAAAAAATGAATACGTCTATCCTCTCCGAAAGCAATGCGTAAACTAAATTGAAATTTGAAAAGAAAATATAAAATACTAAATAATAATAATAAAAAAACAAAGAAAAGACTTGGGCAAGTCCATTTCATATTGTATAGCGGGGGTCGTTAAATTCAAAAATACATTTTAATTCGTCTATAACTTTTTTATTTATGATCCGATTTGTGTGAAAAATCTTTAAAATCTAAGTTACACTAACATCAGTTAGCAGTGAAAATTTGAAATGAATCCATTTTCAAATAAAAAAGCCTTAGGCTCCTCAAAACTTTTCGTTAGCGTATTAATATATAAGATTAAATAATCATATTTTTATATAAATATCATTAAAACTTATTTATCTATTAAATATATTTTTATTTTATTTTGCATGTTTTAAGATTAAAAAGTTAGTTGTCAAAAGTACGAATCTAGTACGAATCTAGTACCAAAAATCTGTTATAATTGGTTTATTTCTAAGGATACACAAATTAGAGTTACAAAATACCAAATCTATACAAAGTGGTTAAACATTATGGTGAAATTGACAATATTGTCGATTGACAAATATATGTTCGGGAATAGGGCCCCGATTTTATTTATTATTGCATCGATTTGTTCAATTTTACTTTAACATTTTTTGCATTTATTTATAAAATTTTTGTGGAGTTTCTAGAAAAAAAGGTTAGATTTGCAATGTTATTGATATGTATAAGCGTGGGGTTTATTGTTGGTATATATTTACAATGCTTATTTCTGTGAAATAAGTTGCAGTTGATAAGGATTAAAGATTTTAACTAAAGGGCTTTTGTCTACCCTTCTGAAAATTATTGTACCAGCACTATTCACCCCCGCCTAAAATATTAATTTATATTTCCGTAGTTCTTTAGCTTTATCAAGTAATTATAGTGATTGCTTAGTGAGATGAGGCCCCATATAAATTGGCCTTATATCTTTATTATTTATATTGAGTAAACTTGTATTGAGGACTTTGCCTAACCGATTTTTTTCTCTCTATGACTTAATAAAATCCATTTTTGATTTATGACTTTTCAAAATAGTAATAATTGGAAAAGATAGACAGACATAACATAATTTTTTACTATTTATGTAGACAGAACTATGTATTATAAACTAACATTGATTGACGCAACAAAGCAATTTACAGAAAAAAATGTTAAAAATTGACTGACTGACCTGTAGCAAACATAATTATTTCTATGTCGTTTCAATGTTTGTTAACATGAATTATTTTAATTTAAAGGTCTGAACCGAAATAAATAGTAAATTATTGGAGAATTTCTTTATTTAGGATTATTCTTGTTCTAGTGTAAAACTCGATATAGGCCCATCGTTACACAGCTGGTAAAAAACAATAGATTTGATTGATTTAACCGCACAATTTGCCTACTATTTTTATTCAGATGCACCTTGCTTATAAACCGTGACCAGATTTTCAAAATTTCAAAGAAGTATAATTTATTACTACAATATTTCTCATCAAGATATTGAAATAGATGACAAAACTTCACTCTCATACCACACCCGCATGACCACATGAAGTGTCACACGAAACTGAATACTCATATTCATTTAAATGTGATTTTATATTACATGCAATAACAGGGCTCTTTATCAATAGGGTGAAAAAAAGCAGAAGTAAACTTCCAATTTATCGAAGATGTTGTCGTAATAAAATGTAAACATTGAATTTTTATCATTACAATTTCAAAGTTTCTGAACATTAAAAGAAAGATAAAACAACAAAATCAAAATATTTAGTCAAAATTTTCAGTAGAATTAAAATCAAAAGAATGGTAGTAAAATGCGTTAGTATCTTTGATAAATGAAGAAAGAAGGGTAGAAGAAAATCTGTTTAGCTTCACCGAGTGGAATAACATTTGCAAGAGAACACAATTTTAGTAACAATCCAAATTTAAATTATTTAATTTTACATCATACGGTTTTTGAAATATTGTCAAAAGTGTGCGTTTTTATATGGCTCAGCTCTTCGTTGTGAGTTAGATCGAGCTAAAAATCAGGAATAATAAGAGTTTTGAAAAAAAAATTAACGAAAAATATAAGTATGGGTCTAATGGTATTAAGATCAAATTTTCAAAGGCTAAATCAAAGGCTATGAACTGAGAGGTAGAAAGAGATTTTTCAACTGTGATATTATATAAAAAGGCAAAGTTATTTACATATTGAGGGTAGAAAGACGCCTGCGGTTCACACTGAAGCCCAACGCACAGCGTTTAAAAAATTTGAGGGAACAAAACGAAAATAGTGTTGCAAATAATCCAGCTAGTAGCATGTTTCTTGATCTTGTGATGCATTGTTTTTCTCAGTCTTAAGACCTCGAGTAAACAATAACGTGTCGTCAACAAGGAATATTCCAAATCCAAGATTGAAAGGTGCTATCGTTGACTGAAAAGTTTATTCTCCAGCACTCTTAAGATATCACATTTGGTACTAATATCTTACTACTACTGTCAGTGGAATGTTATATCTCAAGTTAACTCGTATGTTAATAGCAGGGATTAAAGCTGGGAGAAAATATCGATATATCTATATTTATCGATGTATCTAATAACGATATCGATATAATAAGATATCGATACAGACATTTACCCATAAATCGATACAACGATATATCGATAAATCGATATATCGATATTTCGATATATCGATCTATCAAAATATCCATAAATCGATATATCAATGTATCTATATATCGATATATCAATTTATCGATTTGTCGATACATATCGATTCATCGATACTTATCGGTATATCAACATTCAACACGTATCGATGTATTGATACTTTTCGATATATCGATAATTACCAATACATGTTTATTTTTTACATCGAAATTTTCTATAACTTTTTTAATATCACCAATAGTAGCTATAATAAAATAAATGCTAAATTATTGATTGATGCTGAATTACAATTTTCAAATCTTCAAGGGTCATGACTTCTGATTAAGCACAGCATTTTGGGATAGATATTTTTTTAAAGAGATATTTTGCAATGCTTTAGGCAAAATATTATGCTTTAGGCAAAAATATTCAACTTACTAAATGTGAGAATTTAGTGCTATTACCACTTAAATCACAACTATTGAAAATGGGACGGTTTTCATTTTTCCTATACAAATTACTACCATAACGTAATTTTTCTTCTATAGTGTATCAGATAAGGACCTGTTAGGATGTGTTACCAGCACCGGGAACAAATATCGATATATCGATATAAATTGATTTTTATCGATATATCGAATAACTATATCGGCATGATAAAATATCGATATATAACATCGATAAAATCAATATATCGATTTATCAATTTTATCGATATATTGATTTTATCGATATTTTTTGATAGCGATATTTTCAATATTTTTTTATATCACCAAAGGAAACCTATAATCACCTATGAAATTAAATTTTAGAAGCAGAAAAAATGAGGGATTTTATTTTAGCCCCAACAATGCAAAAGTTAATTGTGCGATTACATCTAAACACATTTCGAGTAATGTTGAAAATTTAAATTTTATAAAAGACTTATAGGGTAAAATTTAGCAAATGGTTTTGAACAAGATAATAGTTGTTTATTCATCATTATCGATAAAAATTACTCTTAATTTTGATTTACAATCTGATAACATAACGCCAACAACTTAAATGGGTAAAACCTTTAGATCATATAAATGAGTTGATATTTGAGTATATTAGTGGTTATTTCATTTTTATTTCGATTTTCTTCATCATAAATTACCAAAGATTTCACACAATAATTTTGACAAAATATTTTTATTTTTCATTTTTCAGTGGAAGTCAAGATGGTGTGTCATGAGAAAATTATCACCTGTTGCAGGTAATTGTTGCAAATTGATTAATAATTTACAGTGTATCTCATTTTAGGCTGAACAAATAGGTTGAACAAGTCTTTTAGTTTTGAAAAAGCATCAATTTACATCGTGGGACGAAAGTGCCATTCTGAAATAATGTTCCAAAATAAATAAGAAAATATTCGACATAAATAAAATTATATAATTTTTTTATAATTTCAAAACAATCAAAAACATTTTATAATATCAGGCTTGTGATTTCAGCCTTATCTCAAATATTTCTTTTCATTTGTCAATTAATTTAACTCTACAATTCTCACTGATAACATAACTATTAAAAAAGACAATCAACTATAATTCAACTTGTCTTACATTAGAAAATATCTTTAACTTTTAAGTTTAAATTAATGATTTTTTGAGAAGAAAAATTCTACTTATCTTACGTTTATGTCAACTTTCTGTTTACTTTTTTTCCTAATTTTGATGTTTCAACTATCAAGATTGTATTTTGTAGAACTTGAATCATTCTTTTGTTATAAACTTAGACATAAAATTGATAAGAAATAATAATGCGATTGAATTATTTGATAAAAAGTTTGTGTTTACTTCTGGTACAAATTTGTTCTTTTGTTAGATTGTAACTGTCCATTATTTTTGTTTTGATATTTCAAATTTTTCACCAAGGTATTAAACAGTATAAAACTATAAACAGTCAAGAACATTGACAAATAAATACATCAGTGCTATTTGATTCATATGTTTGATATGAAATTTATATGTTATAACTTATAACTATATAAACATTTGCCAATTCTGTCAACTCCAAATTTACAAAAATTCTTAGCTAAAAACTAAAGTATGAATTATGCAAGTATACACAAAATTATTCTTTTTACACGGTTTATAAAGCAAAGTATAATGAAACCCTAATTTATTTCAATTAAATTCACTAAACAAGAAAAACTTAACTATGTGTAATATATAAATGAAAAGTTTCCATTTATTTTATTCTAAACAAACAACCATCTTAACAGTTTTTATACGAAGGTATAAAATCTGAGATATAAGAAAAAATCTGAGATATAAGAAAACATAAGTTTTTTTATAACTAAAAGCAGAAGCGAATAAAAACTACCACTGAGCTTTTAGAAAATGAAAAATAAACAATTAAAGTTAAATAAATTTTAACAAAAAAATATTTTATATTTTCTTTAAACATTATTGTTTGTTTCTGGTTTTATTTTCATTTTATTCCAATTTATTGTTGAATGATTTAATTTATTTTCGTTTTGGATAGTTTCTTAAAATTATAAATCATGTGATTACACGAAGAGTAAATATTTAGAGTAAACGCCCCTATAATTTTAATTCTAGTCTTGAAGCACATACTGTGCCATCAAAAAAAACTACCGACTTTGACAACAATACGGTGTCAGCAAAAATTTATTAGTACAGATAATCGTGTATACGCTGATGATGTTGTCATTTTTGGCCATAATGGAGTAGCAATAAGTGAGACTTTCTTCTTGCGGAAAATAGCACTAGATAATTTTGTTTTCAAATAAATTATCCAAAAAGCAGACGTCACATGAATGTTGCAAGAGAGGAATAGAAAAATACTTGACGGGCCAAATAAACATCCATATATTATGATATCTTTTCTGGACCTGCTAAAACTATTGATAACACTCGCTGAAAATTATTGGAAAATATCTTTAAGCCAAACGGAAGGCGTTTAAATTGAAAATATCCCTTGTTGGTAGAGAATGATTTTAAAGGCCTTGAATCTTCTTCAATATTTCTTTGAACTCAAAATGTCATCCAATATGATCAATGAAAATGTTTTATTTACAGTCTTAGTTCCCTAAAATTTACGACTAATCTCCATCTTTTGTCTTCTGTTCCACTTTTCTTAGGCACTATTAAAATAGGTGAATTGTACGAACTAGTTAGAGGTTCTATTACACCTTCTACAATTAGTTTTTTAACTTGCGTATTGATTAATTAAATATTTCAGAATGATTGCACTATAAAACAAATTTTAAGTGTTGGTTACCTAAAATCCCGTCAGTTTTCTCTCAAACTTTTTCTAAATATGAAATTGTTTACATAAATTCGTTATTATATTAAATGGAACATCTTTTTTTTGAATAATACTCGTTTACTATTGAGTTTAAACAAATTTCTATACGATACTAGAGTTTACCTCACCAAAATTCATCAAGATAAAATAAAGTAGAGCAGCAAATCTTAACGAATTGTCCCCATTATGAATTAAAAATGACATCTTTTACTGTGATCTATATTAGACTTATCAAATCAAATGATTTCACATTATTTGAAACCTTCATTACTCATAAAACAAAAATGTAATTCAATTCATGAATGAAAAACAACATGATGACTTTTATGTTTCAATATATCCATAAGCAAAAAAAAGGTTTTATCCTTTATTTTATTTAAACTAAAACAACAATAACTCTGATATAAATCGATTCTCACTCTATATATTATTCCAAAGACCGTAATGCAGAAAGAAAAATCATAAGAAAATAACCTGAAATATTCCAACAAAAGAAAATTGTTTAACATAATTTAACTTTTTCTTCTTATTTCGTTCCTCTTGTTTATTCCACAATTCCCCATGAAAATAAAAAAGGAATAAAAGAATAAAAAGAAAGGAATATAAAAGACTTTAAATAGAATTGGGAATTTAATAAGAAATTTTCAAATCGTACCTAATGGATTTTTCTTCCATTCTTTAAAAAAAAATATTTTCAATATATTTAAAAAAAAAGAATAAATAAAAAAGAAAATTTTTATCTCACCATTCAGGAACACCCAATTTGTTTTATTAGAGGCAAAAAAAAGTAAAATGTTTTGTGTGGAAAAATAAATAAGAAATAAAACAAAATTTTTTTTAGAAAAATGAAAAATATAATTCTAGGAAATTTTATGACTCCGTTTTATTTGGGTTTGCTGGAAGAGATATTAGAATAAAATGTAAAAAATATATCATGAACAATTTTTGTTTCTCCTCAAATTTTTTATGGTTAAGCAAAAAAAATATAGAAAATAAATATTGAGATGATAGAGGCAATAAATGATGCATGCTTAAGATTGTCTATTGGGTATCCCAGAAATGTTATTGACTATAAATAGAAAGATTTAGTTTATATTTACGACAAATGATGTTTATATAATGTTTTGGGTTGAGTGACTTCAAATTTGTTAGGATTTATAGAGGAAAATTGACATAATTTGGCTTCCTCTTTTAAAAATTTTTATTGTGAAATGCATCAGCTTACTCAAAACTGGTGTCAAATTTATTTTACTCATAAATTTTTAAAACTTGACGTTATAAACCAGAAACAGATTACCTCATTTCCATATTCATTTGTATAAAACAAAACAACAACAAGGAAAAAAAAATCTTTAATTTTACAAGGAAACATAATTTCTTATATCACAACTAATTTCCCAGCTTTCATAATAAAATTAAAAATTAATTATTTTATTTGTGCTTTTCTACATCAAATTTATTTTCTTTGGATTTTTGCTCTTGTATTTTGTCTCAATGTAATTAATAAGAAAACTGAGGGAAAAATAAACTTAAAAAGCCCTTGACGTTTTATACAAAAATCATCATAATCATTACTTTCCTTTTTTGTGCTTCGTTGTTTTTTCTGCTTCCACTTCTGGTTGTTAGTTTAAGATAATATTTTCTTATCATTTAACAACGTCATCATAACTTTCTATTTGAATTGCAGTTTTTTTTGACTTTGAGATTTAATGTTTTTTTATTCGTTTTATTGTCAGAGAAAATGAACAAAAATGATTATTTTATATGAACTGGTTGGGAAAAACATCACTTGAGTTTTTAGTTTTATGTCAGGGCATGTTTTTAATGTAATTAAAAATAAAATAATTAGTTCAGATAAAATGTTAGTGATTATAATCTAGATAAGCTTTTAAGCTCTGCGTATGTTTCATTATGATGGAAAGTGATTGACTATTTTGGATGAAGTATGGAATGATGTGAGTTTGACCATCTTTTGTTGAAATGAAAAGCAAATGACGAGACTATTTGTCTAAGCATATTAAATATATATAAAACAGTATAATTAAAATGCACAAAACAACTCCACATAACCCAAATAAATTGCTCAAAACCCAGTTCTGAGCTTTCAAAATGATTACACCGTGCTACCCATTTATATTAGTTTCTTAAATTTGAAAGAAATATGATTTGTTGGTGTATTTTTTTGTTATTATTACACGATTTTTTTGTCTATTTATTTTGCACACCAAAAGAAAATGAAAATATTATGAAAAAAAAAATTCGTTTGAAGATCACTTTTTTTTAACGCTTGAAAGAAAGGAAACATCTTTAAAGAAACTTTAAGACGAAAATGAAAATTGTGAGATAGTTATTATAGTAGAAAAACAAATGCTAGAAGATATTTTTTTTCGAATGTTTTTATTTGGTACACTTCAAGATAGCATTTTTTGTGGATTGAAAATAAATTTCTTAAAAAGCAATTTTAGGTGCTAAAATTGGATTGGAGATTATTATGGTTGAAAAATGTTATTTTCTTTAGAATGAACTGATTCAAAACCTCTTTTATGTGTTTTATACGTATAGAGCGACAATTTAATACTGTAGACTCACAAAATATTTTCCAAGCTCATAATATGTATATAAATCAATAGAAATTATCTGACGAATAATGAATCTTGTTGAAGAAATTCAAAATTTTTCTCTTGAGAATTCAAACTAACACTTCTGTTTGGTTAAAAGCGCACAAAGAAAATCACAACAACAAAAAATATGTATATAAAATAAATGTTATAATCTTTCTGTGAATGTTCTTCCTATTCTTTATGTGAAAAATTTATGCAGTTTTAAAATTTTAAAAAGATTTAAAATTTATGCACAACTGTACAGCCTTTCGGCCTGTATGGCCCTTCGTGAGATGCTTGCGGTTGTTGTGATTTTTGGAAATGAAGATTTCGATATGATTAGGTTGTCTGGGAGAAGTAGTAATTAGGGTCTGCATTTTACTTTACAATCTCTTAATGAACTCAGATGTATCTGAAATATTGGCTCTAGCGGAGTCCACAAAAAATTCACTGGGGATTAGATTTTGACCGTAAACTAGTTCCACAGGCGTGCAGTAGGAATCTTCTTTGAATGAAGTTGTAATGCCAAGTAAAACCAATGAGAGTTTAGTGCTCCAGTGAACGGTACTGCATCGTGATTTCAACGATGCTTTCAGTTGACGATGAAAGCATTTGACAAGACCATTTAATTTAGGATTAGAGTCGTTTGTGGGGATTATTCGCGAGCTACTAGCAAATCATAGGATCACCGCTGATACAATGGTTATCCCTGTCATGTCCTTTATAGAGTTTGGTTCTGAGCAGGGGTCTTTTGTTATTAGTATGTAGCTCTACCCATTTGGTTGCGGAAGTGGTCCATTGAAGTCCATGTGGATATGCAATTTGCAATTTGGTAATTGTAGTGAAGAGCTTCTTCGCGGCATAGCAGCGAAGTGACATAGCAGGTCGCGCACCTGGATGAGATTTATTAAGCCCCATGCTAGCTTCAGCCCTGGGATCGAGAGATGTTTCCTGCTGCTCCATTACAAATAACCGTATAGTACGCGAGAAAACATGATAAGAACGGATATGAACAAAAAATAGCAAGTGAACTAAACTAGACTCGGGCGACCCCCGTATACGCAAGAACCACGGTCACCACGTCCAATCCCTTTTATTTTAAAACCACTCACACGCCTTCACACTTCATCCTCTCACTCACACACCTACACACACACACATGCACACGTCCATACCCTTATGCATATTCTCATCACCCCACTCATCAACTACTACATTCATACATTCACACGCTCGTAATTACATAACAACAAAATCAAAAAAAATCTTCAAAAATAATATTGAGAACAACTTCACTTGGTAAAGTAGTATCCGAATCATCGAGTTACCAGAACATTATCCGTCGTGATGTCATAATTGGATTAACTGTTTGTGAAATACCAAAATAAAATGAAAATATTCCGTGCGTTTTTCGACCGCAACATCTGCTTCTGCAAATCGATTCTTTTTTTTTTTTTTTTTTTTTTTTAAGGCGTTCATGCTCCGTGTAGGAGCGTTGCCAGGTTAATCAGCTTTGAATATTCACCACGGTCATTCGCAACAGCGACATAATTACCATGGCAGCCGATTTTTTTAAGGTCGTTTATTACGTCAGTCTCCCATTGTAGTCGTGGTCTACCTCGCGGTCTAGCACTCCCTGGGGTACTAACGTACATTTTTCTAATCATTCCAGACTGTGAATCGGCTCGTAGAACATGCCCAAACCAAGCAATCCTATTAGAACGGATACAACCTTTTATATCAGGACCCTCAAGAAGGTCTCTGATCTCAAAGTTATACCGGGTTCTATACTCTCCATCGTCTGTCTTAAGTGGACCAAAAATGTAGCGTAGCGAATAAATGCGATTCGTCATTTTGTGTAAGGGTCCACGTTTGTGACCCATACATCACAACCGGTCTAATCAATGTCTTGTATAACTTGAGCTTGGTGTTAGTTGATACATACGGTGATCCAAGGAGAGGTTTAATTGAGTAGAAAGTTCGATTAACTGCAGCGATTCGAGCTTTAATATCTGTAAGTATGCTATTGTTTGAGTCAAGCATTGATCCCAAATATTTAAAAGATTCAACTCCCTCAATTCGTTCATCGCCGCACATCAAATCATTCTTCTCAGCCTCTCTTGAAACATTCATATGTTTGGTTTTATTGTAGTTAATTTGCAGACCAATTTTCCTAGCACCACTCTCAAGCGACTTGAAAGTCTCACTCATAACAGCTTCACTTCGGCCGAGGATGACAACATCATCAGCGTAAGCAATCATCTGTACTGACAAGATATTGTTATTAGTCGGTAGTTTCTTTTGACGGCACACATATTCCAAGGCTAGATTAAAAAGTATAGGAGAGATAGCATCACCTTGTCTTAAACCGGAGTCGACTTTAAAAAGCTTTGATATTTCGTTCTCTACTCGTACACAGCATTGAGAGTTCTGTACTGTCATTTTGCATAGTGATACCAGTTTACCAGGAATTCCCATTGACACCAGAGCACACCATAGAGTCTCTCGTTCGAGAGAGTCGTAGGCCTGCCTGAAATCAATGAAAAGTTGGTGCACAGGTATGTTGAACTCTCGACACTTTTCCAAAATCATCCTTATCGAGAAAAGTGCATCGGTGGTACCTCGGCTTCGCCGGAAACCACACTGATATTCTCCAAACAGTTGTTCAGCAAAAGGATTGATTTTGGATAGCAAAATGTAGGAAAAGATCTTATATGCTGTGCAGAGGAGGGCGATTCCTCTGTAGTTTGCACATTGTAGGCGATTACCTTTTTTATGGATTGGTATCAGCATAGCTGTGTTCCAGTCCTGTGGCATGGTTTCAGTCCTCCAAATCATTTGAACAAGTTCAAACAATCTTAAGGATAGAGTTTCGCCACCATGTACAATCATTTCGGATGTTATATCGTCGATACCATGTGCTTTATTGCATTTTAATTTTGACAGCGCCGCATCGAATTCCTCTTTGGTGGGTTCGTCTACATGTACCTTTGACGCACGATTAAGCTTAGCTCGTCGCCCGACTTGTTGCTGGTCACTTAAGTTGAGAAGATTCTCAAAATAAGCGGCTCAAGTATCTAAAATATTTTTAAGGTCTACTTGTAGCTCCCCATCTTCGTTTTGAATAGCAGTCGATCTTGTTTGAGGGCCCTTCTTTAAGGTTTTAACCTGTTGAAAGAAGTTACGCGATTGATGTTCCTTATTGAACCTTTCAATCTCCTCACACTGTCTCTTCCACCATTCTCTCTTCGTTCGTCTACATAGCTTTGTAACGGCTTGTCTTGCCAGTTTATAATTCTCCTTCGTGGACTTGGTGTTGCGTCCTTGCAGACACTTCAAATAGCAATCTCTTTTGTATTGAATAGCATCAAGGCATGCTTGATCCATCCATGGCTTCTGGGAGTGGTTCTGTGGTCGTCCAAGTATTCCCTCAGCAGCGCTTAAAACAGCATCTTTGAGCAAATACCATGACTTATCGACGTTTCCATTAATGGTTTCTGATTTCTCCAATGTTTCGGCAACATGGATTTGATATCTCTCCTCTGTTTCAGCCTTCTTTAATGATGAGATGTTAAAACGTTTCCGTTGATTGAATTTTGGAATGCCTGGATTTGGGAAGTGGAACCTTATCGTTGCACATACAAGGAAGTGGTCACTTCCAATGTATGCACCTCTAAAGGATCGCACATCCAGAACGCTCGAAAAGAAACGTGTTGTTACTAGAACGTGATCAATTTGATTTCGAGTATTTCCATTCGGCGAGACCCAAGTCTGCTTATGAATCGATCGATGCGGAAAGAACGTACTGGCAATTCTCATATTATTTGATAATGCAAACTCAGTCATTCTCTCACCATTATCATTCGAATTCAAATGCAGGCTGTTGGGACCCACCACATTTCCATAAGAGATATCTCTTCCAACCTGTCCATTAAAGTCACCAAGAACCATAATGAAGTCGCGTGTTGGTGTTTGTTTCATAAACTCTTCCAGTGCTATGTAGAAATTATCCCTCTCGTCGACGGTCTTAGCTTCAGTTGGTGCATGCACGGCAATAAGAGAAATATTGTTATATGTACCGCGTACACGTAGGTAGCAGATCCTCTCACTGACCGGGATGAATTTCATCACGGCTTCTTGTATGCGTGCACCACCAAGAAAGCCAGTTCCAAATTCTCTTCGAGAAGGATGACCACTACAGTATAGAGAGTGACTATCCAAATCTTGTTTTCCGATTATCGGCTGTCTAATTTCTTGTAGAGCAACAATATCCATCCTATACCTCTCAGCCTCTGTTTCTAGACTTATAAGAGCATCAGGAGCGCTCAGGCTGCGCACGTTCCACGTTCCGATTCGGTAGTCTGGTCCTTTTTCACGTCCAGGTAAAATTCTGTTGTTGTTTCCGGGTCTGTTTTCCTGTTTCTGATAACCAAATTTAACATATTAGTTTTTTTCCGGGGTTAGGGTCGGAATACCAAAATAAAATGAAAATATTCCGTGCGTTTTTCGACCGCAACATCTGCTTCTGCAAATCGATTCGTCACTGCCAATTTCTGAAGTTGAGTTTCTCACTCCATCATCAAACCCTTTGGGTGATTGAATGTTAATATATCCTCCCTCCATTATTATTTATAATTTAGTTTTAAGTGCTTATCAATAGATTTTTGGTTATAATAAAAAAAAATATTTATATAAAATTTTTGTTTATAGGTCTTCAATTACACAGGCCACAAACACACTCGCTCACACGTATCCACAACCACCCTCCCATATACACAAGCTCACAGCCCTACATTCATATCCAAAGTCTATCACACGTAAAAGAAAAATAAAATAAAAGTTAAATACGACTTACCTCATGGATGGTTGATCTCCCTTCCTCCTTCAGAATTTCCGATTAGCCCGTCATCCAAATTAGGCTATCCTAGCTGGTTTAAATTTCCTTTACTTTATTCTGATTTAAATTAATGGTACTGATTGACATGCGATACCCCATTAGCATTCATCCCCTGGTAACTTAATCCCCTCCATGCGCCAATCGTCGACGACGAAATTAACAAGCAGAAATCAAACATGCAATTGTACTTTGGCAGGTATTTCTGTCTCCAGGCAATGACTATCCACCACTAACACATAAAACACGTCCTTTCTTATCTTCCTTAATTGGCATTTATTTCCTTGGCGTATTCAAAAGTTACATAGCCATTACATTAGATCCAAACCAAGTTTAATACACATAAATATGTGTACAGCCATTGATTTATATCTAAAATTCATTTTATTTGCACTACAGTACGAAAGTATTATTTTTATAGCCGTTTAATTTAAGATCCAAATACTAATTTTACTTTACACTAAAATACGAATTTCAATATTTTGACAATCTTTAAGTTAGATCAAAAACTAATTTAATTACACAAAACTACGACTTTAATTTTTTTACAGTCATTAATTTAGATCAAATAACGATTTTAATTTATACTTAGCTACGAATTAACTATTTTTACAGTCATTAATTTAGATCAAAGGTCTAATTTGAGATACACTAAAATACGAAATCAACATTTTTACAGTTTTTCCTTTAGATCCAAAACCTAATTTACTTCGCACTACAATGCGAAATTAATATTGTTATAGCCATTAATTTCAGATCCAAAAACTAATTTAATTACACTAAGCTACGAATTTAATGTTTTTGACAGTCAATAATTTAGATCAAATAACCAATTTAATTTACACTAAACTACGAATTTAATATTTTTACAGTCATTGATTTAGATCAAACAACTAAGTTAATTTACACTAAACTACAAATTTAATATTTTGACAGTCTTTGAGTTAGATCAAAACTAATTTGAGATACACTAAAATACGAATTTTATATTTTTACAGTCATTGATTTAGATTGAACAACTTATGTAATCTACACTAAAATACGAGGTTAATATTTTTATGGCCTTGAATTAGATTAATCATAGTTTGTATGACAATTATATATTCTTCAAGCTAAATCCTACTCAACCTATACTACGTAAGTTGCACCAAGTGGTATTTATTTTCAGAAGGAATAAATAAGGAACAACCCTGCCAGATAAGGAATGGTATAATTCGTTTGTTTCTTCTTAAAACACATAAATTATTTTTTTTTTACTTTGTTTAACGTTTTTCTTTTTAGTATAATAATAACTTTTGTTTTGTTCTAGGAGTATAACTTTAGGTACATGACCGCTATTTAATTTAACCGAGATAAATTTTGAGGTTAACCGGACTTCGCGAAGAAGATTGTTGGTACCTTCCTATTATATACTCAATACGCGACACAGACGCACAGCTGTATAGATTGGTTCTTTCAATGGCTTTTCTTTTCTTGGCACTTAACTATTAAAACACTTAGTAATAAATATAAAACTTTTTGTTGCTTTACTGTTCGCTAATAATGGACTTGGCAAGGTTACAACATAAAAAAAAAATTAATGAAAAAATTAAAAAATAATGATAATTTACTACTTATCTTAATATAAATTGGCCTAAATTGGAAATACACGTTGTTCACGCCATTTATTTCGCATCTCCCATCACTCAAATCAACCATACGAATTTTTATCACAGCATCAAAGATGTCTTCACCGCTCGATTTCCAGCAAAACGTCAAAAAAAAATCCAAACAGCTGCGGTTTCATCAGAAAAAAAATCGAACTGAAAATCACAATAGACTAAGAAAATAAGAGAACGAGGCCGCCTGTCAACTAATATTTATATATAATTGATGACGATCGATAAAGTAGTTTCTTTTGGGCAATTTGACTTTTCGTTACATCGTTAATTATTTTACCCATTAAGAAATAGAACTGCTAATATGTAATAGAAATTTAAAAAAAGAATCTCATTTGGGAAAAAAAATATTACACAACCGTTTTAGAATGACAAATTTTACAGCGATAGATGATTATATATTGGGCAAGGGAAATTACATCGGAATAATATTACACAACTATTTTTCTGGTATTAAATTTGTGTGGCGGAAACTATAATAAATGATGACCATGAATTGAGGATAAGACTATGTGTACAGGATAGGATGAAAAGCGACTATCAACATTTACGTGAATGCAATTTTGATACGTATGAAGAAACAGTGCATATCTAAACCAGGGACTTTATATAACTGTGTCATCGATCACCAGTCTACGACATAACATAGTTCAAATTTACTAATCGGCGATCATATGTGTCTGCGAATTTTTTATCGTTGACACGATTTACATGATTTAGCCCAGATCCATGTGTCAACCAACATTCATGCGTGTCCAAAAATACCTGGATGTAATTGAGTTGCACTTTGCACATATGCCAGGATGTGAATAACGATGTTGGTCAACAAACATTCTGTGCATAGTGCACTAGTTTTTGGTGCACATTCTGTGCAGCTTTTTTACTTTATTAATAACAAAGTTTTTTTTAAATATTCTAGTGTTTATTTTAAATTTAGTTGAAGTTTAAAAGTATTTGAGTGCTAACCTCATTTTTATTTGTTTTAATTTACCATTTTTTGATCATGTAAACATGTTTACAAAATATGCACAGAACTTTCAGGCATATAAGTACAAAAATATTTGATGCATGATTTTTTTGACAAGGATTTTCTGATACGTTATAAATCTTTCCAAGGCTAATATTTTTGGTAACGTCATTACGACATATGAAAAAAGCGATTATTTTTAAGTTGTAAAATGAAAATGTATGTAAGTGATTACATTTGTAAATGGGGCATTCATTTTTTTGCAATTTTTTACGGTAGGTACAATTGAAATTAAAAAAATCAGTGTTCAAAACATATAAATATTTGCTTACGTATTAAAATTAATATTAATTTTCCACAATTTTCTGAAAATTATAATAAATTTAAATAGAAATAAACCAATATGAAAAACGACAGACAAAAACAATTAAATAAATACAATAATTTTTTTGAATCACTAAAATATATTATTCAAAGTGGCCGTTTGTTTTTTATATATGTTTTCATTATCTTCACAAAAACGTTTCTTTCGCAAGTAATTAAAAATGAAAATAAGCTATAATTCATCAATTTAATATTACGAAAGTCATATTATCTCATGAAAATTTCAATGAAACCATTTTAGAAAATGTTAAACTACTTTTTCACTGTCCTTTTTCTATTCTTGGTTTATTATCCTTATCAAAAAAATTTTGTTTCACTTCGTTTTTTAATATGCGTGAAACATAAGGATAACAGTTGCGTGCTTATTTGTGCTAAGGCGATTTACGACACATGTACAGTATGATGCACATCATGTGCAGGACATGTGTTATGCACATTTTTTTGTACAAGGATTTTGTAACATGCACAATGCAAATTTTCAATGCTGCGGAGTCATTGCCAAAATTAAGCGACTTGGACTTTGTCGCCAATTCCAACTTTCTTAAATTCCTAAGTCGACTTTGACTTCTTCTCTGACTCTGACTTCTATATATAATAAAAAATAATTTGATTTAATTTCGGAACATCGAATTCTACAAAAAGTAATAAAATACCTTGAATCACCTATCTAGCATCCGAAATGATTGTATAAGGTGGTGAAACTTCGTCTTCAAGATTATTTTAACTTGTTTAAATGATTTTTTGGACTGAAAATATGCCACAGGACTGGACTTTTTATATTTTCGAACCAAAATCACTAATTTGGCCTAACAACTGTTGCAAGTATATCGTTGTGGTTTCTGGCAAGGCCGATATACCACCGATGTTCTTATATCGATAATTTTAATTTTGGAAAAATGCCACAAAATCAATACACCTGTACACCAACTTTTCGTTTATTTCAGGCAGGTCTACAAATCTTTCGAGGATGCGAGACTCTAGTGTCGCTGAAAATCCTTGGTAAATTGTTATCAATATTGAAAATGACAGTACAGGACTCTCATTGCTATACACGAACAGAGAACAGAGTACCAAAGTTTTTAAAGTTGACTTCGACCTTAAAATATGGCTTCGGAATATGTGTGCAGTTAAATGAAACTGCCAACTAACAACAATGTCATTAAATACAGCACGGAAGTAGAGCTTTGATGAGTGATACTTCAAGTTGCTTGAGAACGGTGATAACAAAATTGATCTTCAACAAAATTATGATAAAACCAAATATATGAATTATTTGAGAGGGAGTGTCAAAAAATATTTGTTGGGTGGTGAAAAAGGAACCGAGAAAATTGAGCCCTTTAAATATTTGGAATCAAAGTTTGACTAAAACAACAGCATACTTACACATATTAAAGCTAGACTCACTGCAGATAATCGAACCTTCTACTCAAATAAACCTCTTCTCTTCTTAAATCACCTTATATATCAACTTACACCAAGCTCAAGGTGTAAAAGACATTGATTAGACAAGTGTTGATGTTTGGGTCACAAACGTACAACCAGTTTGGACCACGAGGTAGACCAGGACTACAATGGGACACTGACGTAATGAACAACCTTACAAAAATCAGGCAGGTCTAATGATTTTTATACCGCTGATGTGAATTATCATGGTACTTATTCGAAACTGGCTAGTTCGTCAACGAACATAAATAAAAAAAAATTGTAAAATTTTATCAAAGAATTAAAATATCTTTTGCACCAACGCACTTTTAAAATATTTTTATTTAAAAGAAAATATTCCAAAATAATTTATATTATTCTATTGCTACGTATTATATAAAGCGTAGAGGAAAAAACTTAACTAAACGAGTATATAACAGTATATAACAGTTTATAACTTTCAAGAAGGAGTTGGAGTCGACAAATTTTTTGATTGATTTTTTGACTCCAACTCCAACTCCATTTACTAGAAAATTCCTACGGACTCAGACTCCTTTACTTCAACTCCGACTACGCAGCCCTGAATTTCATGAGCTTTTTTCAAAATTGTTTAAAGGGTATCAAAACGTTATCGAAAATCGTTTTTTTGATGCTGTGTGGGACGTATGGTAGATTATAACCAGATGATGTATGGTATCATATTTTGTCGTTGCCGCCTGATTAAATTTATCGTCCTCCTGTTGCTGTCAAACGCGGAATATTTAGTAGGAGTTAGTTCACTGGAAAAAATTGCAAATGACTTTCAATATCCATTGTTGTACCGTTGTGGTATAGCTCCGATTTTTGTGTTCGAAGCGTTTGATATTGTGTTGAATCGTGTGTTGTCCAACGGATGTACTAAAAGAGTTGCGGTGGCTAGTGATTCTTTGACCTTAGAGTTACAGTGTTCTGGTTGAAAAAAATTGGATTTGTTCTTGATTATAATTGATGCCAAATATCCATGAACAGGCGATAGCAAATCGGTTAATCGTTGCATGAAGTGGTGATAATAACTGACCATACCTACGAATTGCTGTATTTGGTGTATTGATATTTAAGCTTAAAAGTTGGAGATGACAGTAACAAAATCAAGTGCTTTTGCAAGTGCAGCGTAAACTGCGTAAATTTTTTGTCGTGAGTTTTTACAAAAAAAAAATGATAATCGTCATCAACAGATTAAAGCCAGTTTACATCATCTTATTGGCAGACGCAAGCAGCCCACAACAGAATAGATAAGATTAGATTAGATTAAATTTGGTAGTGACTGGTGATATGTTGTCCTGCGACCAAAATGATCTATTGTATCTCACCCTTCTACTTCCTGGTGAATACCCAGTTAGAACAGAATACCTCCTCCAAATCAACTTCCTTTAGGAATTTCTGGAGAGATGGTTAAGTTTATGCAGATCATGCCCGTCAATATTATGCTTCCCCAGATGCTACCTTCTCTACCTTCTCGTGTAGAGCAAGGCTCCATAATCTTTGAGAAGATGGGCTGGGGTCTCTTCTTCCAATGGACATTCGTCCTTCGGCTCCACCAAAATGTTCTAAGTATAGCATAAAGCGTAAAGTTATTTGTTTTACCTTGGTCTGTGAACTTTGTTGTATAATGCAAGACTACTCCTTAAATATCGCCTGTGGTTTTTAATTACTATTACTTTAATCGATTTTAAATTAAAAAATTAAAAAACCGCGATTGTTTGCAAAATCAAAACTTTAACAAGCTTTAAAACAACAAACAATAATATCATCATTAATTTTAATTCGGCTTTCATAAATCTCATTTCTTTTTTATTAAAAATATCAAAAAATATAAAAAAATTTAACTGATGTTAACGGTCAATGGCTCGATTGTCGTTCAAAATTAAAATGTAAAAATAATTATATTGTCCGCTAGCTCTTTTCTGCTAATTTTCATTGTTGATATTCTTACAAAGATTTTAAATATAAAAGAAAAATAAATTTGATTGTCAAGATAAGATTTTCTTTATATTAATGGTGGTGAGCTATAGGAAATGTAATGATGAAAGAAATGAAACGTGTTTTTGTCTGCTGTTTTTAGGAGTCGTATTAAAGCGTCATTAGAGTTATAACAATACGGCTATCCATTAATCAGAATAGCGTTGTGTTGGGTAACGACTCTTCTTTTAAGGACACATAAAGAATTTAATTATAATATTATATATAACCAGAGGATATAAAAGTTTGGGTCAGTATGTTTCCTTCGAAACACTTTTCACATTAGTTGTTAGAAATTATGGAAAATTGTTTCCAGTTTAACCAATTGTGTTTAATGATTTGTGTGAATTTGCTTATACGTGTGATTGTTAGTACTTAATTGTAAGTATTTAATGCGATGGTTAGTATTTAATTCTGAGTGTATAATAAAACAGACTAGCCAATATTGTATTTTGTCAAAGTAATTGATTTAGATGATGTAATTCAGATTGAAACATTTTTTAAAAACTCGTATGTCACATTGTTGTTTATTATGACAAACAATAATATTGTTTTTTGTATACAAAATAATATTTTAGTCTTTTTTTTAAACATTAACAACAACTTTTAAGTTAAACTATATCCATAAAGACTCAGTAACGACTCTAGTCAGTAACAAAAACGACGAATATGCTAAAAAAAATTTTTACATTACTCAACAACAAATTGACCCACCCTTCGTTCATTCGAGAACAAAAAATCAGAAGGATTTAATTAATACATGGATGACATCTGGATAGGTTCTCATAACATATTCAAAGAAAATTATACAAAACTCGTTTTATGACGACTAGCGATGAAAAAATGGAAAATGTTTGTTTCATTTTAATGGATTTGAAATAAAAGTGTGATGTTGTGTGACAACATTTATGAATACATAAAATTGGTGCTGATAAAACAATATGCTAACAACAAATTGCTTCCTTTTTCTATCTCTGTGGCTCAAAACATTTAGAATATCCACTCTAACAATATAAATAAAATCGCTACATTAGCAATAATTCACTATGAACAATTTCTAAAAGCTATAAATCCTTTCTCCCCATCAAAAGTGACCGAAGATATAAGTTCGACTATGAAACGAATCTCTTTAATGGATAAACATTAAAACATTAAAAAATCAACAAACCGTTTTTTCTATGTTCATCCATATTTCATGATTATTTCTGTCCGCCTATCTTTCTCCCATTAATAAGATAAGACGAATACGAAAATATTTTATTCGAAATTTTATTTTGTCGAAACTTTTTTTTTGCTGGGTTTCGGTCTTCTTATTTTCGTATTTGTAAGGATTTAACTTGAATTATGTTTATTGATTGAAAACGACAAGAAATCGAATAATAATCATAATAATGATAATGATAATATCTGATATTGAAAATAAATTTTGTACAAGGTTTTATGATTGGTAGAATATAAAAATGTCTAAGGTGGACGTTAAGTTAATTCGTTTCGTTAAATTATTTATACAGGAAAAATTTTAAAGTGGATAAACTGTTATATATAGATTGTTACAACGTTGAAGGCGCTTACTTTATGTTTGGCAATAAAAATAAATCATCAATGATAATTTGATTTACTTGCTTAAAAATTTGCACTCCATGATAGTTTTTCTCATTTGATTTTTTAGGAACGTTTCATAGAGGTGAGTTACAGAAGCTAGTACTATGAGAAATTTCTTAATAATCAAGCATACGTGAAACTTGTTCTTTGTTGATTTCTTAGTAACCTCTTATAAACTGTATTGATTAGTGAGCGTAGAAGAATTCTACGCGAACCTACATAGGAAACAGTACGCTTATCTACTTTTATAAAAGAACGTCATGACAATTTTTGAATAAAATATTTAATAGATTTTACTTCTATATGATAAAAATTTTGAAAGATAAATTTCAGATTCTAGATTTTTAGAACGGTTATCAACAACAACTTTACATAAAATAAATGTTACGCGAGTTGCAAACCGTTTTTTAAACCCATGTATGTTTCAGTTTTTATTAAAAAAATTTATTTACATGTAGAATCAACATATAAAATCCATACTCAACGACGTATTAGGGACATACCAAACAAAACCGTCATTTTCATACACAACAATATGTTTGGTATTTCTGTTATGCTCAAATTTTTATATATTACCAACTTGGAAGCTCGTTCTATCATTACCATAAATAAAACAAATATTAATAAAAACCCATTTAAAAGCGACATAATTCTTCTCATAAATCTTCTAATTACATTCCACCATTTTCTTATGAACAATAAAAATAGAAACACACTTCAAAGCTCCAAATAAAAAAAAAGAAATATAATAAAAGCAAATAACAAAAAACGTATAAAATAAAATTAGAAACGGTCGAAATAACATTTTCTTTTATTTCCGTCAAAATTTTAAACATTTCATATACCAACATTCAACGTTTTCGTAATTCTTTCGAATTATAACAAAATTACGTCGAAACGAAAAATTTGTTGAAATAACAAAAAAAAAAATGGAATGGAAAATGGAAACGAAGAAAAGGATATGAGATGGACGTTATGATTACTTTTGTTGCGTCCTTTATAAACATTTTTATTTGTTCAGAGACATAACTAAAATCCATCCTTGTGTCATTTTGTTTGTGTCCTATTATAAAGATATTATTTATATTTTGTTTTGGGAATCACCCACGCATTACATGTCACTTTTACGTCGCAAATCAATTCGAACTTTATTTATTGTTTGCTTTATTCAAATCATCCTCTTTAAATTAAAATTCAACTCTAATACACAAGATATAGAATCATATTAAATAAATCATAATAGAAATACCAAGTTCAAATATATAAAATTTATAAAATTAATTTATATGATATGATATTAGATTAAATTTATATTGTTTCTATTCATATTCAATGAAAATAGAATTGAGTTATTTGTCTGGTATGAATAACTATGTCGGTATGTAAAAACTGTTATCTAGAGTAACTTTTCATATAATAGAAATAATTGATAAAATTTCTTTCTTTATCAGTTTTGCAATTTAATTAGTTTATTTATTTGTTATTTAGATTTTGCACTATTATTTAATTAATTACATTGAATTGTTACAAATTGTTAAACTTGTCAATGAATATTGGGACTAATTATTATTTACTGTTAATATCTTAATTTAAGTATCTTATAGGATGCATTTGTAACTTAGATCTTAAAATGTGCTTTAGGGTTTTAAAGTGTGTTTTAAATTTTTTTCCTAGTTTTGCCATAGAGTGGCTTGAAATTTGTTAAGAATTTTAGAATCAAGGAAAGTTAAAAGTTAAATTTTGATCAAATTCGAACCTTAATTTTTAGTGCTTTGTTCGAATCCTTAGGCAGACACAAAGTTGAAACTTCATTATCACTTATTTATTTACTTAAGTTGAATTTTTCCACTGTCATTAGACTCCATATTATGAAAATGTTTTTACATTATATGGGATTTTTTTTGCATTAAATTTCTAGACATTTCTTTATGTGAATTAATAGAATGGTTAATATTTCTATTCTATTTAACATCCCAAGTCATGATTGTCTAGTCATTATTGATTGTTTCCGATCAATGTTAAATCAATAGCTTCCGCTATGTCAATTATTGTCCTATCTATACCCGACAAACAATTTAACTATTTGTAACCGTAAAAAGTCCGAAATTTTACTGGTGGCTGCTATCGGGCACAAGTGGTAACGTAAATGATTTGGTGTCGTATTTTGGTCAGACAATAGACGATAACGGTTATCTTCGTAAGGTTACCATTTCAGTTACTTTTCAGTTTATTTTAGTTACTTAACGTGCACAATTACGGTTTTATTTTGGGTATTAGATGATATTTTTGTCAGTTACATTTTTGAGGTTTTTAGTAATTTGACGGACACATTTACTGCTATATTTCAGTTAATAGGTGGTTTTGTGTCGGTTACATTTCGACTGTTTTAAGTCATTTGAAGAACACAATTACGGTTACTTTTCAGTAATGGGTTTTGATAAATATAAAGTTCGTGGTTTTGATAAATACAAAACTATAGAAATTGTTTACTAATATTTACAAGAGTGTTAATCAATTGTTTTTTATTTCATACTTTTCAGTCTTTGAGAGTTTTAATACTTTATTTTTCAAATTATAATTTTTAAATTTTCTTAATAATAATATTAATACAAGTAACACTACTAAAACTATATATTTTTTTTTATTAAAAGTTTTATAATATTTTTTTAATATTTCTATTTATAATACTAATACAATAAGTAGTACTAATAATTATTTATTTTCTATATTAAAATATGAAGAGTGAAGTCTTTAAAAAAAATCAAAATAAAATAACATCACTTTATAATTTCTTTCATTTTGATTTCTTTTCAATTCAAAACAAACTTTTTACATCTTTTTGCAACTTTTTTCAACATCTTTTTACAACTTTTTACATCATCTACATAATCTAAAAACTTCTGTACATTTCTCAAATAAAGGGTTTTACATTTTTTCAACAGATGTAATGAAGTGCTCTTCGTTGACCAACAACGAAGTGGGATGGCAGATCGCGTGGTTGATTTATAGCCCCAAACTAGCTGTGGGGACGAGTAAGAAATCCTGCTGCTCCAGCACAAATAAACATAATGTACGCGTATCTCTTAATAATCACGGATTAAATGGAAAGCAAGTGAAAAGATAGACTCTGGCAACCCCCATATATGAACAATTACCACGATCACCCCGTCCCACCCCCACAATCTAATCACCCATTCACGCACTCTCGCTCCACATGACCATACGCACCCTCACACACAAACACACACACACACCCCCATGCACACATACACCCATGCCTATGCCCATTCAGCTAACAATAATAATGAGGACCACACAAAAGGCTATACTCAAGAAGAGTTCTAAAGATAAAATAAATTAGACCTTAACGCAAATAAAACAAATCAATGTAAATCCATGAAAATTGAATGAGCCCAAATTCTAACAAAATTTTAAATATAGCCAACCTTCAATATCATTGATTTTCTATAATACTTTATTTCGCTGTCATTTACCGACTAAAATTTGTATGAATATATTTTTCCTTAATACCAGGTGTGATTGATAGCATTGTACTAGTGAGGTAATAATAATAAATACGATCCCATGATACGGTGTTATCGACTTCTAGTGGATCATAGATACTAGGCACGTTGGCAAGTGATCCTAGGCACATTTGATATTCAATATCCATGACCAATCAGGGGTGTTTAGTTAAATTTGTATATATCATCAATAATGTCGTCGGTGATATTCCATCCACCGAAGACTCTTTCTATATTTAATATGAAGTTCAAACAATCCTTTGGTATATGATAATTGGAACTGAAATTGTTAATTATATTATCCTTACCATTCACCATCGGCAAGAAGTTTTATTATTTAAACATCAATTATTATAAAAAGAGCGAAGACGAAAAAAAATGCTCCATCAGAATATTTTTGAACGGTCTTAAATTCATACCCACTGCCCAGTTCAATGCTGGTGATATATTTTAATAATGAAATGGTATCTGAAATTGGTTTAATAGTTTTTGTGAATATTGACTCATCGACGAGAAATTATCTAGCCCAGTAATATAATTTAAGTAATATATCATTATCTACGTTAAAATCATTTATTATTAATAATCATTAAAAGAAAAGAAATATGATAAAATTTCATTTATGAACACCCACATAAAAAATAAGTTAACACATATATAATAAATTGTGATAATCACTAGATGCACCGTAAATTGCCTTTTCATTTTGGCGGTATACAGAATGACATTCCAGTTATATACACATCAGCCCTCCATGTCTGCACGAGCACAAAAACACACTCGCGAACACCTTAGCATTACACTAGACAAGGTGCATCTACGTTAATCTTATTTCCACAATTTAATTTTTAATAGCTTTAGACTGAATTATCTTTTTTTTTGTAAAACTCAAACTCAAACGACAAACAAAATGCACAAAACATTTACCACACGTAGCTGTCAAAACTGAATACCAGCTGTTGTCTTCTTAGACAATAAATCGAAAAATAAGTCATGAGGCCATCTGCTGCCTAACATTTATGGTAAAAAGAATGGTAGCATTAACTGATAGCTAGTTGGAAAACCCACTAAAGATTCTGCACAATTGTTTCATGCGAAATTTAAACAGAAATTATAGCGATTGACGATTACAAATTGAATATAAAAAATTATATAGGGAAATAGCGCGATTCCGATTTAATGAGATTGCACAACTGTTTTATGATAACTTTACACAGAAATTATTGCAATAGACAATAATTACGAGTAAGAAATTATGTTTAAAAAAAATACAACAACAACTACAGAAGTGGAAACGCGTGTGGAAAATCTAATTTTTTCTCTTTAAACTTTCAAACTCTATAGACGTGAACGCACTACTTCGATCACAAATCAATCTGTGAGGTTTACTAAAATAATCTATATAACTTAGAATGTGTTTTATAGCTTCTCTACTATTTGTTGTTTAAGTTGGGTAAATCTAAATGAATTTTGTGAAGGCATCAATTATTAAAAAAATATACTTATGTCTTTGTTTCGCCTCTTCTAATGGACCATAATGATCACAATGACCAGTCAAATGGCTTCGTTCCATTATATTGTTCAAGAAATCTCTTTTAGTCTTGTTTGGGGAAAATGCGATACATTTCAAACAATTTGCAATATGTTCGCTAACTTTTTGCTGCATATTGCGAAACCCGTAAGTTCTCGTTATTAATTCAATAGTCTTATTAACTCCGATATGTACAACGTCACCATGACATGTTTTTATTACATTGTTGAACATTTCGTATGGAACTACAAACAAAATATTATCCTTTGATTTCCTATATACTAATCCGTTCCGCATTTCAAATTTACTGTCCTCCTCTGTTTCTAATCTTGTTTTAATTTTCATAATTTCAGGGTCACGTTTTTGCGCTATGGAAAGATTTTGTTCAAACGTGTTTTCCTCTAGCTTTAAAACTGAATGACCTCTACTCAATGCATTTACATGATTCATGTGTTTGTTGAATTTCATATTCAAAATCTTCCGATTCCACGGCACACCTGACTATCTTTGGGATAACTTCCTTTCTTTGTAAAGTCAAATTAAGTGCATTACAGTCCGTAATTATTTTACACTTGATGCCGTGCAATTATATCCGAAATCGGCGTAATGTATATATGATCGCAGAAGTTTTGAGCTCAAACGAGTGATACTTTGACTCTCTATCTCAATTGGTTTATTGAAGAAAAATATCGAATGGAACCGACCATCTGATTTTCTTTGTAACAGAATTCTACCAAATCCTAAACAACTTGCATCACAATGCAAGTTCAGTTTCGTCTGTAGGAGAATGTTTTGATAAAATAGGTTCATTCACCAATTGAGTTTTTAGATTTTCACATATTGGAATTTCCTTTTCAGCAAATTTAAATTTTGAGTTTTTCTTTATTTAATCCTTTATTTAATTTGCCACTTCTGAAAAATTCTCTATAAACTTTCTAAAATAAGAGCATAATCCTAAGAACCCGTAAATTTGTTTTATGTTTTTCTTTATCGGAAACTTAACCACAGTAGTTAATTTTATTAGTCAGTCCAAACGACATCCTTGTATATTTATATAGACCAAATGTAATAAACGAGGTTTATTTAACTGATTCCTCCAAAATATACACATGATGAAACCCACTTTTCAAATCAAGAGACGTAAAATAATTTTTGTTTTCTAAATGATCTAACAGTGTAAAGCCATTGTAGTCCAGGAATATTAGGGGTTTCACCTCGGAATGAGAGATAGTCGGCTGTAAACTTGTATAAACCTTTATTTTGGCACCCTAAATCTTGTCTCAAAACCTACTTATCGTAGGGTGTCCGCGTCTACAGATATTCCAAGGTCAAAGGTAAAAAAATCGATTTTATACACATTTATTGCAAATATCTCGTTTCCTATGGTCTTTATGCTATTTGTATATATAATAAATATTGTAGAGGATTAAATTCTCTACAACTTTTGTTTAAACATTTTTTTATATATTGAACCATTTTTGAGATAGAGAGCAGAGCGCGCGCAGTGTTTAACTATTTAGAGTATCATTCGAGGTCAACCTGTAGTCTCGATTTAAAACATGCTGTATAAAGCTTATAAACTATTGATAAATATATGATTCTAAATAATTTGCATTTTTTATTAACTATTACGTTCTAGTTAATATTTTTTTCCATAATTCAGTATCTATTCATTTAATAACACTTACCTACTCTTGTAATTATAAAGTTATTAAGGAAATAGTAAATTCTTGTATGAGCTTAGAATGATGGCAATTCTTCACGAGGATGAAATTTCCCGTAACGAGCGAAGCGAGTGGAGGGAATCATTCGAGTGAAGGATTGCCATCATCCTATGCGAATACAAGAATTTTTATCCGCGACAGTAAAATATTTCGATTAATTTCCATTTTGCCTGCTAAAGTTATTATGCTTATTGAAAAATTACAAGCTGTTAATATCACAACAAAACAGGCCAGAGATGATGCGGATGTTCTTATTATTGAAACAGCTATTGATGAATCCAAACGTCAAAAAACTGCGTACCAAAATTGGGCGTACCATATTTCATCAACAAGAAATTTTCTTTAAAAAAGTTGGCAAAGGAAATGTAAAAACTGAAATATACTGTTCCAAAAGTTTTGATAAATATCCTCGTTGTAAAAAACACATATTGCATCTGCACGCAATAAGTGGTTGTGACACGACTTCTGCGCTCTTTAGAAAAGGAAAAAAAACTTTTGTAAAAACACTAGAGAGATTTCCGAATTTGGATCAAATTGCTGCAGCATTTGAAGAAGGAAATTGTCCAGTTCAATCATTATTTGAGAATGGAGTGCGAACCTTCTTGGCAATCTATAATGATCCAAAATCTGAGGACTGTATCAATCGTCTTCGCTATGCACAGTTCATCAAATTAACAAAACTGCATAAACCTGTGCAGTTATCAAATCTTCCACCAACGAGTGCAGCAGCTCACCAACATTTCAAGCGTGTTTATTATCAAGTTCAGACTTGGTTAGGGCATGACTTAGAACCCCTGAATTGGAGTTGGATAATGCGTGATGAAGTCCTGGAACCTGTTATGACTATGAATCCACCAGCTCCGGAGGAATTGATTAACACAATATTCTGCAACTGCAAGAATGGTTGTGGTTCGCGCTGTGGATGAGGGAAAGCAGGGTTGCAGTGCTCTTTAGCTTGCGGGCAGTGTAATGGACAAGCTTGTCTTAATGCTTCACCATATCAGAGTGATATCAATGAAGACGGTACTTTTGATCCCGAAATCCTGGAAGAACAGACAAATGACGTTGAAGACGAGAACACAGAGGAATTTGAAATTTTACAGCGACTAGAAGACAATGATGAAGAAGAAGAAGAAAATTGAAATTAGAACTTGTAGTTTTTTTTTATTATTATTATTCAATTTTTAAATTTCAACGTTCATATATGTATGGAACGGTATTTTTCGATAAAAACATTAACTATAAATATAATTCTTTTCTTTTTATTTAGTTAGGAAGTAAATAGTATAAATTATATTAGAATTAAAAAATAATTAAAGTATTTCCCTTAATAACTTTATAATTACACGAGTAGGTAAGTGTTATTAAATGAATAGATACTGAATTATGGAAAAAAATATTAACTATACCGTAATAGTTAATAAAAAATGCAAATTATTTAGAATCACATATTTATCAATAGTTTATAAACTTTATACAGCATGTTTTAAATCGAGACTACAGGTTGACCTCGAATGATACTCTAAATAGTTAAACACTGCGCGCGCTCTGCTCTCTATCTCAAAAATGGTTCAATATATAAAAAAATGTTTAAACAAAAGTTGTAGAGAATTTAATCCTCTACAATATTTATTATATATACAAATAGCATAAAGACCATAGGAAACGAGATATTTGCAATAAATGTGTATAAAATCGATTTTTTTACCTTTGACCTTGGAATATCTGTAGACGCGGACACCCTACGATAAGTAGGTTTTGAAACCAGATTTAGGGTGCCAAAATAAAGGTTTATACAAGTTTACAGCCGACTATCTCTCATTCCGAGATTCTTGCCTTTATTTGACTAATTTTCCTGGACTATTGGGATTTATTATAGAAAGAAATAAATACTAAATCTATTTATCCAAGGGAATTAAAATTTTTAGAATGATACATAGAATGTACGGACTAAAACGCGGACTCTGACAAGGAAAATTTCTAACATAACACTAGAATAATTTAATTTACTTTTACGAATCCATGGTGGTTTAAAACAACTCAAAATAAAATCGAATTTGAAAATAAAATATAAAAATAAACTTAACTTAATTGTTGAGTTGATTGTTGAATGTCGGCTGCTGATAATGACTTTCGTCCTTGTATGTCGTCTGAACTTCCCCCAATTTAACTTTCATATGACGTTAAAATTCCTGCCAAACCTCAGCATTTGTCCAAAAAAAATTCTTCAACGTACTTATTTCTACAAATTCGTTCGATAACTCTGTACATCCATATCAACATATAGTTTTAATTCGAATTTGTTCTTTTTAACGACCTTGTTAAACCAGCAGACGTTAACTTATTTTGAAGTAACACTTCAATTCCGGTACAATTTGTTGAAGATTCCAAAATATGTGGCTCCCTATTATCGTTTATACAGCAGAGCGCCCAAGTTCTTAAAAAATTCACCTCCATTCCACAATTCAATAAAAGAAATTATCATTCAAATGTATAACTGCAAAATGTATTCACGCTGTCTGATGAAATTTTGCTGTCATGAACCGACCGTGAATTAACTGACGAAACGATACATCGATTCGATGGAACAAAAAAAACGAAAAAAAAAATGAACACTACAATAATGTGTTACTTGCACATAATAATTTCGTTTTATTTTACATAATAACAAATATTACACTATTTAATAGTACCCTTATATAAGCACTGATTTTAAGACTAGTTTTTAATTTATTTTTTTTAATTTTGGAAAACAAATATAAATAATTTTTTTGTTTTACTTTACCGAGTTACATTTGGAATATTCGAACATCCATCAACGACCCGAAAAATTCATTTTAAGTTAAATCTCAACTACAACTCAACTAAATTGGAAAATGTTTTTCCTTATATAATTTTAAAGTTAATTAAGCAAGGGAGAGTAGGAGAGTTGATTGAACATATTTTTAACTCGTTGTGCATATGATTGCATACAATACAATTATAATTTATAACGAAACCAGTTAATAACAGATTGTCTCATTTTTTCCAATACATTAAAACAGTCTTTTTGCCTTCCCATCAATCTATAAATCATAAACAATAGTAGGAACCACCCGTTTATCAATTAAGAATACAAACAAAAAGAACTAGAAATGTTCATGTATTGCAATGATTCATTTCTTTCTCTGTTTTATTATTATAATAAAATGAAGAGAGAAATTCAAACGCTATTGATTCTTTTGTTTCGTTTTTATATAAAAAAGGAAAATAAACAAAATGCGAAACGTTTATAAAACGAATGCATAATAAAAACTATTATTACCTTGATGTTTCAAGTGTGTAAAAAAAATGAGGTGTACCGATGATTGTTAATTGAAATTTAAAATGATTGTAAGTTTTTTTATAAATGCTACCTGTTAAATATCACGTAATTTGGCGGGCATAACAATAAATCCACAATAAGTGGGATGAGGTAATGATCCCTTACTGTCAATATATTCAACGAAAGATATTGTTAATCTATTCAACACACATTCATGTATCACCGTTTCGTTTTTTTTAATAAAACTATCGGTGAACAATATGGTGAATTACTTTGCCTGATTATCCCTTCTTGCAATAGCCCATCTATTATTTTTTTCGTCACTGCCGTTTCATGAAAAGATAATCATCTAGCTCTAGATGAAAAAGGTTCGTCCTAACATAAATCGATGACCATTTCACATTTAACCTTAGATTTATGGTACCCTTGCATTAATATATTGGTTTATAAATACATTTCTTACTTCCTGCTTAACATCGGCCTCCAAACTGGACTCTATATCTAATTCAACCAAACTATCATTTTTTCCTTGCATGCAAATATTCAAAACTTCATTCATAGTACTTTCAACACTGCTATTACTATCACCTTTAAAATTAATGTTACACTCAGCGACACTAAACTCAATTATTAAGTCTGATGGCACGATAAAATAACGTCTAAGCAAATAGTTTGACTTCAGTGGTTCATCGGGTACTACCAAGAATTTTTGCAAACATTTGAAATTGTTAATGTTCATCTTTTCCGTAAACTTTCCCACAACATTCAGCTGCGATCCAACGATGCCTATAATCTTGTAAAATTTTTGATTATCAATGAGACTGAACTTCTAGAATCTTATATTGCGAAACAAATATTTAATTTTAAAAAGTTACTTAAACCTGAAAAATTTAAACAAACTTCATAAGATGAAATTATACTATCTTGAATTAAATTTCTTGGTTTAGAACATAATGCCGATGACTTTGTACAAGCTTTGTACACATGGTCCACACAACGGCAGTTGTTGCATGTTCCTTTAAGATGCCTAGGTTCTGAACATGCGCAACCAATATGCTCCATTTTGTTACAGTTGCAGCACTTTATTGTATTCAGCTGTTGATTCTGTTTGACAACTACACTCTCCCTTCTACTTTTTTTCCCCACTTTAAATCATCTTCACTTATAGTTGACATAACCTCAAAAAATTATTTAGTTTATTTCAACCGCTGCATTTTTACTTGCTATCTCAATCTAGCATCATTCAATCCTTCTATCATATAATCTAACAGTTCCGAGTTCGATAAGTTCAAGTTGTCCCCAAAACCATTTTACTATGATTATAATCAGCAAATGGCTCATCTTTTTTCCACGTTCTGTTTTCAAACTCTTTTCTAATTTTTAATTTATTATCCTGCGTGCAACATAGCAAAATTCCGTCTTATTCCTTTTAAACAATTTTTATTACTCCAAATATTGTCAAGGTGTTAGAAACTATAATAACTTAAAAATGTAAAGTCGTTTGGCACTAACATTTTTGTCGAAATGCTGAGATGACGCGTACATTGCAATAGGTAGATTTTTCTATGAAACCCACACGCCTTCATTGTAAAATATTTTTGACGAAATTGTTGTTTATACAATATTTATATCACTTTAACTAGTTCACACAAAAAAAAAGATCGTTTGCAAGTTTTCAAATAACCAAGTCATTTTAGAAATAAATCTGTCAAGTAATCATTTCATCCATTGAAATCTCAAGAAAAATAAAACTTTCCAAAAAATAAATATTTCTCTCTCATTTTAGTTTAACTATTTCTTCTCATAATTTGTTCGTAGAAACAAAAAAAACATCATTTCGTTTTTAGAATAATTTAAAAACTTTGTCTTAAAACTTTGGTTCACAACTTACACTTCGTCGTGTAAAGTATCATCCCAATATTCTAATAATAGTGACAAAATACACCAAAAAAATCCGTATTTTTTTAATTCAAAAAACTTAATCAAAAACTTATGAGACGTTAAATTTTGGGAAAAAAATTACTTACATAAACGTTACAAAAATACCTCTTTTATGAAGTACATTGGCAAAAAAGTTTAGCTTAAATAATAAAAAAAAATCGATTTTGTGCTCTATATAATTTCCAAAGTTAAAACTTTTCAAACAAAAACCGAAAATTTAACAAACAACTAGAAAAAAATAATGAAAGCTATAAAAAGTTCTACCTAAAATTTGTTGAAGGAGAAAGAATAATATAAGTTAAGGGAGTTTTGTTATTCTATAAAATAAATCGAAAAAATGTGGAATATCAAGTAGATATGTAGATAGATTAATAGAAAGACAATTGTAATGAAAATGTTATACATAACAACCAACCACTCCACATTCAATTTACACTAACCCCAATTTATTCTAATTAAACTCATTTTAAATTCAAAACCAAAGATACAATTGAAACAATAAACTGTTTTTCACATTATTATGAAAAAAATATTAACTAGATATTTCCTGAAATTGTAAAAGAAAATGAAATATTTTCATAAAATTGGCAGGAACTAAAACGATATTGGCAGAGTGAATGGAAAAAAAATTAAAAACCAAACAATGAGAAATAGAATTGAAATGAATTGAATTGAATCGAAATCATCAATTGTCATGTCAAAGTTTTTTTTATAACCGTTTTGCAGTTGTAGTTAGTATTCTTGTCACGATATCTCTTGTGTTTGATTTAAATTTCTTTTTATTTTATAATGAAATTTTAAAAGTTTGATTGAAAATTGAATTAGATAAATAGAAAACTATGAAAGCTTTACGAAGGGTAGCCGAAAGCTGTAGTTTAAGATGCACCGAGAACGGAGATATCTGTTTTCAAACGATTTGACGAAAAACAAAACTATAATTTAAATTTTAAAATTTTTGAATCGTGCGTATATGCTCTTAATATTTTATTAAAATAAGTTAATAAGTTAAGTCATGAAAGATGTTAAAAAATTTTAAATATAGGTCAATTTTACGAATTTTTCACCTAAAAATTTCGGTTTTTAGACACATCATTTTGATTTGTTTCAAATATTTTACAGTGGAAAGGAAAAATAACATTTCATAGAAGAGAATTTGTTTTTTTACGAGTAGTTCTCCGCTTAGAGCTAGCGGTAGGTTTTTAAAACCACGGGTTTCATATACGTATGTCCAATTTAATGTATCTCAAAAACTACTTGACGGCTTTAAAAAATGGCTTTAAATATTAAAAAATAAGAAATAATATGGGCTGGAGAGTTGACATCCTCGTTTAGTATTCTTTTTTTATTTATGATTTTATAATTTCATTGTTTTTCTACATAATACCAAAGATTTGGAATTGGGCGATTTTTTTGAAAATTGAAGAAATTTTTAAAAAAATTTACCGCTTAGATTTATTGAAAATTTTCTATAATTTCTAGCAAATCGCCAAAATCCAATTTTCTGTTTTTTTTAAATTAACGAAGTTCAAAATTACAAAAAATGTGACGTTTGAGTGATTTTACCTATAATGAAAATAGCCATGGATGTTACGAAAATTTAACAACCCCAGAAATAATTAGACAAGTATGGTTTGATTATTTTAATAGTTTTTTTTATTGTGGGGTCCCGAAGCACTGCAACCAATCTATTGTTTTCAACCCTGATGTTGTTATACTGCAGATGACGTCGATGTTAACGCAGAAGGTGCACTGTGGTCGAATGAATCCTAGCTCCTTTACATAGTTAATTAGCCGGATTCGACTAATGTTTTGATGTAAAGGAAGTGCTATTCTCCCTTGACCTCCCTTGACCCTTTGATCTCCTTTTAATGTATCTACACCATGCAAGTTCTGAGCAGTTACAGGTAATGTGTTCCATAGTTTCTGCCTCCGAATTCCAGAATCTGTATCTGTCGGAGGCAGCAAGGCCCGATTTGTTAAGGTGGTGATTTTTAGGACCGTGTCCTGTCACGACATGTTAATATCTTCAGAGACTTTTTTTTTTAAGAGAGGAGACGAGGAAGTTACCTAGAAACATATTTTGTCCCTATCAAGCTTTGGATAATGCATTTGCGCAAAATCTTGGTTAATCCAAATCCAAAAAATGGTTCAAGACCAATGAACTTTGTAGTGGCGCCCTTCTTGGATAGCAAGTCTCCTACTACATTGCCGTATACTCCTTTGAGACCAAGCAGCCACACAAGTGTAACGCGGTTAGTTTCCGCAAATTTTTGTAGATTCTGGTAGCATTCCCTTATAAGTTCGAACTGAATTTTGAAGCGTGACGACTTCAGAGCCAATAATGTCGCCTGACTATCAGAAATAATGTTTATATCTGTGTTGCTGTATTTTCCTTCGGCACACAACATTGCGCAGTAGTTGATGGCAAAGGTTTTGGCTGGTAGTGCTGTTGCAGAGACAATCAGTTCTAACGCTTGTTTGGCCCTGGAACCAAGCACACCTTTACCAGTGCCTTCATTGTTTGGGATTCATCCGTATAACAGATGCTGGCACTAGATGGTAGTGTTTGTTCGTAGTTTTCGATTCCTTCCCTGGTCTCTATTTGAAAATAAACCGTCTATCTAGACGGCACACAATCAAAATGCAATAGGTCTCCACTTCGTTTTGCAGTCCCGAGAGGAGGTTACCAGGTTTGAGTGTTTCGACTAGCAGCAGTCTGTGACATCCTTTAGAAGCCCTGACAGTTACCAATGTATTTTATATTGTAGGTGTAATTTTCCGACTCTGTAGCATTTTGATGATCCACTCTAAAATGTGCGTGTTTAGATTTTTATTTGTGGCCATTTCAGCAGTAGCTTGGAAATGCACATTAAAACAGGCCCCTTGTACGTCCATAAATGTGCATGCAAGTACCTCCTTGTATTTCAATGTGCTCTCAATATCTTTCACGACTTTATGCAATGCCATTTCCGTAGATTTTCCGGTTTGGCATGCATGTTGGCATGAGTTGAGAGGGTGGTTTTTAAGGCATACATGCCAAATGTGGTAGTCCATCACCTTTTCCATCATTTTCAGGAGAAAATATGTAAGATTTATTGGTCTGTATGATTTTGCTTCGTTTGACTTCTTTTCTGGCTTAGGTATGAATCTAGCGTCTCTCTACATCTAAGGAATATACGCAAGACTAAAATTTACCATAAAAAAACAGTCGAGGTATAGGAGGATGGTAGTTAAAGCTCTTTGCAGGAAGATCGGGAATATTCCATCACCTCATGGGGATTTGAACAGTCCGAACGATTTGATTGCCCAAATCGTTCTGTTGGGGGAGAATATTCTGTTGACTAGTTGGTCTGAAACCTTCCTAGTTTCAGGATCCAACGGACCATAGTTGGGTATATTTTCTTTTTCTGATCTCACGGATATGGAACCCGAGTTTGTTATAGTGTTTCCAGAGTCTCACTGCAACTGATAGTGTTGGTGCCGTCCAGCCTGCAAATTAAACCCAGAGGGTCTGTGATCAAACGCAAGAAATTTTTTGATTCGAGTTGCAGCCGGTAGACTGTCAATCGTTCCGCAGAGCTCTCTCCAACTTTCCCTTTTTGATCGTCTAAGTTTTTTGTTGTAGTTGGTAAGAGATTGGTATTCCATCCAGGTATTTTTTCTTTTTGTTTTGTTAAAGAGCTTGCAAACTTTATTCCTTATCCTCTTCAAATTGCCATTCCACAAGGTACATCAAGGCACATCTCTGGTCATTTTACACTTGGCAATTAGATAACTGTGGTGGTAAGTTTCGGTTAAAACATCCCGCAGGTGGTTTGCCGCATAGTCGAGCTCCATTGTGGAGTTGATCCTGCCACAATCTTCTATATAATCGTGAAGATGTACTTTAAAAAGAGTCCAGTGTATTTTCCAGTTGAAGCATATGCGTAGTCTAACATAGAAGCTACATCCGAAACATTCTAGTTACTGATAACATTCTCAGTGATATTGGTGCTTAGAGTTTAGTCCAGGGCCTCGTTTTTGATTGCGTTTCGAAAGGTGGGTCTACTGTCTTTGTTAGCTATAAACATGTTATTTCTTTTGTGTTGATGTTACTACTACCCCACACGTTGTGATGAGCATTGATATCGGACGCAATTACTTGGTTGTAGCGTTTGTCATTGCAGTGCCGAGCTAGCTTGCTTACCTTATCAGGTGGTGTTCCTTCTCATATCCAGGAAAGAACGCAGATGCTTAAATGAACTTCCGAAATCCACTGTGAGGATGAGGAATTTCAATCCGCGCAACTGTTAGATTTCAGCAAATGAATTTTGTTAAGGGAAATATTTTCAAGCGTTTGTTGAAGAGCCCCGCAGTTTTGGGTCTCTCCTGGCCTGAGAAGTATATCAGTTGTTTGTTTTTATTGGTCGATGGACCTTTGAATTTTTTACTGCCTTCCCATGGTTTCTGGATGAACACAGTATCGTGAGCATATCGGATATCGGATGAAGCGGTTCAAATAAGCTGAGGCCATTGCTGACCGGTGCAGGTTAATTTGAACGCAATTTACTTTGGGGCATTTTTTCCTCCACGACTATCGTGGTGCAGCTGGGGCCTTCGGTGGACCATGCTTTTTCCGTGGCGCTGTCTTTGTTCCCTTGGACACAACAGTTCACTCATTCGGAGTTAGATTGATGATGTTGAAACATGATTGTTTTACTCTGATTGAAGAGAATTTGGTTGACGATGTTTGCAGGTTAGCAGACACCGAGATAGATACGCTCCTTACAGAGCCAGATGTGGATGGTTATTTACTTGCGACCGAAAGCCGTAAAGTAGTGCCAGCCATTGTTAACGCGTTTTTGGTTGAACTGAGTACTGCTTTTTTTGGTATGTTCGTGTTAGGTTGGTTGGGCTTTCTGAACTTTGCGATTCTTGTATGAATCGCACTGAACATCCAGATTAACCTGAATTTGCAACTTATAAGATGTTTATTCATTGCGAGAACCTTGATCTCGGCCTAATAGCCGGCTTTTTGACACCGAGACGCCTTTGAATCAATGTTGTTAAAATTCTTTACAAAAAGTAATTTTCGTAATTCTTTACATGTAAAGAATTCATTCTTTACATGTCCATAAATCGTTGTAAAGAATGGAAAGAATGTAAATAATGCTAAAAAAACTAAAAATATGTGTCAATTTTCTCATTAGATTAATGCATAATTTAAAATGAAATTCAAACTCCTAAATAGTCATAGTTTTTAAGTCAGTCTTTAGTTATGTTTATCATTTGAATACTGATTTTTATAGCTCCTTTAAGAATTAAGACAAAACTTGTGGCCAATTCCAACAATGGTAATACAAATTTTGAATTGAAAAGAATTACGAATTTTGGTCTCTATAAAATATTTTCCCGCTTTGATCATAGGAAAAGCAAGCAATTGATAATCATAAATTATGTATTAAAATTTAAAACTTATTACAATAAAATTAGCAATTATTATTATTATTATTATTATTATTATTATTATTATTATTATTATTATTATTATTATTTATTTATTGTTTTTTCCTATTGTTTACAATACTACAAATTGTTAATATAATAATTTAGATAACACTATTACAAATAAATACAAATATACACAAATTGTTAATATAATAATTTAGATAACACTATTATTCGATTTTAGTTTTAGTTAGTAATGTAGGTTGGAAAAAATTAAGAGCATATTTTAGTCGCTAAAAACGCCTAGAGCTATGTGCCCTTTCTTAACAAACAGATTGTTTTAACCCGGTGTTTAAAAAAATCTGTATAAGCTCGAAAATAATTAAAACATGTGGCGTGGGGATTAAGCTACATGATAAGATTTGAGTAAAAATTTTAAGATAATATTCTTTATAAATGTAAAACTATAGAAAGCTATTTTTAAAAGCAATAATTAAATAACTACTGAACTAAACAACTAATTTTATAAGTCTAATAATATATATACAACAAACCAATATAATAAATTAAATATCATAAATTAATAACAATCATTTAGCCAACTGTTTAGAAATAAATACAAAAATTAAACAAACGAACACAGATCATCATATTATAACCTTGAACAACTCTTCAATTTTGGTTAAATCAAAGGTAAAAAGCCATGACTTTACCTGCTTAAGAAACGTAGACAAAGAGAGCGAACTATGACGAATATCGGACGGTAATTGATGATTGGTAAGAAAATGTTTGTTGAGATGTCACATATATAAGCTATCTTTGTATTCAAAAACAAATGTTATTTTTAAAATTTTAGTTGTATAAACAAATGATTGATTTCACAAATTCGATATTTCTGGTATAGTGAAATTGTCTATTTTGAGTTTTTTTTTGAGTCGACGCTAAAAATAAATATTAAATTTAATTTCAAACTTGTTAAAATATAAATAACCTTCCCGATCGTTATCCTCGGTACCGTGATTTCAACCCACAACCGATTTACTATCGGCACAGTTAAGCAGCAACCAACCATTTTTTTGGTAGCAGCCTTCGAAGTTAGGCTTAATAACCTCGAATTCTAGCCCTACTACCAAATCCATGAGTTGTCCTTTTAGCTCACTGAGTTTTTTAGAACTCAGAAGAGTGGTTGGAAAGTCTTCAGCAGCGATGTAGACTTTGTTGCGCTTGGTGACATCGCTGAATGTTGGAGGAACAAGTGTACTCACAACATGGCTTACAGTGTCCCCTAGTTTATGCTGTGATCGGTCACTGGCAAATGAATTGCGCTGTTTGACACCAGTAGCTGGCAGTGGGGTGTCTTGCGATGCTGAATCATACCCTTTTGCTAATCTTGGTACCTGTGTCCTTCCTGTGACCTTTAACCAAGGTAGCCAGGTCAAATGATCTGCGTAGGACATAAATTTGTATGGCTTTCTCTTCAGAGAGGCTTTTCTTTGTTAGTGCCCTCTTGCGCTATCTGTTTGTGGCAAGAAGATATTGCAGCTGATTTTCGGATCGAAGCACATCTGGTTTTGGGTCACTTATCACTTAATCCAACTTTATTGGACACGTAGATATTGGCTACCTTTTGGTGTCATGATCTTTGAGTCTGGCGAATACGAGTTGGCATTTAATTGGTTAGGTGATGTGTTAAGAGAAACACCGCTATCGTCTTTATTTTTAAGTAAATAATTATTCATACAGTGGTTGGATGAAAATTAGGAAGTGGAACTCGATCTTGGCATTGACTCTCACCGAGAACCTAACGGCATGGGTGACCCTACCGTTGTAGCTCCTAAGGTCACTGAGTCTACTGAGCCCTATCACTACGTTTAAGTGCCAAGTCCATTCAATGGGGAATATATCAATACAAATCGTCTAGAAAGAAGTCCATTTCTAAACGATTTTTTAATAATAAATCTAATTTATTTCCATTTATTATAGAAAAATAAATAAAAATTAATGAAAGTAATGTGGGATTTCCTTATTACCACTACAATGCTCTAATCAAAAGAATATAAATTTCATCACTTTCCGCTAGCAAAAAATTTATTTCCCCAGCAAATAAACTCGTACGAACTTTGCTGAAAAATATAAATTATATCACATGCTCGACACATTGAAATTGTAAAAAATATTAAATTTTCTTTTGAAAAACAAACATATCGTACAAGATCGAAAAATAAGAAAAACAAAAAAACGCTTTCAAAGTATCATTTAATAACTTTTATTGGAATATCATTTTGTTTGATTTTATTTTTCTCTTCGTTAAATTATTTAACTTGGAACGCTT
This sequence comes from Diogma glabrata, assembly GCA_963693315.1. Lineage (NCBI taxonomy): Eukaryota > Metazoa > Arthropoda > Insecta > Diptera > Cylindrotomidae > Diogma > Diogma glabrata. The sequence continues at coordinate 23,834,128 of OY856187.1, read as the reverse complement.
CCAAAATTGAACAACATAAAATAAGAAGAAATTGTTCAAGTTGGTTATTTTATTTAAGTGTTTAGATATTTAAGATGTTGAAGTTTAATATGATATCAAAGAGGCTATTAAAGATTTACCATTCTGGATTTTTGTTGAACTTTAATTAGATACATTTCATTATGAAGTTATTCAAGTTTCTCTGACTGTTGAAAATAACTAAAAATGACACGAATTATTAGATTCGTAAATGTTTTTTAGAACTTAAACTATATTTTATCACGTTATGGGCGTAATACCTAGCAAAACCAGTATGCATTATTCAAAATTTATGCTTCGTTTAACAAGTTCAAAACAAAGTATCAATTTAATTTTTTTTCTATAATAACGAATAATGTAAACTTTATTGTCGTGCGCTTTGATTTTTAAATCAGAGGAACAAAATAATAAAACTTATTTGTCTGCATATGAATATAATACATACAAAAAATTTAAAATAAAACCGCACACTCTGATCTAAAATTATTATTGCTTCGCTCTTCGAAATGAATCGACATATATTACATGAATTTTGTTAAATGGATAAAGAAATTCTATTCTCTAACAAATTTGCTATACTCGCCCGCAACTAGCTTATATTGTAAACTTTTCAGAATAAACTAATTCAATAAACAATTACGTTTACATTGAAGCTAATGTTCGACGGGTTTAATAATTTTCAGCATAATCTTGTTTATTGAGTCGCTATACAGCCTCTTCCCTAGATGATTTTTGCTTCATTAATTTTTAATAAGATATAAAAGTGACAAATCTAGACTTCCAGAACACATAAAAAAATAAGAACTTTAATTTTAAAATGAACATTCTGAGTACTTTACGATATAAAATAGGATAATCAAACAAAGAAAAAAATACAAAAAATTTCTACTCAGGAAAATATTGACTACTCCTAGAAAATATAAATTGAGACATGTTTTGAATATAAAGTAGGTTTTCTTTTGTTTTTCATTCATTCCATCTCGAATCATTTTATATTTATTTTATTTTCTGTTTGACTTTTTAGTGCAAATCGTGTTTGCAATTTTGTTGTATTATTGACAAGAGAGTTAAATGAAAATTATCAGGAAATGTCGAAGCAAAGAGATTATTCTAAAAATATATTTTATGTTTGTTAAACGGGTTGAGTCAATAAAGCCTGAATTAGTTAGATGTTAATGCACAGTAATAAATATTTTTATTTGTTGTTTCATAAATTTATATAAAATTGTTTGCATCATTAGAACTACATCTTTAAATTTAAAAAAAATAGTTTATTTTCCTACAAGAGATGAAAACATTGTTTTTTTTACGAACGAAAAACGTTTTTATCTCGCGTAGGAAATGCAATTTTTTCTATGATACTAATATATATAATCGATATTTACTATAAACTATAAAGTTATAAATCAACAACAAAACATTCAAAATCCATATTCTATTTTTTCATGGTTACGTTGTTTAAAATACTTTGTAAAATTATATGAAAAACCATAGCAACTATAATTTGTTATTTTTTTACACTAGTGAGCTTACTTTTCGCATAGAAAAAGTAATTTATTTTCAAAACCAAAGTAATTTGCGAGATATAGGCTACAAACAAAACTTTCTAGATTTAACTCCCATATACAAAAAAAACTTAAACAATTAAATTTTAGTTTTGTAAACCCAAAATATACCGTTTGGTAAACATAATCCTAACCTCTTTTAAATGTATTCATAATGTCAACAAACAACTAAAACAAAACAAAAAAGTTAATTTTGATTTAAAAGTTTCTTTTTAATCTCTATACAAAACTCTTTTAATTATTTCAAAATCTAAAATCTAGAAAATTTTCCATAAAATCAACCCTCACAATTTTTAATTTTTTCGAATCAACCCTTAAAACATCAAAATCCTTTTTTCTCTCCACTTAAATATTCATAAAAATAAAAATTGGTTTTTCCTCAACTTGACCCAAATATTGTTCATTTTTCTGTTCATGTTATTTAATTTTATACGAATTATGCCTAAATTTTCTTTTCAAATATTTTCATGAATAACAAAAACCATAACGTTTTTAAGATGGAAAACAAATTTTTCTAAATACTAATTTTTTTTTTTTTTGACTTGATTTTCCATAATTTTAAAAACGACAAAATCAGTTGACAATAAATAAAACAAAAAAAAATATGAGTGACTTAGATGGAGGAGGGGACGGGCGTAGATAATTTATTTGTGAATTTTTTTTATTTGTTTTGTTTTAATTTACTGAGTTCAATTGAATTTAATCCCTGTATAAGCTTTGATTTTAATATTTTTGTGCTTTTTTGTTTTTCATTGAATTTTTAATTATTGTTCGAAAATTGAGTTTTTATTATTCAATTAAGTTGTTAATTAATTAATGTTGATTTAAGTAGATAAAAGAATGTTGTTTCATTGTTTTAATTTTTTGATCGTCGAGAACATTTTTGTTTTGTTCATAATTTATTAGAATTTTTAGTCCTCAGAATTAATTAGTATATTTTTGATTGTTTATGTAGATGAATGAAGCTGTCGTTTCTTGAGTGAGATATCTAGACCTTTTATTGTTTAAAGTATTTTAATGTCAGTTCTGCTTACAACGCTACACTTTACGATACATTGTAAATTAGACCGCAAAAAAAACAATTTTAGTTTAAAATAATTGAATTCTGGGCAGCATTTGCATATTCTGAAAGAGGATATCCTCTTTCAGAATATGAATATTCATAAAAATTTTAATTCGTATTTGTTTTAAATCTTCTTATACGACATTTATGATAATATATATATATATATATATATATATATATATATATATATATATATATATATATATATATATATATATATATATATATATATATATATATATATATATATATATATATATATATATATATATATATATATATATATATATATATATATATATATATATATATATATATATATATATATATATATATATATATATATATATATATATATATATATATATATATATATATATATATATATATATAGGGGAGAGTGGGGTACATTTGACACGAATTTGTAAAATGTCGCCTAAAAACTCTATTTTTGTTACTAAATGTCCCAAATCATTTTCAGATCATACAAAGATGTTTTCTGCTTAACATTATTGAAGATTAAATCTTCTATTTATACTTGTTTTATGATAAATGTTTAATTGAAAATATGTCTTCCAAACGTCATATGTAGACCGTTATGGTGGTACATTTGACAGTAGTAGGGTCATATTTGACAGTTGATATTCTTCAAAAAAAAAATCTCAATTCGTAAGAAAATCATTCATTTTAATTCATTTATTGTTTAATAATTCATTTAGTTTCATTTAATAAAATGATTTAAATAATATAAAAATACAATATTATAAAAAATTAGTCTTTAATTTTATCACATTATCTGACTAGATAATTATTTAAACCTACATTAAAAGTATATTTTTTAGCTGACCGCGACGTTCCGGGTGGATGAACCGGCATTGGAAGTTTGCACTCGATATCACGTCGCAAAACCATGCTCACCCTTGATAGCTGGCTCTACGAACACCATTTCTGTACAAAATTTCCTTAAAAATCGTGTTTTGCCACTATATTGCGGCTTTGGACTTTTACACTTATAATTTTAGTATATTTTTATCCTTTTTTTCTTTTGGGAAACGAATGTTCCATACGATTCTGGACTTTGGGATCTCTTAACACTGACTAACTAGCCTAACATTTCAAATTAACTAACTATTATGAGAAAAAAATATATAAATTGATAAAATATGATAACTTAACTTATTATATTGGTGGATCTTGAATGATGAGGGATTCCATTTAAATCTGATCCAGTCCTTTAGTTTTCCGCCCTTCAAAAACAATAATCGACCGATCCAGTTCCAATATCAGTCTGTTCCAAACAAATATAAATCAATCCAATTCAAATATCAGCCTTTCCATACAAATACCGGCCAGCACAATTCCAATGTCAGTCCTTTACAAAACACCATAGACCAATTCAAACCTCCGACTTTCCATCTAAATATCGCCCAACACAATCTCAATAGCTGCCCTTTTCAAGTTATAATTATATGCTTTTATTTTTATCCAATAATTTTATTTTATTAACTTTGATATAACTTCGACATTTAGTAAAAGCAAATACCTTACATTATTTGTATTTCCTTTATTTTTATTCAATTTTAATAATTGATTTAATTTAATTTGAGTCAAACTTTTCAATCTAGCAATTTTTGTTTTAAGTTCAACATTCAACACCGAAGTAATGTTTTTAATTTCAATTATCAGACTCTAATCAATTTAATCAAAAACAAAAAATGTGATTTTTCTTTGACATCTTCTAATCAATCGTGTAATACCAAAGTTCAGCAAAAGTTAGTAACGACATCTGTTCGTTAGAATTGGAACGTTCGTTTATTTTTTCAGTATGTTCGAAATTTAACTAGCCGTTAAGTATTAGAAAATTTTAAAATTATTATTAATGTAAAAATGAACGGAAACTAATGAAATAAATTTTATTGAATTAGAAAAAGAAGATGAATTGGTTTTATTGTTGTTTAGGCGAACATAGCGGACGTTACAATCGTACTATGAGCGAAGTTACGTCATTAGTTTCTATAACTTCCCCAGTAAAATAAACATTGGCTTGCTTTCAAATTTAACTAAAACAAAATCTCCAGTCCGAATAACGTCACCATCGCAAAGTTTAGCCAATTTAGTTAATTTTGTTTCGTCGGATTCAGAATTGTGAGTTCTACAAATAAACAATCAGAATCACCTGAGTCTACAAGGAATAAATTTGTATCAGATTCGTTTTCGGAAGTTGATTCGAAATCTATTGCTTTCTTAATTTTTTTAAGTTTGGGCTCTTTCTTCTTAGTAGTTTTTTGTTCCTTTGATTTCTTTTTATTTGCTAATTCTACAATCCGGTCTTTTTCTGGAGTATTTGTGTAAATTCGTGATTTTCCTGTTCGAGCTGTTGTCGGCTTAAAACGAAGTTTGGGAATTGGTCTTAACACTTCTGGACTTAAATAGGCTGGATTAGATATATAATGTTGATTTTCATTGGCTGTTATATATATTGATTCTGCTTCATGTGGCGGTGGCTCACTGTTACCGTTGGGAGAAGCGTTTTCGTCGTGCACAATAAATTCTTGTTCCAAGAAATGCATTGAATTAAATGGCATAATTCCTGTTGAGCTAAAACCTTTTAAAATATTTTCGATTAAAAAAGCTTTCTTAAAAGGTTAATCCGTTAATGAAGCCACGCCATAAATGGTAATCTTTTTTTCACAATTATTCATCATAAAATTATTAAATGCAACTTTTAAGTAGTTTTTAAATGATCCAAATATAGACACATCTAATGGCTGAAGTCTATGGAAGGTATGTGGAGGAAACGACTGTAGAACAATGCCATTATCTCTACTATACAAAAAAGAATCGTAGCTGCAATGTGATGAATGATTGTCCAAAAGTAACAAAATAGGATTTTGTTTACAGCAATTAACGTTCCTTTTGATGTATTTTAAAATATCTAAAAATTCTTATACAACCATCGGTCCGTTTTTTGTCGCAACTGTTATGTTTCGTTGTCTGGGAAAAATATACACTGGTGGGAGGTGGTTACCAGCTGCATTTATGAAGCCCACAAATGTGACAAGTGAACCGCGCTCCTCCAAAACACACTGGGCTACCTGTTTAATACCTTTTTCGGATAGCACCTAGAAGAAACATAAAATGAAAAACCCACTCAAAAATCTCAATAAATATTATAAATAAAATAATTCAAAGATAAGACCTTTGGCACATCCATGACTGTTGTCATGCCAGTTTCATTAGTGTTGTATATGTCTTTCGGTTGGAAATGATGTTTTTTCAAAAATATAATTTCTAGATTGCTGAAATTCTATATTGCTGAAAAAATCATTAACAGCAGCTTGGTTGAACCCCGTTGACCTGGCCAAACTAGTTTTTTCTGGTTTCGTTAATGAAATGGTGTTATTTCCTTTTATAAAACCGCGCAACCATTCAATCCCAGCCCGTTTATTATCATCCCAAGATGATGGATGTTTGATGTTGTTAGCCTTTACAAACTAGTAGACGAACTAACCAATTTTAGCATATGTAAGTCCAAACTTCAATCTACTGCATCTTTTAATATACAGTACCAGTTCGTCTTCCTGCTCTTTGGGTATTATTTGTTTTGCTGTAGATTTTGATTAGTATTTTCCACCGGAGTTGACCAGAACTTCATCGTCACTGCTGTTTCCCGAATCTTCACCATTCCCAGTGTCAAAATTTTTAATTTTTTTTAATCGCATAACCAATGTTGTTCTGTTAATACCAAATTTCCGATCTGCACTACTTCGCGGTTCTTTATTTTACTGCCTGTCATTGCTGTATCGTCGATTAAATGTCGTTGTGCTTTGCATTTATAATTTCGCACCATTTTCTATAAATATTTATAAAAATAAACAGTCAAATTTAATTTCATATAAAGAGGTACATTTGACGATTGTTGAATGTAGAAGAGTGTGGCACATTTAACATCGTCAAATGTACCCCTGGGGCACATTTGACAACGTCAAATGTACTCCATTTATCAGTGTCAAATGTGCCTCACAAGCATCTTTTTCCAAAAAATATTTTTCTTTTATTAACATTACACAATTTAATCAAACCGTTTTATTTAATATTTATTCAATAGAGTTTACTGTAGTTACACAAACATTGAACGAATTATCACTTAAAATAACTATAAAATAGTCTTACAAACTTACCGTAAAATTTACAACAAAACACTAAAAAAATGAAAAGCACGTGTACCTCGTTCCACGATTATATTACGACTGAGAATTTTCGTGTATAATATCTCGTTTTAGAAAGGAAAAAATATATGGTAGGTGTCAGTAAGTTTAGTTAAGAGGAAATATACGAATTGGCTGGTGTCAAATTGACCCCACCTGTTAAATGTACCTCACTCTCCCCTATATATATATATATATATATATATATATATATATATATATATATATATATATATATATATATATATATATATATATATATATATATATATATATATATATATATATACATATATATATATATATATATATATATATATATATATATATATATATATATATATATATATATATATACTATTATACATGTCGTATAAGAAGATTTAAAACAAATACGAATTAAAATTTTTTAATCTTTTCATTTCTAAGCATTAATTTACTATCTGATTTCAATTAACCTTCACGTGAACAGTATCTACCCGGGTAGATATCACGGTTTTTGTAATTCAATAACTTTATGAGTTTTTAGCCAATCATCATGCCTGTTCAGCTATGTGACTAATTTTTAAATCGATTTCGCAAAATCTGAGAAAAAAATATTTTGGACTTCCTTTTAACACTTTTTTTGGGATTTTAATAGTTTTTTTTACGCAAGAAAACAATATCTACCCGGGTAGATATTTTTCCTTGGGTTTTACATAAACAGTGTTTACTGGGCAATGTGAAAAACAAGTAACTTTATTTTTAAATATAAGCTTTTATTGTATGCTTACACAAAAGTAAAATAAATACACAGTTACGTTTGTTGATATTATAATATATGTAATATCTACCGGGGTAGATATTGTTCGTATCAGTCGCTAAAAATTTCCGTTCACGCGTTCAAACTGTTTAACGTTAATTTTAAAGAAGAAATTAACCAAACTTCAGTATTTAGGAAAATCCAATGTTTTTTATTGTAAACATTTTTTAAACATTTATTTCATTATTTATGGTGAATTCTATTCTGACATAAATCTGACAAAATATTGGTATTTAACCCTCGTCCGGCGGCATAATTTTACAACGCTAACAAGCGACATAGGTACAATTGTACCTTCATATATTTTATATGGAAATCCTCAAGGTAGACATAATTATTGTGCGATAAATAGATAATTTATAGAATTTCCGCATTATTTAGAACATGCTTTGACAGAATTCTGGCATTATAAGTTAGTCAAAAAAATGTTGTCAAGTGTGTCAAAAGAAAGATTTCTATTTATTTTTTTACCCAATTTTTTGGATAAAAATAAAATTAATTATTTGTTTGACATGAAATTTTATTATTATTATTGACAATTATGGCATTATAAGTTTGTCAAAAAATGTTGTCAAGTGTGTCAATAGAAAGATTTTTGTTTAATTTTTTACCCAATTTTTTGGATAAAAATAAAATTAATTATTTGTTTGACATGAAATTTTAGTATTATTATTGAGAATTATGGCATTATAAGTTTGTCAAAAGAATGTTGTCAAGTGTGTCAAAAGAAAGATTTTTATTTATTTTTTTACCCAATTTTTTAGAAAACAATAAAATTAATTATTTGTTTGACATAAAATTTCATTATTATTATTGAGAATTATGGCATTTTATAATTTGTCAAAAAATGTTGTCGAGTGGTTTAAAAGAAAGATTTTTATTTATTGTTTTACCCAATTTTTTGAAAAAATAAAATTAATTATTTGTACGACATGATATACAACGCTGATCAATACTAAAAACCATGTCCCCATAAAAGTTTTTTGCCCAAAACTATATCAAAATCCTTAATCCAGACCGAAGTCTTGAAATCTCAGAGCTGTGATATTTCAGCCCCTCCATATTTATATTATTAAATTATACACGAGTCTATGATATAATAACTTTAATACTGTTATTATATCATATAAAAGGTATGAAGGTACAATTGTACCTTTACCGCCTGTTATGATAATGAAAACCTCTCGAACCCCTATCTCTGAAAAAGCTGGGGATATTTTTCTAAAATTAATTCTGCATGATCCAGCAGGAAAATGTAGAGATCTCATAAAACTTTAACTCTCTCCGGCTTCTACAAGAAAAGTTATTAGTATTTAAAAACAGAAAAGGTACAATTATTGTACCTATGCCGTCCGACGAAGGTTAAAACTGATGTGTGTTTTGCAGAATAGCAAAATCTTAAACAGAGGTTGGGTTATAATTTCTAAGATATTCGACCTTTATTTTAATTCTTAATGTTGTTGTTTTGTCGTGAATCAACAAATTCATTAATTTTGTTCTACTAATTACCAAATTTTTTGGAATTAGATTCTGTCAGCTGATTTATTTCTCAACATTTAAGTACAAAAAAAATGTTTGCATTTCAAAGAAACGTATTGCAAAATGCAATAGGACAACATGTTCCAGTAAGTTTACTTCGAGTTTTTTCTAAATTACTGTGATATTTACTGGCTGCAATGAATGGTAACAGCAAAAGAAACGTTATGAGCTTCCATTACAAAAGCAGTGAGATATTAGCTATATAATGCCGTTTAGCTCAAGTTTAGTCAAAACTATCATTAGCAAAAATGATACCAATATTCCATAAGATATTAGGACTTAGTTACGTTTTGGATATTACAGATCTGTATATTACTCTATTATTGGTAGGGTCTGAAGAAAAAAGTTGTAGAAGTCACGTATTTTATGAAACAACATAACTCTCGAGCGGCAGTCATACAAGACACTAAACTACGTGCTATTCTAAAGGTCAGTACAGATATCTTAATTGCCATCTGAATCATATTGATCCATTTTACAGAATAGCATTTTTGAGACACATCTTTTGTTATAAAATCAGGTTAAATCGACATCATGATTATAAACATATATATTATATATGCAAACGATCAGTCACCTGCTGTCCAGCAGAGTTTAAGGCCAACATTCATCATCTGGTATTGAATAATGATTTTACCAAAATCCCACATATGCCACATATTGGCAAAATTCTGATCTAGACGGTTTAGACTACATATGACATTTTATTTTAATAGATATGTGCGAGGGATTGAGCTATACAGTAAACAAATCAACAAATCAAAATTTGAAATGTGTCCAACAATTCGTCACCAACACGTATATCTACAACCAACAGCAGTTTGTTTCATATTCTACTTGCGAGTATGCCCCTTTTAACTAGTTCAAAAGGTAATACAAGTCCCACTAATGATCATGATCCAAAAAGATACAATTTTTCACATGTTCTAAAGAGATCCTTTTTTAAAATGCAAGTCAAATTTTAGAATGGTCATAAATTTCTCGAAAGCAAATTGCTTTGCCTTTGGAACACAAATTAAAGATGTACAACAAAAACTCATATATCATCCAATATCTAAGCCACATAACTTTTTTTTTGTAACATCTTGTAAAAGGTTGCATGGACATTTAACCCATCGTGCAGCTAGATGGAAATTATGCTTAATTTTTAAACAATGCTGTAAAAGAAGGATGCGCTATTTTTTTCATTTACAAAGAAAAGATAATATATTATAATATATTGACAAAAATAGCTTGAAAAGATTTGTATAGCATATGTGTGCAAGAATCGAAATTACCGGCTAGCAAGAATTAAACCGGCTAGCTCAGTAGATGGGAAATGCTTTTTTTTGATTTGGGCTTGGGTTCGATACCTTAATCATCAACATTCATTCCTCTACTATTCAAAACAAATGTTGTCTGGCGGTCTCCTCCTTTCGTCCTTCCTGTAATAATCAAGACTACGTTCTGTGAATGCATAACTTTCTCGCATTGATTCATACTACTTTTAACCACATTAAGTAGCTGTTCCCTTCATTTTCCCCTGGTACTTAGATTAACAGAAGATGCTACATTATATACAGTTAAATGTGTTTACCGAACAGATTTCTTATGCTTTAAATTTAATTTCTTCTAAAATTTAAAACTTGCCTTCCCATATTTTGTTCAACAATACATTAAAACGCATGTTGTGGTCGGACCTTTTATAAGGACTACTTAAAGCTTTTATGTGTTGTGACAAGTAATGTAATTCGTACTACACAGCACATGTAATGAAGCGTTTCTTCGCGGCATAGCAACGAAGTGGCATAGCAGGTCATGCACCTGGATGAGATTTATTTAGCCCCAAGCTAGCTTCAGCCTATGGAGTCTAGAAAGAAATCCTGCCACTTCAGCACAAATAACTGTATAGTACGCGTGAAACATGATAAGAACAGTTATGAGAAAACAAGCAAGTGAAACAAAGAGACTCTCTTATACGAACGAGCCACGATCACCGCATCCAAGCCCGCATGCACACAAACATTTATACGCTATCGCACCTCATCTACTCACCCACACACATTCACACCTATACATAACTACGAAAATTTTATCCGGGCTATATTCATTTTCTTGTTCCTTTTTGTAGGTAAAAACTATTATTTACCGTAGCATTTTTATACAAAACTTTGGTTAATGGACTAATAGTTTATTAGGGAGCACGCTTTATTTGATAGATACATAACAAGATAAAAATATATTTAATTTCATAGCAAACAAACAGATAATCATGCAAGGGTTTTGCATCCTTTTCCTTTTGCATCCAAACCTCAATATTATCATTATTCCGCAGATTTTCCCAACTCGTTCGAACTCTGTAACCAAAAAAAAAAATTCTTCCCACGTTGATATGGTCACATCGAATAACCTGGTTGACATTACGAACCGCATCCCAAAACTTCATGATGTGACATCTCACCCGTTAAGTCCAAATTCGCTTGAAATACCTTTTAACATCGATGCTCCTGATCAGGTACATGCAGCCATGGACTTGGTTTCAGAAACCAAACCATCATTATTCGCAACAGTAACTTGGAAGTCGGTTGCAATTATAGTCAGGTAACAATAGGTGTCTTTATTAAGTCCATCGATTTTAGTAATTTTTTTTTTTTTTTTTTTTAAATAAAATGTGTTGTGTAATAGGGTTTAGAATATGTGTCACAACAACACATAAATACCTTTTAAGACCTAGGTCTAGACCTGGGTCCCACAACAACTGGCGTTCTGAGGTGTAGATTAACGCTTTTTTTAAACATCTGTGGGTTGAAGTCACCTGAGACTAAGTGTTCCGGCAAACTATTCCATTTGTACGCAGTTCGGACAAAGAAGTCTCTCTGCGATCTGCCAGTATGACAGCGCGGGATCTTTACCGTTTCACTGGTTGCGGCAGCCGATTGCCGAGTGGAACGGGGGTAAGAATAAGTTTGAGGCATGATGCCGCTGATTTCATCTGAGCACTGCTGATGACGATATTTGTAAAAAACAACGAGGTCAGCAACAGTGCGACGATGTTGTAGGGAATCAAGTTTTGATGTCAAAGTTCGATCACCTACAATTCGTATAGCTCGTTTTTGAACAGAGTCCAAGAGGGCCAAGATCGAAACAGAGGCAGCACCCCAAACTTGACAGCAGTACTCCATACAGGGACGAATATAGGACTTATAAACATGGAGCAATTGGTATGGAGTGAAAAATTTTTTGCATCTATTTAGGAGGCCGAGTTTTTTCGACGCGCTTTTTGCCATCGCCATTACATGATCGTTCCAGAGTAGGTCATTTGAAACTGTGACACCCAATAAACGAATGTTTTTACATTCACCTATTGGTTCATCACACATACTAAATAAAATATCTTTGGGGAACTCGGTCTTTAATCTGGAAACAATCAACAGCTGTGTTTTGGTGGAGTTGAAATTGACAAGGTTTTGGTCACCCCAGTCGGCGACTTTATTCAGGTCTTTGTTCACGTTTATGGCAGCGTCTCTCCGGGCAGGATTAATTCGTTCGTGCATTTTACCTTTTGAAGAAAGGGGCTCGAACGACTTGTGCAGAGTACTATCATCTGCAAAACTATTTATTGGGTTGCTGGTGATTTTCAACAATTCGTTGATATAAATCAAAAATAGGGTTGGGGACAATACTGAGCCTTGGGGTACACCAGCGTTAATTAGTTTAGACTCAGAAGAATATCCGTCTAAGGTTACCGAAATGTATCGGTCGGATAGAAAATTTTGAATCAGCTTCAAAACATTGGGATGAAAACCGTACGCAACGAGCTTGTTGATTAAGTTGGCATGCCAGACTCGATCGAATGCCTTGGAGATGTCTAAAGCGATAACGTATGTTTCACCACCTTTATCAAGTATGCTGTTCCAACAATGCGCTACATAGTTTAATAGATCGGTAGTTGATCTTTTGTTTCGAAAACCGTATTGGCTGTCGGATATTAAATGATTTTCTTCCAGAAATTTTGAAATATGTGTATTAATATAATGCTCATAGACTTTGGATAGGACCGATAGTAAAGCTATTGGCCTATAATTTGAGATATCGGATTTTGGTCCCTTTTTGGGGACGGGCTGGACATTTGCCAACTTCCAGCACGAGGGAAATATACCAGATTTGTAGGATTGGTAGAATATTTTAGTTAAAGTTGGTGCAAGTTCTTTGGAAAAGGTTTTTAAAATAATGGGTGGAATATTGTCCATTCCTGATGCTTTGTTGATGTTTAACCCCTTTAAAAGTTTAGCGACTATTTTGGGTTTGAAGTGAAGTTCATTCATATTAACTCCTGAAGACTGGATTTGGGGTATTTCTTTAGGAGTTTCCAAAATAGTGGAGTTCAGAGCAAAGCGTTCAGCGAACAAGTTAGCTTTTCTTGCGGGATCATTGACGATTAAATCACCATCAATAATAGGGGGAATAGAAAATTTTGTACCAGAATTTAAAGAATTAATGGCACTGTAGAAACTCTTGTCAGAAACAGACATAGACGTAAGTTTTGAGGCTTTTGCTCTGTCAATTTCGGACTTTTCGTTTGAGATAATCTGATTAGATATTTTGTTGGCCTTTAGATATTGGGATCGGTTAGTGGGCGTTTTGTTATGAATCCAAATATTAAATGATCTACGTTTGTTTCTAAGTGCCGTTTTGGCAGCTTTCGAATACAAGTATTTTTGTTTGGGTTTTACTATGGAGAAAGGGACAAATTTATTGATAGCAAATTGGATGGTTTCTGTAAAGTTTTGAGCAGAAACATTTACATTGTCAGTGTAAAAACAATGACGGTCGAAAGGGAAACCATGGAAAAAATTTTGAAGACCACTCTTATCCATTTTTGAGTAGTGAAATATTTTACGGGGTTTGGGAGCTGTAGTTTTAAGTAAATCAGTTTTGATAACTGATGAGATTAAATAATGATCAGAATTTCCAATACTACCTTTCGCAACATCGACACTCGTAATATCTGGCATTGTGGTAAGATAGAGATCTAGTAGAAAACTATTATCACCGCCATTACGGGGAGTGAAAGTCGGGCTTTTAACTATTTGGAATAGGCCCTGAGACGCGGCAAAAATTTCTGCCAGTTTTCCACTATTGTCAACATCGTCGGTCGATTTGGAGAATTCCAACCATGATTTGTTGTGGACGTTGAAGTCACCGGTAACGATAACTTCACAATTAGGGGACTTTGCTCTAATCTCGTCCATAATTTTTGTCAGTATATTAAAAAAGTTTGGGTTACGTTTGTTGGGGGACCGGTATAAAGCTATTGTAAAAAAAGTCATTTCTGGAAGACAAATCTTTAAAACCATTGTATTGAAAGCCGTCACCGTGTAGTTCAAAATTTGGAAAGCGCGTGTACGCAACACTCTCATGAATGAATGCGCATACGCCCTGATGGAGTTTGAAAGCTGATTCGAGCCTATATTTGGAATTAAGCGATTCTATAAAGAGAAAATTTTCAGAAACTTGTGTTTCTGTAAGGAATAGAATGTTCGGTTTGTCGTGCTCAAGATGATGTTACACGTGGTCATGGTTAGCGTTCAATCCGCAGATGTTTTGAACATGTATTTTAAAATTTTTTATTGATTCATATATGTTTTGTCCCTGCAAATTCCGTGGACATGCCGCTTTATGGGCGGGTGGATTGCGCAAATTTGCTTTACCACTTGCAGACTTATTTTTTTTCGGTTGTACTGCCATATATATATCAAAATGTTTATTTTATTTTTTTGTGTTTTATTTTGAAATGCATAACTAAGTAAAAAATGCTATCATACTACAAAATATGACATATGCCAATATTTCATGATAAGATGAAGAAATAATAACAAAATAATAAGTGAAAAACAAATTGTGAGAAATTTGCAGAAAACAAAACAAAACTAAATGCCAATAATCCAGCTGATGCAGCGCACCCCAGACGCACCGCCCACTACCTTAATCGAGGCACAAAGCCCACACATATCTACGTGTTGGTTCGATTCCTCGGAAGAGCCAATGAGCGTTACCGCTACGGAACGCTGCCCAGCTAAGACTGTAAGTGCTGCCGTTGACTAATTAAAGTTCGTCCGCCAGCACCCTAAGATATCATCTTAGCTAATGACATCTCCTGCCATTGCCAGTGGTATGTGATATCTCACGCTAACTCATATGTCAATGGCAGGGACTGGAGTACGCAGGGTAGTCAGACCCGTAGATCAACATTGATCATAATCGATCAAAATCGATCCCTCCTGCGCAAAAATTGTTTGACTTAATTGAGCCAATCGTCGAGATCCATCATGTGATATTTAATTGAGACAAGAAAAAAATTGGCTTACAGTTTGAAATTCCCGTTTGTATCGCTGGTGAATTATTGCTTTAAACCTTGAACTTCTTAACTTGACTGTCAAAATAAACACTTGTTATATTCAAAACAAAAAAAAAGAAAAACCTCGAGACTTTAATTACATGTTCCGTTACCCCATTCACACACACAAGTACATACACCCGTGCCCACATTCATACATACATACATATTTATTTATAATATTAAGTAAAGTAACTCACCCCATGGCGTTTTCCAACCTGCTCCACCTCACGTCCAATTAACCGCTCATCTTCCTTAGAGATCGTTCGAGATTGAATATATCAAGCACAGCTCCAGCAGTCAAAGCGGCGACAGTAAGTGAAAGCTATCAATCCACGTCAATCGCTTTTCCGTTTGATTTCCATATACAGAAATACCGTGCAAGTTTTCGTTCTCCCACCCCGAAATAAAAGTAATCACCTTCAGAGCTACAGACTTTTTATTGACAAAAGTAATCAACTGTACATATCCATACACCCGAGCTTTGACGCAGGGTCGAAATTTTCAAGTTTAATAAAATTTTCTATTAATCTTTGTAATTCATAGATTTACAATGATTTCTTTTATTTGGTTGACTTAAACGGTTAAATTAGACCATCTGGTATACATTTAATTATTTTTTTGTAATATTAGTATTATATAAATGTTTTTTAAATTTGATTTAATTTTAGAGTTATGCAAAATAACGGCACCCATGAATCTAATTATAAAAATTTTATGTATAATTTCAATTCACTCACTGAATATAATGCCTTAGTTTAATACATTTTACAAAACTATGATTACACTTAGCTTGTAGCTAATAAAATTTGCACAATATGCTTTGAAATAAGTTAACATTTAATTCGAGTGGCCAACACATTAAAAAATAAAATTCAAAATAACGTGCAATAAGTGAGATTAATTTTCATTTTTCTAACACAAAAATTATTGTTTTTTTTGCCAACTCATCAAAACGTCAAAAAAAATCGAACAACAGCTATGATGTTCTTTGACAAAGAAGCGAAAAAATCAAAGAGCGAGGCCATCTGGCGCATAGCATTTATAGTAAAAAGAATGGTAGCATTATCTGGTAGCTTGTTTTAATAACTGAAAACCCACTAAGGAATCTATACAACCAATTTGCATCAAAAAACTTGAAAAAGAATTACAAAAAAAACATTGTCTACGAAGCGATTGTAGGAAATCATACATGGATACAGCGCGATTACGAATCAATGATATTGCACAACTATTTTATGACAATTTTATAGCGATTAACGATTACAAATTGAATATAAGAAATTATATTGGGAAATATCACACAACTGTTTTATGATAATTATTAAACGGAAACTATAGTAGATGACGATTACGAATTTAGTACAAGAAACCATGTTTAAAGGAAAAACGAAAACAAATATGAAAATTTCGGTTAATGCAAATTTAATGCGCACGGGAAAGTGGTTCGACTCTCAATTACAAGGTTTGAATTGCAAAGCATAAACTAATGAATTGAACTCGAGACAAATATATGTTTGTAAATTTAAAAACTCTCTTTATATTTTTATTAAGAAAAATTTAAAATTAACATAACAAAATGATATGTCAAAATAATATATCAAATACCCATCCTAACACAAATTCCTAGCTATGAAAACAAAATCAATAAATTTCTGGATTAATCAAGTTGTAAATTTATTTAACCGAAGCATATAATTTTATTCACATTTCCTTTGTAAATTTACATAAAAATAATAAAAAAATTACATTAAAGAAAAATCTACATTCAAATATGCTCCACATCTTGTTTAACAACTTCCAACTCTCATCATTTCATAAAACCAACAAAAAAGAAAATTATTTAAATTAAATACATTTTCTTTTAAATTTCATAAAGAAAAAAATGGAAATGTTAATTCAAATTTTCACTTAAAATCTCCATCCATCCCCAATTTTAGGTTTTATTTTTTTTTTCTTGGGATCGTTTATATCTTTAATTTTTCTTGTTAGCCCATTCTCTTACAAAAAAGCCAAAGTACATTATTTTAGAAAATTATAAGAAAGTTTTAAATAACTTCTTTCATATTATTCATTATGTCTTTAAATAATTTAAAAAGATCCTCCGGCTATTTTGTCTTTATCTCATCATTCAAATCCTATTTGATATTATTTTAATCATCATTATTTTCTTATTTATATTTTTTCTTATATTTTAAGATAATTCATGCTTCTTAATGATTTATTTAAATTTTTTACGTTTATGTAAAAAATTTTTTGGCTTAAAATACGGGAGTTGATTATTGAATTAGAAAAACATAGAAGAATTCGTTTTGATATTTTAGTGCTGCTACTTATCTCTTGTGATTGTTGTCTTTAAGGTATTAAATTTTCGGGCTATTTGAATCCCTCCTCTTATTAGATACCTCTTATTAGAATATTCAGAGATTTTTGAGAAATATTGAAAAGTAATTTTAAAGTTTATGTGATTTTGATTTTTTTGTCTTACGTTCTATCTCATTTAGAGATTGTGTATTGATGTGGGTCTTATGTCAGAAACAAAAAACAAAATTAATGGCAGACAAACATAAAAATAACATAAAAAGATAATCCTAATTAGGCTTTTTAGCAATACGTTTTTATTTTGTTGTATAAAACTTTTAAAAAAATCAATCTGGGAGGTCTTGCTTAATAAATTTTAACGCTGTTGATAAAGAACACTTAATCCCTTTATGTGATTTACTAAAACTTAATTTTTAATGTTTTTAAAAATTTAAAATTAAAAAATCGAAATACATAAATTGTACACAAAATATGTCAGTTACGTAAAGTGAAGTATATAACCCCTCATCATTAAATTATCGTAACGAATATAATTAAGTAATCACAAATATTTACTATCGATTTTCTAAAATTTCCATCTAAATATCAAATTATATTTTTTTCCCTTTTGATAACATCAAATAAATTATAATTAAAATTATTTACTGAATTGAAACATAAAACATGAAAATATGTTTAAGGGGAACGAAAAAAAAAATATTGTAAAATTCCAACAAAATCAAAACAAGGAAATTCTTTCATTTTGATCTTTGCTTCAGTGTTGTTGTTTTGATAGCTGATTGATTTACAAAACAGGTAAGATATTTTCAGTATTTCATTGAAAATTATAATACTATGGAAAATAAATTCCAATTTTCAAATTGATTTTCTTTATTTTATTTTCAATGGAAAATTTAGTAGCTCTTGAGACATAGGTTCTGTTTCTCCTGAAATGTTAAAAGCGAAAAAAATACAAGTATTTTGTTGTTATGTCTAAAATAAATGCATTTTATTAAAAGCAACGTAGACATGGAGTGCACTTGAATGTTTTCTAACGGAAGGTACATAGGTACAATGTTTTCTAAACGAAATTTGAAACGAAATTACGATGTATCCCAATAGAATGCGAGTTTAAAGGTGCGCTTGAAAAATCCAATTCGCTACTGTGGTCAACTTGATCTTGAATATGCGATCACCTCAGTAAAAGACATTTATGCTTGCGAAATATCGTAATAAAAAGCGATTTAACTCACTGAGTCTTGACCTCTAGTACTAGCCAAACTATTAGGTTATGTTCATTCATCAAGTATATTTGTTGGTGTATTCTCAAAATGGGTTGTTTTTTGATTTGGAGCCCTATTCCCCAAAACATTAGCGTTCCGAGAAAATATTACAAAATCACAAATTCATATTTCTTTCAAAATTCCAAAAATTTTGTAAAAATTAAATAAAATCAAACTTTTTTCAAAATGCTAAAAATATTCCAAAAATTAATACAAAATCATAGATTAATTTTTTTTTTCAAAAATTCTAAGAATATTGCAAAAATTATAACAAAACTAAAAATTGAATCTTTTTTCAAAATTCCAAAAATATTCCAATAATTCGAATAAAATCAAATATTTAAACTTTTTCTAAATTCCAATAATATGCCAAAAATTTTTAAAAATTCGAACTTTTTCCTAAATTCTAAAAAAATTGCAAAATTTATTACAAAATCAAAAATTGAAACTTTTTTCAAAACTCCAAAAATCATAATAAAATCAAAAGTTTAAAATTTTTCAAAATTCTAAAAATATTCTAAAAATTCTTACAAAATCAAAAATTGAAACTTATGTCAAAATTCTAAAAATGTATATAAAATTCAAAAATTCTATTTTTCTCAAAATTTTAAAAATTTTGCAAAAATTATAGCAAAATTAAAAATTGAAACTTTTTTCAAAACTCCAAAAATTAGAATAAAATCAAATATTAAAACTTTTTCTAAATTCCAATAATATTCAAAAAATTCATAAATATTCAATCTTTTTCCAAAATTCTAAAAATATTGCGAAAATTATTACAAAATCAAAAATTAAAACTTTTTTCAAAATTTCAAAAATTATCATAAAATCAAAAATTTCAAATTTTTAAAAATTCTAAATATATTCCAAAATTTTTTACAAACTCAACAATTGAAACTATGGTAAAAATTCTAAATATATATTTAAAATTCAAAAATTCTATTTTGTTTTTCAAAATTATTTATTATTTATATTTTTCTATATTCCAATAATATTCTAAACATTCTTAAAAATTCAAACTTTTTCCAAAATTATAAAACTATTGCAAAAATGATTACAAAATCAAAAATTCAAATTTTTTTTAAAATTCTAAATTATAATAAAATCGAAAATTAAAAATTTTTCAAAATTCTAAAAATATCCCAAAAATTCTTACAAAATCAAAAATTGAAACTTTTTTCAAAATTCTAAAAAATATATAAAAATCAAAAATTGAAACTTTTTCAAAAATCCAAAAATATTTCAAAAATTATAACAAATTCAAAAATGTCCATGTCCAATTTCATGTTCATTTACATTTACGTCATAAAAACATAAAAAAATCATTTTTTGACACACTTGACATTATTTATTTATTATTTCCTAATAATAAAATTATTTAATAATAATTAGTCATTGTTTAATAATAATAAAATTTCATGTCATACAAATAAATAATTTTATTTTTTCAAAAAAATGGGTAAAAAAATAAATAAAAATCTTACTTTTGACACACTTGACAACATTTTTTTGACAAACTTATAAAACCATAATTCTCTATAATAATAATAAAATTTCATGTCATACAAATATATTTCATGTCATACAAATAAGTAATTTTATTTTTTTCCAAAAACTGGGAAAACATAAATAAAAACCTTGCTTTTGACACACTTGACAACATTTTTTTTGACAAACTTATAATGCCATAATTCTCTTTAATAATAATAAGATAATTTTTCACTTTAATATGCCCTTCTTTGATTAAACTGAATTTTTGATTAAACTGAACTTTGATTAAACTTTGATCAAACTGATATATAGGGTATATGGGGGTAGATCAGATCGGGTCGAGAGTAGTATCATTGTAAAGATCTTGACAAGACAAGCTCAAAACACGTTAAAAATTGCCGCGGTCTCATCCATGGTTGTGAGTGTTTAAAGTTTAGCTTTTTTATGCATTTTTCGCTAATATAGGGTATATGTGGGTAGCTCGGATCGTGTCGAGAGTGGTGGAACTTTATAGCACCAGCTTCACTACATTTTGGCGAGAATCAGATGATTCAAAAAATGATGAAACAGTTTTGGAAGCGATGGCACATTGAGTATATAATGCATTGCCAAATCGGAGGAAATGGCTAGAATAGAAGACAAATATACAATTAAATGACGTAGTCTTGATAAAGAAAAACAACCTACCTCAGATTAAATGATGGTATGGTCGCGTAGTAGAAGTTCACCCAGGAACGGACGACATCGTACGAGTAGTGTCTTTGAAAACAAAGAGTGGTATCCTGAAACCTATACATAAATTAATCATAATACCACTTCATTGATTCTGAATCAGGGTGATTCATTACGGTCGGGATGTCTACGCTATTCAACAGATTCAAAACTATTCTGTAAAATTTAAGTTATAAAAATTTCCAAAATACCATCGAAAAAAAATAATTGAATAACATTAAACAAAAATGAAATAATTACCTTGGTTAATATAAATATATTTTGATTAATCAGTATCTCTGTATAATTATCATGTAAAAACAATCTAAAGTTAATAAAAAACATAAAAAAAATGTTGTGCTATTAATTATTGTGTTGGGATATTGTTTGATGGCTGCAAAATAAATCAAAATTATTGAAAATTATTCAAAACTATTTCAAGCTTTATTAAGGCAACAGATGCCATTTAAATCACCAAACACAAATTCTAAAAATATTACAAAAATTATAACAAAATCAAGAATTATAACTTTTTCAAAATTCCAAAAATATTCAAAAAATTAGAATAAAATCAAACATTTAAACTTTTTCTAAATTTGAATAATATTCCAAAAATTCTTAAGAATTCAAACCTTTTCCAAAATTCTAAAAATATTGCAAAAATTATTACAAAATCAAAAATTTAAACTTTTTTCAAAATTCCAAAAATTACAATAAAATCAAAAATTTAAAATTTTTCAAAATTCTAAAAATATTCCAAAAATTCTTACAAAATCGAAAATTGAAACTTTTTTCAAAATTCTAAAAATATATGTAAAATCTCTTTTTTTTGTTTAATTTTAGAAATATAGCAAAAATTATAACAAAATCAAAAATTAAACCTTTTTCCAAAATTCTAAAAATACTGCAAAAAATATTGCAAAAATTGAAACTTTTTCAAAATTCCAAAAATTATAATATGATCAAAAATTTAAAATTTTTCAAAATTCTAAAAATATCCCAAAAATTCTTACAAAATCATAAATTGAAACTTTTTTCAAAATTCTAAAATTATTTATAAAAGAATTCTATTTATTTTCAAATTCTAAAAATATTGCAAAAATTATAACAAAAACAAAAATTAAAACTTTTTCCAAAATTCTAAAAATATTGCAAAAATTATTACAAAATCAAAAATACAAACTTTTTTCAAAATTCCAAAAATATTTCAAAAACTAATAACAAATTCAAAACTTTCTATGTCCAATTTCATTTTCAATTACATTTACGTCATAAAAACAGTAAATTTTTTTTTTCCAAAAATTGGCTAAGAAACTAAATGCAACCATTTTTTGACACACTTGACATTATTTTTTTGACAAACTTATAATGCAATAATTCTCTATAATAATAATAAAATTTCATGTCATACAAATAATTAGTTTTATGTTTTTCCAAAAAATTAGGTAAAATAAAAAAAATAAAGCCATAATTCTCAATAATAATAATTAAAATTCACGTCATACAAATAATTAATTTTATGTTTTTCCAAAAAATTAGATAATAAAATAAATAGAAATCTTTCTTTTGACACACTTGACAACATTTTTTTGACAAACTTATAATGCAATAATCAAGTTTTTGATCTCACATACAATCCGTATCATCAAGTTTCCTCCAAATTCAATATTCCTACTCGTAATCACTTAAAATGAACGTTTTTTAAGCCAAAAATATGAAAATTTGCTATTTTTGACACACATAATGATTTTTCTGGCCCACTTACGGTACAGTTATCGAACACAGCGTCCTTTCGGACCTGTCCCTTGAGTAAACCTATTTTAATATACAATATTTTTTGAAAATTCTCCAGCGGTTTTCTAGATTTCGTAGGTAATGACGGCCGGCAGACAGACATACATTTTTTTTTGCTTTTTTAGAATCAGTACATCTTAAAACGTCGAGAAATGCCAAAAAAGTGGGGGTAAGAATTTCACTTTTGGCTCTCGAATGTAATACTTAGGTCTTTCAGACCAAAGTAATACAAAGAATGAAACCATACCCACATAGTGTTTTGTCCCTAAGTTATGGCAGTTCACTAGTAAGTTTTATTTGAATAAATGCATCTTTAAAGCACATAATCAAGTTTACAACTGAATTTTTTTTCTTATATTCAACTACCTAAAGCAAATAATGATATTTATTATTCAAATGTTTATTGAATCTTTCTATAAAATTATTGAAATTACTAAAATAAACTTTTTCATTCCTAAAAATGTACACAAGTGAAGTTTAGTTGTAATAGCATGAATATTATAATAACGTACAGTCACTTTACATTTTATATATCTAAACGCCTATTTACGAACAATCTAGGGTTAAAAAGCATCTAACTGAATTTTATTTTGAATACTTAAAGAAGCAAAAGGTAAAATGTTGTACATTTTTTGTCCTAAGGAAATCGAAAATTTATTGTTGTGGAAAATTAGAATGGAAAAAATCAGGTCAAATGGAAAATTACAGGTACAGATGTGTGATATGAATAAAATAAAAATAAGTACCTTAACTGGTGTATGTGTGGTTAAAAGAGTGTAATTGGATTTCAGAAGTTACATATACAGAATTTTATGCGTCAGAGAGCAGCCTGAATGGTTTGATTCACATAGAAAATAATCCATCTTTACGAATCTATTAAATCACTTTTTTCCCTGACAATATTTAATCAAAATTATCTCATAAAATTTTTATTACACACAAAATATCTGATTTTCAAAATTCAAAGCATTTATTGAACTATTTTGAATAAATAATGATTTCAAAATATTTCGTATTCAAACCAGATAAAAATTTAATCATTTTTTATTGTATATCTTTAACGTTTCTCTATCTTTCTCTATATATAGTCTGTAGTGTAAAAAGCCAAACAATTTCCGCTAAACAAGAAAATTCAAAAACGTACCTCGTCAGTAGTATCAACCGAAAAATCGTTACCAAAATTGTTTAAGAAATCGAGTGAATTATCTGAAAACGTGATCAAAATTAATATGAGTTTTGTGTGATATTTTGTAGGGTGAAAATGAAAAAAAAAATATTTGTAGATTAAAATGTTTTTCTTTTGTTTTCAATTGAAATATTTGAATTAAAGTTGGTGGATTGGTTTGTTGTTAATTGACTGTTAATTAAAACGACTGTTGGATCGGTTAATTGAGTTTTTTCATTGTAAATTTATTGAAATTAAAAAAATTATAATCGGCAATTTAAAAACTCTATCAGTAATTAATAAATATTTCTGTGTAAAGACTTAGTAATTGTTTTAGAAAAGGGGTGCATTATGATGGGTTGCTTCATTTAAATTATCAGTTCATTTAATTTACTGTATTATAAAATAGAACTTCGGCTGCAAATGAATTACACTAAGCCGATTTCTTTGTTTAATATCACCTGAAAATTATCGTAAAAAGAATGTTTGGTAATATAAATTTATAAATCCATTTGAACAGAACAAGTTTGAAATTTGATGACAACTCTATACAAATATACCAGCAATTTATATAATATCGTCAAAAATTTAATCAGCTTTTTTTGTATTGACCTAGACCATCTACAACGAATGGAAAAGCCAATTTTCTTTAATTTCGTTTCCTTTTTCTCCTTTCGAATAAATTTAATTTAGAAATTAGCTTGAAAAATTAATTTTGTTTTATTCGGTTTGAGTTTGCTCAATAAATTTTCAATAATTTAATGGTTTTAAGTCCTTCTTCATTGTTATCCTTTTTTATTGAATGTACTAGGGTATTTAAATTGAATGTTTTTCTTGAATGTCATCGTTTTTCTACATTACTTTGGTAAAGTTGAACAACTTTGTCATATAAAATAATATAAAGCTTTGAAGCTTATAGAGAGATTAAATTTGTGTAATTTCGTCAAAATAATAAAATTTGGTTTTATGGTGAGGATGGAAATGACATATTTAATTTTAATGGGACATTATGTTAGTATTTAATTTTTGTTTATAATTTATGAAACAAATAAAAATTTGTTGCTAAGTAAAGATTGTTATGTCATATCTTTTGTACAAAAAATTATTATAACATTTTTCTTCATTGATCATTTAAACTTTTTGTTATGCTATTACACAAAATAGTCCATCAAAATGCTTCAGATTCATATTTTTCCATAAAACATTGAAATTTTTCTGTTTTAACGATTAATCTGTTTTATTAGAATTCAAACAATCTTCCGTTTTATTTAAGTTTTATGATAGACCAATAAAACCGAATGAAATTTACCAATAAGCATAAGCCCATGAAACTTAATTAAACCAAATTTGAAAAGGATGAGGCATGTTTTTAAAACGGTAAGAAGGTTTATGTGAGTTTTCTTTTTTTAGGATAAAACAAACATTTCAATCTTTTTCCATTTTCATCAATCAATCTTATTGTCAAAGATGTTTATCATCAAGTTTCTTTTATACCTACATGTCAACCCCAAAATCAAGCAAATAAAGAAAAATATAAAAACTCTTCATCGATTTCTTTATTTGTAGCGGCTTACATTCGAATGAAAAATCTTTAGTATAAAAACACTTTACAATTTAACCCAAAAACACTTTTCTTTAAAATTTTTTCGCTTAAAGTATATATCCTTCCTTCATTCTTAAAAACACATTCAACTAACCGCAAATAAAATCATTCAAATAAAATAGATAAAAAGGAAAACAAGGGAAAGAAATAAATCTTAGTTTTCAACTTAAGTGTGTCTGTTTTTTTTCTATTCGGAGGAAAAATTGATTTTTTATTTTTTTGTGTGTTCTTGGGGAATTGAAGAAACGAACAGTGATGTAGTTTTGATAATTTTTCATGAATTTATATACAATGTATGTAGATAGAAAGTAGCATTGTTTAGGTAATATATTTGTACAAATACAAAAGAAGGTGAAAAAACACATAAATAATTTGTTTAAAAGGATATGCGTGTGATGAATAATAAAAATTACAGGATATGTAAGTATTTTGAATAGGAAGTTGATAATAACGGATTGGGAATTTTCATGAAAAGTAATTGTGCATGTTTTGATTGTTGATAATGGTGCTTGTTATTTAAATGGAAATGATTACGTACAAATATGTATGAATTTTGTTTTTGGATCTCACACTGAGTTTTCAACAATCGTCAGTCAAAGTTTGATAATTTTTTTTCTGCATTTTATTATACGTTTATGATATTGTAACGACAAACAAAAATTTGTTCAATAGACATTTTTCTTTTAATCTAAAGTAAACAGTTCTCACATAATCAAAATACATTCCGTTCTATAAAACAGTTTTTGATTCATTTCATAAAATAACATCTGTCTATATATGACGTTCTACTGTAATGAATAATGTTTGATATCATTTTAAAGCATATAACGGCTATTATTTTTATTATGATTTTTCATTTTTCATGTGAGACAAATATATTTTTTTGATAAATGGATATTAAAATAAAGTAAATTGATCTGCACAGCTGCGTTGATGTTGTGTGATGTGAATAGGGCGATCCGATTTATGTGTTGTAATCTAGATATTTTTGCAATATTAATTATTGATTAAATTTTGAAAGACCCTATTTATATATTTTTTTTTATATTATGGATTTATTTTAAAAATGAGACAACTAAACACAACGATGAGATAAATAGGTTTCTTATATAAAGATCTAGTTTTGTATCGGAATGAATACCTATATTATATTTTTTAGATACAAATTAGAAATTGTATTGTAATAAGCTTCAACCAGAACGGGTTAATTTAATTTACTCATACATAACCAATACATTTTGCATAAACGTTCTCGACATTCAAACTATTGCAAAGAAATGGATTAAAGAATGAGTTCACTAATACATTTTGCATAAATTAATGCAAAATAAATTTGTTATAGAATGAGTTCCCTAATACAAATGTTTACATATCCAAATTAATAAAAGTATGAATTAATGGAGGTGTGGCCAATCATTCATGATGTATGTACTTCGAATATTGTTTTCTAGAAAAGTACAGTGAGAAACAACAACTGATTATCAGAAGTTTCTACTTATTTATTTTTGGATATAAATAAGCGAACAAAATATCAGATAGCCAGTTTATTTTTGCAATTGAAAGTGTTTATAAATATTCGCAAGTATAAGGAATAATCGGGTGGTACTTGACCCTGGGTACTAATAGTGAAAGAATTTGAACCTAGTGGAATAGTAAATACAGATTTTACGATTCCGAATATTATTGATTCAAATTGTGGAAAAGCGGTGAAATTTATCGTACATAAATTGGAAAGGACCCTGGAATTTATTGTAATTAAAATCGGAAGTTGCTGTAATTTATTGATAAATAAAGTTGGAGATTTTATTAACTAAAGATCCATCTTTTTACTGTCGTATTTGCTCAATAATCGAAAAGAACCGACGCAGAGTCGCTACAATATCATTAATCGTTAATTAGAGTGATTTTTGCTTTAAATACATTTTGTGGTATTACATTTTTGATAATATAATATTATTTTTACATAAATTTTTATGCCAAATATGATTAGTTATAATGATAGTGTTATTTAAAATAAAATCAAGATAAAAACTAAAAGAAAAAATTGACATATTAGAAGCAAAAAATTATTGCCTATGTGAAATTCTTTTGGTTGAATTGGAAATAAAATTCTTTTGTTTAAAAAAGAAAATAAATCATTATATTGTATTATTAATAATAGTTTTATATATTATATAAAATTGTGTAAAAAATTTTACCTGCAAGTTTTTTTTTAAATAAAAGGATTGTTGTAAATTGATTGCCTCACAAATGGTGTTTTGAAAACTTAATTTAAGAAAGCGATTCGTGTAAGTGTAATTTTTAGTATTACTGTTTGTCGATGTCATTCATTTTTGACAAAATGAAATTTAGTATTTGTTTCTGGATTAAAAGGTCTTGGATTATAAAGTATTTTCATCATTTTCAATTACAGTAAAACAAGATTCTAAGGAGTATATGTGGACTATAATAAAAGGGTGCACGGGCTTAAAGGTTTGCGTAAAATATAAAAAAAAATTAAGCTTAAAGCCAAAAGTCTAGCACATATCAAATTAATTGTTATTCCTGTAAAAAAATGTATATTGGGCATATTGGTAGAAAATTCATTCAACAGATTTTTGGAACATTTAACATTCAGCATAAAATTGCGTAGCATCATCAAAGCATATTCAACAATTTAGATTGAAACTACCTTTGAGTATATACAGCTAATGTTGACTTATGTGTTGAAAGCAAAGCTGAAGTACACAGGGTTAAAAAACTAAAAATCAACAAAACTTGATTTAGAGGATCATAAACTTAGATTTCAGATCAGATATAAAACTTTTGAAAACTAATAAATTCTTAGTTTGGTTTAATTTTTTATTATTTTTTTAAGTTATCAAAAACTTTTTTAATATTGCATAGAGCAGTGAAAACACATCAGTTTTCTTATCAATTTGTCAATCATTGCTTATTATACACATACGTCTCTGAAATCACACTTGACACTGTATTTCATTCACATAAACATAAAATTTTTTCCATACTATACTCCACTGTATCTCATTTCTTAAATAATTATATTTTGTTGTTGAAAATTTGTTGATAATAATATTTATGGTTATTGTAATTCCCAAATCTGCATCCGTAAAAGCAAGAACATTTACAAAACTTTTCTTTTTTGTTTTCTTTATTTTTTTCGAGAATATATAAATACCAAAGGAAAGGAAAATGCAAATAAAAAAAAACTTAAATAATGAGTTTTCTATTTTTTTTTGGTTTAATTTTTGGTATAAAGTTTTTCCTTTTGGGAATAATACGAAAACTTGTCGAATTGAATTTTATTTGTGTTGATGATGATATTTTTTTTCTTTTAGCAAAATGAATAAATTTGGTTATAAATATTTTAAGTGATTTTATATTAGAAATAAGAATAATTTTTTGAATTAGCTATATTAATCATAAAGTATAACTAAAAGATTATTATAAAATAATATTAATTTATTGAATTTAATCAACATTATTTGTTGTACCTAACCTTGGTTTTATCTACCCTTATTCAACTCAATAATAAACCAATCTAATATACTTTTATCGGTCTCTGGGTAGTCGTAAAAACATGTTTTGTCTTTAAATCTCCTGACATATATTCTGCATTTTTATTATTTAATATTCATAAAAATGCAGTTTTACATTTTTTATGAGAAATGGTCTGAGAAATAATATTATTATATAACAATAATAATGGATATTGTCTAGAATTTATTTAAGACAGATGCTAACAGGTATTTTTCATATTGGGAAAAAAATATTTGGGAAAATGAATATATTTAAATTCAACAATGAATTAATATTTTTATTACATTAAAGTTGTTCAGTGTCGTAATAAAATTGTTCATTATTTTATTATTTATAAAAACAATTTTGAAGTTTTCTTATTTTACGACAAAAAATTCAATTACAAATTTTTATTTTCAATAAAGAAAATGATAAAACGTTTTAACGATAAAACTATAAACCTACTTCTAGTAAACGTTTTTGGTTGTTATAATAGGCATTTTAATCTTATAAATCCATATGCTTGTGTTCAATATTTTTATATTGTTATCTGGTTTGTGATTAGAATTGTTTTGATGTTGTAATCGCAAATAAAATTTTGATTGTTGTTTTATAGTCGATGTCACAATAATAAACTTTGTATTGAATTGATCTAGGTTATGAAAATTTATTGTTTCATTTTTGTGATCTTGAAGTTATTTGAAAAAATATTTATTAGATATCCATCACATATTTTCACCCATCTTGGCTGATTAATGTTCTTGGTTACAGTAATAAATTTTTATTACTTTATATTTCATATAGAGGAATAGAATATTTACCTAAAATTTTTTGTGTCTTTATAATAAATTGAAATGCTTGTTTTTTTCAAATATCTTAGTCAGACCGGAAGAAATTTCAATATGCAAGTCAAAGAACTTTTATCGAAATTTACACTTAGTTATAAAAGTCTGTTTGCCTACAACATTTGTAATAATAAAACATATTTTCATAATGTAATACAAAGTATTACAAACTAAATTTAACAATGAATTCATGTCCATTTACAACAACAAGATTTGGTATAACATTTGGTTCGTTTTTTTTCAAGAAATTTTTCAAGAAACGACGTGTAATTTTTTTTTATTGTTTGTATGAAAAATTAAAATAAATATAAATTAAAAAATAACGAAACTCAATAATGAAGTAACTAAAATCGACACGTCTATCTCATATTATATTTAACATGAGACTGAATAAAACATAGAGTAACATTAACAAATGATAAACTATTAAAATTTCATTCTAAAAAATAATGACACATAATCGAATTGTATCGCATCGAAAATAATATTCGTTTGCCTTTATTATTTCATCATTGTTTGAAGTTTTTCTTTATTTTCTTTATTTATTACTGTTTGATGCAATTGTGTGAATATATTTGTCTAAGATGTAAAATCAGAGATGATAGAGATGAATGTATGTGGTTTCATTATAATTTATTTTACTGAACGTCATATCCGTTTGAAAACGTTTATTCGGTAAAAAAAGATTTGAGTTACATGTCATATCGCGCTTAAAGAACTTTTACTTAAAAAAAAGAAATTTAATTTATATATTTTGATCGTTCTAGAAATTCATTGTTTAAAAAATGTCTTTTAGAAAAAAATGTATTCTGATAGTGACCCACAAGGTCAAAATAGTGGAAAAATGTTTGTTTTTAATTCCAAAAAAAAAATTAGATATAGTATAGTAGAAGTTTTTATAGGTTTTAGACAATGTATAAGCAAACGGTGCATGTCTAGACTCCATCTCTGTTCTGAGTTCTAACTGTTCCTCTGCAATGATTTCTTCTATTTTAACAGTACCAGTCAGTCTCCTCAGAATTCTCTTCAAGGTCTTTGCCGCATGCACAATCAAATGACTAATAGTTTGACGACTATGTTGTTTCACTTCTTTGTACTCATCTTCTTATTTTTCTGCTTTCTAATAAATATTATTACACAGTTAGCTCCTTCACTCCATTTGTATTCTCTGTGATTGGAGCTAAAACATCATCCTCTAGTATACGCTATCCCTTATAATCCTTGTCTACGTCCTC
This sequence comes from Diogma glabrata, assembly GCA_963693315.1. Taxonomy (NCBI): domain Eukaryota; kingdom Metazoa; phylum Arthropoda; class Insecta; order Diptera; family Cylindrotomidae; genus Diogma; species Diogma glabrata. The sequence goes on along the minus strand of OY856187.1, from coordinate 23,802,607 downwards.
CCCTACCATTTTCGTTCTATTGTCTTTAGTCCTCACTGATGTTCCAAATAATTTGTCCTTCTTTTTAAAAAGTTTCTTTTTTTTTTTTTCAAAAACCTTGTAAATCATCTACTTTTTTATCACATCCACCCTTTGCCTTACCATCAAATGCCAATACTTTTATGTTGTTGTAAGCTGCATTTTACCTTACTCTTATCCTTTCTTGGTTCTCTATTTCTTTGAATTATTCTTTATACTATTATTTTCTAGCTTTGATTGTTTTTATTTTCAGTCCCGTGTTAAGCTTTCTATACCTATCCTTTGTCTTTCTCTTACTGGGTATATCATTATATTCGAAAACATATTACACGTTTTTGTCATTTTTATATGGAAAAAGGAGATTAAATTAGGAGATTAAATTGTAAGTAATGAATAGCTGTTCGCTATTTGTTCATGCTAGTTATTCTATCAGTTAAAAGAGAGCGCTGGAGTAAGTAAGAAGAAAGTATTTCGAAATCATATTAGCCATTAGGTATAAAGCAATTTTTTTGTCCCGCTCTCATCGCATCGCATTTTTTCAACCGTGTTTCGTATCTTTGGAATTCCTTGCCCTTATGGGTTTTCCCTGATTATTTTAATCCCAACTTTTAAAGTCCATGCCCACCAATTTCTTAAAGAAACATAATCCATTTCCATAATCCACAGTTGGCATGGTATCTTCGGATATTCAGAGACGTTGATTTATAATTTATTTAAATTAACACTAAATATGTCTAACTTAGTATAAAAAAAAAGAGTGCTACAAATAAGCGCTACAGTGATATACAAAAAACATGTTATGTATTATGCTTTATATATAGAAACTAATACTTCATAAACAAACTTTTAATGTTTAAAAGTAATAAAATTCAAAATTACTTCGGTCTGAAAAACCTAAGTATTACATTCATAAGCCAAAAGTGAAATGCTTACCCCTACTGTTTTCGCATTTCTTGACGTTTTATGACCTACTGATTCTAAAAAAGCAAAAAAAAAATTTATGTCTGTCTGACGGCCGGCCGTCATTACCTACGAAATCTAGAAAACCGCTTGACGGATTTCAAATTTTTTTTTTAAAAATAGGTATACTCAAGGAACAGGTCGGAAAGGACGCTGCGTTCGATAACTGTTCCGGAAGGGTGTCAAAAAATCAATATGTGTGTCAAAAATAGCAAATTTTCATATTTTTGGCTTAAAAAACGTTCATTTTAAGTGATTACGAGATTTGGTAAGATTTGGTACGTGAGATCAAAAACTAGATTATTGCATTATAAGTTTGTCAAAGAAATGTTGTCAAGTGTGTCAAAAGAAAGATTTTTATTCATTTCATTACCCAAGTTTTTTGAAAAAAATAAAATTAATTATTTATATGACATGAAATTTTATTATTATTATTGAAAATTATGGCATTATAATTTTGTCAAAAAATTGTTGTCAAGTGTGTCAAAACGAAAGATTTTTATTTATTTTTTTACCTAATTTTTTGAAAAACATAAACCTAATTATTTGTATAACATGATTTTGATTATTATTATTAATTATGGCATTATAAGTTTGTCAAAAAATAATGTCAAGTGTGTCAAAAAATAGTTTCATTTGTTTTTTTAACCAATTTTTAGGGAAAAAAGTTTTTGCTGTTTTTATGACGTAAATGTAATTGAAAATGAAATTGGACATAGAAAATTTTGAATTTGTTATAGTTTTTGAAAAATTTTTGGAATTTTGAAAAAAATTTGTATTTTTGATTTTGTAATAACTTTTACAATATTTTTAAAATTTTGGAAAAAGTTTTAATGTTTGATTTTGTAAGAATTCTTGAAATATTTTTAGAATTTTGAAAAATTTTTAATTTTTGATTTTATTGTAATTTTTGGAATTTTGAAAAAGTTTCAATTATTGATTTTGTTATAATTTTTGGAATATTTTTAGAATTTTGAAAAAAGTTTGATTTTATTATAATTTTTACAATATTTTTGGAATTTTGAAAGAAATATGAATTTGTGATTTTGAAATATTTTCCCGAAACGCTAAATGGAGAGGTTTTGAGTAGTTTGCTGATTGTATAATCTTTCACGAAATTATGTTAATTTATGATCTGTTACAATTTTCCGACAACGTATTGATGTTAGTTTCGTAATACATATCTAAACAGAGACAAAAAATACACGTACTTTAACAAAAAAAAAGTTTGATATACATCGCTGCCCCAAAATTAAAAACCTTATCCTCATAAAAGTTTTTTGTCGAAAACTATATCAAAATCCTTAACCCAGATCGAAGTCTTGATATCTCAGCGCTGTGAGACTTCAGCCCCTCCATATTTTCATAGATAATTTTTAAACCTCTAGATTGGTATTTTTGATAAGTAAAAAATTTTCTATTCCATTATAACAAGTTTAAGTGGATGGCGCAGTCAATATAGAAAGGAAGCAAGTTTATGCAAAATGTGTGAATAATATTAAAAATTGATCTCTTACAAGATATTACAAACTTTGGTTCCCTTTATATAGAGACTGCGCTAGTTACTTCTATTTATTTGTTAAAAAAGAGGAACGGAAAATTGTTTATCTATCAAAAATAGTAATCTAATACATCTATTTGCATCTTCGCTAAGATTTCTTTTAACTATTTTACTTCTTCTTCAAATTTGAAAGAAACGATAATTATACAATGCAACTTTGTATGAACATATTGGGTCAACACAAAACTTAGTTTCACTAAAATTTTATAAAAATTTTAAACACACAAATTTTGTTTTAAACGAACTAAAACGGTTCCGAAAAATATGTTGTTTTAAAAAAATTTAATTATATTTTTATGTTTAAATGACAATTCCTACTCATGTTGGGTGTTAGTTTTATATTACATTTTTAAACAGAAATAAAACCGTTTTCTGTACCATTTTGGTTTACTTACAAAAAACAATTTTTTTGTTATAGGTCTTTACACAAAACTTATCAGTTTTCTTCTTAAGACCATAGGTTCTCGGAGCATGAGACTTTCGGAACATCAGGCTTTCTTACTAATATTTGAACAATTCAAATTAACGAATTTATTTTTTACTATTGTGTCATTTAAACCTACCAATCTCTAACAGACGATTTTTTTTCCTGAAAACTATCTTTAAATAAACTGATCACTTTCATTTTCACCCTTCAATTCAACGATTTGAATCGAATAAGTCATATAATCCCTAAAAAATTCACTCACAATTTCATCTCGTAAAACATAAAATAAAAGTCATAAATAAGATTTTCCTTTTCAATTGAAAACGTTACAATTCTCAATTATTCTCCTTAACATTCCAACTTTTAAATCTTCTAAAAAAAATTGAATAAATAACCGAATTTTACAATTCAATTTAAACAATATAATTGTAATAAAAGAGAAAAAGTCTAAAAAAGCTATAAAAAGGATATAGAAAACAAATAAAGCACAAAGATAGATAAACAAAATGAAAGCAATATTTATAAAATATAATAACAATTTGAGCACGTTCATTGTCTTCAATAAACTGATAGAAACGTTTATGTAAAGAAAATTCATTTTTTAATCAATTAGAAAAATGAAAATAGAAGAAAATCAACAAAAATAAAATAAAAAAAAAATAATATTTATACGAGAGATTATAGCGAAATGAAACAACAAATTTTCTTGATGTCACTTCTATTCTCTGATAATAACATTTAAATTGAAAATGTTTTGAAAAGTTGATTACATTGAAATTGATTTTCCATTAATTTAATGAAAATGTGTTTTATGCTTGATTTGATTTTACAATTTTTTAGTATTGGAATGGGTTAGAAAATGCGATAGATAAATTAAAAGAAGTGTGTTGTTTGGTCTAACTAGCAGTATAGCCATTCCGTTTCGTTTTTAATTTAAAACAATTTTGCTGCAACATCTCAAGAATATTATTCAAAAGCATAGAATTAAAAAAAAAATTGAAATGACTTTATTCGAATTTCTAATGTTATTCTTATATTTCTTTTCTCAAACAAAGTCGAAATCCTTATTTTCTTTCATTTTAGCGCAAAATTTTCCTTTTAAAGTTTTTTGTTACGAGTCAAAATATTTTATCAGATTCGAAAGATGATAATCTTCTTTTGGTTTAGGTTTACAAAAAGCTTTATCACTTTTTCATCCTGCTTTTATTGTTGGTGTTATTAATGTGTTTTTGTAAACTTCGTGTTTTCTTATGCTTCGAGATATAATTTTGAGAACAGTCGTTGTAATTAATTTATTTAATTAAAAATGTAACGATTTTGCAGATTTTTTATGTGTTTGCTCTAAGACATTGAGATTGGATTATAGGTTGTTGTTTCTGCAGTAAATAATGCAGTTTGTAAAATATGTTGTGGAATGGTTGTTGATTTTCAAATGTGCTTTGGTGTACGAGTACGTACAGAGATAATAACAGTTTAAAATTAGGTTTACAGTGTGTGATATTTTTTTGTTTTGTTTTTATTTTTAGATTGCTTACATCTTCAGCTGTACCGTGATTCTAAGGATCGTTATAAAAAAGGACAAACAAAAGCATCATTATCTTTGGAACATTTTTTAGGCATTGAAACAGGATTCACTTTAGATAAAGAATCAAATACAATTGCTATAATATGTGAAGATGTAATAGTTGTTTTAGCTTTTGATACAAGGGAGAGATTAATGCAGTGGCAGGTTTGTTTTTTTTCTAACCATGTTTACTTTTGTCAACATTACAGTGCAATTTATTTGATTGTTTAGGTGAAAATATCAACCAATTTAGGAGACGATATTCAATATCTGGTGCTTGTTTCATCATCTCCTGCAAAGGCAAAAGTTTCATCAGGGCCTGCTAGAATGCATATACAGGATCATCGGTTTTGTTTGACAACCGGTGTACCACCGCGACTAGCAGGGCTATGGAAAATTGGTCATATGAGGTAACAAAATAAATTTTAAATATTATCTGTATCTGTTTTTTTCTACTTTGATTTGATTACCTTGAATATTAATTTGGATGTCTAAATCTGTTTCCTTTCCTGTTTAAATAACTCAGTTGAAGCATAAAAGTCATAATATGGCGTGTATATTTCCTTTTTTAAGTTTAGAGACCAATCTAAATTTGTCTGGGCTCTATTCGATCCACTTTTTCTCTTACTTCCTCCTTTTGATGTAGAGAGAAAAACAAATGAGCAAGTTCTCCTATGTAGCAAGTTTGTATTAACCAAATGTGACCGTGGGATGTTTGGTGTAAGACGAATCTGGACAGCGAAAAAATTTGTTGATTAAATTTTGTTATCCTTATTGGGAAGTATGCCCAACGCTTTACCAGCAAAATCTCTGCTTCTGTACATAAGATTGAACACTTTGCTATCAATTGGGGGCGTATTGGAGGGGCGACATTGTTCTCGACACGGTTCGTAGATTATAATTGTGTGAGTATCTCTCAAAGGGTGTACGGGAGAGTGTTTTGTACGATGGAGTGAATGAGAATAAATTTGTCAGGAAGTCAGGCGTTTCAATTTCAGTTTCAACTTTCAACATGTAAACGGTGCAGGTCACGAAGAAATTGTGAGGTTGTATCATATGTTTTTGGATGATAACCGAACAACAGAAAGTGTGGCGAGTATTTAGTCGAACTTTGTTCGGCGTTACGTAAAGCTAAGGCAATATCTTTTATAGAAGCATTCCAGGTTTGTTGATCAGTCTTAAAATAAGCACGAGTTGCGTCACTAATAGGTCGGTTGACTCGTTCAGATGCATTGGCTTCTGATGATTAAAACACATTTTCTCGTGCTAAACTAAAAAATCAACAATAAACTGTAACTGTTACTGTTTTTGCTATGTAGGTTTTCCTGCATGTCAAAAAAGATATATAATTCATTTTTCAAAGAGGAGATCATTTTTGGAGATTGCGAATAAAGGAATGGTTTAAGAAGTACAAATTTAATGAGAATATCTAAGATTATCAGTGTTGCCTGATTTTAATCGAGGATTTGAACCCAGATATTGCATGTAAAAACGATTTAGTTCGATTGAAAATTTCACAAGACAAAACGTAATTTTGAACCTAGGTTCTCATAACTAGCTAAAAGTATAAATGACGAATCTTCTCAAGTGTTTTACTTAATCCTCCATAAGCAGCGGCATCAATATCATGTTCTCTGCTTATTAACTTCTTTGTTAGTGGTGTCAAGACTCATAGTTGCCAACTGGAAGATCAGTTAGGATAGCATATTATTTTGGTGTTTGTTTTGAATGTTAAGCCACCGAATATTTAACTTCAAGATGTTTCATTGACGCGTAATCTTCCGGGTGTCACAGCTTTGTCGTTAAATATGACATAATCCACATCAAAAAAATATTGAATAATTGAATTTCAGTACGTTCTTGGGACAGGATAAGTTTTTAACATATTATTCCGTCAAGTCACAATGCAAGTGTAAAAGTCCACTCGGAACCACACTTTGAGAGCCCTTTGGAAGAACGATGGTCAATTTCAAAAGTTGAAACTTAAAGCTCCATCTTGCCAATCGAACACCCAGACCCTTTTATGACATTATTCGTTTTAGGCGTGATTGGTCAGTTATCAAGGTGAAACAATTGTCCTCGATGCATGCCCTGAAATTGTTTATACCCAGAATGGCAGCCAAGCATTCAAAATTGGACACTGAATAATCCTTTGAGCTAAGTTTAATATTTTTGGACATAAATGCGATTGGACACTTAGAACCATCATTTGATACAAAACACTGCCTACGGCGGTGTTGCAAGCATCGCATCGAATAAAAACTTCTCTAATGTAGTCGGGGTTGATAAGGACAGGAGCTAAAGTAAGCAACTGTTTTTAATTATCAAATTTGCTTAAGGCGGTGAAGGCAGTTTTGTCGAAATAAACTTTGTATCACTTAAACGTCCTAGAAGTCCATCGATAAGTGGGAGTGGGTACGCGTTCTTCTTATCTAGCATTTAACCTTGCATGGATTCAGACAAAGTCTATACTTGCCTTTTGATTTGGTAACCAATACAAACGGTGAAGTTCAAGGGTCTTAACTCTTCTCGATTACCTCTCGTTTAATATACGGTCTAGTTCTTTATAGAGTTTAGCTTGAATAGCGGGTGACTAGGTAGTTTCTCTGTTTAACCGAGGCACTGCCATTGACGTCAATTACGCATTCTAGCAATCTTGTTTTCTCCTGACCTTGTTTACTGAATGCAACTTCTGAGAATTTGAAATTGACTTTAGTAAGAGTTCTGGATAATTATTCGAAAACTCACTGTGAGTGGTTTTCATTGGCTTGTAGTACACTTGTGTTGAAGCGCTTTTTGCTTTAGTGGTGGTATCTCGGTTCGGAGACCGCATCTTCTGGTATTTTTTTGTATTTTTCCGAATGGCTGATGGTATCTCCGGACGTACTATTTCGAGTTGTAGAAGACCGCTTTGACATTTCCGTGGAGGGAGTACAATTGCTATAACATTTTGGTTTACAGTATTTTTCTTCCATATACAAAGTTGAAAAGTTGTCGATAGTTGGCAAGGAACAATCAGTAAATGTGTGACCAATACTTTTACAATTCCAGCAGATTGAGTTTGATGTGGAAGGCTGTGGTCTAGCTGAAGTAGATATACGATTCGTTGCGTTGTGTCCTAGGCCCAGTTAACAGCTGAATGCTTCTCCTTGGTTACCTGAATCGCAGCTGGTGAACAATGTCAAACAAATATGTAGCAATTGTAAACTAACTGTGGGAAAAGTCAGGATTGTAACGTAACGTATTTTTCAATATTATTCAATATTATTCAATAACGTAACGTATTATATCACGTCAGTAAAGTGTTATAATTTTTGCACATGCTAAACCTCTGTTGACCTTACTAGATGTTAATATACGTAAAAATATCCAGGCAATATGAACTAATATTTTCAATACTAAGCGTTTTATATGGCTTGCAACAATGTGTAGCCTCTAGCAACCTTTTAATTCTGATGCTTATCGCCACACACCCTCCGTTGAACCCAAAGAACGGTTCTCAAGGATTGGTTACAATATTACAGAATACGGTCTAAACAACTTTACCTTGAATATAATTACTTTTATTTTAGTCACGCCAAATACAGCATGAAATTTTTTTCATGATGTAGCAAGCAACATTTTTACATAATCCTATAATTTTTTTTTTGGTTTTTGTTTTGTCTGTATTCCGTTCCAGACTTTCTCTTTGCTTAATAATTTTCAACTGCCTGTATTTGAGCTATCTTTATCTATAATACCTATTATATTGTTTAGGTTTATATTTACAAGAAAAATTCGATAGCGATATTTTTCATTTTTTGAATTTAAAAGTATTACTTAAACATTCTCGAGCAAGTACTATTATTGAACTTTTTTCTTTAAACAGACAAAGACTAAGATTCTTAGAGAATCAAAGTTTATTATAGTTATCCAATTTTAGAAACAACATTTTTGTCTTACGATGATGAATAAATAAAAGAAGCTCCACTTTCTTCCAATCACAGAAAACCAGATATTATGGGATATTTGAAATAAAATTTCGAAAATTATTTCGCTAAGAGCTTAAACCAAAAGTTAAACAAATTGAAAAACAGACTTTTTTTTAAAATCTGGGGGTTAACAAAAACGGTAACATTATAATATAAAAGAATTAAGTACTATCCAACTCAATTTATTTACATCAAAATCTACCTTCCCTAAATATTATTCCAAACCATATCCTTAATAACATAATAAATAAATAAATAATCCAAAGAATAAATTGTTCGTTTTATAGCCATTTTAATATCGTACCAAAAGTAACCCCTCCTGTAACCTATATAATTTTATTGTTATTGAATTTCAATGTTTAATCTTCAAGAAATTACGATACTAAAAGAAAATGTTGGTTTATATGTTTTCTATTCTCCCAATTTCTTTATAGACGATATGGAGTAATCGATGGACGTTTTTGTTTTGAAGGAGGATCAAGTTGTGGAAAAGGAGAGGGATTGTATGTTTTTGTAACAGATCAAAGTAATGAAATCACACACACTCTTAAGCTAGCTTCACAAGGACGACTGATTATAAAAAAGAGACCAATGGCTAAGAAACAGACCTCAAGTATAATTCATGAAGAAACTTGTTTATTATCAAGTGACTCAAATTTAAATGGCAATTTCAATTGTACCTGTTCTGTTCAAAATACGTCTTACTGGCCATCACAAGAGTCTAGAGATACCGAAAGTAACTATGCCTGTGGTGAAACCGGGTCAGTTTTAGAAGGACATGATGTTTTCAATAGTGGTTTAGAAATGGCTAGTATGTCCAAAAAATTACAAAATATTCCAAGATGTATGAGTTGTATGTCAAAACTGGGTGCACCATCAATGTCACGAAGTTCTACTCTAACCGGAACACCGTGTAATGAACTGCAACCTGTTTTTCCAGTTAACGAATATACAACAAATAAAAATGTTAGAAATATAAGTAGGAATCAAATTCTTGATTGTTTATCACTAGATTCACATGGAAGTAGTAACAGTTCTGATTACTCAATACCAAAAGTAACAATGAGTAAAATGAAACAATCACAAAGTGTTATGGAATCAAATTGGTATGAAAAAAACTTTCCTTTAAATCGAATACGAACATCATGTAATTGTTTTACACCAGCACCAAATCGTCCACCAAAATTTACAAAAACGTTAAAGCCTCCAATGCCTCTTCCAACAACAACACAACCTGTAAACCAATTTGGAATCGGTCCTTACGAAAATTATGATGTTCCAAAAATCTCTTATAAATTTGAAGAAGAAAATGTAGAAAAATTAAAACAGGTAGCCGATACAGTGTTAGGAAATTATGATATGCCAATTACAGTTATTAAAAATTTAGAAGCGAGTGAGTTAAAGCAAAATTGCTCATGTAATAAAATAGTTTCATGGAATTGTATGACCTTACCATATTGTCGCCGTGGAAACGGAATTGAGAATACAGGAATCGCTGTAGATCGATTTCGAATTGAAAATCAAAATCGTTCTATTATTCGATCTAGTGAAAACGCAATTTATGCAACAGTTGATATGACAAAAAAAATTAGTAGAAGAATAACGGAAAGTGATTTAGCACAATATGATAAAGATGTTAGGGAAAATAAGTCTAATTATATGAATCTTCAGTTTGAAAGATCATTAGAATTTTACGAAAACTCAAAACAAGTTTTGGTTAAAGTAAACTCAACACCTCAATTAAATGAACAGTGCTTTCCACATTCGGATATCAAACAAACTCATACAAATGAGATAATAAAGGTGTGTCATAAATGTCTTAATCATAAAACATATATCAAAAGAAGCGGCAAATCTTGCGAAAATCTTGTTCAAGAAATTTTAGAAAAAGAAGATGATTACATGATGATGGAACCAAATAAAAGTTCATTGAATCCTGAGAGTGGAATTCAATTCAGCTTAACAGATACGTTTGAGCAACTACCAGCACCTCCAATTCTTTTTAAGTCGGATTTACTAAAAAGAATTTTAAATGAAAAATCTGCAAGTAATCCATCGTTAAGAGAAAATGTTATAGATTTGAATCGAAACAATAGAAATGTTGAAACGGCAGTTTTGCTATGTGATCAAAAGCTGGAAGGAATTGAATTATCTGACGATAATCAAATCTTTCATGATGAAAACTTTCCTAAGGAAAACTCAGTTTTATCAGAAGCTGATGATGTATCAGGTGAAAATAGTCAAACATCTCAAACAAATTATATGAGACATGCAATTAGTGTTCCATTTAAAGGTCACACTCGTGACTCATCTAGTTCAAATGATTCTGGTGTTTCTGTTACATCACTAAAAAATTTAGAACTTCCTCTATCAAATTCAATGTCTGTGAAAAAATATCAACGTCATATATTACCAACACTTGCATCTGAACATTCTTCATTACCAAGAAGATCTAAATCCGTCGATCCATTAGGTGAAATTTCATTTCAATTTCAAATTGTGAAACTGTCAGAAAAATGTACATCTGCTGAAGCTGAAGTTCCAATTTGTCCGTCCAAAAGTGAGGGGTATGAAGGAAACGTTTCTGGTCAACCGTTTATCGATTCAAGAAGTACAAGTAGTGGAACTTCTGATATGTCAGATTACATTGAAACACTTTCATACTCAAGTCATAGCTCAACTGATACAGCTGAAGCAATGAGGTTTGTTGTTTTTTTTCTATTTATTAAATTTAAAATAAAGAAATGTTTATTTAATTCATTAAGGTTAATGCATCACCAGCCAACATCAACATTACGTCCAAGGTCTGGAAAAGAATATCAAAATATTGATCGATCTTTGATAACACTATCTCAGCCTATATCAGCAATATACAAACCAGTTCATCAAACACAACCAACACCAAATTTAAATCTGTGTTTAAATAACTACACTAATATCACCCCCGTTCTAGATAGAGCTGGGGGAACTAGTCCGTGTTATCAAAGCGGTGACACACCCCTAGAAACATTAAAAAATACTGATGATTTGTATATAATGGTAAGTTTACGGTATACATTTGTTACAATTCAGAAAGATTTATTTCGTTTGTTTTTATACCTATAATAATAACAATATTTCCAACCATAAAACTTTATGTTTTAATAAAATCAAAAATGATTCGGGATTTATTTAGAAGATGAAGAAGTCCCTTGAGATAAATTATAAAATTTACTTCCATAAACATTCTACTCGCGTAAAACAACCGACAAATTATCATGATTTCATTTTATTTCCTAATAAAACGATTTTTTGCGTGGATGATGAAAAGTCGTGATAGTTTAAATGTGAAGTTTTGTTTAGTTGAAAGCTATAAAAAGCATCTTAGGCATTAATAAAATAATGGAACTGTTAAAGGCTCAAAGAAACTTCTAAATTTTCAATTATTATTGCTTTAATACCCCTGTGCGACAGCCAAAATCCGCTGGGTTCCAACTATCGGGAAAAGTTATATCGGTAAAAAAAAAGGTACACGTGTCCCGGCGTTTCGCTAGGTCACGTCTAGGAATCGAGATATATCGATTTGAAGTTAGTAAGTATCATATGGGAGAAATTGTCACGTTTGGGGTTCTTTTTTTGACATAACTCGAGAACGACTAGTCCGATTTTGCTGAAACAAATTTAGAAATTAAGAATTACAATACCTTTAATCTACTGATATACTATACTGAAAAAGTAACGAAAAAATAAACAAATAAAAATTAAATAAATGAGAAATACAAAAAAATAAAATAAATAAATAAATGAAATAAAAATAATAAAGGAAAATAAAAGAATAATATAAATAATAAAATAAAAATATAATAAAAATAAAATAAAATATAAAAATAAAATAAATAAAATTTAATAAATAAATAAAATAAATAATAAGTAAATATTGCATAAATAATAAAAAAAAATAACAAATAAATAATAAATAATAAATAAACAATAAAAAATAATAATAATAAATAATAATAACAGACAATGAATAATAAATAATAATAATAAATAATAATAATAATAGTAATAAATAATAATAAATAATAAAAATAAATAATAATGATAATAGATAATAATAATAATAAAGAATAATAATAATAATAATAATATAATAAAATATGATAAAATATAATAAAAATAAAAAAATATAAAATAAAATTATACTAAAAATAACAAAATAAAATAATAAAATAAAATAAATAAATAAAAAATAAATAAATAAAAAATAGAAAATAATAAATAAAAAAGTAAAAAAAAATAAAATTAATACACAAAGACACATAGATACATGTCCAAATACATTTAAAACAATAAATTTTGGAGTTTATTCCAGTAAAAATATTAAAAAAAAATTTCTATGAAAAATCAATATTCTTGTCAAAATAAGATACCTTTAGATAATTGTGAATAAAAGCTAAACGCGTTCATCGATTTTCATGATCTATGTCTCGTTTTGTGCACAGATTATGTGACTTTACGTCAAAGTAATAAGATTTGACACTTTTTTCTGTTTTGAATTTTTCATGATTTTTTAAAATACAATTTTTTTATTTTTAGGCAAAACATTATTTTTTTTCTTCATAAATTTATTTATAACTGCGAAACTGTTGACTGTGTAAGGAAATAGTGTATCAGTAGATTAAAGGAATTGTAATTCTTAATTTTTCTAAATTTGTTTCGGTAAAATAGGACTAGTCGTTCTCGAGTTATGTCACCAAAACGTGACTATTTCTCCTATATGATACATGCTAACTTCAAATGGGGTGAAATAGATAAGCTCCTCGTGCTGCACCCTGGATTACGCAAATAGTCTATTTCAACTTGGTAGCCAAACATTTCATTTCGAACTCTTGGCTGGGATACAAAAAAAAACAACAAAACAAAAATAAATATGAACCAAAATCAAAATCACAATAACAACGGTACTTTTCAGCACCATAAGACAAAAAATATTGGACCTTCAGTCCGTATTTTGCAATTGAACATTGAAGGCATAAGCAAGTCAAAAACTGAACATTTACAAAGATTATTAAAAGATTACGACATCGACGTTATAATTCTGCAAGAAACGCATGCAGCAGATGAAGCGCAACTTACCTCTAGAGGAAACATTGTTGGTTACAAATTAATTAGTGCTATTTACCATCAATCATATGGATCTGCCACGTATGCTAAGTCAGAAATCCTGAACTGCACGCACGTACTTACACAGACGGACAACGATATACATCTTATTGTTGTTGATATATCGGACACGAAAATTGTAAACGTATACAAGCCTCCAAATACAGGATGGCCAGCTGCTACTCTACCATTATTTTATCATCCAGCAATATATGCTGGTGACTTCAATAGCCATCACACTCAGTGGTCCTACTCAAATAATAATACCAATGGCGTGCAACTGACCGACTGGGCGGATGATAACAACATGTTCCTGGTATATGATGCGAAAGACTTGAAAACCTTTAGATCTGCAAGATGGCGACGTGATTACAATCCTGACCTCTGTTTTTCCACAAAAAACGAACAACGTAACCCTATTCCAATATCTAGGGCTGTCTTACAAGGTTTTCCACGCTTTCAACATCGTTCAGTAATTCTTGAGGTAGGAATCCAAATTCCACTCGTTAACTCTACTCCTCAACCTAGATGGAATTTTAACAAAGCTGATTTTGATAAATATAGGATGAAGTTGGATGCAGTGATTCGCTGGATCCAACCCATTCCTAAAAATTACGATAGATTTGTTGGAGCCATCATCTCAACTGCAAAGAAATGCATCCCAAGAGGCTTTCGTGAGGAATATATTTATGGCTGGAGTAAAGAGAGCGATATATTATATGAGGAGTACCTTAGTAGTGGTGAGGCAGACGTGGCTGATGACTTAATATACTCACTGGACGCCGCGAGAAAACAAAAGTGGATTAAGGCTGTTGAAAACATTGATTTTTCCCATTCAAGCAGGGAAGCATGGAGTCTCCTTCGGAAACTGGGTGGCTCAAACTCAATTACTCGTGCTAACAATGAAATAAATCCAGAGGACATCGCAAATCACATAGTAAATATGTCTCGTGCTTCTATTAATCGCCTTCATAAGAGAACAATTAAACGCAAATTAAGAGAAATGAAGCGCAATTGCTCGTCTCCATCGAAGTATGCGAACTCTTTTAGTAGCGAAGAACTAGAATCAGCTCTGTCCCAAACAAAAAACGGAAAAGCAGCTTGCTACGATGGCATTTTTCCAGAATTTCTTAAGAATGCTGGAAAAAATGTAAAACAGTGGCTAACTAAATTTTATGTCCTAGAAATCGGCAACCTACCAAAACATTTTAAGACTACGAAAGTGATAGCGATACTTAAGCCAGGTAAACCATCCAATGAACCAAGAAGCTATCGCCCGATTGCCCTTTTGAGCACCTGCTATAAATTGCTAGAACGGCTCATATACAATCGTATCGCACCGATATTGAATGACCAGATCCCAGTCGAACAAGCTGGTTTTCGTCCCAATCGCAGTTGCACTGACCAACTGCTCGCTCTAACATCCTATATCGAAGCTGGGTATCAAAAACAACTAAAAACAGGCGCAGTATTCATCGATCTTACTGCAGCATATGACACGGTCTGGCGAATTGGGATTATATATAAGCTGTTCAATGCAATACCTTGTAGCACCATCTCGCGTTTAATTAACAACATGCTGAGTAATCGTGTATTCAAAGTTCATCTAAATAATTCCTGCAGTAGGTCTAAAATGCTTAACAATGGTTTACCACAGGGTTCCGTCCTGGCGCCATTACTTTTTAATCTGTACATCCATGACATTCCTGACACAACATCAAAGAAATTTGGTTACGCTGATGATTGGACCCTGGCCACTCAAAACAAAGACATGGGTGTTTTGGAGGATTTGCTCTCAAACGACCTAGCGAAAATGAATGACTATTTTCGAACGTGGAGTTTATTTCCCAATCTAAGTAAAACCGAGAGCTCCTGTTTCCACTTAAACAACAAACTGGCAAAACACGAACTATCAGTGTTATTTAACAGCACTGTCATTAAATACAATCAACAGCCAAAGTACCTGGGCATTACTCTCGATAGAACTCTTTCTTTTAAACTCCACCTAGAAAATACGTCACAAAAACTTAAAACGAGAAACAATATATTGCACAAACTGGCAGGCTCTACATGGGGTGCTACTCCAGCTACCCTCCGAACAACTGCTCTAAGTCTGGTTTACTCAGTGGCTGAGTATGGCGCACCAGTCTGGTTGAATAGCACACATACTCAAAAAGTTGACTGCCAGCTGCATGCTACGATGCGTACTATAAGTGGTACTATCAGATCCAGTCCTTTACCTTGGCTCCCTGTGTTAAGCAATATCGCTCCACCTGCACTCAGACGCTCGCATGCCCTCATGCGTGAACATAAAAAGGTAACCAACAACACCACGTTACCCTTGCACGAATATTACGGTGACCACACTCGTTGTCGATTGAAGTCAAGAAAGCCTCCACATAAAACTGCCAGCAACCTGCTGGCAACTGATTTTAATATCTTGGATGCCTGGGACACCTCCTGGCAACAGTACAACACAACTGGCCTTTCTATTACTAACCCGACTTCTACCCAACCTGGTTTCGATTTGCCACGTCATACCTGGACTACATTAAACCGAATAAGAACGAATCATGGACGTTGTGCTGATTCTTTCTACAAGTGGGGCATTTCAGAGTCCCCTGAGTGTGACTGCGGCGCTCCACGACAAATTATAAAACACATTGCAACTGTGTGTCCAATTTGACGTTACAGTGGCAACATCTCAGACATCCATTTGGCAACTCCCGATGTAGTAGCATGGATAGACTCGCTCGATGTAAACATCTAATGTTCAAATGTACTGCCCAATGTTCAAATATTTTACTTTTTAATTTACTTAAAAGACACGCAATCGAATCGATTGTAAGTTCATTTAATGTGTATCCATGTATTGTTTTAGGTAGATTTCATAGAAGAGTCTACCTATTTTTAAGTTTAATTTTTTAATGTGTCACAAAAAAAACCATACGCTAAATAAAATAAACTTCAAATCGATATATATCGATTCCTAGACGTGACCTAGCGAAACGCCGGGACACGTATAACTTTCTTTTTACCGAAATAACTTTTCCCGGTAGTCAGAACCCCAGCGGATCACAGACCCCTACCATTTGTCACACAGTGACTCAATCCGAATGTTTTTTCAAAGTTATTCGTGTAATTGGTAAATATTAACATACATTAGGGGATCTGATGCAAAACGTACAGGATAGGGTGTAAGAACGAAATGCAGAGCAAGAGCTTTTGGATAATAATTTTAAGTCACAAATTGTCATACTTAATATTTAGCTAAATGAGTCAACGATCCTAAGTTTATTTCTCTTTAAAAGGGAGCTAAGTTAATCAGATGAGGCTAGGTTTTTATGTATAATATTCTAAATAAGGCTAAATTGAATCAACATATAGCAAAAAAAATTGGTAAGGCTGTCACTAGGGTATTCAATGTTAATTATCGAGTACCCGAGTACCCGGGTAGTTTTGAGTATTTCAATATACTCGAATACCCAGGTATTTCGATTATCTACCTGGGTATTTTTATCGACTATAGAATTGTAATTTTAAACAAGCAATCAAAATATCCCTAAGTAAACAATTGATTGGGACGTACAATCTAAAATACTAAAACCTAAAGAGTTCTAGGTCTTAAGAGGATTCTATGTGTTGTTGTGAGTTGTGGCTTATATTGTAAGCCCTATTACACAACACATTTTATTAAAAAAATTGTAATAACGGCATTATGGATTTCGTTATGCCAGGATATAAATTTTTATTATCAGTAATTCTAAAGAAAAAAAAAACCTAATGGACCCCAACGTGGTCTATGCCCGAAACAAATCTCTATTTAAAACGAAACTTAGAGGACCATGAGAGCCTTAACGACAATTCAAAAATAAAAAATCTAAAATCTAAAAAAAGACAATTAACTTATCTTCTGTTGATTGATGTCTTCCTGTTGCGTATTACTCAAACTTAGTGTATAAGCTTATTTCGCACAATCTTGTATACTTTGATATTTTTGTCTTCCAAACTTTTTAAAATGCTTGTAATTAATGAGCGAATAGAAAGAATTTTATATTGGTCTGGACCCATTTGACTATTTTTGCACAGCCTCCGTTTTACAATAATACCACGATGTTATCTTTTTTTGTTTGTAATAAAAAGGTTTTGAAACGATGATCTTATTTTCATTAACTATTTTTAATCACCATACAGAAGAAGATTTAAATTAATTTTAATATATTTATCATGATATTTATAAAAATAAAACGACATTTTTAAAATGAACACAATGAACTTGAAAACGAACAATGAAAATGTTTTAAATAATTTAATTAAAAATCAACAAAGAAATTACAATTTGAATATTTATTCATCAATTATGATTTCCACCAAAAAAAAATTGCGACTCTATATAATTTTAAATTATATTTTTTTTAAATATAAAATGGGAACTGAACATAAATTCAATTTCAATTTAATTTGAAAAATCAATCACGACTCCAATTCAATTAATGAATTTAATTGAAAATATAAATTACGACTCAAAAAACATCTTGGAAAATGTAGCTATAAATAGCATTTTTGCTTATCCTAAACGTAAGAGAAAAAGGTTGATTGCATAGCATCCTCTTATTTTGTAGCTATCAATATTATTAATAGAATTACATCAAAACCGGTTGATAGATTGGTTCTATCAAAAGCCTATTGTTCCCAGCTAATTGAAAGACATAAACATAAACTGTAGTAACTCTATATCAAATACAATTATACCATCATCTAATTTGTTGAAAATATAAATTCATACATCAAAAGCAATATAAAATGATCACAAATATTTAGAGTTTTCAGGTTTCCATACAAAAAAAATATAGAACGAAAAGAGTTCATACATCTCATTTCTTTTGTTTCGCTTTTATAATAAAACAAAAGAAATAATAATAAAAAAAACTAAAAATATCTATGTAAAGATGATGTAAACATACAACAACAACAAATTTATGAAGTCATACATTTGATGGATGATTCAAAGGCGATCAAAAAGTTATTTGTATTGTTATTGTATAAATGAAAAATTATGTTAATGCAAAACATGTAAAGTTGTAGAATCACAGACGGAAAATGGAAAAGTGTTTTGCTCCGGAGTTAGTCTTTAGACGTAACTGTCAAGCCGTAACTCTATGTTAACACATTTATACAAAACTCAAATTGTTAAAATACAGAGAATGTGCTTAAGACCGCACGGCAGAAGTGAAAACTTCATTGGTAATCGCAATCAATTGATATCGTTTTAGTAGAATTTGGATCGTATTAGTAGAATAAATGAGAAACAAGTCAGAACGATAAACTGCTAACTACACACACTAACCTCACAATGTAAACTAAATAATTGTCAAAATAGCACGCATATGACAATAGCAGGGACTCAGGTACGCGTGGTTGTCACACCTATAGATCAACAACTTTAAATTTTACAAATCTTCCTGCGGAAAGCTAAACAAATTCATTGGTATTAATGCGCATTGTTGCCCTTTGCAAATCACTATCGGCTAAGTGCCACCATTTTTAATTATTTTATTTATCATGATTGCCATCCATGTTTTATCGTACATAAGCTATGCTTCTTTGTATAGAATTTATGCGATTTCTGTTTCGTAATTGTGAGCTTTAAATCGATATAATCGATGTTATCAAGTATCAAGTTACAAGTATTAAGCTTCACTTAATTTTAGAAACATGTATTACATACAATTCCAAACCGACAACATATTTAGTGAAGATGATAAAATTCCAATACATATAATTTTGATATACAAATGTAATTGTTTCTTCAGGTTATACTATCTTTCTTACGTTATTTTTAATTTCATCAAAATTATGTTCAATAAAAAAGCATTGATCAAAGAAAACTACCGTTTAAAACCATAGTTAAATAAAAAAGCAAATTAAGTGTACACAACAACTTCCCAAATTTTCAAGATGATTAATGTATTAATGCATAAAGAACAAACAGACATACTTTCAATTTTATATATATTCAATATTTATTTAGCATGATGACTCGAATGCAAAATGCAAAAGACAGTAGCAATGTAACTTTAAAAAACTGCGTTATAGATCAATTTTTTAAAATTCGTATAAAGAAATTTTTACTATTTATATGAATTCATAAATAAAAAAAATAATTTTAATGATATTTAATAAAAATTAAAAAAAAAAACAATAAAAAAATATGTACCACACCAGGGATTGAACTCACTACCTACAGCACATCAGCCGAGCACGATATCCACAACGCAATTTAAAACGTTAAGAAATAATAGATAGATTATTATTTATTATTATTTTTAGTCTTTCACCCGAGCATGACGGATCAGTTTAATTTACTACCTACGGAAAAATCTGTGTGTGGTGCGCCTAAAGAAGATTTTACTTCAACATATTTTAAAAGGAATTTGTAGTATTTTATTTTGATTGCGTTATACAACTGATGACATCCAATTAAGTTTTTTAATAATCGCAATACTGTAATAGTATTGTCGATTTTGCTAGTGAGAAAAACTGGTATTGAAAACTCTAGTCTCTGTACTGGCTGAAATTCAGTTATTAATAAAACAAATTTACAAAATTAGATTTTTGCATAGAACAAGCTTTAATTTATTTGAATTTACTCGTAAGAGCTATTTACTAAAAGAAACTTACTTATATTTACCCTTCGCGGCTGCACTCGCCCCATACCTTAACTTTTCTAGATAAATTTGATTTTTTTTTCAAATACCCAGGTTGCCCGGGTACTCGGGTATTTCTGAAACTTAATACTCGACTACCCGTATGCTTGCAAAGTCGAGTAATTTGGAAACCCTGCTGTCACTTAATTTTGGCTATACTTTCAGTTATTTGGGCAAAGTTGAGATGCTAGTTCTAAGAGCCTCCAATGCAACAATACAGCAATAACCAAACAGAAAATCATAAAATGGAATGCCTTTGTATTTTGGTACAATGTGTCATACCAACTTTGAAAGTGAAATTGATGTTTAGTTTATTAATTCATCTAGATGTAAAGGATTACGATCATATGGTTCCAAAATGAATGTGCATAATAATGTCATAACATAACCACACTGAAAGAAAAAATGCGGTCACAGTAGCCTAAAAGTCGGTTATTGTTTCTTCAAATTTGCTTTTTGATGAAAAGACAACCGAATTTGATGGCACATAAGAGTTTGTAGTGACTGAATTTTTTTTTCAGTTTTTTTTTATTCAAAGTTAGGCATGTTTAGTGTTAATTATAATAAATTATAAATAAACGTCTCTGAATATCCGAAGACACCATGCCAACTAGGGATAAGAATGGAATGCAAATTAGTTTTCTCTGAGAAATTTATGAACGTAAACTTTAAAGCTTTGAGGATTAAAGTCATCAGGGAAAACTCAGGAAGGTAAGGCATTCCAAAGGTAAGAGACTCTGTTGAAAAAATCACGTTGGGTGGCTACAGTTCTACACCTAATTATTTGAACCGTAAATGGATGGGCTGCTACAGTTGCTCTGGTGTGACGCGAAAGGAAAATTAAAAATAATTTTCTGAATGTCTTTTTCATCAAGAAGTTCATTTAGTTTTTGGCTCGGATGTTGATGGTAAAGATTCCAAAGGTATGTTGAGAGCTGGGTTATTCGATAAATCTCCATTATCATTATCTACGATCACGGTGCTGTTTGAAAGCAGAACGAGTGATAGTATAAATTGTTTTTTAATTTTAGCAATATCAGGTACACAAATTCTAGAGAATGCGTCGACAATGCACTCCCCTCAGATGTTTTTCTTCAAAATGCCATTTAATGATTCTGAAAATTTTTGAATGAATTAGCCTTTAGTATCTGTATAAACCTAAAAATGATTTTATATCCTTGTGAATTTTTGATATAGTGATTTTCACTACAGCTCCAGTTTTTAAGGATTAACTTTTTATCCGAGATAATATTCCCTAAATGCAAATTAAATTTTTTATAAAACGACATTTTGGAGGTTTTAATTATAACTTATACTACCAAGAGCGTTTCAAAACATAAGGTAATATATTACTGTTGTACCAAAAGCTAGATTTAAAAACAACGACATCAACTAAATACAACAAGGCTTTCACTCTGTTAAGATCAGATAAAATTGTATCTATGCACCGTTGAAAAGTAGCACGACCACTTTTAACACCAAAAGGTAAACGAATAGAATTATAACTATTTTTATCTGCAATAAACGCCGTTTTTGAATAATCGCTTTCCTTGAATTTAATAGCATCCGCTCTCTAAATCAAAAAAAAAATTAAAATAACCCAATCTATCGAGAATTTAAGTAATATTCGGTAGAAGAAATATATGTTGTAATGTAACATTTTTAAACAACGGCAATCCACAACCATTCTCCATGATTTAACATCTTTTTCAATTTATTTTCGGAACTAATAAGCTTTGGCAGTTTTAAGCTTATTTGTTTTCTACCATTATACTAGCATCCTTCTGAGTCTATATTTCATTTTTTAGCACCAGATTTAAGGAACAAAGATTTTGATCTTGCCTACTTTGAACATTTTTAGCCCCTAGTCTAATTCAATTTCAGAATATGAAGCCTTCTTTACACTACTTTGTCACCACATAGGAATAAAAAATTCATTAAAATACCTACAAAATAAAAATCTAAACTACAGACATTTTTTCTCCTCGTTCATATAAATCACATCCGTAACTGATTTCAGAGTTTTCAAATTATTTTCCAAAACATAATCATGAATAAATTTATCAATTGAATAAACAATAAAAATTTTCAATGGTTTTGGTTTTCAAAATAATTTTGTCCATCAACATCTTACATCGCATATTTTTGTGGGACCTTGATCTTAAAAGGCTTTTATGTGTTGTTGTGACACATATTAAAAAGTTAGTGGTGGGACTATACGATTGGCAACGAAACCTTACTAATTCAAATTTTTAGTATTTTGGATCAACAAGTTTTTTTGCTAGTGATAGAATGGGTACATTTAAACTTTGAGATAGATTAAAGCTTTGGGTTTATTTAATTTTTGTTCATGTTTTCGTTTAACCGAAAGTTCCATCAAGTGATGTTACAAAATCTTAGTTATCGTTCTGCATTACAATGATACGAGAATCTTCTTCAAGACATATTTTGAAATCTCATTTTTTTCATTCCAGAATTGCACTGAGTCAACTAACACATGAAACGAGCTTCAACATCCTGCTAAACACTTTCATTGAGTCCTATTTTTGCATTTATTTGGTTTCTCGTATTAGTAACTTGGATTATTTTTGTTTATAATATTGTTAATAAATTGTAAATATTTAAATTATTTAATTATTAAATGAACTATTTAATAAATATTATTTTTTAAATGTGAATAAAAATTAAAAAAATTTCAACCAAATAAATTTGGGCATTGAAATTAAAATTTAAAATATTTACATCATCAAATTTTTCTATCACGTATTTCTATCAAACTATTCTCCAACGCAACAAACTTAAATAACAAACTTACAGAACATATTCATTAAAGCTAACTATAATTTATAAATAGACTGAGCTTTTGAAACAATAAATATTGTAAAATTTTTGTTTCATTTAATTATGATTTTAAATTTTAATTTCATACTAAAATCTAACCAACGAATTCTAAAAACTTTTTTATTTTTTTTTTACAACTGATTATGTTATCAAAAGATTAAAATAAATAAATGATGGAATGTACCTACTTTAAAACAAATTGCAATAAATAAAGAAATATGTAATAATAATTGGTGGTGTTTAATTTATGTTATTGATATGAGCTTTCCTCATAATTGATCTTGATTGATCTTAAAAATCTTGATTTGTTTGTAAAGAATACCAGAGGGTCACCACTTTTGTAGGAAACAAAAACAAATTGTAGAAAACAAATTTGAAGATTTCGTTCACTAAATATTATACCTCTTGATCTAGTTAGAGAATCATATAGGTGTTTCAGTAAAATGAACTGAGTTTTTGAGGCTAAATCGAATGGAAAGAACTAAAAAGTCGAGGAACACATATTCCAAAATTAGTTGTTTATAACATTTAAATAAATTGTTTAATAAGAGAATTGCAATATCTAATAAGTAGCTCTAATATACAAAAAACTGAACACGTTTCGACTAAAGAACAACCAAATCATTGAATAAAATAACATAAGTTGGGGTGCAAATTCTTTTATAATTTTTGCGTAAGTTTAATGAGCCGTAAAAGAGATTTGAAGATAACTATTAGGTAATGTGCACTAGGGAAAGTGGTAAAAACTCAGAGTATTTCCGTAAAAATGTGACCAAAGTAAAAATGTGACCAACGATTTTGGAATTAAACAATTAAGGCGTAGAGATTTATATCTTAACGAAAACTCAGATCTAATTATAAGGTAAGTAGGATAAAAACAACAATTTAAAAAAAAATAACTTACATTGAATAACTGAAATTTATGCTAGAGATAAAGGTGTGACTAGTTATAGCATAAATCTTAAAATGTACATGCCAAATGATAGTCTAAGAGCTAGTGAACCTTCTGGGTAACGGTATTTCTATAAAGCTAGAAATTTTTTTAGTGATAAGTCATAGAATATTAGGTACGGTTACCACCACCTGGCATGCATCAACCCTGCACATCATCAACCACTATATCTATGAAAGTGTATAAAAAATTAAAAAAAAACTTCTTCCTGTAAGCTTGAAATTTTTATACGATTTAGTTCATTTATTGTAGAGTAGAAAAAATTTGACAGGCGATATTGATGAGCATAGGTATCTGACAGATAAATCGAAAGGTGTGCTGCAGTATATAAGTTAAAATAAACTGCATTCTGTAAAGTTAAAATTTATATACATGTTTGAGTAAGCGATTTGAAGAAAGTGGGTACAATAACAGGCGGTTCTGGCTTGTAAAAGTCCTCGACAGGTGAAGGGAATGATACTATGAGGGTATGAGTAAGAGTCTTAATGTGAACTCAATGGTGCAAGTAACATTCCGTAAAGACAGAATTCTTGGTTAAAACATATTTTATTAATTATGACGTGATGTACATTAGTTCATTTCAAATACTTCACTTGATATTGATATTTTGCTTTTCTCAGTGGCTACCGAAAAGTCAATCGCCTCTTTTTCGATATCGGACATTTCTGTTAAAACTTAAAATATGTACTAAAATATTAATATTGAAATTTGCAACGAATACACGTACTTTATTTAATTTTCACTTCACCTCAATCTTAAATTGTGTGAAGTAATGCAATCTATCGTGAAAAAAAAATCTTACATACCCCAAATTTTGTTTTTTCTTTTGTTTTGGACCATCCTCTATCTAAATAGCCAATAAAATTTTTGGTGTACGTCTGTGTGTTTGGTTGGATTTTTTGTATAGGATCTTGATGAAACTTTGGCAAATGATACAAGTTCACTTGAAAATGGAAGATCTGGATTCATTTCAAATTTGGACAAAATGGAGGAGGAGGTCTCCCGAACACCTCTAAGTTTAAATCTTGAATAACTTCTAATTCCGGACGATGATCTTACTGAAGCTTAGTATATAAGGTTTTAGTACAGTTTCCAATATTTCTGCATACCAACTTCCTGTTTGTCACTTCCGGTTAAAAAGTTTTTTCTCCAGGTGTTTATCCCTACTGTAGCCTATAATTACCGATCGTTTTTTATGAAACGTTGGTAAAAGCTTTCGAGTAACATAAAAAAGATTTAATCAGCTTTTGGAGTACATTGGATAAAGGGTTTGGGGGTCCACCATAGAACAGGTGGTTTTTTCCACAAAGTTTTTATGTTTGTTGGGAGCATAAAACATTCGTTTGTGAATGAATTTTGATGAAACATTGGAAAAAGATGCAAACCTGTATAGCAAGGAACTGATCAGTTTTTAAGCGATAGTGAAAAAAATGGTGGGGGGTCCCTGAAGCACCTGTTTTTTTGAAAGCTCTATGTGTCTGTAACTGATAAGCGAATTTATTGAAACTTGGTACATGAGTATTTAGTACGATTTACAATAGTTCTGCATCCCAAATTCCGGTTTTTCACTTCCGGTAAAATTTTTTTTTTGTATTTTTTTTAAGTTTTTTCAGTACTTTTATGCACACTATAGCCTACAATAATGAAGTGAGTATAATGAAACTTATGCAAAAGGTTCCAATTAGTGTGAGAAGATAGTTATCATCTTTTGAGACACATTGCTCAAAGTGGCGGGGAGTCTACCATACAAATGCTGACTTTTCACACTTGCTTTTTAAAGTTTGTTGGAAGCATACAGACTTCATTCATAAATTTATTTTAATGACACTTTGAAAACAGATGGAAGCTTAAGTAACAAGGAACTGTTTAGTTTTTGGATAATATTGGAATAAGGGGTGGGGGTCCTCCCGAACATCTGTTTAATGTGTCATCATTTTTTCAATGTTTTTTGGGAGCACACAGCATTCGTTCGTGAGCAAATTCGTTCGATGACACAAAAAAATGCAAAAATGTATGGCAAGGAACTGATTAGTTTTTGAGCGATAGTGAACAAAGTAGTAGGGGGTGTCCCATACCCCCGTTTTTTTGAAAGCTCAATAACATATGTATATGATAATCGAATTGGATGAATCTTGGTACATGAGCTTTTAGTACGATATACAACAGTTCTGCATCCCAACTTCCGGTTTTTCACTTCCGGTAAAAAAATTTTTTTTGTAAATTTTCAATTTTTTTCAGTGTGCTTATGCACACTACAGCCTACAATAATGAAGTGATTATGAAACTTATGGAAAAGGATTCAATTAATGTGAGAAGATAATTATTATCTTTTGGGACACGTTGATCAAAATGGAGGGGGGTCTACCATACAACTGCTGACTTCTCACACTTTGTTTTTAAAGTTTGTTGAGACCATACAGACTTCATTCATTAATCAATTTAATGACTCTTTGAAAAAAGATAAAGACTTAAATGATAAAGAACTGATAAGTTTTTGGACAATATTGGGAGAAGTGGTGGGGATCCTCCCGTACACCTGTTTATTGTTTAAATATTTATTTGAAGCATACAACATTCGTTCGTTAAGTAATTTTGATGACACATCGCAAAAAGATGAAAATATGTATGGTAAGGAACTGATTAGTTTTTTTAACGATAGTAAAGAAAGTGGTAAGGGGTCCTCCGAGCACTTGTTATTTTGGAAGCTCAATAACTTCTGTACCTGATAATCGAATTGGATGAATCTTGGTACATAAACATTTAGTACGGTTCACAACAGTTCTGCTTCCTAACTTACGGTTTGACACTTCCGGTTAAATTTTTTTTTACTGTTTTTCGTACAACAGAGTTTTTGTTGGGATACTACTGCTTACTTTAATATTTTTATTATTAGAACTATTAAGTCTGTAACATTGGTTAGCTTTTAATTAAAGTATTTGGTGGATATTAGCTCATTGTATATCCAGAACACTATGTTTTCAGAGCTGTGGTGAAGTCAGCCTATGCATCAGCGTCGCAATATTTTTTTTTTAAATAAACTTTGTTGTGTTGCAAGAATTATAATATGTGTCACAAAAACACATAAAAACCTCTTAAGACCAAAGTGTTGCACAACAACATGCGTTCTAACGTGTTGATGGTTCCAAAATCTTTATTTTTTTTAAATTGTTTTGAAGAATCGACAACTAAACAATGAATCATATCACATACAAAATATGACATATGCTAATATTTCATTATGGGATAGTTAAAAATGAAATAAATTTTCTGATCAGTAGGAACAAAACTGCCAACTTTTCAGCAAGTGGCATATGCCTTGATTATACGTATTGTCTTTGTTAATGATTAAATCCTGCTAGAGTTATACAAATGCTCGTTGCTTTGAACAAAAACTATCATGCCATCATCAAAGAAATGGGTTGTCATCATCAAGGAATATTCCATAGCTAGGACTAAGGCTGCTACCGTTGACTGAATATATTTCATCCGCCAGCATCCCTAAGATATCACCTTGGCTATTGACATCTCACTGCTATTGACAGGGGTATGTGATATCTTGCGTTAACTCCCCAGCGAACACATGACATAAATTTAACATGACACGAAGATCAAATATGTGTGTATGGCCTTTTTGTTATGTCATATTTATGTCACGTGTTCACTGAGTATTTACTTGTTATATAAAGCTTAAAAATGCACAGTGATAGCTGCACAATTAATATTAACTAGGAGGGCCCGGTGTGCTTCGCTACGCTTATAAATAAAGTTTTTGCGTAGACAGTTTGTTGAGGTAGAAGCAATGATTTCAAAAAGTGGTAATGAGAAATGCTAGCGTATAATTTTTAATTTTTCTTTTTAAATACATGAATGAAAAATAATCAGAACTCTAGCTGATCAGTTCGGATATATGACAAATTAGCGATCAAATAAGTTAGAGATCAAATAAGCTTACTTGAAAACTAGCATTTCTCATTACCACTTTTTGAAATAATTGCTTCTACGAAATCATTGCTTCAACTTTATTTATAAGCGTAGCGAAGCACGCCAGGCCCTCCTAGTATCTATTATCAAGAGATGCACCACGTACATCAACACTCATAACATTATCACGTGGACGATACAAAGGATAACCATTCGCAGATTCTTTAGTATTTTCAGAAAAAGGTTTTGGAAAGTTCTTACTACATTTACCATCTCTCATACAAACAGAATTGGGATTTAGAGCACCACATGGTCCATGCATCATATGACGTTTCACATATTCATGTAATTTAGGAAAAATAATGGGATCAGAGATTTCAGTACATACAAATTTATTAATCATTTCATTTTCATCAATTCTATCTTCATCTGACAAATTTCACAAACACATCAGGCAGGATTTAAAGCACCAGTACGATGATAAAAAATATTATGAATTTTAAAATGATAAATATCACGTGCAATTCATTTCTTCATTCACAACATTCATTTCACCATTAACACCATTCATGACACCATTCATTTATAAAGAAAAAACAGACAAAATTTTCACATTCATTCACTTCAATGTACATAAGAAGAGTAAAAAATTTGGGAAAGAATCGTAATTTGGTAAATTTGGTAAATAAGCTTATAAATTACATAAGCATTTATTATAGTCTGTATAAAATCTCTACTAACCTAACTCCTTACCTTACCTTACGCCTTATCTTACCTTACCTAACTACTTACCTAACTACTTACCTAGCTCCTTACCCTACTTAACTCCCTACCTTACCAAAGTACTTACTTAACTACTTACCCAACTCCAAACCTTACCTAACTTCTTACCTTACTTAACTAACTACCTACCTAGCCCCTTTCCTTACCTAGCTCCTTACCTTACCTAACTCCTTACCTAACCCAACTACTTCCTAGCTACTTACCTAATTTATTTAAAAAATCAATATAGGGTCCGCGTTGAACCCCGAACCTTTCTCACAACCCACTACATCGACAATGACAACGAAACGTTTTTTATGTTCTAGCTAAAATACATTTTACATATTATGCTTAATATATTCTTTTCAGATAATTCAGTTGTTTCAGTCAAATCGAACACGGCTATTATGAAATATTTCTCTATAGCAGGCTACAGACCTACAATTAATTTGTCAATCAATTATCCTGTTTTGCACAGAAAGAACAAATCAATTTTATGAATTGTTTCTTTAATTTCTAATCAATAGATAGTATTTAAAAACAAAGAAAAATAATAATTAAATCAAAGAAAATCAAAGAAAAATAATAATAATAAAAATACAAAGATAAATAATACGCCCATCCTCTCCAAAAGCAATGCATAAACTAAATTGAAATTTGAAAAAATATAAAATACGAAATAATAATAATAAAAAAACAAAGAAAAGACTTGGGCAAGTCCATTTCATATTGTATAGTAGGGTCGTTAAATTCAAAAATACATTTTAATTCGTCTATAACTTTTTTATTTATGATCCGATTTGTGTGAAAAATCTTTAAAATCTAAGTTACACCAATATCAGTTAGCAGTGAAAATTTGAAATCTTCGAATAAAAAAGCCTTAGGCTCCTCAAAATTTTTCGTTAGCGTATTAATCTATAATAAGATATCGGAGAGATTGAAGAGATATTTTAAACGTCAAACAAATTATGTGTGTTTGTTTCATTTTCTGATATATCTCAGATCATATGTTTTCTCTCTGAAAACTTTTACAAATATTTTTTTTACTGACTGAAAGTCATCGTACAAAGAATAAATTTAAAAAACAGAAGGTAAAGTTTCGATTAAAAAACAAATTTTAATAAAATTTAAATTTATTTTTTAAAAAATTATTTTTTACTGTTAGAAATTATTTTTTAATTATTTTTGAAACACTTATATCAGTTAAATTTAATTTTTGGCTTTGGAGTGCGGTAAAATCACTATAGTATAACAAATTGGTTTTTGTATATAGAGCAATTCCATCCCAAAGAGATCACCTGTTGTCCATCAAAATTTTATTTTGCCTTAAACTATTTTTATTCGGTAGAGTATCGAAAATGGTTCAGTAAAAATTTTTTTTTTGATCCAAGAAACGCTTGGTTATCCTGTGCTGGTATGGTCCAAAATCGCGAACTGTGCTTACACGCGTATCTTGAAAATGCAATAATTTCTGAACGACTGAACCGATTTTGACGGCAGTAGGTGCGTTTGAAAGCAGAAACATAGTAGTTTTAGAGAAATTATCTGAGCATGTTTTCATAGAACATCTATGAGAAAATTGGAAAATGGTCAGAAAAATTGTCATTTAACATAGCCTAAACTGAAATTTTGCCCATTAAAAAAAAAAAAAACTTTCATATATTAGTTTTTTAGTTTCCAAGTATAAAAATAGGGATATTTCTCGTTCTCAAGTAATGATTTTTTAAAATTTTGTCGTACAAAAATAGGGTTCTTTGTATGAAACTTTAATCCAAATTTCACGCTCATAAACCTTAATAAACTAAAAGCCAAAGACATACATCTGAAAAAGATAAAACGAAATATTAAAATGCTTTTTTATTCGCCTATATACTAAAGTGTTACTTTATTACTGTAATATACGACCTTAAGGTGTCACTTTTTAACTATTTATTTTGTTGTCATAGTTACGTCCAAAAAAGTAAAAAGCATTTGTATTTGTTTAAATTTGGAAACACTATTAAGAAAATTGTCTTTTTCCGATGGTGCTGCTTTTCAGTACAAAAATAAAAAAAACTTTTTCGATTTATGCGATATGAAGCAAACGGAAAAAATTGATTTTGAGTGGCATTTTTTTGCTACCTACCACGGAAAGGCTCCATGCGATGCAATTTGAGGGACTCTGAAACGTATGGCTACTAGAGCTAGTTTGCAACGTGTGTATGCGGACCATATATTAACAGCAACAGACTTGTTCGAATGGATACAAAAGAAAGAGTCTAACATTAACACCATATTTTGCTCTCAAGATGAACACGATATGATAGAGAGAAAATTACAAAACAAATATAATAATGTGAAAACGATTGTAGGCACACAATCGTTTCATTCATTTGTGGCATTTAATGAATATAAAATGACTGTCAAACGATTTTCTTATTCAGTTGATCCAAAAATAGTTATTATGTAGGACAAAATTTTAAAAAATCATTACTTGAGAACGAAAAATATCCCTATTTTTATACTTGGAAACTAAAAAGCTAATATATTTAAGTTTTTTTTTTTTAATGGGCAAAATTTCAGTTCAGGCTATGTCAAATGAAATGACGACTTTTCTGACCATTTTCCAATTTTCTCATAGATGTTCTATGAAAACATTTTCAGATAAATATTTTCCCTGAAACTACTATGTTTCTGCTTACATACGCGCCCACTGCCGTCAAAATCGGTTCAGCCGTTCAGAAATGGTGGCATTTTCAAGATACGCGTGTAAGCACAAATCGTGATTTTAGGCCATACCAGCACAGGATAACCAAGGGTTTCTCGAAACAAAAAAAATGTTTTACCAAACCATTTTCGACACTCTACCGAATGAAAATAGTTTTAGGCAAAAAAAAATTTGATGGACAGATTTTAGCTAAAAGTGATCGCTTTGGGATGGAATTGCTCTATATATAGTTGCAAGTTTCCTTTTTGATTTTACATTAAAAAAACTATTTTTCAAAAATCCAAAACAAATATATTTTTATTTTATTTTAAATATGTATTTTAATCTAACTTCTAAAAAACAATTTTAATTTTCTTATTTCTCTTACACGTGTTTAAATCTTTCGATCATCCTCAGAGAGAAAATATTTGCAACTGGTTGACTTTGCAACTTCTACTCTACAATACTCTACAAACTTAATCGTATAAAAATTTCAATCTTACAGGAAGAAGTTTTTTTTAATTTTTTTTACACTTTCAAAAATATAGCGGTTGATGACGTGTAGGGCTGATGCCTACAGTTGTTGGCTACCGTACTTAACATTCCATGACTTATCACTAAAAAAATTTCGAGCCTTACAAAAAGACCGTTACCCAGAGGGTTCATTAGCTCTCAGTCTATGAGTAAATGTATATAGTCGGTTGGTATATATTTAAATGATTTAAATTAAAATATAATAACATTTGATTTGTTTTCTATATTTTCTTTTGGAATTTGTTTTAATCTGAACAAGACAAACTCTCCCCTCATCGTAATAGTAAATGTTCTATTTAAACTCATTTGACACTGCTCTATTGCTCATACAACTATCTTATTTGTCGTGAATATTTTAAGGCATTACGTTTCTTACTAGGCGGTCTGAATTTTTGTAATAGGGAAAGCCAGGTCCGGAACTGATCTGAGGCTTAACATAATGCTAGTGAAGATATTAGGCGACTTGCATTGTAAGGAATCATTTACTTGCGGAGTTTTAACATAAAAATATGGAGGGGCTGAAATCTTACAGCTCTGAGATATCAAGACTTCAGTCTGGGTTAAGGATTTTGATATAGTTTTCGGCAAAAAACTTATATGAGGACATGGTTTTTATTTTTGGGCGGCGATGTATATCAAATATAACTCTTTGTTAAAGTTCTCTGTTTAAAAATTTATTACAAATCTAACACGAAACATCAATACGTTGCAAGAAAATTATAATCAAAATTCCAAAAATATTGTTAAATCAAATAAAATCAAACTTTTTCAAAATTCCAAAAATATTCCAAAAATTAGAATAAAATCAAATATTTAATTTTTTTCTAAATTCCAATAATATTCCAAAAATTCTTAAATATTCAAACTTTTTCCAAAATTCTAAAAGTATTGCAAAAATTATAACAAAATCAAATATTGAAATTTTTTTCAAAATTCCAAAAATTATAATAAAATCAAAAATTAAAAATTTTTCAACATTCTAAAAATATTCCAAAAATTCTTACAAAATCATAAATTTAAACTTTTGCCATAATTCTAAAAATATTGCAAAAATTATTACAAAATCAAAAATACAAACTTTTTCAAAATTCCAAAAATATTTCACAAACTATAACAAATTCAAAAATTTCCATGTCCAATTTCATTTTAAATTACATTTACGTCATAAAAGCAACTACATTTTTTTTTCCAAAAAATTGGCTAAAAAAATATATGAAATCATTTTTTGACACACTTGACATTATTTTTTGACAAACTTTTGACAAACATTCTCTATAATAATAATAAAATATCATGTCAAACAAACTAATAATTTTATTTTTTTCCAAAAAATTGGGTAAAAAATAAATAAATAAGTCAAGTGTGTCAAAAGAAAGGGACACACTTGACAACATTTTTTGACAAACTTATAATGCCATAATTCTCAATAATAATAATAAAATTTCATTTCAAACAAACAATTTTATTTTTTTCCAAAAAATTGGGTAAAAAACTAAATAAAAATCTTTTGACTCGCTTGACAACATTTTTTTGACCAACTTATAATGCCATAATTCTCAATAATAATAATAAAACTTCATTTCCAACAAACAATTAATTTTATTTCTTTTTTCCAAAAAATTGGGTAAAAAATAAATAAAAATCTTTCTTTTGACACACTTGACAACATTTTTTTTGACAAACTTATAATGCAATAATCTAGTTTTTGATCTCACATACCAATCCCGAAATTTCTCCAAATTTAATGTTCCTACACGTAATCACTTAAAATGAACGTTTTTTAAGCCAAAAATATGAAAATTTGCTATTTTTGACACACATAATGATTTTTTTGACACACTTCCAGTACAGTTATCGAATACAGCGTCCTTTCGGATCTGTCCCTTTTGAATATCTATTTGAAGAAAAAAAAACTGTTTTAACATTTTATAAATTGCTGATTTTATTTATCTTTTTTGGAAATAATGTGATAAATTTTATCATCTTATATATTAATACGCTAACTTTGTACTTTGTACAGCCTAAAGCTTTTTTATTTGAATTTTCACTTATTTCATATTTTTACTGCTAACTGATATTAGTGTAACCTAGATCTAAGAGATTTTTGGGATTTTTCGGATCATAAATAAAAAAGTTATACACGAATTATAATGTTTTTTAATTCAACTGCCTCCCCTCAAATCAAATCAAATGTATCAAATGGAACCGTCCAAATCTTTTCTTTGTTTATAGTATTTTATATGCATGCAGCAGATGAAGCGCAGCTTACCTCTAGAGGAAACATTGTTGGTTACAAATTAATTAGTGCTATTTACCATCAATCATATGGATCTGCCACGTATGTTAAGTCAGAAATCCTGAACTGCACGCACGTACTTACACAGACGGACAACGATATACATCTTATTGTTGTTGATATATCGGACACGAAAATTGTAAACGTATACAAGCCTCCAAATACAGGATGGCCAGCTGCTACTCTACCATTATTTTATCATCCAGCAATATATGCTGGTGACTTCAATAGCCATCACACTCAGTGGTCCTACTCAAATAATAATACCAATGGCGTGCAACTGACCGACTGGGCGGATGATAACAATATGTTCCTGGTATATGATGCGAAAGACTTGAAAACCTTTAGATCTGCAAGATGGCGACGTGATTACAATCCCGACCTCTGTTTTTCCACAAAAAACGAACAACGTAACCCTATTCCAATATCTAAAGCTATCTTACAAGGTTTTCCACGCTCTCAACATCGTCCAGTAATTCTTGAGGTAGGAATCCAAATTCCACTCGTTAACTCTACTCCTCAACCTAGATGGAATTTTAACAAAGCTGATTGGGATAAATATAGGATGAAGTTGGATGCAGTGATTCGCTGGATCCAACCCATTCCTAAAAATTACGATAGATTTGTTGGAGCTATCATCTCAACTGCAAAGAAATGCATCCCAAGAGGCTTTCGTGAAGAATATATTCCTGGCTGGAGTAAAGAGAGCGATATATTATATGAGGAGTACCTTAGTAGTGGTGAGGCAGACGTGGCTGATGACTTAATATACTCACTGGACGCCGCGAGAAAACAAAAGTGGATTAAGGCTGTTGAAAACATTGATTTTTCCCATTCAAGCAGGGAAGCATGGAGTCTCCTTCGGAAACTGGGTGGCTCAAACTCAATTACTCGTGCTAACAATGAAATAAATCCAGAGGACATCGCAAATCACATAGTAAATATGTCTCGTGCTTCTATTAATCGCCTTCATAAGAGAACAATTAAACGCAAATTAAGAGAAATGAAGCGCAATTGCTCGTCTCCATCGAAGTATGCGAACTCTTTTAGTACCGAAGAACTAGAATCAGCTCTGTCCCAAACAAAAAACGGAAAAGCAGCTGGCTACGATGGCATTTTTCCAGAATTTCTTAAGAATGCTGGAAAAAATGTAAAACAGTGGCTAACTAAATTTTTCTCGAATGTCCTAGAAACTGGCAACCTACCAAAACATTTTAAGACTACGAAAGTGATAGCGATACTTAAGCCAGGTAAACCATCCAATGAACCAGGAAGCTATCGCCCGATTGCCCTTTTGAGCACCTGCTATAAATTGCTAGAACGGCTCATATACAATCGTATCGCACCGATATTGAATGACCAGATCCCAGTCGAACAAGCTGGTTTTCGTCCCAATCGCAGTTGCACTGACCAACTGCTCGCTCTAACATCCTATATCGAAGCTGGGTATCAAAAACAACTAAAAACAGGCGCAGTATTCATCGATCTTACTGCAGCATATGACACGGTCTGGCGAATTGGGATTATATATAAGCTGTTCAATGCAATACCTTGTAGCACCATCTCGCGTTTAATTAACAACATGCTGAGTAATCGTGTATTCAAAGTTCATCTAAATAATTCCTGCAGTAGGTCTAAAATGCTTAACAATGGTTTACCACAGGGTTCCGTCCTGGCGCCATTACTTTTTAATCTGTACATCCATGACATTCCTGACACAACATCAAAGAAATTTGGTTACGCTGATGATTGGACCCTGGCCACTCAAAATAAAAACATGGGTGTCTTGGAAGATTTGCTCTCAACTGACCTAGCGATAATGAATGACTATTTTCGAACGTGGAGTTTATTTCCCAATCTAAGTAAAACCGAGAGCTCCTGTTTCCACTTAAACAACAAACTGGCAAAACACGAACTATCAGTGTTATTTAACGGCACTGTCATTAAATACAATCAACAGCCAAAGTACCTGGGCATTACTCTCGATAGAACTCTTTCTTTTAAACTCCACCTAGAAAATACGTCACAAAAACTCAAAACGAGAAACAATATATTGCACAAACTGGCAGGCTCTACATGGGGTGCTACTCCAGCTACTCTCCGAACAACTGCTCTAAGTCTGGTTTACTCAGTGGCTGAGTATGGCGCACCAGTCTGGTTGAATAGCACACATACTCAAAAAGTTGACTGCCAGCTGCATGCTACGATGCGTACTATAAGTGGTACTATCAGATCCACCCCTTTACCTTGGCTCCCTGTGTTAAGCAATATCGCTCCACCTGCACTCAGACGCTCGCATGCTCTCATGCGTGAACATAAAAAGGTAACCAACAACACCACGTTACCCTTGCACGAATATTACGGTGACCACACTCGTTGTCGATTGAAGTCAAGAAAGCCTCCACATAAAACTGCCAGCAACCTGCTGGCAACTGATTTTAATATCTTGGATGCCTGGGACACCTCCTGGCAACATTACAACACAACTGGCCTTTCTATTACTAACCCGACTTCTACCCAACCTGGTTTCGATTTGCCACGTCATACCTGGACTACATTAAACCGAATTAGAACGAATCATGGACGTTGTGCTGATTCTTTCTACAAGTGGGGCATTTCAGAGTCCCCTGAGTGTGACTGCGGCGCTCCACAACAAACTATAAAACACATTGCAACTGTGTGTCCAATTCGACGTTACAATGGCAACATCTCAGACATCCATTTGGCAACTCCCGATGTAGTAGCATGGATAGACTCGCTCGATGTAAACATCTAATGTTCAAATGTACTGCCCAATGTTCAAATATTTTACTTTTTAATTTACTTAAAAGACACGCAATCAAATCGATTGTAAGTTCATTTAATGTGCATCCATGTTTTGTTTTAGGTAGATTTCATAGAAGAGTCTACCTATTTTTAAGTTTAGTTTTTTAATGTGTCACAAAAAAAACCATACGCTAAATAAAGTATTTTATATTTTCTTTTCAGTTTACTCATTGATCTAGGAGAGTATGGACGTTATTTTTCTTTGTTGTTTTATATTATATATTGATACGTTGAATATTTAGTTAGATATATATTGTTTGTGAATGAAAGAGGATAAAAAATTGATTATTGATTGTTGTATTGTATTTTTAATGTGTGTGTTTGGTATGATAGTTTGAGATCGTAAATTTGATTGCTAGAATTTTTAATATATATTGTTTGTGAATGAAAGAGAATAAAATCTTAATTAATTTCAAATTTTCAGTGCTAATTGATATTACTGTAACTTAGGTTTTAAAGATTTTTGGGATTTTTCGGATCATAAATAAAAAAGTTATTATATACGAAAAACTTTTTATATACATATTATAAGTTTACATACATACAAAAAC
This sequence comes from Diogma glabrata, assembly GCA_963693315.1. Taxonomy (NCBI): domain Eukaryota; kingdom Metazoa; phylum Arthropoda; class Insecta; order Diptera; family Cylindrotomidae; genus Diogma; species Diogma glabrata. Next base: position 23,764,885 of record OY856187.1, on the reverse strand, counting down.
GAAATGAAATTTAAAACTTAAAACTTTATTTTATTTTTTTATACTAGGAGGGCCCGGCGTGCTTCGCAACGCTTATAAATAAAGTTTTTGAGTAGACATTTTGTTGGCGTAGAAGCAATGATTTCAAAAAGTGGTAATGAGAAATGCTAGCATATAATTTTTAATTTTTCTTTTTAAATATATGAATGAAAAATAATCAGAACTCTAGCTGATCGGATATATGAAAAATTAGCGATCAAATAAGTTTTCAAGTAAGCTTATTTGATCTCTAACTTATTTGATCGCTATATGTCATATATCCGAACTGATCAGCTAGAGTTCTGATTATTTTTCATTCATATATTTAAAAAGAAAAATTAAAAATTATATGCTAGCATTTCTCATTACCACTTTTTGAAATCATTGCTTCTACGTCAACAAAATGTCTACTCAAAAACTTTATTTATAAGGGTAGCGCCCTCCTACTCTTCATTATTATATATTTCAAAAAATTTTGTTTGCCTTGTTTCATGTCGGTTTACCAGTTACCGATATATAAATTTATTTTTCATAATATTAAAAAAATTATGGAAAACTATTATTATTTTCTATATTTAAGTCAAATATTTAAATTTCTTGATCGCTGATTTTTTTTATTGAAATTACATCATTAACAAAATGGCCAAAAAATGAATCAGAGGATCCCAGTCATAAAAGTCATAGATCAAATATTTTTGGATTAATATCCGAAAGATGGGATAATTTTTGCCAACAGTTTCCAATAACTGGCAGATTTGAGGCAAAGCGTTCCGTTACGAAAGTGGTTTAGTGACGATTAAATTATCGTCAATGAAAAGGTGGAAGAAAACTTAGTATATCAGAATTTAAAAAGTTAATCACTGTCAAAAGTATTGTTAGAAATTGAACAAGTGCAACGTTTTCTCGCTTTCGCTCAGCTAATTTCTGCTTTTTTATTTTCAATAATTTGGTTTAAGATAGACTACCAATTTGACCGTCGCTTAAAACAACTAAATTAAACTTTTTCAATTATTTTTCCATTTTAAGAAAATAAAAAAAATATGTAGATGTTTCAGTCATTAAAATTACATATACAAGCGTAATCAAAACAATGGCAAGGGCAACAACAAAAACGAAAACATTGTAATTCTGAAATATGATTCCTAATTTGCCTAGACATTTAAGCAGAATTTTTAAATATTACTCGTAATGTTGTAGTCAAATTATATTTTCAGTCTTGTTTTGTATACATACACTTCATTCAAGAACTTTTTTCACAAGATCTCAGCAAATATTAACATTATTTTAATTCATATTTGAACGTTAATTTTCTCTTATGACTTTTAAAAAGGTTGAGACTTGAGAGTGTACTAAATTTTTCATAAGTGATCATAAACAATAGTCAATCTCAGAGAGACAAATGCATTTTTTGTCTTCCTTCAACTAAAATGTTTCCATAGCCTAGAAGAAATTTTTATGGCTCACATTCATCTTTTAGCTGCTGTTATTTTTATCGGTTTTTTACTTCATAACACAATGATTATGGAGCTTTTATTAAAATATTAATGAAAGATGTGGTTTACGTTTATATGAGTTATTTTTCTTGTATTTGGTCCTCTTCAGATCACATGGCCCACAATGTTTAACATCCATCACAAATTGTATTATTTACATATTTTCACCTAATAATCACTCATAATAATAGAAAAACAGTAAAATAGAGCAGACACATAAAGAACAAACAAGTAAATAAGATCACTTATATTTATATTTACATATCATTTCATTCTTGTCTTTCTATTTTTTGTAATCATTATTATAATTTAGTTTTCCTTTTCAAATTTCCCATCTTTTTACAATTTTCTTTGTTACGTTTTTCTTTTCTTTAATTTTAATAGAAAATAAATAAACGAAAAATTACAGGTGATGGTTCCCTACAAAAGACTTTTTCTTCATAATATTTTTTTGTGTATTTTGTATTTTAGGATGATTTCCTTCCAATTTGATGTGTAATCTTATATTTCATTATTTTTTTTTTGGAAGAGGAAGGTTTTATGAAAATTTAATGATGGTAACTGTTTCATTATTTTCTATTAATTGATCATTTTCGTGAAACCTATTTTATAAAAAAAAGTGTAATTAATTGATGAAGGTATAAAATCAATAGAAAATTGGGTGTTTTGTTGTTATTTTTTGTCTTCTGTTCTCGGATGTAACGTTTCTGAAGTGCTGGGTTTGAACTTAACTGTTTATGAAAAGTGAAGGCATTTGATTCGAGAAAAATATATATAATGAGGTGTTTCAATTATAACAGTTGAGAAAAAAGTAAGTAAGTTTTTTAAAATGTTGATATCATGCAGCGACTATAATTACAGTGTTGTATTATTATTTAGATATACATTTGGAACCTTGGGTTGCATTAATCTGTATTAGCCATAAATTTTTCAAAAACAATGAAAAAAATGATTTTGTGCTGTTTTCTTTATTATTGAGTACCAAGCAAGATTGCTCGAATAAAAAATATATGAAAATGCTTTATCTATATTATTGGGTCAATTGAAGTGTGTGTAATTAGACAATAATTTAGTTTGTTTAGCTTCTTTCATACAATTTCTTAATCTTTACATACATTGTGCGCTAAATAAAATACATTTTGTTAAATTTCAGTCATAAAATCTTTCAGTAACTTAACTGTAAACCAAAAAAAAACTTGAAATTTTCTCAAAAATATGAATAAAATTACTTTGTTTATTGTTTATCTTTCTTTGTACATAAAATAATAGAAATTTTATTTCCAAAAGAATAATTTAAAAATAAAATATAATAAAAAAAATTCAACAGAAAAAATGGAAGTTTTCATTGCCAACGGCGGTACCAAATTATTAATGGGGAAAAAAGATAAATAAAGAAGCTTCTTACGGTAAACATTTTATGTTTGTGATATGTTTGCATTCTTTTTGTTATATTATTCTGTTGGGGAGAAGAAAATGATGTTGCTCTTGCACAAAGTTAAAAATAAAATTGTATTTTCTGATATTGATTCGAAACTTAAATAATTTTGATAAAACATTAAAAATATGTTTAATGTTGAAATATTTTCTGTATGCTTTAAGTTTATGTATGCATGAGTAGATCGTAAACTAAATTCTTGTTGTGATTTCCTAATTAAGTAATAAAATTTGATATGGAATCACTGAAGCTTTTTTATCTCTCCATGTTGTTGTTGTTATAAAATTTATTTACGAGGAAATATAGCTCCTTATAAAAAACAAAATCGAAGTAAAATCAATAAAAACAAAAAGTTCATTTTAACTTAATCAACTCTGATCACAGATGTTGACAATTGAAAATTAAATAATAAAGTTTTTGTTACTTTACTCCTTTAAAAATTTTTCCTTCTTGCTGTTATAAAATAAATATTGAAAGAAAACGAACGGAAAAGAGCTTAGCAATAATAATCTTAAATTTTTTATTTCCTTTCAGTATTTGTTTGTTTTTTTCTTCAAATTGTGAAAGTGTCAGTTGGTTAAAAAAAAGAAGTATTATAAATGATCAAACGAATTATTTAGTATCGGATAAAATTTTGATGGTTTAAAAGATTAAGAAAACAAGTTTTGAGAACAAAAAAATTGCTCATTAGTTGAAAAATAGTTCGAAAAACTGATCGATTTTCTTTTGTATTTATGATAGGTTCGTTTGCTCGATTTTATATATAATATAAATATTACTTTATCCTTTTTGTTGTGCTTTTCCTTCCCGTTTTATTAGGTCATGGTTTATATCAACTAAGAATGAGATGCAAAAAAAGTTACACCGTTCGTAATTACACCTACGCCAATCTCACCACGGATGGTCACATTTCCAAACCAACCTGACCTGTTGGAGTCCCTACATTCTATTATAACCAGATTTTCTATGAGTTGACTAATTTCACGCTTGTACAAAGTTCAGTGAATTGAAAAAAATATTCAATTTGTAACAGTGATTCTGTTGAATTAATCGTTGATTGAGTTAAGCCTTGATTCATTTTAAAACTTATTTAAGTATACAATTTGTTGTAGAAAATTCCTTCAAAATGAAAACATTACTGTAGAAATTAATAATTAACAACAAAATTTTATATTGCCCAGCTCTATTCATAATCACGTTTTTCCATTCATTTACCCCACACATCAAACTCTATTTTAAGCCACTTAGAAATCATCTAATGGCTGAATCTCCCCACGTCTCTATTTTAATTTCCTACGTATAATCTGTCAATTCAATTAGGCCAAACTTGTTTGTCCTTGATTTTACAAATCTGGAAAACGCTTTTGCGTCTGAATGGGATTTGACTAGCCAGGGTCTTCCTGAGAAGCAGCCTGATTAGCCTGTCTAAGAACTAGCTTATATCCACACTTAGAATGAAACAGTCTTCTTAGTCAGTAAACTAAATAAAATAGTAGCTGTAATATGTCATCGCCTTCCTACTTCTTGATTCAACTTAAAGAAGCTTTAAAATTTGGATCTTTACTTATTCTACTTAACCGTATTGATATTCAGAAAACCAGTTTTCAGGCAAAATTCAATTTGTTGTTTTTAAGGCTCGTTAGTGTTGTGAAGAATTCATCACTCTTGTGTACCTCTACTGGTATTACAAAATTTATTGAATAAAAATTGATTACATAATTTATTTGAAAAATTTATAAACCTAATTTAAGAAACTTAAATTTGAACCAGAGGCAAGTCATTTTCAAGAAAGCTTTGTACTCAAAACTATTACTATAACCAGATTCAAATTTGCTGCTAAATAAAAAGTTCACTAATTTGATTAAGTGAGTTTTACTAATTTAGCATCAATTGGCACACAGTCTTAGTAATATATTTTAATACAAAACTAACAATAAAAATTGCGTGCTTCAGCTGAAATTGAATTTTGGTTTATAAATATTTTGTTGATTTTGCACAGTTTCGCATGCATAAATATTATATAATATAATCCTAATAAAATGCAAATAAAAAGCAAATAAAACGCAAATTAGATGCAAATAAAATGCAAAAAAATGAAAAATGAAATAAATGCAAATAAAATACAAATAATATGCAAATAAAATGCAAACACAATAAAATTAAAATGTATATAAAATGCAAATTATATGCAATAAAATAGCAAAGTAAATCAAAATAGAAAGTAAATAAAACGCAAAAAATGCAAATTAAATGCAAACTAAATGCAAATAAAATGCTTATAAAATGCAAAAAATGCATATGAAATACCAAAAACTGCAAATTAAATGCAAATAATATGAAAATAAAATGCAAATAAAATAAAATTAAAATGTAAATAAAATGCAAATTAAATGCAAATAAAATGCCAAAAAAATGCAAATAAAAAGCAATTTAAATTCAAATTAAATGAAATAAATTGAAAATAAAAGGCATATAAATGCAGATAAAAAGCTAGAATGCAAAAAATACAAATAAAATATAAATAAAATGCAAGTAAAATGCAAATAATATTCAGAGTAAATACCAGAAAATGCAACTAAAGTTAAAATAAGATACCAATAAAATGTAAATAAAATGCAACAAAAATGCTAATAAAGTGCAAATTAAGTGCAAATAAAATAAAAATAATCAAATGCAAATAAAGTGGAAATAAAACTTAAATGAAATGCAAATAAAATGTGTTAACGCCGAAAGATTAAATAGAATTACTAAAAAATTACGTTAAAGAAAACAACGTTTGTATACGTAGATCATCATCAAAGAGACAAAATTGTATTATCTTTATGCTAGAAATAACATTAATGTTATGTAAGATTAGTTTAAATTCTAAATTTTGTACGTAATATGTAATTATAATTGTTATCAAACCAAAATATTAATATAAATTTATTCATCGATTTCGAAGGTTCTCTCCACTATTGCTCTGCTCGCTTTGCTAAATAAAATGATAGAATTTATGATTATTAAAACAAATAAACGTTAGATTTACAGCTAGCGTTAAAATATGTTAATTTAACTTACCTTCAATCATTGTTTATTTTCACTTACATGTCAGTCTGTTTAGATATACATTTGGGTATATTCAGTTTAACGTTGTTCCATCAAAGTATTGAGTTTGTGGGACATGTATTGGAACGAATTAGTTGTAATCGCTGAAATATTTTACTATTTAATAGATAAAAATTTATTATTATTTATTAATTTAAGTTGCTAAGTTATTGTACGAGTTTAATTGCCAATATCGCTGTTCCTTCTGTCATATCAACTAATTTATGTGACAACGTATCATTATTATTAGCACGTACCTGATACTGGAAAATTTAATTTCTTATGGTGCATGATTCTATGAAAATCGCAGAAAATGCAGTCCACGAAACTATATAGCCGCATCAAAATGTAGATAAAATTCAAATAAAATTGAAAAAATCTAGATTGCCGCATGGAAGAATCCATTTTTTTATACGTAATTTTTTTTAAGTTTTTTTTCTACGTGTGTGACAACCCCGTGTACTCCAGTCCCTGCGATAGACACACAAGTTAACAAGAGATGTTACATACCATTGACAATTAGAGTGAGATATCACAAGCCAAGGTGATATCTTAGGAGTGCTGGTGGATAAATTCTATTCAGTCAACGGTAGCCCCCTCAATCTTAGCTATGGAATATTTCTTGATGCCACGTTATTACTTACACGAAAAATAGTGTCTTCATAAAACTATATGTATAGGCTTTAATCATTGAGGTAGAAAGTAAGTACGTCGCATGATCAAGGAATATAACACTAGCTGGATTATTGCAACTACATTTTAGTTTTGTTCCTGTAAATTGTTTAAATAAATTTGCTGTTAACCTTTTATTTAATTTTTTTTTTCTTTACTATCATGAAATATTGACCTTTGTCTTATTTCATATGTGATAGGATTTATTGTTAAGTAAGTCCATCTATGAAAAAAAATAAAAAATAGCAAACAAAACCAATTTGCGTCCATCTACACCTTAAAACGCATGTTATTGTGGGACCTTGGTCTTAAAAGGTTTTTATGTGTTGTTTTGACACTTGTAATTCTTACTACACAGCACATTTTATAAACAAAAAATAAAAAAGCAAATAAACTGCAGAAAAATGCAAATAAAATGCAAAAAAGGCGTGAAAAAAAATGTTAAAGGTGTATGTGTAATATATACGTTTTTGGTAATTTTATTTTAGAACGAAATTGAACGTTTCTTGGCATTTGTTATGAAACAAACATTTTTAGGTTTGAGCACGTTGGTTAGAAATCATGATTCATTAATAAGAATTTATCCGGATTTTATTTATAAAAACCTTAAAGGACATTAAACTTTTTCCAATCATAATTAATTAGTTATTTTAATAAAATGTACTAGATAAAAATATATCTATGTATTATTGTGACACATATTGTATTTCATTTATCCAACCACTCCTCATTAAGAAAAACGTGTTTCGGGTTTACATAAGCTTCGATTATTAATCCTTTTAAAATAAATAATTCCAAAGAGAAAAACTTTTATAACTAACCAAGCCTCCAGCTACTACTAATAATTTTCATACAAAAAAAATTGTAAGTTTATGAACCAACAAACGTTTATTTTTAAACTCGACATTTTTCTATGTGGATCACGTTCAAATTCATTAGCAGTCTTAAATTTTGCTCCGAAATACATAATACATTATGTCTTTGGGGGTTTTATCCATTTTAATTTTTTCATTTTAGTTTTAATTAAGAAATCTTTTAGTTTGTTATTCGTTTAAAGAATGAATTTATACAAGTTGCCAGTAGTCGTTCACTGTTTTTAGTATTCTCGTATGTTCTCACCTAAAACGCTTATTATAATTATTCCGTTTTATGTTATAGTTTTAAGAAAACAAAAATGTATTCTGCTTGAATAAATATTTTCTTTGAAGTCGTAGCAAGTATTTTGAGAAAATTATTTTTTTTTTGTTATTTACAACTACAGAGCAATTTAAATTTGATCAGAATAACGTGATAGATTATTTTAGAGAGTTTGGTAGGTAAGAGGTTAATCGTACAGTTGTAAAGGTAAGTGTAATCTTTATCACATTGGGTAAGTTACTTCTTTAATTTCCGCTAATGTTAAGCTGACTCAATTTAATTTAACTCTAAGTTGCAAGGATAAAAAACAACTCAAATGCATTAATTAAAGTAGCAAAAGACGTGGATTTTTTGAGCTGGGTAATTTACTCTATGCCGCAAGTCGTAGGAACCACAATATTTTGAAATTTGGTTGTCCTCATTGGAACCAGTAATATTCATCAAAACCACTACATTAAATAAAAGGAATGCACTTTGAACTAAATGCATATTTCAAAAACAGTGAAGGCAATTCAAATGACTAAAGAAAATTTAGCTAAATGAACAAGAAATTATCGTTCTACCTGCCAAACTGCTGCAAAACTATTATCTTTCAAAAATCACAATAACTATAATCCGTAGTTCATAAATGCTTATCCAATATATAAAATCTGACGCTTAGCTTATAATCAAACATAATGAAAAAAATTAACGTAAAACTACACTACATATAGCTAATATAGAAGATAGATGATGACCACACTTTGTTAATGTTTCACAAAGAAGAAAACAATTTTTCCTTTATTTTGTTTTTGTGAAATCTGTTCCATCTTTCATTTATTACAGGAAAACTGAAAAGGTAAACTTGAAATTTAGTTGCAAATAAGGATAATTTTTTTTTTTATTTTCTTTGATGTGGCTTACTTGGAATTAATTTTATGGATGCTCCATGGTAAATCGTTTTTGTGCTTATTAATTTTATTGAGCAAACTATTCATTTGCTTATGCACATTTTTTGTAATAAAACCTTTGAACAAGCAGCGCTGTAATGTGGAAAATCATCTCTAGATAAGAAAAGATGTTATAGTGAAATAGGTTTGAAGTCCAGAAAATGTTATGTAAGGGATGTAAAACTTTGTGGGACGCAAACATTATTTCTAATTTGATGAATTGTTTTTGTATGAATTAACACCTCAAACCGTTTTGCCTGATGCCTCCATTTAACCTCTATTTCATGACCAAACAATTTAATTTTAAGACGATATTTCCAAACCAAAAAACAAAATCAATTTTTCCACACAAAATAAAAAAAAACTTTCAAAGTAATAATCTTATTTGCATTATCTTTTAAATACAAAAAGCTTACAAAAATAAAAATTACAACAACTAAAACAATCGTTTGTCTCAGATTTTTATCATTTTGAAACAAAATACAAACAACTTTAATCAAATTTGTAACAAAGTTTTCACATAAATTTCAAAATATAGAAATGAATTAGTTTTTCCAAAATTTTCATGATTATTATTTTTATTTGTTCTTTTGCTATACGTTTCTGGTTTATGTGGAAAATGAGAGTTTTGTGAATGGTTTAAAGATTTTTTTTTAACTTTTGGCTTAAAACGAAACTTAGCAGAAATTCAAATAGAATTTATGAATAATAATTTTTTGAATACATATTGTTCTATGTTTAGATTAGGAATAATTATTATGTTTTTGAAATATGTTTTCTCATGTTTCAAGGAAAACACTATTTGTCAAAAGAGACATGACTTATTTAAATACTTCTGGAAATGTTAAATTAAAGAAGATCTTATTAGACTAACATATGGTCTACAAAAAAAGAAAACAAGGTTATATTGATGGCAGTACATAAAGCGGAAAAAAAACATCAATAATGTAAATTCATCAGTTTTTTAAAGATGTTTAATACACAATGTACAAAAACAAAACCAATAAAAGGAAATGATATCTTATGTGACGCAGTTGGTAGCGGAAAAACAACAAATACATATATTTAGCAGTTTTTTATTCGGGTTTAGTACACAACGTAATATTACAAAACCAAAAAATGATACGTTTTGTCTAGCAATTTGAATACTGTTGTAGTAAAAATATATCATTTAGCTATTCAAACTAAAATTTGCAGTAAAACTACCAACTGACAGAAATATATTTAAACATGTCATGTTTAATTTTGTATTTCAATTTTAAAAATGATAATATTTGTGAAAAAGCAAATGTCTAATCAAACAAATTGTCTTAAAAATGTTTGGCCAAGTCTTTGTGGTCGATACAGCTATGTTTACAAACTATAAATTTATTTCCCATCCGCACCCATATGTACAATGCATTATTTGATAGGTAATCTGAAACGAGAGAAGTACAAAACAAACGCGAAAACTCTTTGAAGGCAGACAGTTTCTTCCGTTTTGTTTTTACTTCTATCGTTTCAGATTACCTATCAAATAGTGCGTTGGACATTTGGTTGCCGATGGGAAATAAATTTATACTTTGTAAACACAGCTGAATCGACCACCCAGGCCTGGCTAAACATTTTTAAGACATTTTGTTTGATTAGACATTTGATTTTCCACAAATATTATCATTTTTAAAATTGAAATAAAAAATTAAACATGACATGTTTAAATACATATCTGTCAGTTGGTAGTTTTACTGCAAATTTTAGTTTGAATAGATAAATGATATGTTTTTACTATAACAGTATTCAATTTGCTAGACAAAACGTATCATTTTTTGGTTTTGTAATTTTACGTTGTATATTAAACCCGAATAAGAAACTGCTCAATTTATGTATTTGTTGTTTTTCCGCTGCCAAATGCGTCGCATAAGATATCATTTCCTTTTATTGGTTTGGTTTTTGTACATTGTGTATTAAACATATGGGCTATTATTTTGAAAACGTACATCGAAAAAAAAACAACTATTTTTAAAAATCTGAAATTAAAAACCTGAACCAACAAAATATTGGTATTGACGAAAGGAAAAAAGTCATTTCTGCTTTTATTTTTTGTTTACTCTGAATCGGAGTTATGCGCGGTTGAATTTTTGAGGCATTTTCGAGGGCGCAGCTTTTTGAATAACAGCTGGTGTGACCAGTTTTACATTTTTTGATGTCCGCGTATGATTTTTGAGACCGTATAAGTTACAGCACAATTTGAAAGGCATTTCTATTATTATGTTTTCTAAACGTTATGCCTTCTAAATATTTTTGAATATAATTGATTATAAGGCAATCCAATCAATATATATATATACCCTTGAAATAGTTTTGACATAGGTAGAATCAGGTAAAATTAAGTAGGTACAATTTAATATATTTTGATTGGATGCAAGCATAATTTGGTCAAAAACCGTTTGTGGGCGTCATTAGAAATTTTAAATGTTAAAATTATGAGTCTCTAATGAGATTTTAATTAGTAAAAAGGGGCTGAATAGACATTTTTTAAAATGAATAAACATTTTACAGACCTTTTTAAATAATTTAAATTCCTTTATTTTACCACTTAAATTAATTTTTAATAAGTTTTTAACCATTTACCCGCACAGAAAACGGTTCAAATTTATTGCAGGTGTTAAAATATGAAATGTTTAATTTATTAGATCCACATTTAGTACAGGGTTATCAACTTAATAAAAAAAACACATATGAATTTTTTATCTACCAAACTTTAAAAAATCGTAAGAAAAAATCCATATTGAATTGCTGACCTTTTATTTCTTAATTTCATAGCTGCATATGTTTACTTTAAAATTTGTGAAAAACAAAACAAAAAAAAGGGACTTTTTGAGATATGAGCTTTGAAGTAAACCAAGGTTTTACGCGCCGCCTAGCGGAAAAGAGAAAAGTTATTAATTTTAAACTTACTTATTTCAATTGTTCAATTATTTTCCTTTTTACTTGCAAAAATATACTTAAGTCGGATGAAATTTGTGGCACCTATTCACAAAACATTGACACCATTACCAAAACTACGTGAAAAAGCCTCAAAAATTCAACCGCGCATAACTCCAATTCAGAGTACACAAAAAATAAAAGCAGAAATCGCTTTTTTCCTTTCGTCAATACCAACAAAATATCAAAATTTCAGATTTTTTAAGAATCAAAAATTTAAAAATCAACAAAAAAATGTACGTTTTCAAAATAATAGCCCATATTCAAAAAACTGATGAATTTACATTATTGATGTTTTTTCGCTGATATCATTTCTTTTTGTTGGTCTTTTATTACGAAGATAATTGTTATTCTTCGTAACAAATAAAAATATTAAAAGCAAAAAGTGAACCATTTTCTTTCCCGTAGCTCAGCCTAGAGAGGTATCTTTGGCGTGGATAAGTTCAATAACTCTTGCTTCCTTATATGACGACTTATTAAAATGATCACCTATACTTCTCTCGCCCACTTCCACACAAAAAAAGGGAATTTATTTCATGATTTGAAAATTAAATATATTTATTTAATTTAAAAGAAAATAATGTAAAAATAATAATTATAAAAATAATGGTAAATAAACTTATCATAAATGTAGATGATCTTGATTCTTGACATCCGGTTATAAATTTTGACATCCACCTCTGTGTAGATAAATATGACTGGTACTTAATAAGCCAATAACTTATCATCTGCTCACCGTTTTTATTTCTTTATCCTTTATATATTGCTGTAGGTATTTACATTTTCATTCAACAATCGTATTAATTTCAAATTTGTTGCATTTTCTTAGTTGGTATGATTACAAAAAATTTTTACCTCAAACCAATCAACTCATATATGATTAACGTATAGTTTAAATGTAGAACAGTTTTTACTTTATTTTATACTAACAATTTAATTGTATAATCAATGTTTAAAAGGTTTTACAACTATTGTAGCTGTTGTATGCTAAACATGGTTGATTTAATTTATGTTTTTTTTAAACTTTATTTTTTTTGTATTTTTGTCTAACAGAATTTTAACTTAATCACTAAATTTTCTTTTGTAATTTTAGTTAGCAAAATATCAGTAAATATTTATCACAAATAAAAACTTAAAACTTATTGAATTTTTTATTTTGCTATCAAAATTCTTATTTTATTTTCATTTGATTTGATCTAATAACTTTTTTTTATTTAAGTTTGATTAACTTTATTTTAATCACTAATTTTTTTTTTATTTAATAATTTTAACAACAGATCAGTGTATAGAAACAACTTAGACTTATTGAAAATTTACTTTTTACTTTTCATTAGCAAAAATTATTATTCAATTTTCACTTGATCTAATAATAATTTTTTTCTTTAATTTTAATTTTAAGTTTGATTTGATTGCGTTGGACACAACATCATTAATAAATTTAATTTTTTATGATCTGAACCAAAATTTAGAATTTTCCACAATTATATAGATTTATAACGGCGAAGCCTTGTTTATTGCAAAAAAACAAACGATAGGGGAAATATATCAATGTATTTGAAATCAAGTTTCTTTGCAGTTGCATGTTAACAAAGCAGGGATTCGTTAAACTTTATAAAAAGTATAACATCAATATCCAATCAATATCCGATTTTTAATCCATTACCAATCCATATTCAATTACTATCCAATCCATTTCCATTCCATATCCAATCCACATACAATCCATATCCAATCCATATCCAATTCATATCCAATCCATATCCAATCCATATCCAATCTATATCCAATCCATATCCAATCCCTATCCATTCCATATCCAATCCATATCCAATCCATATCCAATCCATATCCAATCCATATCCAATCCATATCCAATCCATATCCAATCCATATCCAATCCATATCCAATCCATATCCAATCCATATCCAATCCATATCCAATCCATATCCAATTCATATCCAATCCATATCCATTCCATATCCAATCCATATCACATCCATATCCAATCCATGTCCAATCCATATCTAATCCATATCTAATCCATATCTAATCCATATTCCATCCATATGTATGCCATATCCAATTCACATCTAATCCTCATTCATATCCAAACCCATATTCATTCCATATCAAATCCATATCCAAATATCCATTCCATATTTAATACATATCCAATCCATAGTCTATCCATATCCAATCCATATCCAATCCATATCCAATCCATATCCAATCCATATCCAATCCATATCCAATCCATATCCAATCCATATCCAATCCATATCCAATCCATATCCAATCCATATCCAATCCATATCCAATCCATATCCAATCCATATCCAATCCATATCCAATCCATACCAATCCATATCCATTCCATATCCAATCCATATCCAATCTATATCCAATCCATATCCAATCCATATCCAATCCATATCCAATCCATATCCAATCCATATCCAATCCATATCCAATCCATATCCAATCCATATCCAATCCATACCCAATCCATATCCAATCCATATCCAATCCATATCCAATCCATATCCATATCCATATCCAATCCATATCCAATCCATACCCAATCCATATCCAATTCATATCCAATCCATATCCAATCCATATCCAATCCATATCCATATCCAATCCATATCCAATCCATATCCAATCCATATCCAATCCATATCCAATCCATATCCAATCCATATCAAATCCATATCCAATCCATATCCAATTCATATCCAATCCATATTCAATCCATATCTAATCCATATCCAATACATATCCAATCCATATCCAATCCATATCCAATCCATATCCAATCCATATTCAATCCATATCCAATCCATATCCAATCCATATCCATACCCATATATATCCATTTGACACATCAAAAACATTAGACTAAAGAGATTAAACTACCTCACTAAACTAACTTAACACATTTCGAAATACTTTTCAGAAGCAAACATCTAGCAAACGAACAGAATCTTAAAACCTCTAAAAAGACAACACCCAAAAGTCAACAAAATATGAAGTCAACCTAAAAACAATCTATATTTGCATGAAAAACAATTATTTTTCGTTTTCGAATTATAAACCAGCTGATTACAACAACTGTACAATTTTTCGGGGAAAAAGTTCTACTGTAAATTTTTATTTTCACATTTTAGTGAATAATTTCAGAGTAAAAGCTACATAGTCACCACTGCACGAATAAAAATAACAAACATTTACTAATGTTCACCAACGTTTGCTAACAATCTATCTGCACCTACCAAAACGTTCTAAAAACAAATGTTTGCTACATAGCATTTGTTGAAGTTCCGAAAATTTTACAATAAAAACTTTGACAGCGGTTGTTTGCCAATCAAATGAATTATTAAAAACAATTACACAATTTTATAATATTTTAACAATAACTATTTTTTTTTCAAAAGCAATTTCTTGAGTAATTTTTTTTGTTATATTAAAAAACTCGCAAATTTCTATCGAAATTTATGATTTGCACAAATAAAACAGCATTAGATGTCAAACTTGGATATTGCAAATATGAAATCTTCAATCGCCATTTTATTTAAAATAATTACCAATATTTATTTTGTTTTATCATTTTGATACAAACTAAAATAAAATAGAGATAATTATTATAAATCTTATAACAATTACATAAATAATTCATAATTAACATTTTATCGTTCATTAATTTAATTTTTGATACAGGAATTCAAATAAAAAAATATAAAACGTTAAATTGTGATGCATAAGATGACCATGTTTGCAAGCGTTGATTTAATAGGTTATTTTTTGACATCTCACAGTTGTGACTATATACAGAATTGCATTTAAGAGGTTTTAGTCTTAGCGAAAAGAAAATTTTTTGATATGACTGTTTTTACATCTGTGAGTGTATGTCAGAATCAGCGTGTTTGTTGAATTTAAGTATATCTTAAATCAGAATTTTGAGAAAACTTTTAAAATACAAAATGGAATATTTAAAAAACAAACATTTATTTTGGCTTTAGTGACATTAATATTTCAGGGTAATGATTTTATTGCAAAATGTATTTTTTAGATAAAATAAGACTTTTAATATTTAAGAAAATATATTTTATATTATACTGTCTGTCTTGCGTTCTTTTTTCAGCTTTTTAGTTTTAAAACATGTTACAATTTTAAATTTAAAGAATATTTATGTAGTTTGAGCCATAGAATCGCTAAAATAATGATACAATGGTCAAATAATGTTTTACAAAATTTGATTTTCTCCTGGTTAGGTGTAAGATAAGTGCTCGTCAACATTTTAGTTTGAGTAATTTTTTTTGTTATATTAAAAAACTCGCAAATTTCTACCGAAATTTATTATAAATTTTTTTTGTGACACATTATTGATATTTATTATTATGAAAATATTTTTATTATTATAAATGAGTTATCAAGATTATTGACGTTTTGATAAAATTTATTTTTCCGTTTGTTAATATATGTTTCTATAAGATCGATGTTGTGTAAATTGTGTAGCTTATATGTAGAATAGTACCATGGTTTGTAATAAATAATTTTTAATATTTTATTTTGTGTCCTTCGGCGTTTAAGTCTATGTGTTTTTGCACAGCATTCCCATACCGTAATACCGTATGTTAGTTTTGGTATTATCACGAATTTGAAAAGGATCAATTTATTTTTAACATTCAATTTCGAGTTTCTATTTATAAAAGGATAAAGCATTTTTATTACATTTCCCATTACTTCTTTCAGAAATATGATCCGAGAAGGTTAGTCTTTTATCAAGTGTTATGTCCAAGTATACTTTAAACTTTTTGACTATGGGGTGCTTTTACCGATTATAACTATATCTCTGCTGGGAAGGCTTAGTGCTTTGAATTTTTGAATTTTGTTCTTTCAATATTGGCATTAAAATATCTGAATTATAGTGGCATTAAAATATCGGCATTAAGAAAACTGCGAATGATTTTTACAAAAAGAAGGCCGTCATGCCATATAGCGTCGAAAGCTTTTTCGATGTCTAGCAACATCATTCCCACTGATTGTTTGTTATTGATTTTGTCTTTTATTAGTTTAGTTACTCGTAACAATTGATGATTTGTTGAGTGACCTGTGCGGAAACCAAATTGTTCTTGTGGTATTATGTTTTTGTTTGAAACAAACACATAGATTTTTTTTTCGAAAATTTTGCTAATGCCATATAACAAACTTAACAAATGCAACTTACCAAACTTGGTCGGTAGCTTGTTGTACTAGTGGGATCCTTTTTAGGTTTGCAAATTGCTATGACATTTGCGTTTTTCCAAGCGGATGGAAAATATCCTATTTTCATGCATGCGTTGAAAATGAGAGCAATAGCTACAAATAACTTTTTAGGACTTCGTTTTAAAACTTGATTTTGAATATTATCGCTCCCACAAGCTTTTCTATTTCGTAGTCCTTTTACTATTGTTAACAGTTCTCTGTGGTTTGTGATTTCATCGATTTCCCATGAAGTAAATGAATAAGAGTTTTAGTATTTAAAACTGCTTTGGTCGTTTCTGGGTCATTTATATTTTAGTCAATGACATGTGCTTGATAAAAAAGCTTCACCGATTGCGTTACATTTTTCCAAAGTTGTTACGAAGATTTTATTCTGAGAATTTAATGGGGGTATTTTTTGGAAGGTTTACCACCAATTTTGTTAAGATTCCATAATTTATGAGATCCTGGTGTTATTGTTTCTAATAATTTCTCCCATTATTTATTTCTGATGTTAGTAATAGATTTGCGTAGGTATAGCTGCATTTATTTTCTTTACTAATTGGACATATTTCTTCACTACTTTATTAATTGGATTTCTTGTTCTTTGTCATTGAAGACGTAAACAATTTTTTATTTTAATTTGCTGTACGATTTCATTAGTGATTGGAGACTCTTGAAATATAAGCTTTTATTTGGTTATAAATTTTTCTTGGGCTTCAAAAACCAGCGGTGACATGTTGTAACATCACTTGCGTTCGCTTCGATAGTGATCATCGAAGCGAAAATAAATATAATTGGTATGTTACAACTTTTTCGTTCGATAGTAAATGTTTTACGTTGGCAGCATTTGTGCGAAGAATCGAAAATAGGAGAACCGAAAAAAGTGATGGTTGAAAATGTTACAACAGGCCGATTTATTGAAAATTTCGATACTTTATCGAACATCGAAAACTTCGATGTTACAACATGTCACCGCTGATCTGTTAACCGTTTTACTTCCTCGTCTTTGCCTTCTGGAGAATTAATTCAATTTTCTATATCAAAAATATTAATTTTGGATTTAAGAAATAAATAAAGAGAAGCTCATTTAGCTTTATTAAAATTGATGAGGTTGCACTTTTATTTAGAGAAGTGTTTGGGAAATCGAATACAACTGGCAAATGGTCCGAAAAGAACTCAGTCTTGGCAACCAATTAAAAAATAAGGCGCGAAATATTATACAAAGCAAGGTCAAATGTCGATGGGTTGCCTCGACTAGAATTCAGACAATAAGAAGAAGGATTTGGAAAACTTATGTCAAATCTACCTCGACATTTTGTCATACATAGCATATTCAGCTTGGTTTGATCTGCGACAGTTCCAGAATCTATGACGACTATTAAAGTCTCCACAGATTACGAAGCTTTTTTGACTATTTGCTATTTTACGTAAATCCTTTTTAAATTGCTGAATTTTGTCAACATTAATCTTAGTACCTGGAAAATAGCAGGAAACAATATTTATCTCACCGTGCTGTGTAAAAACTTTTAAGCCTAATAACTCAATAACTGATGTGTCAAAACTACGTAGTAGTGAATTACTTATGTTCCATTTTATGAAAATTGTTTCACCGCCGCCTGGTTGTTGTGGTCTACCATTTCTATAGCAGATATATTCACTATTTTTTAAGAGTTTCAAACTAGGCTTTAGCCCTGTTTCGTTCACCAAGAAAATGTCTATTTTATTTATATCTAAAAAATAAAAAATTTCATTAATTTTATTTTAAATGTTTTGCGCATTCCAATATGCAATTTTCATATGATTTAAATTATTTAACGCCATGAAGGTACTTAACTGAAAGCCCAGCTATGACTTGAAATTGTTGTTCCTTGTTTCTGCAATGTTTTAACTGAGAGATTATATCGTTTACTAATCTCATTATCTGTTCGACTGTAAATAAATCACTATTATTATGGTTGTTGAAATTAGTGAAATTTGAATAATTTGTAGTTGTAGTATATGTGATATAAGATAACGAATTTTTTTTATGATGTTGTTTTGTAAATAGCTTTGATTTTTATTTTACGGCAAGACTCGAACCAGACCGTCGTTACAAATTGTCTGATCAAATTTTATTATTTTTCACTAAATAATTCCGTATTGAGTTATTTTTTAGAATTTTGACCATTACTTCATCAATAAACTTTGTTAATTTTTGAATATTAATCGAAAGCTTAAAACAAAACTTCAATAAAATTAAATGAAAAATTATTACAACTTAAAAATGTCTGAAAACTTTTCAATAATAGATTAAAACTAAAAAATAATTTCTAGCTCTGTCACCCCTTTTATATAAACTTTTGAAGCAGAAGGTAATTTCAAAGGTATCCAAAAGAAATTAATTTTACTAAATCTATAAGATTGTTTTAAAATAGTTTTTAATAAATTATTGCCAAACAAAATTAAAAAAGTTTATTCTGATATATGTTTTTTAAATAAATTTCTTAAAGAATATTGGCGCTGTTTGGTTCCAGATCACAATCCTTTTGTTATTGAGATTTCAATATTTTTAAAGTATATAGGTATCTGTACCATAAGTTTAATGTGTGAATATATGAATGATTGAACCGAATTTTTCCTACAACTAAATTCTTAGCTTTTTACCTAAAATCTTTATAATTTTAATATTCCGATTTTAAATTTTTCTTTTTATTTAACTTTAATGTAGACAAAATTATGTTTTGTTTTCGTCTTAAAATAAAAAGAAGGATTTTGAAAAAGAGGAAAGAAAAACGTATAGCAAAAAGATAAGAGTACGTGAGAACATAGATCTATGTGTAAGATTGTAAAACATGCAGGCAAATAAACATATAATTTAGGAATATTAAGGGAAAACTATTTCAAAAATATTCTTTGAGTATTTGTGTAATTATATTTTAATGTGTCAAGTGTGTGGAATTAATATGTGGGAATCAGTTACGTGACTGATAAACTGGATGGAAAACTTTTCGGAAGAAGGAATCAAATTAACCACTTTGAGGTAACCACGATATGGTTATATTTTAAAATGAAAAATGATAATATTTTTCTGTTATTTTACTATTTTTGAGCCATTTCTCAGAGTAATTTGTAACATTATTTGAGAAAAGGATTTTAAATTGAATATTATGTAAATCATAATATTGGTAGACCTTGCCTTAGACAGTTAGAAAGTAGGAATTAAAAAAATACTCTGTATATCCGTAATTTGAAAAAGACAATTGTCCACGTTAAATTAATTGTTAAAAATAACTATCAACCTCATCCACCTTGTATAGTGCTTGTAATGTTGACAAATTTATTACATTATTCTACGAACTTAATTTAAATTTCTTGTTTCATGATTTCATATTTTTTTTTTCTCTGTATTTCCTGACTTTATATTTCCTGTTTTACAATTCATTCTGATATACGAATTTTCTCTACCTTTGTTTTTCCATTTTTCATAAATAATAAATAAAAAACAAAACATTGCACTTCTCTTGTTGTGATTTTAACGTTTTCTGTTCGATTTATCTACAAAGCTTGTCTCTGCAGTTTTGCATACACAAAAATATACAATTTTCTATCTGTTAACAATTGTTTTAATATTTTATATCGTTTGTATTCTAGGGCAGAATGAAAATTGAAAAGCACAAATCGTGAAAGAAAATTAAAAGAATTTATTTACTTTTTTGTAATAGTCACAGAATGCTGGTCATGTTGATGACACTTGGAATGTTGTCATGAACACAAATTATATCTTTAATTTTTTATTTCTTCATGTATTGTAGATATTTTCTTTTATATTCACTTTTTACCAAATAACTTTTTCTCCTTAGTTTTATCTATAATACATAAAAAAAAGTTAAATTAATTAGTTTAAATGTATTCACCCTCCCTTAATTTCAAAAGCTACATTTTTAATTACCTGGCAGAAAAAAATCACTCAATATAAATTAATATAAATTGTGATCCACATTCAAATTTACCACGCAAAAAATTAAAATTAAACACAAAAAGTGGAAGAAAGAAAAACTTTTAAGTAAATTGCAAAAATTTAAATCTTTAAAAAAAAAATAATTGTTTTTTTTTCGCTGAACAAATTAAAATAGGAAAAAATTAGAGCAACAACGAAGAAACCGTCATAAGAAAAAACCTCGGCTGATATTTTTTGTGTCCTCAATCTCAATACATTTTTGTTCTGTTAATTTAAGGTAAAAAAAAAAGTTAGAAGAAATGAAGAAGAAAGTTTAAAAAAATTGTCATTTAAAAATAAGTTTTATGCTTCAGTAATTTTTAATGATTTAAATAAATTTTAATTAAAGTTTTTCGGTGAGAATTAGAACATCTGGAACGGATTTGTGGTTTAATATACGAGTTTGGTAGAGTGTAGAAGGTTTATATAATTTTTCATGATATTTGTGCTAATTTTTATTAGTTTTTCAAATTAGTTTGTTGAATTAATTACAAGAAATTTAATTTTTGCGTTTTCATGGGAGAAATTATATATAAATTATAATCCTTTAAACATATCGTTTCGTGTAAACTATAATATGTACATTCTCTGATATGAACTGAGGTAGATTAAACATTGAACAAAAGAATTTAATCAAAAGCTTTCGTTTCATAATATTTATTGATAAATTGTTGTAACAATGGGAGATTTTTTATGTTCTTTCTTTTTCTGTTATACACATTTTTTTCGTTTTTGTTTGAAATATTTCGATAAATTGGGGATGGAAATAATAGCAATGAAAACAATCGATGTAGAAAAAAAATATGTTTGTAGGATATTGGATATTGTAAATGGGTTAAAATAGCAAATTGTTTAAGATCGATAGTATACGTCTTATAAAAATAGGGGCGAGGGGCTGAGATCGCAAGAGATCTCTGAGATATCAAAACTTCAGTCTGGGTTAAGGATATCTATATAGTTTTCGGCAAAAACCTTTTATGAGGACATTGTTTTTAGTTGTGGGCAGCGATATATATCAAACATAAAAACTTTTTGTTAAAGCACATGTATTTTCTTATCTCTGTTTAGAAATTTACTACAAAACAAATACGAAACATCAATATGTTGCCGGAAAATTATAACAGATCATAAATAAACATAATTTAGTGAGAAGATGATACAATCACCAAACAACTTAAAAACCATTCCATTTAGATTTTCGAGTAAATATTACAAAATCGAAAATTCATATTTCTTTCAAAATTCCAAAAATATTCCAAAAATTATAACAAAATCAAAAATTGAAACTTCTTTCAAAATTCTAAAATATTCCAAAATTATTCCATGTCCACTTGCATTTTCAATTACATTTCATGACATTTGACGATTGCTAACGATTGACTAAGCCGATTTAAGTCATTTATAGCTCATAAGAAAGGTAATTGATAGAGTTTATATTTTTTTTATTTTTATTTTTTAGTAATTTTTTAAAACTGTGTTAAACTTAGATAATATTTTCAAAGATGGCGCTGTTGAGGGTACCCTCACTTTT
This sequence comes from Diogma glabrata, assembly GCA_963693315.1. Classification (NCBI taxonomy): domain Eukaryota; kingdom Metazoa; phylum Arthropoda; class Insecta; order Diptera; family Cylindrotomidae; genus Diogma; species Diogma glabrata. Next base: position 23,742,395 of record OY856187.1, on the reverse strand, counting down.
ACCACATTTTTTTTCCAGAAAAAAATGTGTAATTAGTTCGTAATCTAAATCGAAAGTTTCCCAATGACTTGATTTCTCGTTTTGAAAATAAAATTCTTACAAAATTTTAATTTCCGTTTTTTCAATTTTTTGCCTGTTAAACAATGCATTTTATTTAACTAAAACCGCCTGAATTCTTGTTTTATAGGAATTTTATTATTTTGAGGCTACAAGTTAAGTATTTGAGGGTGTGGATGCTTTTTTACATAAATGACTTTTTCTCCCATTTCTACCTGTCCGAAATTAATTATACATGAATGTTCCTGAAATATATTAAAACTGATGCTGAGAAGTAAATATTGAGAAAAATTATGTGAAATAAAATGCAAGTTGTATAGAATTCATATAATTAATTACCTTTTTATTTTTATTCTAAGTTGTGTAATAAAAACAATATACATTTATTAATAATATAAAAAAATATAAAAGAAATTACAAATATAAAATAAATTTACATTGCATATTAACGGCTTATCTAAAAAATCCTAGTTTTAGCTGACTTAGAATATATTTTTGTGAGCAATGTTTTTTCATCTTTGGGTATGGACGCATGAAATGATCGTGTACCTTTTATAGTTACAGCCTCTCTGTATCTTGCTTCTAGCTGTGACTTCATTTCTATATAATAATTTTTAATTAAATAAATTTTAATATAATAATTTCCGAACTCCGCAATAGTCTATTTGTGGCTTAACTGCTAACAGTTGTGTTGCATCAGTACATACTAAAATAGTTTCTTTGAATGAAAGTGTGTCGGGGAAAACGGCTGTTACAGTTTTATGAGATGGGTCCTTTTTGAAATTATTCCAATGACTTGGTTTTAGTAATAAAACGGCATTATGGAAAAATGTGTATTATTAAAAAAACATTTTTATTATTTTATTAGAGGTTTTTTTTAATTTTAAAGTTTAAATTTAATTTAACGGCTGCTCTACTCTTTACAACGCCTCCACCGATAATAATGTCGTTTGCAATTGATTCTGAGTTCGTACAGTGTCAATACTAAAGATTTGTATAAAAAGATAAATAGATCATAACAGCCTTAAGCAAAATATACACATTAGCATCAATTAAACCAAAAGTGTCGAATAATAAGTAAATTAAAATTTTAAAATATGGTTTTTGCTTAACAGATTGTTAAAACCCCATTTCAACGTCATACTCTTTCTTTGACTATTAAAACCAGATATGAGACCTTCTCGCTCATAAAACATCGGTCTACATGTGTACATAGAAAAAAAGCGAAAAACTCCACTTTGAAATAAGTCCAAGTTGTGCCCTTTTCGAAATTTACGAGTCAATTATTTAAAATAAATTAAATGAATTGTTAAATAAGATTATATGACTAAAATTCATTCATTCATCAATCATTATCCAAATAAATTCATTCTTTATATCATTTTGTTATAATTCATAATTGAATATCGCGTATAATTACATTATTTTCACCTTAAGTTATATTCCATTTTAATTATATATTATATATTGCAATATTATTGATTACTAGGAAGGCCCGGCGTGCTTCGCTACGCTTATAAATAAAGTTTTTGCGTAGACATTTTGTTGACGTAGAAGCAATGATTTCAAAAAGTGGTAATGAGAAATGCTAGCATATAATTTTTAATTTTTCTTTTTAAATATATGAATGAAAAATAATCAGAACTCTAGCTGATCAGTTCGGATATATGAAAAATTAGCGATCAAATAAGTTTTCAAGTAAGCTTATTTTATCTCTAACTTATTTGATCGCTAATTTTTCATATATCCGAACTGATCAGCTAGAGTTCTGATTATTTTTCATTCATATATTTAAAAAGAAAAATTAAAAATTATATGCTAGCATTTCTCATTACCACTTTTTGAAATCATTGCTTCTACGTCAACAAAATGTCTACGCAAAAACTTTATTTATAAGCGTAGCGAAGCACGCCCGGCCTTCCTAGTTAATTTTAAAGCATGAATAGAACACATTGAAATTTCATCTATAATAATGATTGATGCATTATTAATATATGTGCCATGTACACTGTTTGGAGTTATATTTGGCATTGAATTCTCTAATAATGGAATTGGTAATTTGAAAACATTATGCAAAGTTCGCCCCCCAATCAAAAGAGTTGATGCAATACCACTGAAGGCAGTTACAATACACGAAAGATTTAGTGAATTAAATTTATGAATGATTGCCGTTTGAACAAAAGTTTTGCCACAACCTGCATGAGCTGTCAAGAAAAAAAGCTAAAGCATTCGGAGGAACATTCAAACCACAGATAAATGCAAATAATTGACGAAACTGTTTTGGTGATTGAATTTCTGAAGCTTCAAGTAAACATTCACGCTATTCATTATCATTTGTTGCAATACCTCGAGCTTCACATGCTGCAACAAAAGTAGGGTAGGGTACACCTTCATACATACGTAGATCAAAAAAAGATTTTGGACCACGAACATGCAACAGAAGTAAACGCATATGAAACAATTCTATATCTTTTGGAGTAACCATATATAATCGAGCAACAACTTTATCAGCCCCACGTTGTCTTCTTTTCCACGATTTACTTTGGTCATACCAAACATAATTAATTCTGTATACAAAAACTCATTAGCTAAATTATCAATGGAATTCAAATGGAAAAATGCTAACAATTTTGTTCTTGATACATTTGCGACTGTGCCAGCCACATTACCATTCCTGATATAAACATTTTGTCTATTAGGCAAATGACAATCAAGTCGAATAATTGTATGAGATTGAAAATGCATTGGAAATTCAAATATGCGCCAAGCAGCTTCAGTCGAACCAATATACCGTCCATTCAAAAAATCTTGAATTTCATTTCCCACAATCGCATCATCATTATTCACTGCATTCTCTCCATTCACTCTCAATTCAACATTGGCAGAATCATACTCTTTATATACATACTTGTAAACATATTTCACACTTTTAACAGTCGTACATATTTCCACGTTAATATGACAATTGAATTTTGCAAGAAGATAAATATTATACGGAACAACATATCTATTATCAAGAGATGCACCACGTACATCAACACTCATACCATTATCACGTCGACGGTACAAAGGATAACCATTCACATATTCTTTAATATTTTCAGAAAAAGGTTTTGGAAAATTATTACTACATTTACCACTCTCATACAAACAGAATTGGGATTTAGAGCACCACATGGTTCATGCATCATATGACGTTTCACATATTCATGTAATTTAGGAAAAAGAATGGGATCAGGGATTTCAGTACATACAAATTTATTAATCATTTCATTTCCATCAATTCTATCTTCATCTGACATCTTTTAACAAAATTCATCATTTTTAAAAATAGCAACCACATCAGTTTGAACAGCATCATTAAAACGACGAATATCACATTCTCTGTTAACTTTTATAACCATTGACACATCAGCAGTAACATTCTCAGGTCTTTCACAAAATTCATCCATTGATTTGAAAGAACGAACAAAAGGATTCACACGATCTAACTCAAAACCTATCTCACGCATAAGAAAAATTTCACATACGTTGGTATTAATATTGATATTAATAAATTGATATTAATAAATTCTATCTTCATCTGACAAATTTTAACAAAATTCATCATTTTTAAAAATAGCAACCACATCAGTTTGAACAGCATCATTAAAACGACGAATATCAAATTCTCTGTTAACTTTTATAACCATTGACACATCAGCAGTAACATTCTCAGGTCTTTCACAAAATTCATGCATTGATTTGAAAGAACGAACAAAAGGATTCACACAATCTAACTCAAAACCTATCTTACGCATAAGAAAAAATTCGAAATGAAATTTAAAACATAGAAAAACAATATGTACGTTTATTCACATTCAAAGAAATAAATATACTAACAGCTGAGAAAAAATTAAATATAAAAAAGAATAACAAAATAAAGTTTTAAGTTCGTTGTTCGATAGCAAATATATTTTTATATGTATGTAAACTTATAATGCATATGTATAGAAAAAGTTTTCCGTATATAATAACTTTTTTATTTATGATCCGATTTGTTTGAATCCGGATCCCAATATAGGTTACACTAATATCAGTTAGCTGTGAAAATTTGAATTGAATCCATCTGCGAATAAAAAAGCCTTATGCTCCACAAAGTTTTAATCTAGCGTATTAATATATAAGAAGATTATCACATTAATTATATCATTAGAAATAAAACAAAATTAAATAAAGCAATTGTTCTATAGACATAGATAGACTAAGTTCGACATGTTTAGTGTTAATTTAAATAAATTATAAATTAACGCCTCTGACGCCAACTGTGGATTGTGGAAATGGATTATGTTTCTTTAAGAAATTGGTGGACATGGACTTTAAAAAGTTGGGGATTAAAATAATCAGAGAAACCCCATAAAGGCAAGAAATTCCAAAGATAAGAAACACGGTTGAAAAAGTCACGTTGAAAGGCGACAGTTCTACATTTTGTTATTTGAACGGTGAATGGGTGGGCCATAGCTGATGCTCTGGTTGAACGAGAAAAAATAGCGGGTTTGGGTAGTATTGATTTGATCTCCTCTGAAGAGTACTCATACATAATGTATTTGTAAAATATCGTCAAATCAGCGACATTTCTTCTATGCTTCAACGAATCAAGCTCGTTTGTAAGATTTGAATTGCCGATCAATTTAATTGCTTTCCGTTGGACAGTGTCTAGACATTTTAAAGATGTTGAGTATGCACCACCCCAGATGTGAGAACAGTACTCCATGCAGGGGCGAATAAATGATTTATATATTAAAAAATGCTGTTCGTTATTGAAAAACTTACGACAGCGCCCCAGATATCCTAGCTTTTGAACCGCGCTCTTAGCAAGATTGAAAATGTGAGTATTCCATTTCATATCATTTTCAACCTCAACCCCCAAAAGTTTAATAGATTCCTTTTCTTCTAGATCGTTAAAATCAAATTTTAATGGAAAAGGGTTAGATGTAGATGATCTTGTAAAGTGGCAAAACTGTGTTTTACTTGCATTGAATTCTACACTGTTTGTATGACCCCATTCTAAAATTGTTTTAAGATCAGAGTTTAAGGAATCCGTCAAATTTGATATATGGTTATTAATAACATCAGATGCCCGTTGCCTTTGTGTTTCATGGGATGCATGTAGCGTACTATCATCGGCGAAACTATGAATAGAATGAACGGTGGAATCTAACAAGTCGTTGATATATATAAGAAAAAGGGTGGGAGACAAAGATGATCCTTGAGGCAGTCCTGCGTTGGTAGAAAATGTTTCCGATGATATCCCATCGATATTTACTCGAAACTCTCTCCCAGTTAAAAAGTTTTGAATCCAAGAAATAAGTTGCTCTTCAACACCATAACATCTCATCTTACATATAAGATTGTCATGCCATACTTTGTCAAAGGCCTTGGATATATCCAGTGCAATGCCAAATGTTTCACCATGGTGCTCGAGCGACTTGTTCCAGACATGTGTTACATAAGATAGCAAATCTCCTGTCGATCGTGCCTGTCGAAGCCCATATTGCCTTCCATTAAAAATGTTTGAAGATTCCAAATAAGTCATAATATTATAGTTAATATATTTAATATTATAGTTAACTTGTAATAAGGTAATTGTGTTGTTTTGTGTCAATTTTAATTTATAATCTTGTCTCAAATAATAGAAATAATTTTTTCATAATTATAGAACACTGAGGAAGGGGACATGAAATCCCCGAAATATCTGAAAAAACAATAAAAAGAACCAAGGTTCATTGATCTAGTGCTTGTAATCGTTTTTCATTTAACTTATGTAAAATAAAAACGATAGTCAACAGTATACTACATTCATGAATTCTTTTCTTCCGGTTTTTCCAGTCCTTAAATGTGCCTGGTACAGAGTTTTATTGTTCAGTGATTTTTTTTCCATAGATTTGTCGCACGTTCTTAAAAGTAAATTAAATATCAAACTGGCCATTATTTATTTTGCAATGTGTTTCTAAGAAATCGATCAAAATTTTATGCGGCTTCCTTCCCGTCTTATATTAATCATTATATTAATTTTTCAAACGTTGTAGCAAATCAAACAAATTTTTTTACGTTTGCACAAAAAATAAAGGTATCTACTGTACTGGTATTGACTGTACTACAAGTGTCATCGAATAAAATTTTAGAAGTCAATCAAATAAATTTAAACATTTAATTCATATGAATTGTGGTTTTTACGTTATTTTATTTTTTAAAAAAAATTAATTTTATTCAATAGAATTACCGATATATAATATTTCACTCGCTATTTTTATCTGACAGAGAGCAAAATACTATGTGGCGTAATAACCAAGTATACTTGGACATAACTTTATTGGTTTTAATTTTATTCCTATTTACTTGAATACGAAAAATCGAGAAATAAGCGAGTTTATATATCAAATATAAAAAACTAAAGAAAAAATATGTGTTTGAGGCCACGTTAAATACAAAAGTCAAAACTGGGCATTAACATGATTTTGTCTGAGAATAAAATGGACAAACAGGCGTCAATAAAATTAAAAACATAAACTTAAATAAAAACATTCTCATATGTCATTACTCTTTACAAACTATATAAAACTTAATAACATTTTTATCTTTGAACACTATTTTATCACATTACGCCTCATTTCCACAGATAAAAAATCAGTAGCAATACACTCAAAGAAAAAAAACTGAATCCAATTTAACTCAACAAATGGCCATTAAAAATTGATAAACTTTACCATAATTTTTATCGTCGTTGCCTCTATTAGGTTAATACATATTAGTATAAAAAATAAGAAGAAAAAAACTAAATACAACTATAGTAGTTAGCTATAAAAAAAAGATTAAGTTAACATTGAAAAAATATAAACATACATAAAAGAACTGAATTCACTACATTGCATTTAAAATGCTACAAGTGAATTGCACTCAGTGGAATAATGTGAAGAAAAAAAAACAAAATATCTAACAAAGATAGAAGAAGAGCGAATAGGAAAACTCTCTGAAAACAAATTAGGATAATTTGGCAACATAACATTTTTTTTGTGCAATGAAAAATAATGGAAATATTTTTTGTTGTTGTGGAATTTTTAGCAATTTATTTTTTTATGGTTTGGTTTCTGTTTTATGGTTATGTTTGGTTAAACAAAAAAAAAATAATCGAGAATGTTATTGTCAACTATGAATAAATTTAATTAAAAATAAATAAATAACTTTGATGTACATTGTAGTTTTTTTAGGCTAAATTAGGTAAGATATATTTATATAAGGTAAGAAAAAATGAATAGTGGAAAAAGCCTTGAATAGTGGAAAAAAACTGGATAGATACTGTTATTTTAGATTACAGATCTACCACTAATAAAATTTGACAAAAATTGGCTAGGCAACAAAACGCTTCATACGAGGATCAATAAATATTACTTGCACTGTAGATAAGACATGGTAGTTTCTATATTTTCTAACTGTTTATTTTTTAATAATTTTGAATCTTTCGAATGCGAGTACAAAAATTCTATTGCAGTGATATTTGATAACTTACGTTAACCTATATGTCAATTGTACGAACTGGAGTACCTAAGATTGGGACATCCATCGACAAAATTAACACAAAATATACAAATATTTCCTATTATTTATTGATTTGTCCTTCTCATTAAACTTTAATAACATTTATTTACTCCAATTACAACATAAAGTTTTTTGTATGAAATTCCAATATAAATAAATAACTGTTTCGTTCTAAGCCGTTACAATTCACACAATATTCAGTAATTAATTGAACAAATTAAACAAACATAAATTCACATGATTGTGATTTAATCTCGCACAATCAATAAAAATCAATGTTTGTGTAATTAATTTATAAAAATTATAAATATAATCTTTTACTATTATTATGTGAAAACTATTTTATTCGTTTTATAAAATTCAGTTTTTTTAATTATTAATTTTAATGTTCTATGATATTTGGCTTTGTTGTTGATAGTTTTACTAGCGATTAAAAATATACTTTAACCTATATTATAATGACATGTCTGATAACTGTTTTTTGTCAACTATTTTACTTAAATTAAGAAAAATAAAATCAGTCAACGACTTGAAAATCATTCTGAAAGAGATAATAGTTAATTTGCAAACTTTTTTTATTGATAATTTCTTAAACGTTTTTTTACTATAAATAATGTACATAACATAAAATAATAATTGTCACCAAAATATTCTGTGTAAAACATAACTAACATCATTTATGGAAATAAAACAATTTTTCTTTTTGAGTTTTGTAAATTTTATGAGCAAAACTTTAACCATAATCACTCAGTTTTTGAAATGTGGTGTAACTGCTTTTATGTTGAATTAAATAGTTTATGACATTTATAATTTTAATAAAGTTTAGTTCAGGACAAAATTATTATTCATGAAAATATCTGTTCACTTTAAAAAAGTTTTTGGTAGACGGTAACTGTTCAGAATAAATGAAAAAAATAATGAAATATTTTTAATGCAAAGAGGATTTGAATATTTAAATTAAAAACTGAAAATCATGAACTTAAAATCATTTATATGAATTATTATTTGAATATGATCTATCGAGGGTACTTACTAAAACGGGAAACAGATCCTTGGTCAAATGATTATTTTTTTTTGCTCTAGTCAGTCGTTTAAATATATGCATGCGTTCCAAGCATACAAAATAGAATCGTTATCGCCGCTTTGGCTAAGTTGTGTAAGACACACGGGATTTGAACATGTGTCTCTGATGAATGTGAGTTCAAATCCTGGCACGAAACACAAAAAAAAATGTTTCTAAAGGAATTTTAGAGAAAATGAAAAGTTATTTCGAATTGCAAAATTCAAATGATTTCCAATATGTACTTAAGCTTAATTGTTCACAAAAAACCCATCCACATTAAAAACCCATCCACATAATAAAAAACAATTTTACAACAAAAAAAGATATAGTGGATAAAGGGTATTATTGTCTTTTCAAAGAACCGATAAAGTGCGAAGAATACCATGATTTTATTTACATAAGTCTAAAAAAGATAAGAAAAACAAACAAAACTTTTTTTCTTGACTTAACTTAATATCTAAAACACGAAGGTCATTCAAACGAAGCAGGGAAAATTGTATACAAAATAAAATAAAATAAAATAAAATAAAATAAAATAAAAATAAAATTCAAAGTTTTTCAATTCCTTCCATTTTATAATGTTTTGTTTTAAACTTATTTGAATTAAATTAAAGAAGATTTTCTTTTGATTATTTTAGAGAAGGATTTTCTTTATAAAATAAATAAAATAGAAAAACAGATTATTTCCTTTTTCTTATTGCACGTTCGTCGAGATATGGCCATTTCAAATCATTATAAAACAAAAAATGTTAGAAATGTCAAAGTTGCATATTGTTTGTTAGAGATAAAGTATTTACAGAATGGTGAGTATTTGTGCTCGATATGTGTTAAATTTTTATAAAACTACCATATTTTATTCAATTTTTTTTTATTTTCGTCCTTTTTGCAATAATTAAACTAACTTTATTTTGCTCGTTTTATAAACCTAATCAATCAATTTCACGTTCGAGTTTTTATCAATAAAATTTCTTTTATTGCAATTAACTTGGTTTCTTTTTCTATTTCGTTGAACCATTAATTAAATTTTTCATATAAAATTCAGTTTTTTTAATAATAGTTTAACATCCGCAATTTTTAAAATACAAAACAACCATGTGTTCACATTAACTTACAGTTTCGTTGAGTTGCTAACCTCTTTCAAAAAACACATCGTTTAAAAAAAACATAATTAATTGAAGTTTTATTATTTTATATTTTTCTAAAGCGACATGTGTTTTTCTTTAGGCTATCTAGGAATTTTTTACTCGAATTTTGTATTACAAGAAAAAAAGCAACAACCAAAAACAAACAAAACATTATTTATCCACCCCCATGCAAAACAAATTACAAACAAAAATCTTTCAAGCGATTTTATTTTGTTTTTTTTTTTGTTATTTGAATTTTCTAACAGAAATGCGTACGAATGATGAGCGGGTGGTTTTTCTAAAAAAAAAGTTAATCAAACGTGGAAAAGGATGTTTGTGGTATGTAGACAGAATATAAAAATCAGATAATAGTCGAACGAGTTTAGCTTTAAAAATTCTTGGAAAATGAAACAATATATATCATCAAAGAAAGTAATGGAAAATTCTATACACATAATGATTTTGTTAATAGCCCAAATTTCTATAAATAATAATTAAAATTAAAGATTTTACCATACTATCAATTAAAAGGTCACGATGGTATGCCGTGCTTAAAATCTGATGAGTGAATTGTGGGTTGCTTGTGTATTCTACATAATTTGCATTTCTATTACCAGTTTCTATTTGGTAAGGGCTAAGGTTCTGTAATGATGTTTGACTGTCAGAGTATATGTATTTCGTTTTAATTTTGCGTCTAAATCATCACAATGCTGCAATCATAATGCTACATTATAAGAATATTTAACATTTCTCCTGAAAACAAACAATGTTATCCAATGTTACAAAAAAACTTAGGTGAATAAAGGTGAACCAAGTTGGTTGGTCTGTGCACCGCTAACTCAACAGAAAAACATTAATTTTTTTAAACATAAAACGGTAAATCGTTTTAAAATTATCAGATTGACATAGAGATTCAAGAGGGGTGAGTATTTGTCTTCCAAAATGACTCTCTTCATCATCATTGACCTCACCAGTATTCATAACAGCAGAGGAAATTTAAAATTTACAACAAATTAAATTAAATTAAATCTATAACATATTATATTCTTCTAAGCTTACAATTTAATTGGGTCCGTGTATATAATAACAACAAAACTATATTATTATATTATCGATCACACCACTCGCAACAGTAGTAACCAAAATACTTATCAGAGTGTCTCAGATGATTATTTTTTTATGAATGTATTATAATAGTTGTTTTAATATTATTTATTACAGCTAAAAAAACAATATGAATTTTGATTATATGCAAAGCAATATGGAGGGTTTCATTTATTTTTCAACAAAATATGTGACAATATTTATCTATAACAGCCTAACCTATCCAAATTCAAACAATATGTCAACTAATCAATTATATTGTTTTGGTTTTACATAATCGCAATGAAATACAAAACAAAAATGTATTTAACCTCAATTGCTCCTATACAATATTTCAAATTTAAAATCAAGGTCACAAGAAAAAGAGACAAAGCAAAAATTAAAATAATAAAAACAAAAACAACATGAAATAAGTTTCGTCAGAACTTCTGAAGCTTTCTTTGTAAAGAATGGATTTGCCAAGAAAATTTAAAAAATTTAGAAAAATTAAACATAAGGAATTTCTCTTGTAAAATCATAAAACTGTGTAAAAAAGGCTAGTTTTTAATTGTGAATAAAGTTTTGTGTTATTTAATAGAAATATTTTATGTATTATTTTGAACGTTGCTTTACTGGAGATTTCTAGAATCAACCGTTGAAGTTTTTGAATCTATTGGAAAAATATTCTAGATAGAAATATTGTCGCTGTATTGTTTTTCTGTTATTGTAGAACAATAGCGGAATTTGATACCTAATAAAACCTGGTGTTCTTGAATACTTATCAATCACTGATTAATCTAACTGACAGTTAAAAAATATTAGCTGTCCATGATCTGCATCAGATTGAAACGCGTAGTAAAATAAAAATTAGATAAAAATTAAAAATCAAATCAAATCAATTTTGTTTTTTTTTTATTTTTAAAGTTAGTGTAACCACAAAAATCATATGTTAATATGAAACTCACTGGCTATTAATGTTAAAAAGATTAACATTGAATTTTCAATTATTTCTCTGATAACTCACAAGTCAGATAGGAACGTGGTAAGTTTTCCCTTCAAACAATCTGAAGGGGAAATAGGAAATTTACAAACAACAGCTATAGCTCGTTACAAATCGATTGAACAAAGATTTAAAAGAGACCTAAAATTTAAAGAAGCTAACGTTGCCTTCATGAAGGGAGTAGAAGATCAAATACTGCCCAATTTGCAGCTTATTCTCAAGAATGAGATTGAGGAAAGTGATAATAGTTGCTTCTATTTACCACATTTGTGTGTGATGAAAATATCAAGTTTGATGACTAAACTAGGTGTAGTTTTTGATGTTTTCGCATCGTCTTAAGGTCTCTCATTAAATGGTAAATTAATGGTCGAACCGAATCGGTCAGTTCAGTCCAGTCTCTTATCCTTTTTATTAACATTCAGTGATTTTTTCAGCTGACACAGAAAATATATATCGAATATTCTAATCAAAATCAGAGAATTATTTGGTGGAAAAATAACCAAGTGAAACTAAACAACTATCGAATATTAACTATTACGTACGGCAAAACATGTGCTCTATACTTGGCAAACAGTGTTCTGAAACAAATTGCTTCAGATGTTCAAGAGAACTGAGAACTTAATGTCTGGTGCTAAGAAACTGAAACCTTAAAAATTCAACGTGAATATATGGAGGGGTTGAAATCCCAAGCTCTAAAATATCAAGACTTCGGTCTGGGTTAAGGATTTTGATATAGTTTTCGGCAAAAAACTTTTATGAGGACATTGTTTTTAGTTTTGGGCAGAGATGTATATCAAACATAAAACTTTTTGTAAAACGACAAGTATTTTTTTTATCTCTGTTTAGAAATTTATTACAAAACATACACGAAACATCAATACGTTGCCGGAAAATTATAACAAACAGATCATAAATTAACATAATTTAGTGAAAAGATGATACACTCAGCAAACTACTCAAAAACTTTTCCATTTGCTTTAGAATTTTTTCTTAGGAAATTTTAGAGAAAATGAGAAAGTCATTTCGAATTGCAAAATTCAAGTGATTTTCAATATGGACTTAAGCTTAATTGTTAACCTCTCCATATAGCGTTGCGAAAAAATATTAGAAAATCACAAACTCATATTTCTTTCAAAATGCCAAAAATATTGTAAAAATTAAATAAAATCAAACTTTTTCAAAATTCTGAAAAAATTCCAAAAATTATTACAAAACCAAAGATTAAATTTTTTCTCAAAAATTCTAAAAATATTGCAAAAATCATAACAAAATCAAAAATTGAAACTTTTTTCATTATTCCAAAAATATTCCAAAAATTAGAATAAAATCAAATATTTAAACTTTTTCTAAATTCCAATAATATTCCAAAAGTTCCTAAAAATTCAAACTTTTTCCAAAATTCTAAAAATATTGCAAAAATTATTACAAAATTCAAAATTGAAACTTTTTTCAAAATTCCAAAAATTATAATAACATCAAAAATATAAATTTTTTCAAAATTCTAAATATATTCCAAAAATTCTTACAAAATCAAAAATTGAAACTTTCTTCAAAATTCTAAAAAATTCAAAAAATCTATTTCTGTCAAAATTTCAAAAATATTGCAAAAAATTATAACAAAATCGAAAATTGAAACTTTTTTCAATATTCCAAAAATATTCCAAAAATTAGAATAATACCAAATATTTAAACTTTTTCTAAATTCCAATAATATTCCAAAAGTTCCTAAAAATTCAAGCTTTTTCCAAAATTCTAAAAATATTGCAAAAATTATTACAAAATTAAAAGTTGAAAGTTTTTTCAACAATTATAATAAAATCAAAGTTTCAAAAATTATAATAAAATCAAAAAATTTAAATTCTTCAAAATTCTAAAAATATTACAAAAATTATATCCAGTGGCATAGCTAGCATGGGTGGCACCCGGGGCGGATATTGTGATGTCACCCCAAGAATGAAAACTGTCAATATTAATAAAAGTCGGACAAGTGCGAATAAAATTCGCTCGCCAAGGGTTCCGTGAATGTAAAAGAACACAATATCAAAAATAAATGACATAAAGTTATGTTGTAAAGTCTTTATATCGCCAGACTATGGACGCATAACAGAATAAATGTTTAATCGTAAACGTCTATAGTAAATGTCAATCACATCTACATTGATCAAAAATGTTACTTGAGGTTAAATCTTATCCATAGCTGTTTATGTTAGCTAAAGAAAGATTTAACCAGTATTTTAACGGTCTAAATTGGGAATATTTGTTCTATAAATCAGCGTCGAAATATAGGGTGGTATACATACACTTAAAATAACTTTTTTTTCATCAATAACTAAAAAACTGTGCATCGCAGAATTCTAAAAAATGTTGCAATGTTTCTTAAATTAAGTGTTCTTTCGAATGACACCCCATTCGTTTGGTTCCAAAAAAAGTTTTTTTGCACTCCCCACACCCATCCCCTAAACACACAGAAATATAATTATTTGAGAGTTCGCTATAATTTTCGTTCAAAATATAGCAAACTTCCTGTCTCCATGAATTTTTTTCAATTTTTTCTGTCAATCAGTGTCGAAACGTAGGGGGGAGGTCTGGAATTTGCACATTTCTTAGAATAACTCAAAAACTGTGTACCGCAAAATTCTAAAAAAAATTGCAATATTTTGGAAATTTGGTGCTCTTTCAAATGATACCCCAGTCGTTTGGGTCAAAAAAAGTTTTTTTTTACCCCCTTTACACCCGTCCCCTAAACACACAGAAATATAATTATTTGAGAGTTCGCTATAATTTTCGTTCAAAATATAGCCAATTTCCTGTCTCTATGAATTTTTTCAATTTTTTCTGTGTACCGGAAAATTCTAAAAAAAATTGCAATGTTTTGAAAATTTGGTGTTCTTTCAAATGACACCCCACTCGCTTGGGTCAAAAAAAGTTTTTTTTTACCCTCTTTACACCCGTCCCCTAAACACACAGAAATATAATTATTTGAGAGTTCGCTATAATTTTCGTTCAAAATATAGCCAATTTCCTGTCTCTATGAATTTTTTCAATTTTTTCTGTCAATCGGTGTCGAAACGTAGGGGGGGGGGAACGGTATGAAATGTGCACATTTTTTAGAATAACTCAAAAACGGTGTTCCGCAAAATTCTAAAAAAACTGCAACGTGTTGGAAATTTGATGTTCTTTCAAATGATACCCCACTCGCTTGGGTCAAAACAAGTTTTTTTTTACCCTCTTTACACCCATCCCCTAAATAAACAGAAATATAATTATTTGAGAGTTCGCTATAATTTTCGTTCAAAATATAGCCAATTTCCTGTCTCTATGAATTTTTTCAATTTTTTCCGTCAATCAGTGTCGAAACGTAGGGGGGGAACGGTCTGGAATTTGCACGTTTTTTAGAATAACTCAAAAACTGTGTACCGGAAAATTCTAAAAGGAAGTGCAATGTTTTGGAAATTTGCTGCTCTTTCAAATGATACCCCACTCGCTTGGGTCAAAAAAAGTTTTTTTTTACCCTCTTTACACCCATCCCCTAAATACACAGAAATATAATTATTTGAGAGTTCGCTATAATTTTCGTTCAAAATATAGCAAATTTCCTGTCTCAATGAATTTTTTCAATTTTTTCTGTCAATCAGTGTCGAAACGTAGGGGGGGGGGAACGGTCTGGAATTTGCACATTTTTTAGAATAACTCAAAAACTGTGTACCACAAAATTCTAAAAAAAATTGCAAAGTGTCTGAAATTCGGTCCTCTTTCAAATGACACCCCACTCGCTTAAGTCAAAAAAGTTTTTTTTCACCCTTCCCCACCCCAATCCCTTAAAAACACAAAAATATATTTCTTTGAGGGTTCGCTATATTTTTCGTTCAGAGTTTATCAAACTTCCTGTCTCTGTGAATTTTTTCAAATTTTTCTGTTAATTAGGCTCGAAATGCAAGGGGGGGGACCAACTTTTTGTGTCACTTTATTGTTGATAATTTAAAAACCATGCATTGCAAAATTCTAAAAAAAACGGCAATATTTCTAAAATCAAGTGCTCTTTCAAATGACACCCCACATGACCTGGTTTTAAATTATGTTTTTACCCCTTAACATTCCCACCCCTTTAATAAATATAGTTATGAGTATCTGCCACTTTTCTATATTTTTCATTAAAAACCTCCTCAATTTTCTATCATTCCAAATATATTTCAAGATTTTCGATGAAGTAGGGTCGGAGTTAATCGGGGCAATAAAACATCCCGAAAACGTCATTTTTCAAAATTATACAAAAAATGGTGAGGTGTAAAATTCCAAAATATATTTTTAAAAAATGCTGAAATGAAGCCCTTTCATATGATACCCTACTCGTCTCGCTAAAAAAATGTATGTTTTCAAAGGCTTTACATCGTACCTCCTTAAAACAAACGAACACAACTTTATTTATTTTTTAACCCGCCATCTTGTGTAGATAGGTTAGTTTTATAAGCACCTCAAATTTTAAGTTCATCGGATTAATGGTTCACGAGATAATCGAAATAATGTGAAAAACACGTTGTACTCTCACCAATAGTGTTCCGTATAAAAAACGGAACCCTAAAAAGCCAATAAACTTCTTGTCAATATAAAGCAACAAAAATTTTCATAGAACGAAAAAATTATATTGTAATATGTAAAACATTTCCATAATATGGAGTCAACCTAAAATTCAACTTAAGTAAATTAAATAAGTGATGCAGAAGTTTCAACTTCGAAATTATCATCACCTCAACGGCGTAGTCGATAGCGTGTCGACCTAAGGATTCGAACCAGGCACTGAGGAGGAAGGTTCGAATTCATCTGAAACACGAAAAATGCGAAGTGGAGTTCTTTTCTGAGAAATTTCCAACCATACCTTTGAATTGAAAACATTTTAATTACTTCTTTACTTACTTGAGTTAAATTGATCACAAAAAATCCCCAATATTGTAACATTTTTTAAATACAAGAAAAGTGCCACGTACAAATATAATAAACAAAAAAAATTATGTATAGTGTTATTTCATTCTTAGGAATATGTATTTCTTTTTTGCGTAAATTTTTTTAGGAGGTTACTATTATTGTTGAAAAGGTCATGAAATATCCCACAAGAATTTGTTAAATTATTTTTCACACATTAAATGGCTTTTAAAGTCTCAAGTAGAGTTTCTGCTCGAAAAATTCGGTCGAGGAAGATTTGTTATCTTGAACTAATGATTTCTTATCTTTTACTGGAGTACGCAGGGCTTGTCACTCCCGTAGATCAAAAATAAAAAAATTTACAGATCAATAAAATTAAAAACTTTACGTATGAACGTAAAACTCAAGTTAAAACAACTAAACATTGACGGATTATTTTATTTTTTAAATTTTATATAAATAATTAAAATGTATGAATAAGTTTATATTATATAATCTTAATTACAATTTCAATAGAAGACAAAGTGGAACTCAGTTTATGTTTAGTGTTTACTACAATATTGATATTGATTGTCATACAATTCGAATTTATTTATATATATTTAAACTAAAGAAAATGTTTTATTTAGCATAAATAAATAGCCTAAATTTAATTTTGAGTTACGAGAATATTATTATTATCATTTAAATTATTATTATCATTTATTATTATTATTATCATTTAAATAACCATATTCTGTTTTTTTTTAAATCGGGACATTTTTAAAATGAAGCGGGACGTGAGACGAATTGTTAAAAATCGGGACTGTCCCGCCAAAAGCGGGACGTCTGGTCACCTTATTTAAATCTCTTCTTTCTAGCTTTAACAGCTGCAAACTTAGAAATCATATCTTCAAAATTTATATTTTGTGTTGCCTCATGCTGTACTGTTAATATGCCAAGATTTTTAAGCCTCGTTTGGGTCATTGTTGCCAGCATGTAATTTTTAGTTAATTTTAATTTGCTGAAACTACTCTCACTCGAAGCCACTGATACGTAAAAAGTCATAAATAACTTTAGTGCGACCATAAGACTTGGAAGGGGTTCTGTAAAATCCCATTCCACGATGAATTTCAAAAAGTTTAGGCACACCCAGTTTGAAACTGTGACATTGGCCGCTTTTAAATACCTCCTCAACCTTAGTATCTCTATGACGAGTTTTGTTTCTGATATCTCATCATAAAAATCGGTAGATTTTGATTCAGATAACTCCAACTCTTCACTGTTCGCCAAAAGCACAGTGTTTGTCAGCACAACCTCGAACAATGAAGCTACATCTTGGACTGACTTTAATCTTGTTCGGAGTTCAACATTGAATCGTCGTAGTACTCCGATTTTTTCACAGCAAAATCTATTGCATCTTCTACAATATGACTAGGTTGTTCTTCAATATAAAGACAAAATGACTGTATTTTTATAACTAATTGATCAATATTCAAGCTTGTGCTTTGCAATACAATCCAAGCACAATTTATTCGCTCTAAAACATCATTCCGAAACAAAAGATAGTAAAGAAATGTAAAATCATACACAATCACCACGCATAAGGTTCTGTGCAGCGCCTCTAGTGTCTACATTTTCTGGTTGATCATTTAATTTCTCAATTGCAGCAACAATCCCATTAAAATTTTCATCCAATACTTTAACTGAAGCATACTGAGCATCCCAACGCGTTGTTGAGAGTCTTTTAAAAGTTGTTTTGCTGTGTTTAACAAGTACTTCCCAACAGCTAGTCGAAGCAGAAAAAATGTAAAAATTCCTATGTTCCGGAAAATGTTACAAAAGATACATTTTGTGCAAATGAGTGTTGGTCACATAAATTAATTGAATGATCTATACACCAACAAATATTGTTTTGTTGTTTTTTGCTTTAATAATAGCTTGCACTCCTCCATGTATACCACTCATAACAGCTGCATTATCATAACCTTGGGAACGACAATTCACAACATCTAAACCGTCATTTTCAAGATTTTTAAGAATTTCATCGCTTAAAGCAGCGGCTTTTTTTCCATGTAAAGGAAAAAGTCCAAGGAAGACTTCTTTGATTTCCACTTTTCTATCATCAATTTTCACATAACGAATCACTTCTGACATTTGATCAATATGTGAAATGTCAGGTGTATTATCAAAATATTTATAATTCCAAAATATTTATATTCCAAAAATATTTAATTCCAAAATATTTATATTTTTTAGGGTTCCGTTTTTTATACGGAACACTATTGGTGAAAGTACAACGTGTTTTTCACATTATTTCGATTATCTCGTGAACCATTAATCCGATGTACTTAAAATTTGAGGTGCTTATAAAACTAACTTATCCACACAAGATGGTGGGTTAAAAAATAAATAAAGTTGTGTTCGTTTGTTTTAAGGAGGTACGATGTAAAGCCTTTGAAAACCTACATTTTTTTATCGAAACGAGTAGGGTATCATATGAAAGGGCTTCATTTCAGCATTATTTAAAAATGTATTTTGGAATTTTAGACCTCACCATTTTTTGTATAATTTTGAAAAATGACGTTTTCTGGATGTTTTATTGTCCCGAATAACTCCGACCCTACTTCATCGAAAATCTTGAAATATATTTGGAATGATAGAAAATTGAGTAGGTTTTTAGTGAAAAATATAGAAAAGTGGCAGATACACATAACTATATTTATTAAAGGGGTGGGAATGTTAAGGGGTAAAAACATAATTTAAAACCAGGTCATGTGGGGTGGTATTTGAAAGAGCACTTGATTTCAGAAATATTGCCATTTTTTTAGAATTTTGCAATGCATAGTTTTTGAATTATTATCAATAAAGTGAAACAAAAAGTTGGCCCCCCCTTGCATTTCGAGCCTAATTAACAGAAAAATTTGAAAAAATTCACAGAGACAGGAAATTTGATAAACTCTGAACGAAAAATATAGCGAACTCTCAAATAATTATATTTTTGTGCTTTTAAGGGATTGGGGTGGGGAAGGGTGAAAAAATTATTTTTTGACCCAAGCGAGTGGGATGTCATTTGAAAGAGAACCGAAATTCAAAAACTTTGCAATTTTTTTTAGAATTTTGCGGTACACAGTTTTTGAGTTATTCTAAAAAATGTGCAACTTCCAGACCGTCCCCCCCCCTACGTTTCGACACTGATTGACAGAAAAAATTGAAAAAATTCATTGAGACAGGAAATTTGCTATATTTTGAAAGAAAATTATAGCGAACTCTCAAATAATTATATTTCTGTGTGTTTAGGGGATGGGTGTAAGGGGGGTAAAAAAAAACTTTTTTTGACCCAAGCGAGTGGGGTATCATTTGAAAGAACACCAAATTTCGTACACAGTTTTGGAGTTATTCCAAAAAATGTGTAAATTCCAGATCGTTTCCCCCCCTACGTTTCGACACTGATAGACAAAAAAAATTTAAAAAATTCATAGAGACAGGAAGTTTGCTATATTTTGAACAAAAATTATAGCGAACTCTCAAATAATTATATTTCTGTGTGTTTAGGGGTGGGTGTGGGGAGGGTAAAAAAAACCTTTTTTGGAACCAAACGACTGGGGTGTCATTCGAAAGAACACTTAATCTAAGAAACATTGCAACATTTTTTAGAATTCTGCGATGCACAGTTTTTTAGTTATTGATAAAAAAAAGTGCTATTTTAAGTGTATGTATACCACCCTATATTTCGACGCTGATTTATAGATCAAATATTCCCTATGTAGACCATTAAAATACTGCTTAAATCTTTCTTTAGCTAACATAAACAGCTATGGATAAGATTTAACCTCAAGTAACATTTTTGATCAATGTAGATGTGATTGACATTTACGATTGACGTTTACGATTAAACATTTATTCTGTTATGCGTCCATAGTCTGGTGATATAAAGACTTTACAACATAACTTTATGTCATTTATTTTTGATGTTGTGTTCTTTTACATTCACGGAACCCTTGGTGAGCGAATTTTATTTGCACTTGTCCAACTTTTTTAATATTTAATTCAAGATGTGTTCTTTTAATACTACATCATACGTTGACAGTAGTTTGATTAGTTCTAAGAAATTGCCTTTATTTAAAGGCTTTTTCCTTCATCATATCCACGAAATGCTAGGTTTTCTTTAGATAAAAATAAAGTTATATGCAATCATCTGGATAAAAGATGTTTCCACTTCTGTTTTTCATTATCTATTTTTTTTTTATTCTAAGTTAGGCATGTTTAGTGTTAATTATAATAAATTATTAATTAACGTCTCTGAATATCCGAAGATACCATGCCAACTAGGGATTGAGATTAAGTATTGAATAAATTAAGTTTCTTTTAGAAATTTATGGACGTTAACTTTAAAATTTTGAGGGTTAAAGCTATCAAGAAAAACCCATGAAGGTAACGCATTCCAGAGATAAGAGACTCTGTTGAAAAAATCACGCTGGAAAGCTACTAAGCTGCAATGTTATTAAATATTTTTGTTTTATTAAATTTTATCATTAATATTATAAAACTGAAAACAAACAGGATGAGTATGTATCTCCCTATAAAAATTTGCAAAACTATAGTAATTGCATAACTACCCTTTTATTCCACAGTAATTATTTATATGTCCTTTCGAAAACGATCCATTCCAATTTACGAGTTTCAAGATACAGGGGAAAAAAACTAATTTGAGATTATTTACAAACATGGTGATTTGACTGTTTATTGGTTTCCTTAGGTGTTTGCAATTAATTTGTTTGAAATGTAAAACATATTAGGTAGTAAGTTTAAGCTGATATTTTAGAAATAATTTTGGAATAGAGACATAATTTTGGAATAGAACAGAACTCAAGGGTGCCACCCTATCGACACAGGGTGCCACATTATCGACGGAGACCACTTTTACATTATTCAGGATATGTGTTTTCAGACCTGGTAGTTAAAGAATCAGTCTTGCATACTAAGTAATGTACCGTAAAAGAAAACGGTTAATATGCTATCTATTAGAATATTCAAAGCTATTGAGTAATTGTGGTGATGCTACTCAATGCTCAACATGTTGATTCGATTAAAAAAAAGAAATACACACATATTGTTGAAATTTTATTTTACGTAATAACTCATAAATTTTAAAAAGTAGAATAGATTCTTTTTGAACCAATAGGACATATTTATAGGACACATTATAAGTTATCGCAATTTATAAATCAAAATTAAATGGATAACCTGGCTAAAGTGGTTTCTAAGTGATTTATCGTTGAAAATGATTGAAACGTTGAAAACCATTGTGATGGTTTGTTTAAGTTTTTTTACGGTCGGGTGTCACCTCAAGACGGGTGACACCCGGGGCGGACCGCCCCCTCCCCCCCCCCCCCCCCAGCTTCGCCTCTGATTATATCAAATCAAAAATTAAAACTTTTTTCAAAATTCCAAAAATTAGAATGAAATCAAATATTTAAACTTTGTCTAAATTCCAATAATATTCCAAAAATTCTTAAAAATTCATTTCTTCCCAAAATTTTAACAATAAAGCAAAAATTATTCCAAAATCAAAAATTTAAACTCTTCAAAATTCCAAAAATTATAATAAAATCGAAAATATAAATTTTTTCTAAATTTTAAAAGTATTCCAAAAATTCTAACAAAATCAAAAATTGAAATTTTTTTCAAAATTCTAAAAAATATATAAAATTCAAAAATTCTATTTCTGTCAAAATTCTTAAAATATTGCAAAAAATTATAACAAAATCGAAAATTAAAACTTTTCCAAAATTCTAAAGATATTACAAAAATTATTACAAAATCAAATATACAAACTTTTCAAAGTTCCAAAAATATTTCAAAAACTATAACAAATTCACAAATTTCCATGTCCAATTACATTTACGTCATAAAAACAACTATATTTTTTTTTTCTAAAAAGCTGGCTAAAAAAATAAATGAAATCGTTTTTTGACACACTTGACATTATTTTTTTGACAAACCTATAATGCCATAATTCTCTATGATAATAATAAAATTTCATTTCATACAAATAATTAATTTCATCTTTTCCAAAAAATTGGGAAAAAATATATCAAAATTTTTCTTTTACACACTTGACAATACTTTTTTGACAAACTTCTAATGCAATAATCTAGTTCTTGATCTCACATACCAATCCCTACCATCAAAATTTCTCCAAATTCAATGTTCCTACTCGTAATCACTTAAAACGAACGTTTTCTAAGCCAAAAATATGAAAATTTGCTATTTTTGACACATTTAATGATTTTTTTGACACACTTCCGGTACAGTTATCGAACACAGATTCCTTTTGGACCTGTCCCTTGAGTATACCTATTCTTTGGAAAAAAAATTTGAAATCCCTCCAGCGGTTTTCTAGATTTCGTAAGTAATGACGGCCGGCTCGTCGGCCGGCAGACAGACATACATTTATTTTTTGCTTTTTTAAAATCAGTTGGTCCCAAAACGTCGAAAAATGCCAAAAAAGTGGTGGTAAGAATTTTACTTTTAGCTCATGAATGTAATACTTAGGTCTTTCAGACCGAAGTAATTAGACAAATTTTAAATACTAATAAATATTTCAATATAATCAATTCCAATGAATATAATAGAATGTGTCGTCATCATCGTAGTTGGAAGATGGTATAATAGTTATGTGCTGCCTATTTTTATGCAACAATCTCATATTTATTTTGGAACAACGATAATTTATTTATATTTATATTGCTTTATTATTCAATTTATATATTATTCATCAGCTATTATTGTTGCTATTTGGTGCAACGATTTATTTATGATATTATTCAATAATCATCTATTTATTTGGTGCAGCAATTTTTTGTTACGCTAACCTTCATCGAGTACCCATTTATTTTGGTGCAACAATTTATTTATGATATTATTCAACATTCACCTATTTATATTGGCGCAACGACAATTTTTTATGATATTGTTTAACAATCACCTATTTGTTTTGAAACGAATTTTGTATATTATTATTAAACAATCAACAATTGTTGATGATATTTTTCGACAATAGCCTATTTATTTAGGTGACAATCATAGCGAAGGAAGTATGTAATTCTATTAGCAACAATAATAAATTTTAATCGACATCATCCACAACTGATGCAACATTCCACGCAACATTTAATAATAATAACTTAGTTGTTACTCATTAATATGAGTGGTTAAATTTATTTAGTATTGCTGGTCGGATCCAAAACAAATCATGGGTTAGTTAATTTTCTTTTATTAACGATGGTGATGGCCTTTGTCCTTCAATGATTTTGCTTTTACTGTGGCAGACAAGTGCATAAATCAAAAATTGTACTATTTGTATGCTGTTGTACATATGTGTTTCACATTGAACTTGAACATTGAATCATTTGTTGCTTATGAACTAATATTTTCAGTGACAATAGATTGAAATTTATTGGCGCTGACACACAATTGACTGAACTGTTTGAATTTCTTAAGAAAAATAATAATATTGAATGTTTTCGTCAAGTGACGTATTTATTTATAATTTTTATTATTATTGTATAAAATAAAATAAAAATATAATTATCCTAAACGCGTTTCGACACATTTACTGTCATTATCAATAGTTTAAACTAAACCTAATATTAAGAAAATTATTTATTGTGGTTAAGGGTTAGATTTGAATTCTATTGCCGTTTCGTAGAGTTTGATGTTTTTTATGGTTAGTTTGTCATTTAACAATACGTTGTTGTCTCTTTTTGATGCTTTGTATATTTCTCACATTTTTTTATACTTCGACGTCTACTTAAAAATTGTTTGTGTGGGTGTGCTGTTCGGCAATTAGATGGGCTTTTTATTAATTTATCCTTCATCTTGGTGTAATATCCATTGGATGCGATTTGCTAGATAGTCCTAATTTCTTGGTTGTTTCCCTGCTTGTTTATTAGTATGGTGAGTAGACGGTGGACGAAGCTGTTATATGCTGCTATTTTGTGTTTTTGTGGATGGTGTGAAGAAGCGCGTATCGTAACGTTACTTGTAGTTGGTTTTCTATATATACTAAATTGAAGTCTATCTTTATTTTTGATGATGTTTAGGTCCAAAAAATTAATTTTATTGTTGTCCTCGATTTCACAAGTGAACTGAATTCTTCTTTCTATTTTATTGATATTGTTGCAGAATGTTCACCCGATATTGGTGAACACAAAAACACTCCAAATGGCCAACAACCATCGAGGAAACAACAATCAAAATTAAAATAATAATTCTAAGTTTCTTTTAAGGAATAAAATTCAATGGCATTTCTATCCATCTGCAGCTTCATACACGGATGGCTTATAAGAAGCCGTAGTTAAACCAAAAAAGTGTCACCTATAAAGAATATTTGGTATTAATTTACTCATAAAGCAAAGATATGTTCACATTATTGGCCCGCATCGAGGCTATTTTAAATACTACCTCAATTGTTCCATAGCCATCAGATGACATTGATATGCTCACTCAGGCACATTTTTTAACTGGCCATCAATTTACGTATTTTTCAAAACTAGATCTTCACCATTTGAAAGGAAATGGGTTATCATGTTGGCAGTTTATGTAGCAATTTTCTCAAAACTCCTGGAAAAAATGGCATCCTGAATATTTGTCCTTAATGCAAAGCCAAAATAAGTAGAATGTAAAAGGAAAAAATATAAAAAAAACAGCAGGGCAATATTAAAGGATGATTCGATCCTTCAACCAAATGCGACAAATGGTGATTGTAGTCGTATTTTGAAGTCCATTAAGACGTCCATTTGTTCACCATTTTTTTATTATACAACTTAAATGAAAAAAAAATCAGATTTCAAAGAATTTAAATAATAAGCTTACATATAAGAAATAATATTAATTTTCCATAATCTTCTGAATAATATAAAAAATTAATTTAAATATTAGTAAGCCGATATTAAAAAAGGACAAACAAAAAATATTAGACAACTACAATAATTTTTTTGAATCACTAAAATTAATTATTAACAAACGGACTTTTGTTCTTTGTGAATGTTATAATTATTTTTCACAAAAAAATTTCTTTCGCACATAATTTTAGATGAAAATAAAATAAAATTCATCAATTTTTACGAAAGTTATGAGATGATTATGAGATGATAAAAAGCTAAACAGCCATTTTAGAAAATGTTAAACTGTATTTTTTAGCTTCCTTTTTTTTATTCTTTGTTTATTATTCTTATCATTTAATAAACTTTGTTTCGCTTCATTTTTATTATTCGTAAAACATGCTTCTAACGTTGTGCATGGTATGGTGTGACCATGACATGTGTTATGAACAATTTTGTGCACAGAGACTTTGCAACATGCACAATTAATGCAAATTACAAACACTTTCTTCAAAATTGTTTTACATGAGAATTGTCACTGATTTCGTGCCAAATATTAAGTTATAAAATATTTTGTAAAACTCTTTCGTTTTTATATGTTTAACGTTAACATTCTTCAGTAGTACTTTTTAAAATCTTGCAAATTTTAGAATCGTTTATTAATTAATTTTGAAAATGAGCGATCTCACCATATTTTTTTTCCTTGCTTGGATATCTTTAGAATGTTAGAAAATGTAGTAGATTTTGGGAAATATGATATGGGAGCTAGTGAATTGGATTCTAACTAAATCAACTATGAAGTTATGCTTCATAATACATCTTGCTTTTTAGTGAAGCATTTTACTAATTTTTCTAATTTTTTTTCACAATGGCTACATTTTTTGATAAAGAAAATTTTTTATAAAAATATTACAGTTTTTCTCTTAAACTGAAATTCCTTTTTGAACAATTAGTTTCCTGTAAAACTCCTTTTAAATTTAAACTTTGTTTTTAAAGGCAATATAGGAAGCTGAAATATAAATCTCAAAACTCAAGAAACATAAAAAAAACTTGCAAATTTCTTTGTAAGGAAATGAAAACTAACAATTGCTAAAGTCTAAACAACTCTTACATTTCAGAATTTCTTTATGTATTGTTTGTTGATCTGGAAACTTGATATCTTGGTAATATTATGCAATAGATTTATTCAAGTCTTTGAAGAAAAAAGAACATATATTAACATAATGGAAACTGAAAAATTGTCACCAACTCTTTCACAAAAAATTAAAAAAAAAATAGTCCAACTGTAAACTTTTCATCATAACAATTTATTTTACTCTATTTCTATTTATGGTTTCGGTTTTAAGATAAAACAAAATTCGTTACGGAAATCCGTTTTTTCCATTTCGTATATAAATTTAAATGTTACGAAAAAAAACTTTACAAGGAAAAATGCTTAAAATATATTTTTTCCATTAATCATTTAATATAATTTTTATCCTTTTTCGTTGTTTTTCAGTTTAAAAAAAAAAGTTTAGTGCAGACTTTTCTTGTCCGGTTTATGTTGTTGTTGTCTTGTAAGTATATATTTATAAAACTTACTCAAATGGAAACAAAATTGTTAAATGGTTGGTTGAATAGTTGGCAAAGAAGAAATCATAATATTTATGATTTTGTATTTTATAAAGCTATCTTGTAATTTTTGAAACTTGAAATTGTTATCGGTCTGAAAAACGTTTAAACAATTTTTTTCTAAGTTTACCAACTTGTTGTGATTGATTAAACTATCAATTAAAATACAAGAAAATCAATAAAACTTGTTTTTCTAAACTTATAAAATAATTACATAAGATGTGATAAGAGTTCCACAACGTCTATGTTAAGATGAAAATTTATTCATTAAAATAATTTTATTTGTAGTATAAAAGACGTAAAATATAAGAAAGAGGTTGAGCATTTTCTGTATTAAAATCTTAACTCAAAATTGATGAATTTTGTAAAGCTTTAGTAAAGCTTACGTATGTATTTGGTTATTAAGTTGTAGTACAAGTACTTTAATCATTCAAAATAATTGAATTTATTCTATATATTAAAATGTAAATTTTAAAATAACGATACTATAGAAATGATGGTCAATTAGTTTATTTTGATTGTTGTTGTATTTTATGCAATCATTTTTGGTATTTTATTTATAAGTGGGATTTGAGATAACTTGTTTAAAACCTTATTGAACAAAATATAATAATTTGCAAATGGGATGATTGCAAGTAAAAAGCATTTTTACTAAGTCATTGGGATTTAATTTCAGTATGGTTTTTTCAACTCTTTGCATATACCAAACGTCTAGATAATAGTTTTAAGATAACCGTCACATTACCGAGGAATATGTCACTAGCTTGATTATTGGCAACCTCGTTATAGCATTGTTCCTTTAAATGTTTATAATTTGATTTGGTTTTTATCTAATTCTTTTAATCTACAAATGTTATCATGAAATATTTTTATTTATTGTTTGAACAAAAAAACAAAATTTTTAATTTTTTTTTACATTTTAATGAATTTCGGTGTTGCAGGCTTCCATTACGTTAGTAACCTGTGCAACATTTTACTGTGTTAAGTGTTAATAAACATGAAATGGTTATTTATTTAACTTTGCTTTACAGTTGTTCACAAATTTATTGTAAATATAATAAGCGACACAAGCGTCAAAAATGTTTTGTGCTAAGTATCATTTGCAAATTTAATTTTGTCTAAGCTTGCCATACTGTATAATACTATGTTGTTTTTTTGTTGTGTGCTTTATTAAATAAAATAATCCCGTTTTTGAAAGGTTTCTGTATTATAACCTGCTTATGATAACTTCTTATGATAAACGTTAGTATACCATATAAAGATGAATAACTAATTTCTTAAGTAAATAAATTTTCAAATTAAATATTTTTTATCGTTCAAATAAAATGTTTTTACGATATATAATAACAAAATACTCAAAACATTGTAGAACAAGATTTGTTGCATATTTTATTAACAATATCAAACTAAAATAACAGAAAATACAAAAAATTTTGTATACATGAACCACAAGAACCAAAAAACTAAAATTTAATTAAAACAGCTTATTGCACTTGTTCGCTTTTATTTACTTAGTTATTTTTACTTCACTTAAAATTTAATTTAAACATAACGGCAACAAAATTTTTGGAGCAAAGAAAAATACAAAGTTTTTCTTAAAATAATATACAAACAGTTTTATGAGAAATATAATTTCCATAATTATCCTTCTTTGTCAAAAATAAGAATTATGTAAGAAAGGAAGAACTATTTTTACTTTGAAAATTTCTTATACTTTTTATTTTTTTTCTATTAAGTTTTATATTTTATTTTATTTTATATACGTATATTGTTGTTTTCTTTAATAAATTTTAAATTAAGGAAAAACATCCTGCTTTTCAGGCAACAAAAAGCATAAATGTGTTATGACAAAGTTTTAAGAATTAGTTTAGAAGACTAAGTTCGTACATATTATTATTTTGAAAATTTTTTTGTGTTTAAAATTGATTTGATTATTGATTTTGTGAATAAAAAGTTTATATAATTGTTTTTTAAATTTCATTTCATTTATTTTTTTATTTGCATAAAATACAACAATATATCTACATCAATTTACAAATTACTTCGGTCTGAAAGACCTAAACAATATGAGCTAAAAGTGAAATTCTTACCCCCACTTTTTTTGGCATTCCTCGACTTTTTAGGACCTACTGATTCTAAAAAAGCAAAAAAAAACTGTATGTCTGTCTGCCAGTCGGCCGTCCGTCCGTTTGTCGTCACAACCGACGAAATCTAGAAAACGGCTAAAGGGATTTGAAAAATTTTGGATTCTAAAAATAGGTACAGGGTCATTCCATGGAAACATAAACCTCAATAGTTGCAATGAAGTTTATGTTGTGTGGAAAAATTAATCTAATTGGAAACTTGCCCGTCATTTTTGATACCAAAGATAGGAAGTTAACAAATAAATTGTTTAAAAGATGGAAAAAAATAAATAAGTAATAAAATTGTTGTTAGAAATGCATTATTTTTTTATGTGTTTTTTTCTGTTACGTTGGTCACGTTACGTTGGTCACACAATTTTTTTTAAAGGGAACCTCTACTGTATGTAGCATTTGTGAAAAACATATGCTTATTTAAAAACAGATAACTTGTGCTTTATAAAAACCTAAATTTGAATTTATTGAAGGCATACTTTCAGAGAAATGGCTTTGAAAGTGTGAGTAAGTTTTACTGTGGTACTTTTTTTGTTACGTTGGTCACAGCACTGAATTTTGTTATTATTACTTAATATATATTTAATTTGCTGCTTTTTTCATTGATAGTGTATTTCCTAACTGCATAATAGCATAAAATAACATAAATTTCATAAAATAACAATGTTTTTTATGAATAATAGGCAAAAGTATGAGTTGAAAAGGGTAAAAATGTTACGTATGTCACAATGGAATGACCCTACAGCCAATAAGCCGAAAGGACGATGTGTTCGATAACTGTACCGGAAGTGTGTTTAAAAAACAGTAAATTGTGTCAAAACAAGGAAATATTCATATTTTTGGCTTAAAAAACGTTAATTGTAAGTGATAATGAGTAGGAATAAAGAATGTGGAGAGATCTGGATGGTCGGGATTGATATGTGAAATCAAAAACTAGATTATTGCATTATAATTTTGTCAAAAATATGTTGTCAAGTGTGTCAAAAGAAAGATTTTTATTTATTTTTTACCCAATTTTTTAGAAAAAAAATAAAATTAATTATAAGTGAAGAAGATAACCAATTGATCTGTCGATTGCATATCCATACCGGACCATTTAAAAAGCAATTAAAAAAGGAAATGAAAAATGCTCACAGTATGACGCAATGCTTCAGGCAAGGCATCTAGTTTTGATCCAGTGCCATTGCGGAAAGTCTACAGTAGCCACTTCTCATTTTATTTTTGAAGAAGCACCTCCTTGACCTATGCCTTTCGTCTCTCTTTCTTTGACGGCTTTTCGTAGCTTCCTGGGCGTTATGGGCTCAGGTAGTGCAATTTGTTGTTCTCTCACCCGGTCCACGTAGACCACCAAGTCCGAAGGACTGACCACTGGGTACTCCCATGCCTCTGGCTCACCCCTACCGCTTTTCCTCTGAGGTCTTGTACCAAGGAGATGCGTATCGCCATATCGCGTTTAACTGTAAACATTTAAAAAACAAAGACAAATTTATTGCAAATAATTATTCTTTTAAACAATTAATTCAGTAAATTATTTGTGATGTAACATCACCCCGATGGAAAATCTCCCATCAAGAATAATATAAGAACTGAATCTAAAAAATTATGGTGCAAATTATGAAACTTTTTGCAATCCATTCAATTTTAGAGCGATCTAGTTTCGAACCAATGAGAAAATTTTTAAACTTTAAAAAAAGTTTATCATTCTCATCAGGGCTAGCCGACTAGATAAACTCTACCAAAAAATGTTAACGCTAATGATTATAAACCAAAAATTAGGTTACAACTCTAGCGAAGTGTAAAAACAAAAAATTTACATAAACATACATTTAATAAATTCAGGTTTAGTCAATTAATTTCTCTGGTGATCACTGTTTTGTTATACTCTAGATTTTCTAGTATTGAATAACAAAATTGTATCTGTGAGAAGAAGATGACTAGTCTTCACTTGTGTCTATTGACACATGATCAACAATTAATTCAGTAAATTATTTGTGATGTAACATCACCCCGATGGAAAATCTCCCATCAAGAATAATATAAGAACTGAATCTAAAAAATTATGGTGCAAATTATGAAACTTTTTGCAATCCATTCAATTTTAGAGCGATCTAGTTTCGAACCAATGAGAAAATTTTTAAACTTTAAAAAAGTTTATCATTCTCATCAGGGCTAGCCGACTAGATAAACTCTACCAAAAAATGTTAACGCTAATGATTATAAACCAAAAATTAGGTTACAACTCTAGCGAAGTGTAAAAACAAAAAATTTACATAAACATACATTTAATAAATTCAGGTTTAGTCAATTAATTTCTCTGGTGATCACTGTTTTGTTATACTCTAGATTTTCTAGTATTGAATAACAAAATTGTATCTGTGAGAAGAAGATGACTAGTCTTCACTTGTGTCTATTGACACATGATCAACAATTAATTCAGTAAATTATTTGTGATGTAACATCACCCCGATGGAAAATCTCCCATCAAGAATAATATAAGAACTGAATCTAAAAAATTATGGTGCAAATTATGAAACTTTTTGCAATCCATTCAATTTTAGAGCGATCTAGTTTCGAACCAATGAGAAAATTTTTAAACTTTAAAAAAGTTTATCATTCTCATCAGGGCTAGCCGACTAGATAAACTCTACCAAAAAATGTTAACGCTAATGATTATAAACCAAAAATTAGGTTACAACTCTAGCGAAGTGTAAAAACAAAAAATTTACATAAACATACATTTAATAAATTCAGGTTTAGTCAATTAATTTCTCTGGTGATCACTGTTTTGTTATACTCTAGATTTTCTAGTATTGAATAACAAAATTGTATCTGTGAGAAGAAGATGACTAGTCTTCACTTGTGTCTATTGACACATGATCAACAATTAATTCAGTAAATTATTTGTGATGTAACATCAACCCGATGGAAAATCTCCCATCAAGAATAATATAAGAACTGAATCTAAAAAATTATGGTGCAAATTATGAAACTTTTTGCAATCCATTCAATTTTAGAGCGATCTAGTTTCGAACCAATGAGAAAATTTTTAAACTTTAAAAAAGTTTATCATTCTCATCAGGGCTAGCCGACTAGATAAACTCTACCAAAAAATGTTAACGCTAATGATTATAAACCAAAAATTAGGTTACAACTCTAGCGAAGTGTAAAAACAAAAAATTTACATAAACATACATTTAATAAATTCAGGTTTAGTCAATTAATTTCTCTGGTGATCACTGTTTTGTTATACTCTAGATTTTCTAGTATTGAATAACAAAATTGTATCTGTGAGAAGAAGATGACTAGTCTTCACTTGTGTCTATTGACACATGATCAACAATTAATTCAGTAAATTATTTGTGATGTAACATCACCCCGATGGAAAATCTCCCAATGTTATTCAATACTAGAAAATCTAGAGTATAACAAAACAGTGATCACCAGAGAAATTAATTGACTAAACCTGAATTTATTAAATGTATGTTTATGTAAATTTTTTGTTTTTACACTTCGCTAGAGTTGTAACCTAATTTTTGGTTTATAATCATTAGCGTTAACATTTTTTGGTAGAGTTTATCTAGTCGGCTAGCCATGATGAGAATGATAAACTTTTTTAAAGTTTAAAAATTTTCTCATTGGTTCGAAACTAGATCGCTCTAAAATTGAATGGATTGCAAAAAGTTTCATAATTTGCACCATAATTTTTTAGATTCAGTTCTTATAATTATTCTTTTACCATAAAAAATTAAAAATAAGTAAATTTGACTGTTCAAACAAAAATAATTAATATATCAAAAACCATCCTGAAAAAAACTGGTTTGTTGGTTTCAGTTTCGTGGCAGTTGTTAGGACTGAACTTTTGCAAAAAAAACAAAATTGTACACTAAGAACAAGCGGTATCAACCGGATTAGACCAGACGAATCCGTATTCAAAAAAATCTCTTATTATCCAAACCTTAGATTATAAAATATACAGGATAAGTAATATTTGTGTATGTACACTATAAAACTATAAAAAAAATTGAAGCAGTTTTTAAAATTCAAATTTCGCATTGAAAATAATTTCCACAAAAGAAAAGGCTCCTGTAAAAGTAAATACAAAAATACAGGATCCCATGCAGCATTTTTATCTCTTTCCATTTATAGAAAAAAAATATATTATTATTCTTCTATTGCCAGAAAGAAGTAACTGCAAAAAATATATATTTTATTTTAATTTCATTCTAAATTAAAACAAAATCAGAAACAGTAAATCAGCAAACAATATCCATTTCACTTTAAATTTAGTTTAAATGAAAACAAAACCAAAGCGTACATGATAAAATTTTAGTTAGGATCAAATTTTCAGTTTTAATATTATCAGTTTTATTTTAATCGAAATACTTTTGACAAACATAAAATAAAATTGAATAAGGTTGGTCATTTTCCAATCGGTAAAAATGTTAAATACAAAACTTCTGCATAAGTTTGTTATTCTGTAAGCATATTTGGTCAAGCAAGGGAAAACCTCGATGATATTTAAATTTCTAGGCTACTGTGTTTTTTCAGTACAAATACTATGACGTTAAAATCGCACACTACTTTATGTAAATAAAAATAACTTCAACTTTAAAAGATATTACTTATCCTGTGTATTTTATAATCTAAGGTTTCGGACAATTTACGGTATTTAAATTTATCGATAAAGTAGTTTTTTAGGCTTATTGCTATTGTCTTTTAACACCACCGTTCTAATTAATATCATTTTGACATTTCATTTTCCTTCATAAGATTCATGATGTTCCTTCATAAGATAATAAAATTGAATGATTGTTAGAAAAATAACAAATTTGGTTTAATTTTAATTAATTGTTCAAATTGTTTAACTCTAATGGACAAATAAAAAGAAAAATGGCTAAAATATTAAACCAAATTATTAAAAAAATACAAAATATTTTCTCCCAAATAACTGCAATTTTTCTAATGAAATGAATTTTTTGATGAAGAATGTCTAACAAGATAATAAAACTCCAAAAATAAATTTAAACCATAAAAAATATGAATTTGCTATAGAAGTGAAAACATTAAAATGACAATTAAGGTCTTATGGTCTTTTTTTAATGTCATTAGAAATTTAATGTCTTTCGCTCTACTTTGCCGACACATGGGTGCATTCAATGTAAGTTAAGGACTTAAGGTCTTAAAATAACCTTAATTTGAACAAGGCATAAGATCCAAACTAACACGACTTTACATTAGGTACAGTGATGCCGCTATGTAGTGCGGTCTCCTAAAAATAAAATAGATCATTATTTATTATATCGTTAAATTTCTACAACACTACACTCATCTTTGTAACAACTTGTCAAAGTACAACAGCATCTCATTTAACCTAATGATCTGGAACTGTAAACAGTATAGTAATATTATCATAACTTAATTAACTCAATTTTAAATTTACCATAAATATGTTCACCAATTTAAAAACAAACAGCTGTCATACTTAAATTGCCCGTCGGTAATGCAGAATAACTGCTGCATTTCTATAGTACTGAATCTAGTCATTTTGATGATTTTACAATTCTATTCGATAACGTTGGTAGAAATGTCATTTTTCAGCTGCATGCGTATCAATTGATGAACATTGACATATTTTTGGTTTTGGTAAAAAGCTTGATAAAAATATTCTAGTTAATTCTTCTTGTTTCAACCTTTTTTGAGTAAACATGTTAAATAAAACCTTTTGGTTGTTTGATATCATTAATTGAATTGTGTTGTTAAAATTGTTATTAGTTTAATGTTAATCTTATATTTGATTGTATAACTGTACCGTGGCTGAAATTGTTAAATTCATTTAGATAAATTGTGTAAATTAAAAGCTAAATGTGTTATTCTTTCTGTTCGAGTATTGAGTTTCCGCCATGTTTGCAGCATTCTTCGGAGTACGGTCAGTATTAGTTTAGTATGGTGTTAATCCAATGTCGTTCTTCATTGTAGTTACATGAGTTGCTGTGCCTAATTATAATTATATCTGATCATCATTGAATTAAATATACTGTGGATCAGTGGATCAGTGTAGTACAAATATATTGGTTTTCTTTGATTGAATTTGTCGTCATTGTAAGATGTAACATTTGCTGAAGGTCATCAAAATCATATATACCGTTCATCCTACTGAAGGTTATTGAAATTTGTCATCGTTGTGTGTCAACGGGTTATTGAAATTTGTCATCATATGTTACTGATTTTCATCAAACCTGAATATACTGTTAATTCTACTGAAGGTTTTGAAACTTGTCGTCGTTGTGAGATATATGTTACTGATTTTCATCAAACCTGAGTATACTGTTGATTCTGGTGAAGGTTATTAAAATTTGTCATCGTTGTGAGATATATGTTGCTGACTTTCATCAGACTAAATATATTGTTGATTCTACTGAACGTATTCATCGTTGCAAGATATCGTTGTTGATTTCATCAGAAATAAATATACTATTCAGTCTAGTTGAAACTATTCGTCGTTACATTATATGTTGCTGAATTTCACCAAAATTAAATACTGTTGATTCTAATAAAGGTATTCATCGTTACAACATATCGTTTGCTAATTTGTCATCAAGAATAAATATACCATTCATGTATTTGAGCCTATTCGTCGATACACTGTCATACGCTTGCTGGTTTTCATTAAATTAAAATATATACTGTTCATTCTCTGATAGTGCTCGTCGATATAATATACCATTGGCTGATCTCCATCATAAATAAATATATTGTTCATTCATTTGAAATGTTTGTCGTTATGATATACGTGAATTGCTGACTGTCATCGAGTATAATAATGCTGCTTCATGTTTTCGAAAATTTTGTCAATTATAATCTACATAGTGTTTGATTATCGTCAAATTGCACTATACGTCATAAACTTCAACATTCAGTATTGGTCATCAAAAACATTCCTCATCATATATACTGTCCTTGTAGTGTTTTTACAATGTTTAAGAATCAAGAAACAAAAAACAAAAAACTACC
Organism: Diogma glabrata; assembly: GCA_963693315.1. Lineage (NCBI taxonomy): Eukaryota > Metazoa > Arthropoda > Insecta > Diptera > Cylindrotomidae > Diogma > Diogma glabrata. The sequence continues at coordinate 23,705,952 of OY856187.1, read as the reverse complement.
AAGCCTTAGACCTTGGTAGTTTTTTGTTTTTTGTTTCTTGATTCTTGAACATGAACATTGCAAAAACACTACAAGGACAGTATAAATTACTATATAGACCAGATTTATGATACATTGGTTCAATATATCATAAACGAAAAACATACATTCCTCATCATATTATCGAATTTGGCTGATGTGACTTCTTCGAGCTCACATATCCTCGATATTACAACTTACAGTCCACTAATTATTCTAAGGAGTCGCACCATACACAAAACCTAGTAGGTTTACACATATAGGAAAAAGAATATTTAAATGAAAATTAATTTTTACTACGCCCGATAGTGAGTAAAGGCTTTTCAAGCTGTCAATTGATGGTTGGAAGTTTGTATTTGCCGCTCGCCGACCTGAAAGTAAATTTATACATACAGTATTATGACGCAATAATATTATGTTTGGTGGATATAGTGGTTTTGAGCATCGAATATATAGACCACGCCGTTAATGATTTCTCGGTCTCGACAATTTCGGATATATAAGTAGGGATTGCAAATTTTAATGAAAAAATCAATACCGCGATTTCGAGATTGATTAATCTAAAACCGGAATCCCGGTATTAATACCTGGATTTAAAAAAAAATAAAAATCTCAATAAAATAATTTTTTCTGCACTTTAATCGTATATTATGATGCAAGGACGTAGAGCTAAAGATTTTGGAGTGCCACGACTTGGACCAAAATAGCTTACGTCCGTGCGTCTTACACTTTTTTTCATTCGCCACAAGCAAAATATTTTAAAATTGTTTTTCAGCAAACGGCTGTTAAGTTTAACTTTACTGCCGCTAGGGAGTTTGTTAAAGTCTTACTTTTTTACTTATAATAAGCGGCTACAAAAGTAACGCCATTTTTATTTAAAATACGCAGCAGTAAAGTAGCATTTGTGATTTTGTTATTTTTTCAAACGAATTGTATAACTATGACAACAAAAAATAAGAAATTGATTCTGATTGGATTATGAAATTTTGAACTATTGTATGTAACTATGACAACAAAACATAACAAATACTTTAATTGGATAATCAAATTTTGAATTAGAGCTTTCTTTGATAGAAAATTTTATTTATACAAATTTAAATGTTTTTTACTTTTTGGACGTAATTATGACGGTAATAAATCATATTTATTAATTTTTTGATTATTATAATGTCATATTTATAAAAAATTTGAACGTTTGCCGAAAAAATAGTGTATGTACCCGTCAAACTATAGACTCAACACAAAAAATAGCACTTTAGCTCCTAATTAAATAATGTACTATTTATTCTAAAGCAAAGCTATAAATTCGCATAAAATTTGAATTAAAAATATGTTGAACAAGTGACAAAATATTTGTTATTTTTTTGACAAAATATTTGTTATTTTTTCAAAATAATTGTATAACTATGACAACAAATAATAACAATAATTTTAATTTGATTATAAAATTTTGAGTTTAAAGGTTGCTTTGATAAAAATTTCTATTTTTTATAGAATTTAAACAAATACAAATGTTTTTTTACTTTTTTGGGCGTAACTATGACAACAAAATATATGCTTAAAAAGTGACACTTTACGGCCGCAAATCACAGTAATAAAGTACCACTTTTCTATGTAGGCGAATAAAATAGTACATTAATTAATTAGGAGCTAAAGGGATACTTTTTGTGTTGAGTCTATAACTTGACAATTATAGATGATACACAAAAAGTCACTTTAGCTCCGAATTAAATACACTATTTTTTTCGGCAAACGTTTAAAATTTTTATAAATATGAAATTAATACATCAAAATTTTTATAAATATGAATTTTTATCGTCATAATTACTTCAAAAAAAGAGAAAAAAACATTTAAATTTGTATGAATAAATTTTTGTTATCAAAGCAGCCTTTTCAAAATTTCATAATCCAATTGAAATAGTTGTTATTTTGATGTCATAGTTATACAATAATTCCAAATTTCATTATCCAATGAAACTGTTTGTTATGTTTTGTTGTCATACTCATAGTAACATACAATAATTCAAAATAATAAGAATTAACTTATTTTTTGTGGTCATAGTTATACAATTTGTTTGAAAAAATACCAAATACTACTTTACAGCCGTGGGCCGCCATAGTATAAAATAAAAATGGTGTTACTTTTGCAGCCGCAGTCATAAAAGTAAGACTTTAGCTAACTCCCTGGTGGCAGTAAAGTTAAACTTTACAGCCGTTTGCCGAAAAAATATGTTTAAATAATAATATAACAAAATAAAATAATTCAGTCTTTGTAAATCAACAATGGAACATGTTATAGTTAATAATTATATTGAAATTATATCAACATTAAAAATTTCAATAAATTAATTTTTTCTATATTTAAATAATAATAATAATTCAGTCTTGGAAATTGCAAATCTGAAATAATCAAAAAAGAACATTTAAATAATAAAATTGCAAATTTCAATCACAATTCACATTAAAAAATAGAAAATGATTAAAGACTTTGATCTTTATTGGTAGCTTTATTCTTTATGATAGCAATTTCCATCAACCGAATCACCAATCAATATAAAAATATTCTGTATGAAATGATGTTTTACATTATGGATTTTTTAATATGTATAGAAATAAATACAGTCAAATGATATTTCGTTATAGGTATTTTTGAGTTTAGAAATAAAACTCTATTTTCCCATATATAAGCAAGCATGACATTTTCTGAATAAGATGACCCAACTTTATTCATTTTGCATCATTTAACGAACAAGTCATATTCTCTTCCACACCTTTTTTTTTATTTTTCTGGTAATAAATTTAAAATTACACTCGCCGCGGCTTCTACGATGTTTGGCGGAGTGGCATCTATTTCATTTTCATAACTGCTATCCATAGTTTTAATAAATTTTATTATATTGCAAATTTACGTGTTTACTATTTATACAATATTTATTGATAAAACAAATTTGAACGCAAGATTTTCTGTGAAACGATGTAGCAAGGCTAATATGATAGAAATATAAATAATTCTTTACAGAGATTTAATGTAAATCTTTATCTAGGTTTTGATCAATTTGATGCGGACGGAGGAAAATAGTATGTATGCTTCAAGCGTAAAGTGACTTTTGTGCTCGGAGGCGATTTCATCGCTTACCTACGGCTCGCGCTGTAAATTTCGCCTCCGAGCACAAAAGATTCACTTTCTGCTTTAAATATGCAATATACTATAATAACTCAATCACGCTAATAAAAAAAATAATTCTTTTGGTACAACTCTCCTTGCGCATCAATTCCTTCAAGCGATGCAACTTCTGTTTCCTAATCAATTCCTTCTTATACTAAGGTTCACTTTTCACAAAATTCCTTCAAACTACTCAAAAATCTCTCCATTTAGCGTTCCGAGAAATATTACAAAATCGAAAATTCAGATTTTTTTCAGGAATCCAAAAATATTACAAAAATTATAATAAAATCAAAAATTTAAGCTTTTTTTTCAAGATTCTAAAAACATTCCAGCAATCAAAAATTAAAAATTTTAAATTAATTCAAAAAAAAATTAAAAATTTTAAATTAATTAATTAATTCAATTTAATTAATTAATTTAAATTATTGCAAAAATTATAACAAAATCAAAAATACAAACGTTTTTCAAAATTCTAAAAAAATTTCAAAAACTATAACAAAATCAAAAATTGGATCTTTTGTTATGTCGTAGCCTGGTGATCGATGACGCAGTTAAATAAAATCCCTGGTTTAGACATACACTATTTCCTCATACGTAGCAAAATTGCATTCGCGTAAATGTTCATAGTCACTTTTCATCCTGTCCTGTACACTTGGTCTTGTGTTCAATTCATGGTCATCATTTAATATAGTTTCCGTCTCACAAATTTAGTACTAGAAAAATAGTTGTGTAATGTTATACCAATTTAGTTACCCCTGCCCAATACATACTCATTAATTCATTATTAATTCTAAAACGGTTGAGTAACATTTTCTTTCCAAATGTGATTCCTCTTTTTTAAATCGTATTCATGGTTCCCAACCCATATAGAGTTCTTACAGTCGTCTATTAACTAAGTGAGATTGATAGAAAAGCGGTGGTGTATTATCATTAATCCCTAGTCACATTATTTACGTCATAATTCTGTCAATTTGTTTCATCAACATGGTTTTCCTTGTTTTTAAATTCTTTTTTTAAATTTCTATTACAAATTAGTGGTTCTATTTCTTAATGGGTAAAATAATGAACGATATACCGAAAGTACGAAAAACTACCTTATCGATTCGATACTAATTGTGTATATATGTTAGTTGACAGGCGGCTTCGCGCTCTTAATTTTCTGATAGTCTATTGTGACTTATTCGCATATTTCATTTTTCTTATTGGATCACTAATTGTTTTGACGTTTGCTTGTGAGGCTAGCGGCTGTTTCATCATTTTTGTTGTGGTTGGCAAACATTTTCACCGTTGGATGCTAGGAAAAATTACTAGGAAATAGATAATCCATAACGTAGAGAGGTAAATAAAAGATTTATTTGTTTTTACTGAGTGAAATTCATGTTCGTATCATTATCAACGGGTGAATACAGTCAATTCTTGTCCGTATGACATTTACATGAAAAGATAACCTCAAACAAACCCAACTTGTGTTTAGAAGAAATAATAAAGAAAATAGAACGTATGTGCATGTGTTGTCCATAAGTAAGTGTACGCATTGCATTTTGTCCGTTGTACCCCTAAATTAGAACTATTGAGTGATAAACATGATGTTACTAACGAACATGTAAAGTAAATCTATTTCTTTGATCTCAAAGCTGTGTCATCCAGCCATTAAATCTTATTTGATTCTGCCATAACAAGAAGGATAAGATCTCTGATTATCAAGATTTGCAGTGCATAACTTAACCAAAACCAAGAAGAAGAAAAACCCGATGTTAGGCAATTGTTGTAATTCAACCAAACGTCCAGTGATAATGTATTATTTAGATCCAAGAGAGAAAGAAAAACATTGTTGTTTTAAAATTTTAAGCTAGAGAAATTTTGTTTGTTCGTGGTGAAATGTTCCGGTAACTTAGAAAAAATTTGTGAATTGTAAATAACTGTAGCTGTAATTCAGTAGTCAACAAAAAAGGAATTTTTTGAGTTAAATTGGTTATGAACGAATTAGGGCAAGTGCACCTTGTCGTTTTGAGATATACCTAGTGTAGTTCTCGTTTGATTAAAAAGGAAATTCGGACAGTGACGATAGTGGATAAAATTAAAGTGATTTGCAAAGTCATATAGAAAGTTGATAAAATAGGGTGATAGCCCGGCATAACCTTGAGATTATTTTCTTTACTTACTTTAAAATCAACAATCTTCTAACTGAATGATATACATATCTATATATGGATAAACATAAATTATATGAATATGTATATTATAAACTAAGGTTAACTTCTGATAAAACCGGATCTACATTAAATAGTCGTATTTCCAGTAAGACAATATTAAACCTAAATATTAAGATAGAGGTAGATGTTGATGCATTAGTACTAAGGATTGTTTAATTAAATTATTTACAAACGTTTCAATAATATTATATGTTAAGTAGCAGCTTCAAGGATTGTTTAATTAAAATATTTACAAACGTTACAATAATATTATATGTCAAGTAGCAGCTTTAAGGATTGTTTAAGCTAATTATTGGCAAACGTTAAATTAATATATATGTCCAGTAACAACTTTAAGAATTGTTTAATTAAATGCCGGAAAATTAAAATTAACGACTTGTACATGAGGGTGTGTTTGAGTTAAGTAAAATCCACTATTACGATTGTTTTGTGGTAGTGCTTCCAGCCGATAACGCTTAGAATTATCATAATAAACTCCTCTTCTAACTGGGATTCACCAACTGGAGTCATCAATTGTTATTTGTTGTTATCCTGCATCTATCATATGCTTCGCTGTTTATATGCGCATCGACTACTGATGGGAGTAATGGGCTAGGTGTTACGAGGGGATGAAAGGAATGTGATCTGGGCTGAATATGGGGTGAGTAGTTTTTATTTAAAATATTTATTGTGGGAGTGTATGTACGAGTGAATGGGTGCGTGAGTGTCGGTACGCGTGGGGTGTATGGGTGGTATAATATAAACTAAACCAGAAATGCTTAGAAATGATTATTTTTTTTTTGAATTATTGATTAATTTATAATAGGTTTTTTTATATTCAAAATTGAAACCACGTATATTGTCAACAGTAATTCTGACGTAATGGTGGAGGATATAACATAACACTACTATTTCTCTATAGTGATATATGTTCTGACATCTCTAAATTAAACCAAGAAAACAATAAAAGAGTAAGAGCACAGTGACAGGATGCATTATTGTAGTTGCTGTTGGTATTGGAACTGTTGTTGCATTCATTATGAGTCATAATTTTTTTTGTATATTTATATAGGCTAGTGCGTATTTAGGAATGATTGTGTGTGTGTGAGATCACGTTTGTATGCACATGAGAGGGTGGATGCATGTATATGGGTATGAATATGTGTTTATGTGAGTGAGCGTACTTGTCGACACAGCTCACGGCATTTGTATCACCATGGGTCAAAGATCGAAGGGGACTTATATCACCAGATGAACTACAACCAGCACCATTCAATGGAACGCGGGACCCATTTGATCCATATACCCTCACATCAACCATTCGGCAATTTGATGTTGCAATGTTTGGTGAAATACCACCTCACTACGAACTAAGACAGCATGGTTTACAACCCGAAAATTTGAATTTCTTTTCGGTTCCAGTTGAATTAATAATTGCCTCCGCAAGTTTTTTTTATGGGATTAGCAACAAAAGAGAAGGAATTGGCAGAATGTATTGGCTCGAACTGCAATTCATTTTTCATCTATATATGCGTGCCACAAGAGTATTCAAATATTTTTAACTATATCCAACTTAAAAATTTCCGATCATATAAATGTGTATGTATCTTCTTGGTTGTGTTCCTACCGTACTTCAAGGCAAGTGCTAGGCGAAAACGAAAATCACGATCCTAGATACCAAAAATTTACTATTAATTACATATTTAACCACCAGTCTTTAGATCGCATCTCAATAAATAGAGGGGAGATTGTGTGACTATTTGCGTGCCTGGACGTGTTCATAGGTGAACGATGGCGTGTGTATGTATGCGTGTGTGTGTGAGTTAATGAGTTAGAGATATGGGGTTGGACGTGGTGATCGTGGTTCTTTCGCCTGAGGGGTCGCCAGAGTCTCATTGTTCTTACTTTCTTTTTTATCACTTCCGTATTTATCATGTATTTCGCGTACAATCTGATCATTTGTGCCAAAATAGCAGGATTTCTTACTCGATCTGAAGGCTGCCGCTGGTCAGGGGCAAAAAATAACCTCGCTTGGTACGCGACCTGCTATGCCTCTTCGTTGTTCCGCAACGAAGAAAGCGCTTCATTACACTTTTTTCAAAATTTTAAAAATATTTCAAAAATTCAAACTTTTTCCAAAATTGTCAAAATATTGCAAAAATTATAACAAAATCAAAAAGCAAACTTTTTTCAAAATTCCATAAACTATAATAAAATCAAAAACTCAAACTTTTCAAAATTGTAAAAATATTCCAAAAATTCAAATTCAGACCGAAGAAACATTTTTCAAAATTCTAACACTATTTCAAAAACTACAACAAAATCAAAAAAACAAAATTTTTTTAAAGATTCTAAAAATATCGCAAAAACTTTTTTATAAATTCCAAAAAATTATAATAAAATCTAAAATTTCCATGTCCAATTTCATCTTCATCAAACACCATATTTCATGTCATACAAATAGTTAATTTTATTTTTTCTTCACAAAAATTGGGTAAAAAAATAAATGAAAATCATTCTTTTGACACATTTGATAATAAATTTTTGACAAACATTTAATGCAATAATCTAGGTTTTGGTCTCACATACCAATCTCGATTATCAAGATTTTTTTAATTTGAAGTTAGTACTTATTATCATTTAAAATGAAGGTTTTTTAAGCACGCAGACATACATTTTTTTGCTTTTTTAGAATCAGTAGGTCCTAAAACGTCGAGAAATGCCAAAAACTGTGGAGGTAAGAATTTCACTTTTGGCTCGTGAATTCAATACTTCGGTTTTTTCAAGACCGAAGTAATAAATTATCACGAATATTCTATTTTTTTTACAGATATTTGAATTGATAGAATTAATAAATGTTTTAAAATTTGGAATTAAAAGATAAAATTATTTTAAGTACGTAAAAAATATTCTGAATAAATTTCCTTCGACCGATGATAATTTTTCATAACATTTTGGCAAATTCCCATAAGCAAGTGGCATTGATAAAAGCCCTTGGCCTCCCAATTTACCAATTAAGTTGCTTTCAAAATTTTCATAAAAAATTATTTCAAAATATCGAATTCCTTGCGTGTATCGCCTTCCACACACATTCAAGAGAAATGATTTATTATTGTGCTAAAAATTATCATAATAGAGATGTTGGGTCAAACTTTGATCATCAACTAATTTACTTGTTCTACAACTGAACTTAAATTTTACCATTCTATTACAATTTTTAGTTACGAAAAATCATTGAATAAATATATAAAAAAGTATAATTACGAGTGTGTATACGAATATATTTCGAAGCATGTCATTTGTAAATGTGTATTCATAAATTGAATCATGACATATGGCATATTTCTAGTACTTCGGTCTGAAAAACCTATGCTTTATTTAAATAAAAAATATTCTTCACATTTTAAATATAACTAATAATCCATGAATACGTGATAATAAGAAATAAATCGTCACCTACACCTTCTGGGTGAACAAAATGAAGTTTTTTGATGAACAAAAGGGATGCCAAAAAGTATAATCTTCAAGTGATCTTACTTAGACTACCTGTACCTGTCTATTCAACTTATCATTTATCATTTTTAAATCTGTCACACAACTAATAGTCTGGAAAAACAAAAGAAAATCTTAAGCTTTCTAATATCTATTGATCTAGCAAATATTTAATTAAAAAGTTTAAATGCTATCATTAAATCAATGTCACATTCTAGATCCGTAAATAACAATAAATAAATAACAAATCGTACAAAAATAAAAAAAACACAATTCCAAACCCATTTAAGCACAATAACATTGAAAACTTTTCCCCTCTAAAGGTTTTTTTTCACTAACTTAAATTAAATTGAAATCTCCTATAGCTGTAGTAGATTGCCAACTTTTTTGGTAATATTTTGTTGTTGTTTTTTTTTTCGTGAAAATGCATTTTCGATTTGTTTTTATTGTGCTTTTAATTTCGTTAAGTTGAATTAAATGAAAATTTATTTGGTGTGTATTTTTGGGGACATAGACTACTGGTGCCAGTAGATTTTTTTAGGGTGTACAAAGTACAAAGTATAGATGTTGATTGTTTTTGTGAATTTAACTTTAAATTATGAATCTTTTTTCAATTTTTGTTGGATGGTAGATTTTAAGTGTTTTGCAAATAGAGAGATAGCAATGGTTTTATTATTTTTATGAAAAATTGTTTATAGTAAACTATTTAACATATCTATTTTTCTATCTATCAGTGTATATTTAACCTCATATTTACTGTCTCCTTAATGTTATCCAATTATCAATCAACCTTCAACAATTTTAGATATTTACACCACACTTGATTTTTTTAACAAGTGATCCAAGTTTAGTTTAATTCCAAAATTGCAAAATCCCAATGAAGAATTTGATCTCGTTCTAATCTCCTGATTTTCAATACAAAGATATCACCGTCAAAATCAATTTTTTCTAAACAAAACATATTTGCCTATGTACATTGTACAATATACATATTTCAAAAACTATATGTGTTGCAATTAATAAAATAAATTAAACTGTTTACTTATTGTTATCATATGGCCAGTCTGTAAACAAAAAATATTTGTATTTCAATTAATTTTAATTTGTTTCTCTTCATTCCAACTTTTCACATTTTATTTATTTACAACAGACACAGTAACCAAACCTATTCCAACATACATAAAATACTTGCTTTACTGTTTAATTTTTATTAGTTTAATTGGTTACAATTAATTTAATTTAAAAACCAAACTGGTCTAGAAATGAAACAACAAAAGCTATAAAATTAAAATTGAACCTGATATTGTCTATGTTACTGTAACGTTTTTGTCCTTTTTGATTTTTTTGAAATTTGTATCCTTCACTTTTTCATTGTCAAATTATACTAATTTTTATGTTTCTGGTTTTTCTCGAAAATTAGATTGGAAATTTAGTATCATTTCAAGCAAAAACCAAAATAAATCAAACAAAATTAGGTTAATTCATTGAAAGTAAAAGTGATGGTAATTATACTAATTTGTTGGTTGAAGATTTCAATTTCAGTTTAGAATTATTTTAGGAATTAAAGCTGACAGTTTATCATAATAACTGCAACTTATACAAAAACTCAGACTGGTTAGACTTTTTATCTATAAAACATTTAGGATTATGAAATGAAATCAAAAAATAAATAGAAATATCTCTTCAAATTAATTTAATTAAATCAACCCAAAGTTCTGTCAACAACAAATAAAAATATTAAAAATTTAAAAAATTCCTTTCGAAATGTATCACCATCGAAAAGAAAATTTCTCAATAATTAAAAAAGAAAGGGGAAAATAAATTTACTTATTTTTATATTAAAAATTTTATCCTTCATCAATATGGAATAGAAAAAATGAAAAAAGTTAGACTAAACTTTCCAAAACAAAAATGTGTTAAAATGTCTAAAGTTGATCGTATTTTAAAAAATTGGAATTAGGTACGGACGGAACGCCTAATATAATACGAGATTTTTCCAATTCTACTCATCAAATAAAACTGGGTCCAAAGGTGTGTTACATTTTGAAAGCATATAACACATACACAAGTAGTCGTAGCATACTGGCTGTTGCTCATCTGACTGATAATTGAGTTTTATGTCGTCCAATGTGTAAAAAAAGTCAACTTTTGCCCTGTTTATTTGATTTCAAGCCGAAAACGTTCCACTGATGATCAATCATGCTAAAATTTGCATTCATCTATTCAAAGTCCCGAACCTTTTATGTGACGTCTAAATTTTGAAATATGTATGCAAACAATGTATGAGGTTGAATTGAAGTTGAATTCTTTGAAGTTTTGTTTAATAGAAGCGGTGAATAAACAACCGAATCAAGTTATTAATGCTGCTAGTATTGTCATCAGTGGGCTTCTTTTAAAACATAGAGATATCAAGGATATGGTTCTACACACAATAAACAAAATTGAATCAAGTAAACAGGCAGATGACATATTGTCTGTCGATCCAGTAAATAGGCATAGGTTTTATTAAAAACCACTCCATCGACACCTAAACCGCCAGTAAAAAATCTCATCTGCAGGATTACTTTGTTGTCAAGTTGAAAAATACGGAGAATAAAAACAATATTCTGACGAAAATGCGTAAGAAAGATAATGATAATTTTTATTTCTTATCTACTAATTGGTATTCAGAATTTTAATAATAATAATAACATAATAGACCGAGAGCCCGCGACAGCCAGACCTTCGTTATTTTATAAAAGCTGAAAGTTTTTCTGCGCATACCCCCTACTCAGGTAGATACCATTAGTGACATATGAAGATTGGATGATAGTGGCTTTGGCAGGGAGCAGGTAACAAAGGGGCCTCCTAAGTTTCGTGAAAGTATAAAAGGTAATTTTTTATATATTCTTCGGGATAGTATTAGAAGTCACGTCACCCATTGCCAGACACTTACTATCGTGGTAACCCCCTGCCAGACACCTTTAAACTTTAACAAATTGATAATGTTTAAGGGTGTCTGGCAGGGGGTTACCACGATAGTAGGTGTCTGGCAATGGGTGACGTGACTTCTTATACTACACCGAAGAATATATAAAAAAATTACATTTTATCCTTTCACGAAACTTTGAAGGCCCTTTTGTTAGCTGCTCCCTGCCAAAGTGTTATGAAGGATAATTCAAACGTCATGATTGAAATTCGAACTACTGTCCAGATCTGTTTTGTAATTGGTGATATAAAACCGATTGCTACTATTTGCCTACCCACGTATAGAGGCCCTCTGAGTCGTTCTTTATCAATTAATTGGATTTTCTTTTTGAGAAGTGAACTGTCATCGCACGGCATGAAAATCGCAGTTTTTTTTATGATAGCTAGAGAATTTTAAAACAAAAAGAATTGCATGGATATGTTCCAGAATAGTTCATTGTTTGGGTATTGTTTGATTATCCAGTGGACGAGTGAACTTGGTTGGCCGGCACGATCACGTGAATTTGACGGGATTAATAGAAAGAACATTTGCGGGAGAACATCCATTGAACGGAAAGATACATTGTTTCTTTGCGTGAGTAAAATTAACATTCTTTTTTATTACCTTAGTTACTGATAAAGTCAGTGTATCATTTAATGAATCCAAAGAAAAAGTTACTAAATAAAATGCAACAAAAAGTTGAAAGAATATATACTGAATAAATAAAAAAAAAGATAAAGAAACAAGCTAAAAGCCCAAAATAGTGTTATGTGTATTGTGACTGTCTAGAAAATTTAATTTATTCGTGCGATTATTCTAGAAAGAAATGATAAATTAATATAGGAAAATTTTAATGATTGTGGTAAACTTTATTTGTGTTTCCCGTGAACGCTTAGAATTAAACTAGTAATAGGTGAAATTAAATGTAAACTCTTAGTGTATTCAATAATAATTTTTATTTGTCGCTGTTTTTTATCAAGTAATTCTAAGATTGTGCTTGTTTGGAACTTAAAGTAAAGATAAAATTTCAATTGAATTTTGCAACAAGATAAGGATTATGTGGAACAACATATGTATTATCAAGAGATGCACCACGTACATCAACACTCATACCATTATCACGTCGACGATACAAAGGATAACCATTCACAGATTCTTTAGTATTTTCAGAAAAAAGTTTTGGAAAATTCTTACTACATTTACCATCTCTCATACAAACAGAATTGGGGTTTAGAGCACCACATTGTCCATGCATCATATGACGTTTCACATATTCATGTAATTTAGGAAAAAGAATGGGATCAGAGATTTCAGTACATTCAAATTTATTAATCATTTCATTTCCATCAATTCTATCTTCATCTGACAAATTTAACAAAATATGAGCATGCGGAAGACCACGTTTTTGAAATTCAATGGTATATATAAATGCTTTGACAGAACCGAAAATCTTTTTTTTCATTAAACAATCAATGAGCTCTTTAAGTAACCGGAGAAAGAAGATGGCAAAATTAGTTTACGACCAATTTCTTGCATATTATCATCGCCATTGTGATTTTGATGCAAGAAATCTGTTAAACTATTGTACAAATTAGCACGAAGAACAGATTGATTTGAACGAATATAATGAAGCCGTGTACCTTCGATACGAACATACATATCAACAATCCATTGAAGAAATAATTTTTGAGATTGATGCAAAAGACTATAACCATCACGTATAGCAAGGCGATAAGATGCATATTGCAAGATTGTAACTTTTGTTACAATCTTGTTATCGTGTTACCATCACGTATAGCAAGGCGATAAGATGCATATTGCAAGATTGTAACTTTTGTTACTTTTGTTGCCACATTAGCACGTGAAGTTGAAACAAAATTATGTGGAATATAAACGTGCCACCCTGTATCACCATTTGGCAACAACAAAGGATAAGCTAAAGGATCCAAAGAAGAATCAAGGACAGAAACAGAACGAATCTCATTTGTATTTTTTGAAAAAACAATTATATTTCTTTCAAAGGGTGGTTCACCATCATCATTCTTAAAAATAGCAGCCACATCAGTTTGAACAGCATCATTAAAACGACGAATATCACATTCTCTGTTAACTTTTATAACCATTGACACATCAGCTTTTCAGAAAGAGGAGATAATTTGACTTTGCCATTATGGCAACACAAAGAAAACGCTTCATTATTATTTGAAGAAATTTCTCTTGCAAAATGTTTAGCATGACAAAAACGACAAACTCATATCCATATCCAAAGCACCACAAACATACGAATCAAAGTTACCTGGAATCACATTTAAATTCACCACATTCAATTCTAAAAATCAACATTAGCTTCCTTGTGTAGAGCATTAACATTACAAATATATGCAACACGATCTCTGTTATTTCGACGACTCGATTTTAGTTTGTAAAGGGAGTCTGCTATATAAAGAAGTAAATTTAATTCGTCTAGAACTTTTTAGGTAGATTTCATATAAAAATCTACCTATTGCAATGGGCTTCATCTCGGAATTTCGGAAAAATTTTTGTGCCAAACGACTATATATGATAAGCGGAGACAAAAAAACAAAAAAAAAAAAAATTTATATATATATATACATATATATATAAACGATATGAGATATAACGAAAACGACCGGCACTCTCACGGTCGCGTTTGTTGAGGTAGATCAAAAAAATTTTCTGAACTTGTGTGTTTTAATAATATCTTGGACAAGTTCGTGAATCAGCAAAATCCGACACGTGGTTAAGAAACTAGAGGCCTTTTTCTGAAAAAAATTGATTTTTTAAAACCGTTATAACGGCCGTTTGGATACTAATATTTCAAAAAATTTAACAAATTTAGAATTTTTGGAATCTTTTTTATCAATTTGTTTTAAAAATAGACCTCTGCAGTTAGAGGTTCCTGAGTGAGCGGCTCCAACAAAAAAGTTTGCAAAAAAAAATTTTTTTTTGAAACAACCGGCACTCTCACGGTCGCATTTATAAGGCCAGATCAAAAAACCTTTTTTAAAAATGTGGGTTTTGTTAATATCTTGGACAAGTTCGTAAATCAGCCCAATTCAACACATGGTTAAGAAACTAGAGGCTTTATACTAGAAAAAAACTCTGTTTTTTAGATCCGTTATAACGGCCGTTTGGATTCTAATATATTTAAAAACTTCATAAATTTAGAATCTTTGAAACCTTTTTAATCAGTTTCTTTAAAAAAAAAGACCTCTGCAGTTGGAGGTTTCTGAGTGAACGGCTCCAACACAAATGCTTGTAAAACACGAAATGCGTTTGAATCAACCGGCGCTCTCACGGTTGCATTTGTGGAGCCAGATCAAAAAACCTTTCTTAAAAATGTGTGTTTTATTAATATCTTGGACAAGTTCGTAAATCAGAAAAATCTGACACATGGTTAAGGAACTATAGGCTTTATACTAGAAAGAAAAGTGGTTTTTTAATCCGTTATAACGGCCGTTTGGATACTAATATTTTTAAAATCTTCATAAATTAAGAATTTGTGGAAACATTTTAATCCGTTTCTTATAAATATAAACCTCTTCAGTTAGAGATTTTTGACTTGTTGGCTTCAACAAAAAAGTTTGCAACAATCCCCAACTACAATTTCCAAAAACCTTATAACAGTCAATGTCAACCTTATAACAGTCAAAAAATAAAAGATTTGAATAGAAGAAATTAATTTTTTTTCTTAGAAATAAACTATTTTGATATTTTGCAGTAATTGCACGACATATGATATAGAGTAGGTTTGTGTCATAAATTATCACACACATGTTCTGTGGTAGATTTGATATTTGTTTGTTGCAAAATTGGATAGATATAATTTTGCTTGTAGGTAGCTAATTTTCTTTTTAAAATTTGTTCGATATCTGTTTGAAATTAATTTGTTTTGTTTAAACTAATCTGATACACCAGATTCTACTGGCACACAAAACTGTCTGATCTCGAAATCTACCTATTTCTAGCGGATATACGTGCCGCTTGGACTTTTTATTTATGATCCAATTTGCGTGAAAAATATTTAAAATCTAAGTTACACTAATATCAGTTAGCAGTGAAAATTTTAAATAAATCCATCCGCGAATAAAAAAGCCTTAGGCTGTACAAAATTTTCGTTAACGTATTAATATTTAATATATAAGAAGATATTATTTATTGTAATTAAAAACAAGAAATGAAATAAAGAAATGATAATAATAAATGTCACCTAACTTAGCCCCGCCATTTTTAAGAAAATTAAAAACAAAGATTGTGCTGTATTGTGCTACAGTTGTGCTGGATGTGCTACTCATAAAGAATGCCACATCACCAATGGAAAAAAGTTGGCACGCTGAAACCATTTTTCGAGCAGAAGTTAGCCCCGCCATTTTCAAAAATCTGAAAAACAAAGGTTGTCCTGTATTGTTCTCGAGTTGTGCTGGCTGTGCTATTTAGAAAAAAATTTCATACCCTTAGTGGAAAAATTTAATAACACTAAAATCATTTTTTCGAGTAAAAGTTAGCACCGCCATTTTGGAAAAAAAGAAAAACAAAGGGTCTGCTGTACGGTGTTAGAGTTGTGCTAGTTGTGCTATTCAAGAACAAATTTGTACCACCAACAGAATAATTTAAACACGCTAAAACGATTTTTCAAGTTGAAGTTAGCCCCGCCATTTTGTAAAAAATTAGAAACAAAGGTTGTGCTGTATTGTGCTAGGGTTGTGCTGGTTGTGCTACTCAGAAATAGTTCCATATTATCAATGAAAAAAAGTTGGCATGCTAAAATGACTTTTCGAGCAGAAGTTAGCCCCGCCATTTTGAAAAAAATGAAAACCAAAGGTTGTGCTGTATTGTGCTCGAGTTGTGCTGGTTGTGCTACTTAGACAAAAATTTCGTAACCCTAACAGAATTTTTTTACAAAGTTAGCATCATTTTTTTCGAATAGAAGTTAGCCCCGCCATTTTGGAAGAAATCAAAAACAAAAGAAGTGCTGTATTCTGTTATAGTTGTGCTGGTTGTGCTACTGAAAAAATATCGTATCACCAACAGAATAGTTTAAACCACGCTAAAACCATTTTTCGAATGAAAGTTAGCCCCGCCATTTTGTAAAAATCAAAGAAGAAAGGTTGTGCTGTATTGTGCTACAGTTGTGCTGGATGTGCCACTCAAAAAGTATCCCATATCAACAATGAATAAAAGTTGGCACGCTAAAATGATTTTTCGAGTAGAAGGATATTTTCGAGCAGCACGCATTCGAGCAGAAGATTGAGCAGAAGATTAAGCAGAAGTTAGCCCCGCCATTTTGAAAAAAAATGAAAAACAAAGGTTGTTATGTATTGTACTCTAGTTGTGCTGGATGTGCTACTCAGAAAGAATTGCATATAAGCAATGAATAAAAGTTAGCAGACTAAACCGATTTTTAGAGCAGAAGTTAGCCCCACCACTTATAAAAAAATAAAAAACAAAGGTTGTACTGTATTGTGCCTGAGTTGTGCTACTCAGACAAAAATTTCGTATTCTTAACAGAAATATTTTATAACGCTAACATCATTTCTTCAAATAGAAGTGCTACTCCAAAACAAATTCGTACCCACCAACGGAAAAATTTAAACACGCTAAAACGATCTTTCGAGTAGAAGTTAGCTCCACCATTTAACAAAACATAAAAAAAGGATGTTGTGCTGTATTGTACCATAGTTGTGCTGGATGTGCTACTCAAGAAAAATTCCATATCACCAATGAATAAATGGTGACAGGCTAAAACGATTATTCGAGCAGAAGGCTTAGCAGAAGTTAGCTCCGCCATTTGGCAAAAAAACAAAAACAAAGGCTGTGGTGTATTGTTCTATTGTTGTGCTAGTTGTGCTACTCAAAAAAAATTCCATACTACCAATGCAAAAATTTGGTACGCAAGAACAATTTAGCCCCGTCGTTTTCGAAAAAATGAAAAACAAAAATTTTGTATATGTAGTGGTATGAAATTTTTTTGAGCTGGCTGCTTAGAGATAGATTCTATACCCAATGAAAAATATTTGTACGCTAGCATCATTCATTCTTGTAGGAATCAGTGTAATCATTAATTTATAAGTACTAATAATATAAGTGACACCTGGTGTCCGATAGCATAAATGAATCTTGCCTGTTTTGTATATATAAAATAAGGGAATCCCAAAAATATATGGTATTAAAAAAAATTGTAAATTTTTCCGTCAGTGGGTACGAATTTGTTTTGAAGTAGCACAACTCGCACAAATTTAACACAATACAGCACTCAATTTAGTTTTTTTTTCCAAAATGACGGGGTTAACTTCTATTTGAAGATATGATGCTAGCGTTATAAAATTTTTCTGTTAGGAGAACGAAATTTTTGTCTGAGTAGCACAACCAGCACAACTCAAGCACAATACAGTACAACCTTTGTTTTTTATTTTTTTCAAAGTGGCGGGGCTAACTTCTGCTCGAAAAATCGGTTTAGTCTGCCAACTTTTATTCATTGCTTATATGCAATTCTTTCTGAGTAGCACATCCAGCACAACTAGAGTACAATACATAACAACCTTTGTTTTTCATTTTTTTCAAAATGGCGGGGCTAACTTCTGCTTAATCTTCTGCTCAATCTTCTGCTCGAATGCTTTCTGCTCGAAAATATCCTTCTGCTCGAAAAATCGTTTTAGCGTGCCAACTTTTATTCATTGTTGATATGGGATTCGTTTTGAGTGGCACATCCAGCACAACTGTAGCACAATACAGCACAACCTTTCTTCTTTGATTTTTACAAAATGGCGGGGCTAACTTTCATTCGAAAAATGGTTTTAGCGTGGTTTAAACTATTCTGTTGGTGATACGATATTTTTTCAGTAGCACAACCAGCACAACTATAACACAATACAGCACTTCTTTTGTTTTTGATTTCTTCCAAAAAGGCGGGGCTAACTTCTATTCGAAAAAAATGATGCTAACTTTGTAAAAAAATTCTGTTAGGGTTACGAAATTTTTGTCTAAGTAGCACAACCAGCACAACTCGGGACAATACAGCACAACCTTTGGTTTTCATTTTTTTCAAAATGGCGGGGCTAACTTCTGCTCGAAAAGTCATTTTAGCATGCCAACTTTTTTTCATTGATAATATGGAACTATTTCTGAGTAGCACAACCAGCACAACCCTAGCACAATACAGCACAACCTTTGTTTCTAATTTTTTTCAAAATGGCGGGGCTAACTTCAACTCGAAAAATCGTTTTAGCGTGTTTAAATTATTCTGTTGGTGGTACAAATTTGTTCTTGAATAGCACAACTAGCACAACTCTAACACCGTACAGCAGACCCTTTGTTTTTCTTTTTTTCCAAAATGGCGGGGCTAACTTTTACTCGAAAAAATGATTTTAGTGTTATTAAATTTTTCCACTAGGGATATGAAATTTTTTTCTAAATAGCACAGCCAGCACAACTCGAGAACAATACAGGACAACCTTTGTTTTTCAGATTTTTGAAAATGGCGGGGCTAACTTCTGCTCGAAAAATTGTTTCAGCGTGCCAACTTTTTTCCATTGGTGATATGGCATTCTTTCTGAGTAGCACATCCAGCACAACTTTAGCACAATACAGCACAATCTTTGTTTTTAATTTTCTTAAAAATGGCGGGGCTAAGTTAGGTGACATTAATAATAATGATAATAATAATAATAAAATACATATGTATATGGTACATCGATTCAGTCATGCGGTCATTGTCATTGAGAACATATTGAGATCTTGAGATTTAAATTATTAGATATAAATGTTGCCAAAGTCATGAAAACACACATTTCGCATAAATGCAGTCCTTTCTAAAAAACTTGTCTTAGTTTAGACCAGAATCAGAGTTAAATTTACATTTGATGATATTTTTGTAGACTGTGATAAACAAAAGATAAAAAACTTTCAAATGTTCGAAGAAAGGTTTTAACAAATCTTTCTAATTCTTTTCTTCTGATTCCGGCTTTCCAGAGTTCTTAGATCTTTTGTAACAAAATTTGCTTACAGTCTGTTGTATAAAATTCATACACTATTAAAATTTAAGGGTGACATGTTAATAACTCGTAGTAAGTTGATATTACATGGAAAAAAAATCAGACCAAAAGATTAATTTTTTTGAGGTTATGTTTGCTGCTTAGGTGCTGCTCAGTATATAAAGAAGTAGGAATCGCGAACAATGATCTACCGCATCGCTTTGATCTCTAAATAGATTTTCATATAAATTTATATATTTCATTCTGTTAATTTTTTTTCTGCGCGACAAAAACCATTTGTTAAATCTATGTTGAACAAAAAAAATTCAAATTAAGCCAGCCATCTTTACATTATTTTTGAAGCAATTTACAAAAAATGATATATGTATAAGATTTTCATTCCTGTTTTCCGTTTTATGAAATTAATATTTGTTCATCTTGTTTTCATTTAATTTTATTCTCATGTTTTGTGCTTTTTGCTCTGGTGTATACAAATTAAATTTTTTTGTTGAGTTTTGATTGTTGCGGGATAAACAAAGGCAAGTACGAAGACAGTTGAAGTTTACTTAGAAATGATGAAAAAAACAAAAAATTCAATATAAACAGTAAGAGATGGTAACATAATAATGATTAAAGTAAATTATTTGAGTACGAATACAGTACATGTTGAGCAAAATGAATGGTACCGGAACAGCTTGAAGCCTTTTTAATTTCGAAGTTGTGTTTTTGTGGAAAATCTAATTTTGGGGTTTCTCTTGTCGTTTGAAAAAAAATTGTTTCATTATTGTTTTGATTTTAATAATCTTTATTTTTGGAAATTAAAAAATGGCTGGTTGGTATATAAACGATTGTTCACATGCTTGAAGCGAAATACAAACAAATTATAATTATAAAGTAAGACATAAAACATTTTATCAATTACAACGTCAATTCCAGAAATCACCAACTCGTCAGATCGGTTTACTTTAAGAAGCAATTAAATTAAAAACTATTCAATTCAATTCTTGCATTTCAGATTTCATTTAATTAAAATACAAATAAAACGAATCGAACTGAAGAATAAATACATAAAAAGCGTTGAATTAATTCTACATTTTCCATTTTCAAAAAAATGTGTCACAACCAGCAGAGAATAGTAAAACATATACACAATCAAATTAAAGTTTGTTTTAAAACCAACGAAATTGAAAATTTCTTAAAAGAAAAAACTAAAAATAAATTTCCCGAAACAAAAAAAGTGTAATAAATTAATAGTTTTTTCCACGTTGAATCGTCTGATTTTTTTCGTGTATTTTAAAGATTTTCTTGTGGGATGAACAAATCTGTAATGTTCTGAACCGATGGTTTGATGTTGATGTGTTGAAGCAATTATGGTTTTGATTTTGAACTTTTAAGTTGTTGAGTAATTTATTACAACATTTGAAGTGACAAATATAAATTTATGTTGAAAATAAGATTACGAAGGTCAATCTATTTCTATGTCGATCAATAATAATATTATGGTATCAACTTCTAACTTTTTGTTTGTTTTTCATTGAGTGTTTTCATTTCTTATATATCAAGAAGAACATAATAAGCTTTTAATGGTTTTAACTGAGGTTCTGTCCATATTGAATACGAACGCTTTAAAATGATATAGTCTTACAACACACACAGAAACTAACAGATCAAGCTTAGCAAATTCATTTAAAAGTTTGATTTAAATCAGATTTTATTCTAACAATTGTTCAGTCAGTCTAATTTCAAGACCACCCACAACAACATGAGCTTTAAGTTGTTAGCACTTTTTATTGTATATCTTGATAAAATTATAAAATAATAAAATATCAAAATAATAAAATAATGAAATATCATAATAATAAAACAATAAAATAATAAAACAATAAAATAATAAAATAATAAAATAATAAAATAATAAAATAATAAAATAATAAAATAATAAAATAATAAAATAATAAAATAATAAAATAATAAAATAGTAAAATAATAAAATAATAAAATAATAAAATAATAAAATAATAAAATAATAAAATAATAAAACAATAAAATAATAAAATAATAAAATAATAAAATAATAAAATAATAAAATAATAAAATAATAAAATAATAAAATAATAAAATAATAAAATAATAAAATAATAAAATAATAAAATAATAAAATAATAAAATAATAAAATAATAAAATAATAAAATAATAAAATAATAAAATAATAAAATAATAAAATAATAAAATAATAAAATAATAAAATAATAAAATAATAAAATAATAAAATAATAAAATAATAAAATAATAAAATAATAAAATAATAAAATAATAAAATAATAAAATAATAAAATAATAAAATAATAAAATAATAAAATAATAAAATAATAAAATAATAAAATAATAAAATAATAAAATAATAAAATAATAAAATAATAAAATAATAAAATAATAAAATAATAAAATAATAAAATAATAAAATAATAAAATAATAAAATAATAAAATAATAAAATAATAAAATAATAAAATAATAAAATAATAAAATAATAAAATAATAAAATAATAAAATAATAAAATAATAAAATAATAAAATAATAAAATAATAAAATAATAAAATAATAAAATAATAAAATAATAAAATAATAAAATAATAAAATAATAAAATAATAAAATAATAAAATAATAAAATAATAAAATAATAAAATAATAAAATAATAAAATAATAAAATATTGAAATAAATAGAAGTTTCTAGAAATAACTAGAAGTTTCATCGCCTCAACCTCGTAATAGATAGCGTGTAGCCTAAGGATTAGAACAAAACACTGAAGAGCTTCGAAATAATCGAACTACGAGAAATGAAAAGTGGATTTTTTTTCTGAGAAACTTCCAGACTATTAATTTTAATTGAAAAAATTCCAATTACTTCATTTAATTCTCTCCATTTACTTCTTACTTGAGTTTAATTAATTTTAAAAATACCCAATAAATTTAAATTCTCTTAATATAAAATTATAATGATTTTTTGTTGAACATAATCCGTAATACCAATTTTAATAATACAAAATTGTAATTAAATATTTTTTTTTCAACAATTTGATAGTATTACCATCAATTAATACTATTATTATACCATCAATTGGTTGAAAATAAAATATTTAATTATATTTTCCTTAATGTAGTCTAATATGATTACATGTAGGACTACAATTGACCAAGTGTCACCCATTAATTTCTCATTGATTGGAAACAATCAGTAATGACTATAAAATCGTGACTTAGAATGTTAGTAAGATTAGAGGTTTTCCCCATTCTTTGAATTCACACAAAGTATTGTCTAGAACTTTAATACGAAAATTCCCATATAATGTTAAAACTTTTCCGTAATATGGAGGCTTATGACATTGGAAAAGTTCAACACAAGTAAAATAAATAATTGATGAAGAAATTTCAACTTCGAAATTGTCATCGCCTCAACGGCGGGCGTAATCGATAGCGTATCTGCCTAAGGGTTCGAACAAGGTACTGAAGAGGAAGGTTCGAATTCATCGAAACACGAAAGATGAGAAGTGGAGTTTTGTTCTGAGAAACTTCAAACCATACCTTTGAATTGAAGAAATTTCAAAAATAAAATAACGAAATAATAAAATGATAAAATAATAAAGCAATAAAGTAATAAAATAATAAAATAATAATAACATAAAATAATAAAACAATAAGATAATAAAATAATAAAATAATAAAATAATAAAATAATAAAATAATAAAATAATAAAATAATAAAATAATAAAATAATAAAATAATAAAATAATAAAATAATAAAATAATAAAATAATAAAATAATAAAATAATAAAATAATAAAATAATAAAATAATAAAATAATAAAATAATAAAATAATAAAATAATAAAATAATAAAATAATAAAATAATAAAATAATAAAATAATAAAATAATAAAATAATAAAATAATAAAATAATAAAATAATAAAATAATAAAATAATAAAATAATAAAATAATAAAATCTTAAAATAATAAAATAATAAAATAATAAAATAATAAAATAATAAAATAATAAAATAATAAAATAATAAAATAATAAAATAATAAAATAATAAAATAATAAAATAATAAAATAATAAAATAATAAAATAATAAAATAATAAAATAATAAAATAATAAAATAATAAAATAATAAAATAATAAAATAATAAAATAATAAAATAATAAAATAAAAAAAATAATAGAAATTTGAATATATTTTAGTTTTATGCATAGCATAGTATTTAATATTTTTAATTCCATGAACCGTTTTTAGTTCATTGTTTTAAATTACTGTTTGTTGGGCCATTATCAAGCAGTGGTTTTATCAAAATTGTTAAAACTTAAAACCGTATGTATATAAGTACGAATAAGAGTTCGATAGAAATGCTTAAAAATTGAAAAATTGTAACCATTATTGTCCATAAACTAATTTAAATCATTTTATTCCATTTCACTTAACACATTTAAATCTCTTTCATCATGGTCGTCTATTGAAATCCTATTTCAAAGCATTTTCGTTTACAACCAAAACAAAAAAACATTTTGGTAGCATAAGAAAACACATTAAAATGAGCTTTTCACAAGAAAAAATAAACGAAAATTTTTTTTTTTATTTTACAAATAAATATTTTAATTTTCACTTTGTTCATGGAAAATATAAATAAAATACAGGAAAAACACAACAGGAGAGGAAAATTGTTTACTTATCGTTGTATGTGTTATATAAATACTTAGGAACAAAGGAAATGATGTGCTAGATTAATTTTCTATTGTGAAAACATAATACATTTTCAATCTTTTCAAAAGGATATTATAGAGTTATTGAATTTTTGATTATCTAGATATTGAAAATGTAGTCGATTAAAATTATTGGAGATTTTAGTATGGTATAAAAAACCAATATTATCATTCTGTTAAAAAATTGGATCATCTCTACAAAATCGAATTCGTTTAAAAGTTTAGATGTTAAGTTCAACAAAACTTTTTGTATAAATAATAATGATTTTTTTCCTCAGTATATTCGTTACCAATTATTTTAAATTTATGGTATAACAAAAACTCAATTTTTGGGTTTCCATTCAAGCAATTTTCATAATTGCCAATTGGGCTAATTGCATTGTTAAACAATTCGTTCATCGTTCTCAATTTAAAGTTAAATGCAAATTTATTTGAGTTTTAGTTGATTTTTTATGCTTTTCTTTTTCTGTATTCAGTAGATACCAGAAAAATATTTTAAAATTTTTATGCCGCATCAGTTTTTAAGGCGCTGTTGTTTTTTGAACTGTTACTGTTGCAGTCGTTTTATTTGTAAAATATGAAAATGTAGTGAATAGTTAGAAGTTAAATATGAAGTTGAATGAAGTTAAATATAATACTGCACAAACTATTTTCTAAAGTAATACCTACAGCACTAAAAAATTTGTTCATCTCCGAACACAAAAAACGTGAGCTTGTTCCATAAAATTGCATCAAAAATCTTATAATAATTTAATTACAGCGTTTGACTTTTTCATACTTGAACTTCCCTTTCCAAAAAAAAACTCCATGCAAATGAACCACAATTAAAATTAATTACATCCAAAATTAATTAAATAAAACTCTCACTCAGTTTGTGTGTACTTACGAAAAACGCAAATAAATATTACGAAAAATAATTTTATTTTTATAATATTATAACATTATAATTATAATAATTATTATCATCTACTCAACATAAAATTACATAGTACATGTACTTAGTATATTGGTTATTGTGGTTTTGTTTATTGTGTGAAATAATTTTAATTAAAAGAATGCGGTTTGAATATTATATATTCTATTATTTTGAGACTAAACAGATGGAGTTTCAGGAATTATTTTCCACGTTTCCGTTATTGTAACAGTTTTTGTATTTGTTGTTCATCATATTATATTAGATTTTTGTGGTAAATTATTGAAACATGTTATAGGGGATCAAAATCAAAGTTACATTATGATATAGTAGTATAAATTTATTTTGTTGTAAGCCCTATCAAATAGGTTTATTTCAACTGAACCTCAGATTAGGCTTTTGCACGATAGAACTGGATGCAAAGAAGTTTTTTTTATATTCTAAATACAGTATAACTGCGACAGGTAAGAAAAACTGTAGGTATCAAATAGTGTTTTAGTGCTTCAAAGTAACTGCGGGCACTGCTAAATGAAAAAGCTGGTTTCTCTTTTAATCATAAAGCACAATAAAAAAACGAAATGAAACTACTTTAGAAACATCAGTTATGTAGATCTTGACATGATAATTTTTAAAATTTTTAAGATGAAGGTTCGGGATTAAGAAGTTCACATCGGAGACCAACAAAATTACATAATCAGTTTCTAGTTCAACTTTGCAATATGCGCTAATGATGTGTTCTTTTTGCATTCAAAAAAAGGTAAAAATTAGCTTACCATAAAAAATTGATTTGTAATGGGCAAGATATTATGTAATATATTTATATGTAATATATATTATTATAATATATGTAATATGTATTATTATATGTAATATATATTATTATATTTTTTACTTAATTAGAAAAAAACTTACAAAATCTAACGAAAGTATTAAATATATCATTTTTTTGCAAAGAAAAATAATGCTTTATTCTGAGAATTATTTTTACATTCTACAACAGTTCTATAGTTTATTCAAAATTCCCCTAACAAATTAAAAACTTGATTTGTTGGTATAGTAATATCAGAAGGTTAAAACGAGAACAATACACATATAAAATATAAAATAAAAAACTTTACATTTTCTGTTATGTCAATTGTTTTGTTTTCCTATGCTATCTATGATGTATTTCAATATGGTGATAAAACCTTTAGCAGATAAACTGGAAATTAATCGAAATATTTTGCAGTCGTGGATAAAATAGAATCTTGTATTCTTATAGGATGATGGCAATCCTTCACTAGGATAATTCCCTCCACTTGCTTCGCTCGTTCTTGGAAACTTCTTCCTCGTGAATAATTGCCATCATTCTAAACTCATACAAGAATCTATTATTCTTTTAGCTCGTGTTATGAAAAATAACTTGAAAAATTTAATTTGTTCTTGGTGGATTAGATGGGGTTTTTTAGTAAAACCGTCGACTGGCGTCGGGATTAAGTTCATTGAATAGCTGAGTTCTTATGTTTTTAGTTTGGTTGAATTGAATTAAATTGAAAATTTTCTAATTTTGGAGTTAAGTGATCGATTTAAGTTTTTTGCAATAATTTAAAAGAATTTTTTTTGTGTTATACCTTAAACTGAATTGAAAGCATTTTTCATAAAAAAAATCATTATATTCTGATTT
The DNA here is from genome assembly GCA_963693315.1 of Diogma glabrata. Taxonomy (NCBI): domain Eukaryota; kingdom Metazoa; phylum Arthropoda; class Insecta; order Diptera; family Cylindrotomidae; genus Diogma; species Diogma glabrata. The sequence continues at coordinate 23,678,805 of OY856187.1, read as the reverse complement.
GAGGGAAAAGAAAAAGAAAAAAAGCTGTTAAAGTTCAGTTGTTATTGACAAAATTATTAAGTATCAAGTTAGTTTTTTTTTTTTTTTTTTTTTTTTTCTTTATCTCCATTAGGAGCATAGGGCGTCTACTAGACTGGACCATCTAACTCTGTTGGGGGCAATCGCTTTCAGTTCACCCCATGTCTTGCCAATTTGTTTTGCTTCAGCTAGCACCGTTTTCTTCCATGTCATGGGTGGTCTTCCAACTCTCCTTTTACCTTGTGGATTCCACTCTAGGGACATCCTTGTTATATCTTCGACTGATTTTCTCAGTGTATGTCCTATCCATCTCCATTTTCTTTGTTTTATCTCGGTCTCAATGTCTAGCTGCTCTGTCTGCCGTAGAAGCTCTTGGTTACTGATGGTGTTTGGCCAGAAGCATTTGATCAGTCTTCTCAGGCATTTGTTCACAAACACCTGTAGTTTATTTGTGATCTTTCTTGTTTGTTTCCACGTTTCACACCCATACAGCAGTACTGACTTGACACATGCATTGAACATTCGTAGCTTTGTCTTTCTTGACAGGACGGATGCATTCCAGATCTTGTGAAGCATATTGAACGTATTTCTGGCTTTGTTAATACGCTGACTGATATCTTCTTCAGTCCCGCCTGTTTTTGCTACAGTACAACCAAGGTACACAAATTTGTCAACTTCGTCCACTTGTGTATTGTTGATGGTAATTGGTGTTATCGTTTTGGTGTTCAATCTCATAGCCTTTGTTTTTCTGATATTAATGTTGAGACCGACTTCATGTGCAAGGGTTGATAGCTTCTGTATTTTCTGCTGCATGTCCGTATGTGTGTGTGTAAGTAGACAGATGTCATCTGCGTAGTCTAGATCATTGAGCCGTCTTGTTGTATTCCATTGGATTCCATTTGGACTTGCATCATCGAGCTTTCTCATGATACTGTCTAGTACTATTAGGAATAGTAGTGGGGATAGTACACAGCCTTGTCTCACTCCTCGGTGGTTGTAGTATTCATCACTTTGCTGTCCTTTGTATTGTATTCTGTTTGCAGCATCCCGGTACATTTCTTTGATTAGATCAACTATTTTCTTCGGGATGCCCATTTCACAAAGTGTCTTCCATATCGCGCTCCTGTTGATTGAGTCGAAGGCGCGTTCGAAGTCCACGAAGAGGAGATACAATGGTGAATTCCATTCATTTGATTGCTCAATGATGATACGGATTGTGTTGATATGATCGGTACAGCTTCTTCCTGGTCTAAAGCCGGCTTGTTCATTTCTTAGGTTCCTGTTAATTGATGGAGATATTCTTTCGAGAATGATCATTGCAAGTATTTTCATTATTGTGTTGAGCAGAGATATACCTCTCCAATTTTTGCATTCTCTTAGATCACCTTTCTTTGGGATTGTTATGGTTAAACCATCTTTCCATTTGGTTGGTATTTTACCTTCGTTCCATACATCAGCTAATAGTGGTGTTAGAGCTTCTGCTGTTGTGTTTACATCTGCTTTGAGTAATTCTGCTGATATATTATCTGTACCAGCAGATTTGTTGTTCTTGAGTTTCTGTATGGCATCTCTAACTTCCCGTTCCGTTGGTGGATGGGTGCTAATAGTTTCGTTATAGTTGTCATCCGGAGACTGCAAGTTATTTTCTTGTTGGTGGCAGTTGTCTTCGAAGTATTCTTTCCATCTATTTAGCTGTTGTTCATGAGTTGTGAGGGTTTGACCAGATTCATCCTTTATTGGTGGAGTGTTTGTATATTTGTTGGTGACCTTTCTCACGCATTTGTGTAGTGTGCGCATATTTCTATTAGCTGCTGCTGTTTCCGCAGTCTTGAGAATGCTTTCTGTATATCTTCTGCGATCATTCCTTGCCATCTTTTTAACTTGTTTTGCTGTATTTTCATATTTGTTGCGGATCTCGCTTGTGTTCTGGTTACACAACTGCAACTTGAGCTGTCGACGCTCTTCAATTTTCTTCCATGTATCATCGCTAATCCATGGTTTCCGTGATTTGTCTTGGTAGCCTAGCACATCTGTAGCAGTTTTGACGTAAGCTTCTTTAACTTGTTCCCATTTTTCATCAATGCTGGTGGTTTCGTTGTTTAGTAGATTGAGCTGGAGCGACTCTTTGAAGATGTTATTTGTATTTTTGTCGCTCAATCTATTGATGTTAAATTTCCTCTGACATGACTTGTTTTGTTTTACAGCGGCTGGTTTAATTTTGAATGTTGCAATTACCAGTTGATGGTCGCTGTGTATGTCTGCTCCTCGTTTTGCTCTGACGTCTTGTAGTGAGGATAGAAACTTCTTATTCACCAGTACGTGATCAATTTGATTCTTGGTTCTTCCATTTGGTGATGTCCAAGTGTATTTGTGTATGTTCTTGTGTGGGAACTTGCTGCCCCCTATGAATAGTTGATTTGTGACACAACAATCGATGAGCCTTTCTCCATTATTGTTACGTGTTGATTCTAGTGCATTTTTGCCCATGACTGATTCCATTCCGGTGTTGTCGGTTCCAATTTTGGCATTGAAATCCCCTTGTATTATTTTGATGTCATTTCGGTGTGCACTAGCCAGCGTTGCTTGGAGCTGTTCGTAGAATTCATCTTTTGTCGCATCATCAGCTTCTTCGGTAGGTGCATAGCACTGTATGATCGTTGTGTTTCTAATTTTCGATTGGAATCTTGCTGTTATTATTCTGCTACTGATTGGTTTCCATTCGAGAAGTGCTTTCTTTGCGTTAGGTGTTGTTAATATTGCTACGCCTTGTTCATGTGTGTTGGATTTACCAGAGAACATCATATAGTTTCCTTCAGTTGTTGTTAACTCTCCGCTGTTTTTCCATCTTACTTCACTGAGTCCTAGTATCTCGATGTTATATTCTTTCATTACTTTCTCAACTTGTGCTAGCCGCGATGTTTCTATCAGAGTTCTGACATTCCAGTTTCCTACTCGTGTCCGGGTACGATAGCTAAGGGTCGATATTTTATTATTCCGGTTTGTTTTGCTTTGTATCTTTCTAGTATGCGTTTCTTTAATCATTTGAATTTCGGATTCACCTTTCGGATTAACGGGTGATTGGGCCATCGAATCCTAGCCAGTTTCCAGGGCTGCTGGATAAGGTATACTGGCATACCGTGGGCGAGATATTCCTGCTTCAATGTGATTCAATCGTATTTCCATATTTTTTTTTCTGGTGAAGTTCCCAAGCGGTCACCCGTTTAAGTTCGCACCCTTCCCAGTGTTGCTTAACTTCCTTGTAAGTGATGTTGTTGACTTATCCACTTCTCCATCTCGCCCACAAGTTAGTTAAGTAAGCAAAATTTGTGGAATAAACGAACAAATCCAGTTAAATTAAAGCTATGTACTATACAAAATAGTTAATAGTGGTATAAATAAGGTTAACAAAGGTTAAGTCAATAAAGTTTGTGAAGTGGAGAAGAAAAGGACATTGTTTTAAATAAGAATTGTATGAAATAGAAATTGAAAGCATGTTGTTTGGAGAATATTGGGATAGGTACACCTGAGATGAGTTCACTTTACAAATAACAGAGGATGTAGATGCACCACGGATATTGACTAAGTTTCTAAATTAGTTGAACTGTCAACAGTCACAACAATTATCGTATTGGAGAGAAACAGCAGGACACCATCATCCTATTAAGATAATTTTTTTTTATGAATTATTATATTTTTTGGTGTTGATATTGATAGGCTAACGCACTAATAATCTAGGGAGGGTTGTGACATAGCAAGTCTTCCTTCTGGAGATGGTGTGTGGTAATAAAGGCACGCGACTTACTTTGTTTTGTGTATTGTTAAATTTTCTTGTTGTGAGGTAGGTCGCTAGAACCTTTGCTCTATTGCGCTAGCGACAGGATATATGGCGTGTGTGACTAACTGGTGGACCTTCACGGACTACCAGAAAAGCCACACCCTACAAGATGGTTGTTATGTTTACTTTTCTCATATATTATAATTAATATCACAATTAACAAATTATATTAAACTCAATGTTCGTTTTTAAGTTGTTTAATGTAATGCTAAACAACGACTGCCGTATATTTCAATAATTACATTTTTATATGTTTAATTAACCGATTAATGACCATCTCTATATAAATATAAAATTCTCAAATTTAGTACATTTCAGTGGCGTCCAAAGGGTCCTCTAGAGCGACAATGTTTGTCTTTTTGGATCCAAACAAGGTTGTTCTAGAGACGACAATATTTTTTAAGTGGTTTTTAGTGATTGTTTAAATTTTTAATTGTGTTAAACCTTGTGTTAGTGAATACCGCAGGAGTGAGTATTAGCCCTTCCGGCTAATGCTTATCGGGACCTTACGATCCCGCGGAGTCTGAGTTGGAGTATAGTTTTTGGTTTGTTTGAGGAGGTCAGGGATGACGGAACAAGCAGGTGATGGACCTTGTTGTTTATTGGTAGATTCCGCCAATACCATCTAACCCTGCGAATGTTTCGTTAGGTCCTGTGTCCTTGGCAGAACGAAAACTTTGCGGTGCTATGCTTATTAATAAAATTTTCCCATTGTCTTCAATTTTCCTTATAGAGCATAGCCTGTTAGGGTGTTGTTGGAATGTGAGGTTCGATAACAGAGATACATCTGCTGGACAATTGGTGTTTCCATGCTTGCCAGTAGATGTTATCATCTGTACTTCGTGCCACGGTTGTTACTTCCAGAGACATCACCAGAGACCGACACCAAGACTAACAACTTTATTTCTCCATACAGGTTGTTTGGGTGTTGGCATAAGGCTGGCAAGCGGACACATTAATGGCCAGCATTTGGCTCTCTGAACCATAGCTAGTGTTATATCCTTTTTATGCTAGGATATACCTATATATTATAACTTAGATCACTTTTTAAACTTTACTATATTTACCCTATGTCTGGGGTTAATAACTTTATTAGGATAACACTGTTTATTTTTTATGGATAGGTACCTCAGTTTTATTCAATACTTATTCCAATACTCTTTAACGAAAACACAACACTTTTCATTTTTCTTAAAATTCGTTATTTAATTTTTTCACTCTTCAATAAAACAATTATTATACACGTACAAGTTGTCACTTGGCAACTTTTCTTAAAAAAAACAAAACTCTTTTTTAAAACAACTTTTCTTTTAATAAACTATTAAACCACTCCGGTCTATTGCCAAAATACTACTCTTTTTTTGATATAACTAATAATTCAATCAAGTTAATTATTATTTGGAGGGGAATGTTGTAAACCGTTTATTTTCCGTTATAATAAAAAAACCAACCAATTAAAATTTATAAAAACAATTAAACATAAATGACCTAATTTAGAGGATTTCCCAATACAAAAATAAGTTCGTTTGCATTGTGAAATCAGACAAATTTTAGTTAAACCAAATTAAGTTTCGAAATATTACTTTAAATTTAATTCGTTTCAAAAGGTTTACAACACTAGACCATATGTCTTGGCTTCTCAGACTGTTGTCACCACAGAAACAACATATTTAAAGCCCTTTTGTGAATTTTTTCACAACCACCTAGTTTTTTTCGGGCTGGTGAGCACATCTATTCCCTTAATTGTTTTTTTTTTGAAAAATAGAGAAATAACTTTGTTAAATTTTTAGAATTCTTTGAATTTTGTTGTATTTTTTTTACGTTGAATTTTTTTGAATTTTGACTTTTATTAATATTGAATTTTATTAATTTTAGAAATTTTGAAGAACTGAGCATTGTTTTTGTTGTTAAGAATTTTAGATATTGATTTTCGATAATTTGTTTGAGATGTTGTATTTTTGAATTTTAAGAATATTTTGAAGTTTTTTAGAAAATTCGGAATTTTATTGGAGTTTGTATAATTTTAGAATTTTAGTTAATTTTTAAGTTTGAAAATTTTGGGAAAGTTTTGTTTGAAAGTTGTGTAATTTTAGATATTTTGAATATTTAGATATTTTTAGTATATTTTCAAATAGTTTTAGAAATTTTATAGAAATAAATGTATAATTAATTTATTTTTTGAATTTTTAGAACTTGGGATTTTTAGTTAGTTTTTGGGATTTCAATTTTTTCTTAATTATAGAATTTTGGTTAATTTTTTTTTAATTTTTTGGGAAAATTATTGATATTTTCGTGTATATAGTTTTTATTTTGAGTTTCTTTTGTTGTAAAATTTTTAGTAAATGGTTTTTGAAAATTTTTTTGTTAATTGTATTTCTTGAAAAGTTTTGGATATTTTTTCTTATTATTTTGAGAATTGTTTTGAAGTTGTTATAAGTATTTAAAATTTTTTTTAGAAATATTGAATAATTCTAAAAATGTTTTTGTGTTATTGTAATTGTTATTGTTTTTGTGTTTTCTAACTTGTAACTTCTAAAATTGTTTTCTAGGTTTAGAAATTTTTGGGAATGTTAAGTTCATAATTTAAAATACTTTTTTTTAGAAAATGTTTTTGAAATATTTTGTTAAATAATTTTTTTTAGAAATCTATTTAGAATTTAATTTTATCTAAATTATATAGATTTTTTTGAGTTTTTTTTTCAGTAATTTTTTTGTAATTCTTAAATTTTTTTTAAATGTTTTGTAGTTATTTAAATTTTTTTGCTAAAGTTTTAATTTTGTACTATTGAGATTTTTTTGAATCTATAAAATTTGTATAATTTGAAATTTTTTTGTGAAAAGTTTTTGTAAATTTTTAATTTTAAATTTTGAATAAATTATTATAAGGTTTGAATTTTTGGAATATTTTGTTTGTAAATTTTTGAATACTTAAGTTTAAATTTGGTATATATAAAATTTTTTGTAATTTTTCATGTTTTGTAATTTTTGTATAATTTTTAGTTTTTTTGAGTTTCTTTTAAAACATTTTGTTAATTTTTTTTGAAAAATTGTTACACATAATTTTAGAATTTTTTTTTTTTAGATGTCAAATGTTTGTAAATTTTTTGTTAGTTTTTAATATATATTTTTGGATATTAAAAATTTTTATTTTGTTTTTTTTAAGTATTAAAATTTTGTAAATTCTTAATATTATTGTGTATAAGTAAATTTTTAAGTTTTGAATATTTCTGGCATTTAAAAGTTTTAGTAGATTTTTATTTTTTGAGTGAGTTTGTATAATATTTCCAGTAGTTCAGTAGTTTTGTAGTTTTTTTTTTGTTGTGAATAGTTTTAGAAATTTTTGAGTATTTTTGTTTAATTTTTGAAATTTCTTTTGAGTTAAGAATTTTATCAGCTCTCGATCAGGAACTCAACCAACCACCTCAACTCCAGCTCCAACCATGGCTTATTAGAAAGGTTAGAAATTTATTTTAGTTAATTTAGTATATTTATTTTTATTGTAGTACTTTAAACTTTTGAAGTTTTGGTTTTTTCATTTTCGTAGTTTCTTCTTTAATTTTGTTATTTTTAATTTTTCAAGAAATATTTTAATTCTTAATTTTTTTAAATTTATTTTTTTTTGTTAATTTGAAACTTTTTTTCATCGAAATAATTTTGTTTACAACTGCCAAACTCCAACTCAAGATTATTAGAATTTTTTTTGGGATTTTGGTTTTCAGAATTTATTTTTTTTTTTTTAAAAATTTTTTAAGCAATAGGAAGCTTGAATTCTTTTTGACGCAGTTTTGAAATTTGTTTATACATTTTGAATTGTACGGATTTTTTTTTGAGTTTTTTGAAAAGCATAAATTATTGTTTGAACATTTATTGAAATTTCGTTGAGATTGCGTTGTTTCGAGTTTCTACTCGAATTGACTGACACGTTTTCATTGTTTTCCCTTGTTTTTCTTGTCGGCATCAGATCCGTCAATCTTCTTCACGTCCATTTTTTTTGTAAAACCCCATAGTTTATTGTAATTTCACTCTCTTTTCTTTCGGGTTCCTTTAAGTCACTATGACTTCCACCCCCAAATCACCTTGAGCAAAAGCAGTGCGGTCTGCAATTTATGCGACCAGTAGATGAAAGGCCTGAGTGAGGCACTGATTCGGCACTGTCTTCTAATTTTTTTAATTCTTTTTTGTTTATTTGAAATTTTTTTGAAATTTTGGTGTTTGGTTGGAATTTTTCCAATTGAAAATTTTTTGGTATTTTAATTTTTAATTTTTTTTTTGAATTACTTAGGTTTGAGATTTTTTTTTTTAAATTGAAATCATTGAAATTGAAAGCATCGAAATTGTAAGCATGTTGTCTGAAGAATATTGGGATAGGTAAACCTGAGATGAGTTCACTTTACAAATAACAGATGATGTAGATGCACCACGGTTATTGACTAAGTGTGTAAATTAGTTGAACTGTGAACAGCCACAACAATTATCTTACTGGAAAGAAACAGCAGGACACCACCATCCTCTTAAGATAGGTTTTTTTATGAATAATTATATTTTCTGGTGTTGATATCTTTTTGGTTCAATGGTAGGCTAACGCAATACAAATTTAAGGAGGATTGTGATATAGCAGGTTTCCTTACTCGAGATGGTGGGTGGTAATAAAAGCACGCTCGAAACTTTGTTTTGAGTATTGTTAAATTTTCTTGTTGTGAGGTAGGTCGTTAGAACCTTTGTTTGTTCTATCGAGCTAGCAAAACGGTATATGGCGTGCGTGACCAACTGCTGGACCTTCATGGACCACCATACAAACCTCCTACTAGAGATTGACGTAAGAACTTCGTTAAGAATTGTAGCAAATTTCAAAAGCTACCTTTCATTGCCTTCAGCAGAAAAATTGATGCCTTTTTTCCCGTCAGCAGAAATTACATCTTCATATTTTGGATTATTCTATCACTTTTGCTATGTTTTAGAACACAAAAATCATGATTTAGGCCCATATTTTGTTTATTGAGCAAGCAAAAGCTTACCGAAATCCATGAATACTCCAAACAAATGAAAAACAAATTGATTCCTGTATGAGTTTAAAGTATGTAAGAATTCAGATTTAAATGGTTTTGTATGGAAAATATTCATAATTTGACAGTTAAACGAATCACACCAATCCATTTTTTAAATCAAAGATCCACTTTTAACCAAACTTCCAACATGATGTATAAATAGTTTTTGTTCGAATACAGAATATGGTCTGTATTCCCAAACGAAATGAAAACTCAACAACAACAACAAAACAAAAAAAAGGATCCAAAATCACCATACATTATGACACTTTTTTTCTACTCGTAGTCGTATGTGTCCTATTATCCTAGATGTGCGGAAATGATTCTCATTTTTCTTTCTCTAGTTTCCTTTTTTTTTTTAAATATTTTCATGTTATTTTTAGATTCATTTCAATTTTTCCTTGTAGTTTTTTTTTTTTGAATATTTTTGGTGTGTCTGTCACATTTACATAACGAACAAATAGAAATGATTTATCAAAATGATTGTGAAAAATTACTCGAAAAACAAATAAAATAGGGAACGTAGAGGAAACGATTTTAGTGAAAAGGATTTTGAATTTCAAAAAGGACACAGATTAATAAATTTAGAAATAATTGTGTTTGATGTGAGCTAGACTGTGTAAAAACTTTGCAAATTTGTGCAATTTCTGTTATATAAAACGTAATATTTATTCCATTATTTTATATCAAACTTACAACAAACATTTCAATACTCATAATATAATTTTTGTCAAAAGTACTATTCCGATTTTTTTTGGAATAAAGCTGACATATGAAATATTTTATTTGATCCAGTTATCCCATCTTTTTGTTATTACAAAAGGTTAAGCACTACAGTTAGCGGAATTAATTTATCATCTGAACTCACCTTGCTACCATTTGAATTAATGGATTACATTATTTTTTATTCCTTTTCATTTTCTTTTTCGTTTATTTGTTTGTTTTTCCTTAATTTTTCGAGGTTTAGTTTTCACTTTATTTCCTTGCTTAAACTCTTGAGATATAAAATATACTTGTACAAACATAACAAAAAAATGCAAACACCAAACGACTATCTTACCTAAAACATAAATAATTTGATGTTTTAATATAATAAATAATTTTTTATTTTTTGTTGAAAGAAAAGGGAAAAAAATCCAAATAAAACGATGAGAAAAGTGTTTAGAAAATATGAAGAATAACAACTATTCTGGGCTTTGTTGAGTAAATATAAATATTCTAAGCATAGAATCATTCAAAGACGAATAATGCTAACATGAAAAACATATTTTCATTTGATTGATTGATTGGTTGGATGTTGCAATAAAGTATTATGATAAATGATTTGTTTTGAAGAAAAGCACAAAAAAATTTAGTTTTAAATTGATTGTTTTTGATGAGTTTGGATTATTTGTGTTAGCTGAATATTTTTTTTTGAGTCGATTAAAATGTTTTTAAGAAAATTTCAATATGTTTTTATTGATTCAATGAATTTTTGTTGAATGGAAATTGAATAAAAAAAATCTTAATCTGTGTGATGAAATTGGTTTGATAGGCAGATGTGTAAGTCAAATGTAAAATACTTGAGCAGATTTCGCTAAAAAAATGTTTGGATAATCATATTAAAATTTTCTTGACATCTTTGAGTTATTCAAAGTTTTAGGAGAAGTAGTCAGAAAATACTTCTCAAAATTTAAAATACTTAGCAACCTCATTTACTCAACTAAAGGCTCAAAATAAAAGCTCAATTTGTTTATCATTAAATTTTGTCTGTATTTTTATTATGTTTATATTCTGTAACTAGAAATTGACATATAACTAACAACCAAGTTAATAATTTTTAATTATGAACCATTTTTTAACTGTCTTATATTACTTCCAAGCTTTTTATCTTTTACCAAAATTAGAATTCCCAAAATAAAATATTGAGTCCCTTAAGATATTGATTTTAAACTGAAAGTTTGTTAAATTTTAAAATTCAAATCTAAAAACTTTGATTCCAAAAGAAAACAGAATACTTTAAAATCAAAATTGAATTCTATTCCAGAATTAAAATATAATTGTTGAAAACATTGATTTCCCCAAGGAAGCTCGTTTCTGTTAATAAACCCAAAATTATTTAAAGGAAAAAAATTTTTTTCTTTCTGGCAAACCTTTAAAAAAAGGGTTGAGATTTAAAATAGAAAAGTTTTGTTGATAGAATATTATCATTTTGTTAGATAAGAAGTTACGTCGTTGTACAAATTCAAATTTTGTAATAAAATTTGATTACAAAATTGCCATGGTCTATTTTGTGATGTTTTTTTAATGGATAGTTTCTATGCTAGTAAAATTCAATGCATTTAAATTAAATTAAATTAAATTGTTAGCTTGAATCGAATTTTACATAAATTCCTATGAAGTCAAATCAAATCAAATCTCTTTTTTATATCCAGATTTTTTTTTAACAATAAAACCAACAGTGTAAATAGGAAAGTAAATTTTTTTATGTTTAGTGAATAAAATGAAAATAACATTTACTGACTCTATAAATACATACAACTCCTATTTTCTCAGAAATGGTTGCTACAAAATATAATAAAAACGGATTACATTGTAAAACTGCTACTGTGTATTCTTATGTTTAACATGAGCAAAGTAGATTTTATTTTCAAAAGAAAAAAATTGAATTTTGTAACACAAATTGCATGTTATTGCATTTAAAAGGGAAAATGTAGAATCTTATGTCGGTGATTTTGATGAAATAGAATGTTTTTATTAAGAAAGTGTTATTGAAAAACTGAAAAAAAAATAAGTTAATCTAACATTATTGTTACTGGTTCTCTCCAAAAATTGATATTTACTTTAAAATTAAAAAACTAAATTTAAAACTAAAATAAAAAACTTTAGATAAAAACATAAATGAGATATTTGTCATCAGAAGATTAATATGGGGGTTCAGCTAATTATCAAATTATACAACTTATACGTATCGTATATTCTGTTTTATCTACAGAAAAAACAACTCAACAATATTGATGTCCCTACAATATTTGACTATTAAGTTTATTCAATTATTTGGAGTGTAATTTTTACTTTTAGATCGAACCATAACAAGAATTTTCCATATCGGAAAGTTTATAAAAAATGTCTGAAAGAAAAATTTTAAAGCATGTCTTGTGCGTCTTATCCTTAATTGTTTAACATGAAAATGACAGATTGATTTGAAGTATTATCCTTAATACCGATCTAATTAATTATTGAAAAAAGTCAAATAAGTAAAAGACAAACATTTTATTTTTCATCACATCATTTCCCCGTCTCACATCATTTTCTGGCCCTTTATTCAACTATTTAAGGAATAGTTTGTTAAATAGGACAAGAAATAGCAAAACTGACATCCTTACACGGACCAAAAATAAATAATTATAAAGTTCAGTGGCTTATCACTCCACATACAAATACACAACATCTTATACGAATTATTAATATATAAAATCACAAAACAATTTAAGGAATAGTTGTTTGCATTCTTGCGGTACAGAGTATGGTATTTCAAAACCACGCTATTAGACAGAAAATGAGGACGATCTAAAAATGAGAAGGCCAGAACCAGTATTGGGTTTGGTAATTGAAAAAAGTGATAGGCTGGCTAATAAATATTTTGAAGTGTGGAATTTCCAGTAAAAAAAAGTCAACTTTTTGACACTATTCAAAAAATAATTTAAAACGGAAATATAAAAACAACATATCTATATATGTTGTTTTTATATTTCCGTCCAGGTGAAAAGAAAAATTGTTTAAACAGCAATAAGGAGATTTCAGTTAAAACTACTGAAGGAATAAACAAAACAGGAAGCAATCGGATAGCTGCGTGCCCAGTGGGGTTATATACGAGACAAGGCCAAGGAGATACGAGAATGGATGTCTACCAATCCAGCACAATTTACCGGTATGCATGAGTTTGAGACAGAGCAGACGGATAAAGACAAATTTAGTAAAAGAGGCTCTGACGACTACAAATTGCCAAAGAAGCCAAGATCACCACATTCACACCAATGCTAGTACTACGTTTACCTAAAAAAATCTACGCAAATATATGAGTCACTCACCCCATGATTGTAGCGGTTCTTTTTTTTTTTTTTTTTTTATTCAAAGTTAGGCATGTTTAGTGTTAATTATAATAAATTATAAGTTAACGTCTCTGAATATCCGAAGATACCATGCCAACTAGGGATAAGAATCGAATGCAAATTAAGTTTCTCTGAGAAATTTATGAACGCCAACTTTAAACCGCTGAGGATTAAAGTCATCTGGGAAAACCCACGAAGGTAAGGTATTCCAAAGATGAGAAACTCTGTTGAAAAAGTCACATTGGAAGGCTAAAGTTCTACACATACTTATTTGAACCGTATAAGGATGGGCCGCTAAACTTGCTCTGGTGTGACGCGATAGGTTTGCAGAGTTAGGTAAAATCGATTTAATCTCTTCCGAAGTTCGTTCATCCATAATATATTTGTAAAAAATAGTCAAATCAGCAACATTTCTTCTGTGCTGCAAAGAATCAAGATGGTTAGTAAGATTTGAGTTACCGATAAGTTTAATAGCTCTACGCTGTACAGAATCAAGCCAATTTAGACTACTCAAGTATGCTCCACCCCATATGTGAGAACAGTATTCCATGCAGGGACGTATAAAAGATTTATAAACCAAAAGAAGCTGTTCGCTATTGAAAAACCTACGACATCGCCCCAAAAATCCTAACTTTTGAACAGCATTCTTAGCCAGATTAAAAACATGAGAATTCCACTTCATATTATTTTCAATCTCAACTCCTAGAAGTCTGACAGACTCATTCTCCAAAAGATATTTGGAGCCAAACGTTAATGGAAAAGGATTGGGTTCAACTGCTCCCCACCTTTTTCACACTTTGCCTATCTTCACGCGTATCTTAACTAAGTAAAATTAAATATGTGGGTGGCGCCATTTGTAACAACGATTGTTGAACAATAAAAATAATTCCAAACGACTATATATGATAAGGGGCGATGGAAAATCCCAAAAAAATATATATAATTTTTATTAATAATAATAATATATATATATATATATATATATATATATATATATATATATATATATATATATATATATATATATATATATATATATATATATATATATATATATATATATATATTTATATATATATATGTATATATATATATATATATATATATATATATATATATATATATATATATATATATATATATATATATATATATTTTTTTTTTTTTTTTTTAAGGCGTTCATGCTCCATGTAGGAGCGTTGCCAGGTTGATCAGCTTTGAATATTCACCACGGTCATTCGCAACAGCGACATAATTGCCATGGCAGCCGATTTTTTTAAGATCGTTTATTACATCAGTCTCCCATTGTAGTCGTCGTCTACCTCGCGGTCGCCCACTCCCTGTGGTACTAACGTACATTTTTCTAATCATTCCAGACTGTGAATTGGCTCGTATAACATGCCCAAGCCAAGCAATCCTGTTAGAACGGAGACAACCTATTATATCAGGACCCTCAAGAAGGTCTCTGATCTCCCTCAATTCTTTCATCGCCGCACATCAAATCTTTCTTCTCAGCCTTCCTTGAAACATTCATATGTTTGGTTTTATTGTAGTTAATTTGCAGACCAATTTTTCTAGCACCACTTTCAAGCGACTTGAAAGTCTCACTCATAACAGCTTCACTTCGGCCGAGGATGACAACATCATCAGCGTAAGCAATCTCTGTACTGAGTTTATTGACAAGATATTGTTATTAGTCGGTAGTTTCTTTTGACGGCACACATATTCCAAGGCTAAATTAAAAAGTATAGGAGAGATAGCATCACCTTGTCTTAAACCGGAGTCGACTTTCAAAAACTTTGATATTTCGTTCTCTACTCGTACACAGCATTGAGAGTTCTGTACTGTCATTTTGCATAGTGATACCAGTTTACCAGGAATCCCCATTGACACCAGAGCAGACCATAGAGTCTCTCGTTGGAGAGAGTCGTACGCCTGCCTGAAATCAATGAAAAGTTGGTGCACAGGTATGTTGAACTCTCGGCACTTTTCCAAACACATCCTTGTCGAGAAAAGTGCATCGGTAGTAACTCGGCCCCGCCGGAAACCACACTGATATTCTCCAAACAGTTGTTCAGCAAAAGGATTGATTTTGGATAGGAAAATTTTAGAAAAGATTTTATATGCTGTGCAAAGGAGAGCGATTCCTCTGTAGTTTGCACATTGTAGGCGATTACCTTTTTTATGGATTAATATCAGCATAGCTGTGTTCCAGTCCTGTGGCATGGTTTCAGTCCTCCAGATCATTTGAACAAGTTCAAACAATCTTAAGGATAGAGTTTCGCCATCATGTACAATCATTTCGGATGTTATATCGTCGATACCAGGTGCTTTATTGAGTTTTAATTTAGACAGCGCCGCTTCGAATTCCTCTTTGGTTGGTTCGTCTACATGTACCTTTGACGCACGAATAAGCTTTGCTCGTCGCCCGACTTGTTGCTGGTCACTTAAGTTGAGAAGATTCTCAAAATAAGCGGCCTAAGTATCTAAAATATTTTTAAGGTCTACTTGTAGCTCCCCATCTTCGTTTTGAATAGCAGTCGATCAAGTTTGAGGGCCCTTCTTTAAGGTTTTAACCTGTTGAAAGAAGTTACGCGATTGATGTTCCTTATTGAAGTTTTCAATCTCCTCACACTGTCTCTTCCACCATTCTCTCTTCGTTCGTCTACATAGCTTTGTAACGGCTTGTCTTGCCAGTTTATAGTTCTCCTTCGTGAACTTGGTGTTGCGTCCTTGTAGACACTTCAGATAGCAATCTCTTTTGTATTGAATAGCGTCAAGGCATGCTTGATCCATCCATGGCTTCTGGGAGTGGTTCTGTGGTCGTCCAAGTATTCCCTCAGCAGTGCTTAAAATAGCATCTTTGAGCAAATACCATGACTTATCGACGTCTCCATTAATGGTTTCTGATTTATCCAATGTTTCGGCAATATGGATTTAATATCTCTCTTCTGTTTCAGCATTCTTTAATGATGAGATGTTAAAACGTTTCCGTTGATTGAATTTTGGAATGCCTGGATTTGGGAAGTGAAACCTTATCGTTGCACATACAAGGAAGTGATCACTTCCAATGTATGCACCTCTAAAGGATCGCACATCCAGAACGCTCGAAAAGAAACGTGTTGTTACTAGAACGTGATCGATTTGATTTCGAGTATTTCAATTCGGTGAGATCCAGTTCTGCTTATGAATCCATCGATGCGGAAAGAACGTACTGGCAATTCTCAAATTATTTGATAATGCAAACTCGGTCAT
This sequence comes from Diogma glabrata, assembly GCA_963693315.1. Taxonomy (NCBI): domain Eukaryota; kingdom Metazoa; phylum Arthropoda; class Insecta; order Diptera; family Cylindrotomidae; genus Diogma; species Diogma glabrata. The sequence goes on along the minus strand of OY856187.1, from coordinate 23,662,561 downwards.
TCTCTCACCATTATCATTCGAATTCAAATGCAAGCTGTTGGAACCCACCACATTTCCATAAGAGATATCTCTTCCAAACTGTCCATTAAAGTCACCAAGAACCATAATGAAGTCGCGTGTTGGTGTTTGTTTCATAACCTCTTCCAGTGCTATGTAGAAATTATCCTTCTCGTCGACGGTCTTAGCTTCAGTAGGTGCATGCACGGCAATAAGAGAAATATTGTTATATGTACCACGTACACGTAGGTAGCAGATCCTCTCACTGACCGGGATGAATTTCATCACGGCTTCTTGTATGCGTGCACCAACAAGAAAGCCAGTTCCAAATTCTCTTCGAGAAGGATGACCACTACAGTATAGAGAGTGACTATCCAAATCTTGTTTTCCGATTATCGGCTGTCTAATTTCTTGTAGAGCAATAATATCCATCCTATACCTCTCAGTCTCTGTTTCTAGACTTATAACAGCATTAGGAGCGCTCAGGCTGCGCACGTTCCACGTTTCGATTCGGTAGTCTGCTCCTTTTTCACGTCCAGGTAATATTCTGTTAATGTATCCGGGTCTGTTTTTCTCTTTCTGATAACCAAATTTAACATATTAGTTTTTTTCCGGGGTTAGGGTGTTAACCTTAGGCCCAACACAAATAGTCGTGAATGGGACCGTCCTGCATATTAAGGTCACCAGAAACAACCTTTTTTACACGTTTATATAGCGAGCCGCTTGATTAAAGACAGACGCCCGCTCCAAGCCGCCCCTGACATGGGGAACAGACGCTTGAGTCGCATTGGTTGTAGAGCGCCAATTCGCCGTGATGTAGCGTCATTGACTAAGCAGTTTTTACTCTGCTTGTCTCCAATACACCAACCAAATTCTGCCAGCATTACCCAGGCAGCATGGCGTGGACGTCGAATTTCGGATTTCGCTACCCTCAATTCAATCTTATTTCAGTGAAATTGTTGTGCCAAATGTAAAGGCGATAGTTGTACAATAATCATAAAAATAAATTTAAATAAATGTAACTTGTTTCGCCGAGTGTAATTTAAACAAAAAAAAACAAAATGTATCTGCTTAACCCAAGAAAAAAATCAATGGTATGGAAAAAATAAGCTAAAAACTCTCTCTCTCTCTGGCGTTTACATATAAGTGTGGACCAGAGGTTGTCACAGATGATGCTATCATATGCTTCTTTGAAATATACGTAGAACTGGTGAATGCTGATGTTGTACTCCCAACATTTTTCCAGAATTATCACTAAGGTAAAACATTGATCTGTGGTTGTCCGGTTGGGTAAAAAACCACACTGATAGTCACCGATGATAGATTCGGCGAACGAAATGAGTCGAGCGACCTTTCTTATGTAGCGGAACAATGAGAGCTGTTTTTCACTCAGTCGGTAGTTCTTTTTGGTCCCAGATTGCAAAAATCAGACCATTTATACGTGAGACCAGAGCTGCTTCTTCATTATTAAACAGTTCTGCAGGGATTCCATCGATACCTGGCGATTTGCAATTTTTTAGTTTTTTGATGGCAGCTTCCACTGCTTCTATTGTTGGGTAAGGGACAAAAATCTCCCTCTTGATGGAGCAATTGCTCAAATAGGATGAACTTCATTCGTCCTATTCAGTAGGTCTTGAAAGTGGGATCGCCATACTGCCAGCACATCACGTTCATTTATTGTAAGCTTGTTTTTTCCATTTTGATGGCTGATGGAGATTCCGCGCATTGGCAAAGCATCAACTTTTCATTAGCCGCATGTTGGTTGATGTTTTCGACACAGCTCTTCAGGTAGGGAGTACGAGTTTTTCTGAGGCTGGCGCATAGATAATCAGTTTGGGAGCCTTGAATGTTTCTTGTTAACAATTTTTATCGCAGTTTTTGTTTGTGCTGAACGATTTCGTGGCACTCGTCATCAAACCATTCGTTTTGCGATTTCGGTGGTCGTTTTCCGATTGTAGTTTGTGCTGCGTTTGCCATTCTTCTTGTATGTTTAACGGCTTCTCAAACGGGATGTCTATGCATTGCGATCTATGCATTGCGTTACTATTTCCTGATATCTATTCACCGTTTACGGATGTCTAAATGCTTCGACTTTCCAGCGTGCGGTCTGTTTTGCTGGTCCATTAAATGTAGATGACAACTTGCACTTGTACTTTGAGAGGACAAGCATATGATTGGTGTCCATATCAGCACCTCTATATGATCGAACGTCAGTTACACTTGTAGAGTGTCTCTCAGAAATCATGACATGATCGATTTGATTTTCAGTTCTTCCATCATTTGATTTCCACGTTGCCTTGTGGATTCTCTTAAGAGGAAAGTAAGTGCTAGATATTACTCGATCATACATCATAGCCAGTTGCATGAAAGCCATTATTGTTACTGGTATAATGCAAGCTGTTAGGGCCGATATGTGTTTTAAGTTCTGCAGTTCTATCAATTTGAGCATTGAAGTCACCTCCCACGATTTTTATATCGTGCCACGGGATGTTATTGATGACTTCTTCTAGTTCTAGAAAGAACAGGTCTTTAATGTCATCCGCTTTGTCTTCAGTAGGTTGTTATGAAGCTGTTATCCAATCTCCGTAATTTAGAGTCGCACTACTTTCTCACACGCATTAAATTTATATTAACAAGAACTTTTGAAGTTGTTTTTTTACCCTTTTCAAACACAATTTCTTGGATGCAGTTCGTAGTCATCTTTTTGCATAATTTTTTTCCAAGTTTGATACGAGTTAGTTGTGCAAACTCCTTAGTGGGTACAATAATTAACAAAAAAAGTTCCCAAGAAACAAACTTATTGTTTTGTTATTGTTTACGAACGGCCGTTAATTTACTATAAATAGAAGCCGATAGAGGGCTTCTGTCTCTTAGTCGATTATACTTTTTGATGGTGATCGTTTTTGTTGACAGAAGGAGAGTGATGGCGGATCAGGCGTTTTTTTTTGGTTTGTAAAAATCATCTGAGAATTAAAATGAGGTCTGGTGTTAAGTAATCTCAGTGATAATAGTACAAGAATAAAAAAAAAGGAAAATAAGAAGAAAAATGTGGAATATAGAGGAAATGCTAGCCGGAGAAAGTTATGAATCTTCCTCGTAGTTAAAATTCATAACCATGATTGTTTCGTCATTCGTGGAATCCAATGTTTTAGCCCAAATTTTTGTCAAGGTAACAAATTTTATTAAGTATAAATTCAATTTTGGAATCCATTTATTTTTGGTTTGATAGACTCAAAAGTTTTTTTTGTGTATGTAAAAATGAGTAAATTAAAATAGCTTAAACCAAAACAACGATGAGAAAAGAAATTCTTATGGTACATTCTGTCCATTCAAAGAACACTAAGAAAAACAAAATTATTAATTGTCTGAGTGTTTGTATTTTCTTTGAACAAGTTTATAAAACAAATGTTGTCATTTAAAACTAGTGTCTCTTAAATAAAAGAAAAACAAAACAAATTTTCTGTGATTCTAGACTAATTTCTAATTTAAATAATGCATGTAAACAATTTCTTTCCATGTTAATTTCATCCATTCACAGAACACAAAAAAAATTAATAATTATATTAATGTTTGTATCGTCCTTGAACAAGTTAATATAAAAAAAAATGTTGTTGCTTAAAACTAGTGTATATAAAATAGAAAGCTAAATTTTCTGTGTTGCTTGACTAATTTGTGTTAATTTAAATCAATGTCGTTCTTTGAACTTAGTAAAATTTTACTTAAGTAAATAAATAGACTCAATAGTTCGGTCATAATATTTAGTTCTTCGTTGTTTTTTTTACGTAACGGGAGGAATTGAATCCAAAACAAAGTATACAGGAAATCATTATTACAATAAATCTCGTTTAAGTTATATATTATTTCTTGGTTGGGTGAACGATCAGGAATTCAGTTAACCGGAACGTTATTTTCGGTGGTATTCCCTGACCGCCTCTGCAGTGACCGTATGAAATTTACCAGATAGTACCATCAACGATGAATAAATAACCAGGTCGTAACTGCTAGAGTGTTAATTGTTTTGGAGTGGATTATCAACAATTCAGTGTATCAATATTCGTAATGCTGGCTCTGATATTGGGCAAGGCATAAATAATATCCCTGATTCTGATGACCTGGTTAATGATTACTTCAAGACTCGACGTCTTGCTAATTTAATCTGAATAACGAGTGTTATCAAATTTATATATTACTGGAACGATACTACGACCATTGTACGTGTGCTTGGCTCAACCTGCGCTAAATTTTCACCACTAAACGCTGTTATTACTCGAGAAAGACCTAGGGAAGATGAACGGCTAAACTCGAAGGATAGGAGTAGTGGGATTGGACAATACCATGGGGTGAGTACCTTTTTAGCTATAAAATATGTGTGCGTGGAAAGGTGCAATGCCTGTGGGTATCTGTAAGTGTATAGGGACGAGTGTATGTGTTTGGGTGTGGGTGTGTTTGCGTGAGTATATGCGGTGCGTATGAGTGTATGCAAGATATCCAATTAAAACCCGATCTAAATTACAACGCAATGAATTATGATTTATATGACATTAATAAGGATGCTTTGATTAATCATGTAGATTTGCCTAAAATTGCATATTATTATTATAATAAGAATTATAAAAACTTTTTTATCTTATTAATAGAATTTTCATACACTCAAATAGAGTTTTGCGATAGCCTAGGAAATTTATTGTTTGTTTGTTTACTAAACGAGTATTTACCTAAATTATACTACGAAAATAAAATAACAAATGTGTATTACCTTTATTCGTATTCATTGGAAGTATATCCAAATAAGTATAGCATTTGAAATGACTTGCGTGCTTACTACCAACGATTAATTCTTCCATCTGGGTCTCCTTACTGCTTTCGAAAAATCGTCTAGCGTAAACAATGAATCTCTTACTGCTTTTAAAAATGCTATGATTCCATTAAATGAGAGCGTCAATGGATTCAAATCTTAATGATGATTATCGCTTAGAAAAGTTATCTTTAATTTTCACTGAAATTTTAGATTCAGGAATTTTTAGAAAAATTACAAACCTTAATTCCCGCCAGCTAATCATTCATTACGTGATTAGAATAAATTTATACCCAGTTATGGGACCTACTTTCGGGATCTATTATCGCTTTAACGAGAATTAGGTTATATTAATCGGAAAATATGACCTACATTCAGTGGAGAATTTAATTAAAACAAAAGATGTTAAACTAATGACAATAATCGAAGACGGGCTTAAAATAAATCTTAAGGATTTGGAAAATATGGAAAATGTTTCCCATGGAAAATTCTATAAGGAATTATAAAAAAACAAAAAAATGAATTGTAACTTCGTGAACTATTTTATAAATGGTTTTGCTGTTTGGTTTAAACTGTATATAGAGGAGGATATGGTAATTGATACATATTGTTACGCTCGAGGTTCATACTTTGTGCATTGTAAATAACACAAAAATAATAAATTTCATGACATCGGCAAATTCATAATTTAGTCAAATAAAATTACCTGAATCAATTGACTACTTCTTTCCATATAATATCTTTTCTTTTGTCCCGGGGATAGTTCAGGTAAACAAAACTAGCAATACTACCTATATGGTCTATGCGCATTTTTCAAATTCTACCTACGAATTTTAAAACATCAGTTATTTCATTGTCTCATCTGATGGTATAGTTGTTAATTAACAAACCAACCAACATATTTAAAAAAAAATCAAACATATATATTTTTAGTTATAATTTGAATGTAACTCATTATTTAAATCTTTAAACTAATCAAGATAACTTATATTTAACTTATTTATTTATATAAAAGTGTGGATATGTATATGTATGCATGTATATTTTTGTTACTGATATGTACTTAAGTCAATGATTTAAAAATCAAATAATTTATAAATTTATTTGCGTTTAGCACTATGTGCTTTTGCAAATATATGATTTCACTTTTGCCTGCCTAAAAAAAATAAGAAATGTAAAGCATAAATAATTAAAATTTAATAAAAGTAATTATAAAGAAAAAAAAAACCAATAGAAATTAACTTAGGCAATGTTTAGAAGTAAGTATAATGGTACATTTACATACTTGGATTATATAACTTCACTCATTAAATTTTAATTAATCACCTGTCATCTGTCAAATTCATACTTGATCAGTGATATATATTTCATTCGTCCAGTCAGTAAATTAGTTTTCTCAATGTTTGCCATCTATTCGGTAGAATTTACTGCTTAATCAAATTTTGTCTTAATTTACAATCCCGGAAGTACTGCCGAACGAGAAAAAATCGAAGAAACTGAAGAATATATATCGGAGTTGATCAAGAATAATTGTCAGTTGGTTGTTAGCTTTGAACAAATAAAAATAAAATAAATTTACTTAAATTAGAAAAATTTAGAATAAAAAAATTTTCTTGTGGATGGCTGTGTACAATAAATTATAAAGTGGAAAAATAAATTGTAAATAAAATTAAAACTAAATTTGTTCCTTATTATGATAATTAATTGGTTAGAATTTCATAAACTGAGTGTATTAGATTGTACAAATTAATAACAGCATCCGCGTCCCAGCCGTCATTGACAGAAAAACAACCAAATTCGACATGCTGAAGAAAAAATAAATTCTTGAATGCTAGTTGCTTATGGGCATTGCCAGTGCTACTGAAGGAAACAGAAAAATCGAGGATTGAAGTAAATTTAAGAGTAAGCATTATTGTTTGTGGCTGTACTCGTTTCCATTGTGCTACTGTCGAACCACTTCGCCGAAGTGATTCACCCGATTCTACCAGGATTTTAAGCTAGGATGTGTCTTTATATTTAATGCTTTGAGGGTAATATTTTTATAATCCAGCTTATTCAACGTTATTAGTATATAAATTTTGAAAGTTAATGTCATCAGTATAAGTAACGATGATATGTACTGCCGATAATATTTGTGAATCAAGATAATCAACACAGTAGATATATAATTCTTGGAAGTTAGTGTCGTCAGCATATAGTTTTTGGAAGTTCATGTCATCAGAATATGTAACGAGGATATGTAGGGCCGATAATATTTATGAATCAGCATAATTAATGCCATCATTATATAAATGTTGGAAGTTCACATCAGCAACGTATAAACTTTGAAGGGTGATTACATAACATATTGTAGTGATATAGTACCGTTAGTGGAGCAATTTTGTTAAAAGAAGGGTCACTGATTGGTTAATTTGATCATTTAAACTGCTGATTGATGCAATCCCGCTCAAAATCTAGATGTGGTAAGCCCGTATCACGTGGACCAATATCTAAAAATTATGAGCTGATGGGATCAAAATTAAATCATCAGTGTTTTATTCACAACTCAAGCGAACAGTTAAATGTAAAGATGTAGGTATGCGTGTTTATGTGCATATGTGTGTGTGTGAGTGGGTGGATGAAGTGCGAGAGCATGTGAGTGTGTTAGAATTATGGGATTGGACGTGGTGATTGCGGTTCTTTTCATATACAGGGGTCGCCAGAGTCTACTAGCTCACTTGCCTTTTCTTTCTTCTGTTTATTATTACCTTTTGATACGCGTACAATTCTGACATTTGTGCTAGAGTAGCAGGTATTCTATATCCGACCCCACTTACTGAAGCTAGTTTGGGGCATTACCAATCTCGCTAGGCCTGCTATGTCCCTTCGTTGATTATACGCTTCATTACAAGCTGCATGAACATTGATGATGATTACATTAAATTTTTGCTTGCGGATTCTGTGCATATCTGCATATTAATTAGGCAAAAGTCGATCACATGTTGATTTACGCGACGATGTATCAGAAATCCAACTCCAAATTTTTCTCAGTTTCCATGACCGCAATAGTAAAGAGTGTATCCCATGGCTGTTTCGTGAATTCCAATCCCTGGCCATCTTAGTTCTTATAATGTCACTATATCTAGTGTTTTTGTAAGTTTTAATAGATCTCCTGGTCTTCTAAGGCTTAGCACGTTCCAGGTTCCCAATTTTTAAATCGTAGTCCGGCTACAGTTTCCGAGGTCGTTCTTGAAATGAGTCCGTGATAATGCGAGGCCAGTGTACAGAATTCATGACATATATTTTTTTTACGGAAATGGTGTGTTAGCCCTTCACCCAACCCAAATTTTTGTGAAAGGATTCGTTCCACATCTTAAGGTCACCAGAAACAACCTTTTTACACGTTTATATAGCGAGCCGCTTAATCCAAGACAGACGCCCGCTACAAACCGCCCCTAGCATGGAGAACAGATGCTTGTTGCACGTTTATATAGCGAGCCGCTTGATCCAAGACAAACGCCCGCTCCAAGCCACCCCTAACATGGAGAACAGACGCTTGAGTTGCATTTGTTTTATGGCATCAATGACTCGCCATAGTGCAGAATCATTGAGAGGCGTGGACGTAGAATTTTGAATTTTCGCTACCCAAGCTCAAAACCTGTTGTACAAATCAAAACAAAAATTAACCACATTTTATTGAGTAAATTCACAAGACTTTTCGCATATCAAAAAATGACATACTAAATATATGTTCTCAATTGCATGAGCTAGCAGCATTTTTATAACGATACAGAATGATAAACAAGTTAAAAAATATATATTGACAAATGTCGATTAGATAGATTGTGCACGTCGACTCATACATTAAGACGAACAAATTGTACTGCACGCATCGACTACCGCAGTAACTAGCACAGTGACTACCAAAACTTTAAAATTATTTCAAATAAAATATATTATTCTACTAAGTAGAATATGAAGTTCCACGTTGTAAGGTGTTAGGCGGTCTTAGAAAATAAGGATCTTGAGTGGAACTAAAATGAAATTTCCTTAATAGCAGAATATCTTTTTAGCGGATGTGGCATCGAGGCTATCCAAAGGTCTAGTGACAGACGGTGTCAGGATCAAGACTAAGTATTTGCCAGGCATTAAATAGTTGAAATAAAATATCTTTTATATCGTATTCAACATTAAACATGTAGTAAACCAACATTAGATATGTTACATAGTTTTGAGTTAAGTGTATAGTAGGCAAACCGAGAATATCATGCCTTGAATACTGTTCTGTCAGGATTTTTTACACAATAAATTGAAACAAATCTTTACACGATTAAACAAAAAAAAACAACCGGGAAACGGTGTTGTATCAGAAGCGGATAAGACTTAGGAATCTCTTGAAAATATTTTCTCCTTAGCCTAACATTTTACCATTTTAAAGAGCCAAAAAAAATGTAATAATAGTAATAATTATATAACAAAAAAGAAACAATTGAACTTAGCTTATATATGGTTAATGTGTTGTCTTCTGTATCATTAAATTTTAATCCTGCTGTTACTTCCTTCCATATATTTTTTGATCCAATTTCTGTTTAATTTACAATTGAACGAACTTGTTTTTCTTCATAAATAGAAATTATATTAACATCAACAAATAATTATTCTTGCTGTTTTTGTCCATCGGTTGCTTTGACTTCCATCAAACCACTCCATTCACTTGCTATACTCAAAAATGATTTTCTTTTCTTAATAGATTACCCCAAAATCACTTCAATCGCAATACCAATCATATCAATCAAATAAACATTTTTTTGTACGAAAAATTTTTTTGTTTGAATTTAATAAAATGTATTTCAAATCGTAGATTCGATTAACACTGTATTTATTTTGTTCGATTGACAAAAATATTTTAATAAAACGTGGTAATGTTTTTACTGTCAATAAAATCGGAATATCATATGATTTCCTTGATTATATTTTAAAAGTTTTTATTTTCTTAACTCTACCTTGATTTTTCATATGTTTATTCTATTTTTGTTTTTTCTTTTTTTTTTTTAATGAACTACCAACTTTAATAAAATCATAAAAAAGAAGCTTCTAATATTTACTTTTCTTTTTATTTTTCAGAATAAGACGGATACTATCTGATCGGAAATCCAAAAATTGAATCCCATATTGAAAATAAAATGGAAATGTCATCAACATTTTGTGATGAAGCCATAGGGTGTTTACATCTGATTTTTTTTTCATATTTCGTTTTCTTTTTTTTGTTAAGTTTTTTGTTTGGTGTGAAAAATAAAGGTTTAGTTGGATGGAGAATTTTTGTTTGTGCCGTCGCTTCCCGTTGAGTAATTCAAATTGTTTAAATTGATTCTTTTTGTGCCCGTTTCAATACCTTTAACAATTGTTTAACCATAATTTACTATTTTATTTTATTCAAGTGCTCCTATTCTTATCTTATTCTCCTATTATTCGTCAAAATAATATTTACGATTAAAAAAATTTTACATTTTTAATATCGTTTTTATTCGTAAGAGTAAAATTTTTGTATTATTGATTTCACTCCTTCGAAACCGATAGTCGATTCCTTTATCCTGTGATGCACTGTCTTTCTCAAGGATTAAAGCCCACACAAAAGCTCGTTTCTTCGAGGAAGCAATAGCGTCACATCATCAAGAACTATTTCACAGCTAATATTGAGGGTGCTACCGTTAACTGAATACAGTTAATAAAGAAAAATAAAAAAAAATAACATAACAATAAAATCTGATCTCTCCATGCGGACAAGTTAACATGAGTTTGATGCTATTGTAGTATAGACTTTCAAAAGTCTGTACTATCCAGTCATCACGCACCAATCGTATTTGATTTGTCAAACTCAGGAAGGAGAATCAAGCTAAAAACTTTTTTGTTTGATGCTATAAAACTTTTCATTACTTTTTTCAGTAATCAATTTATCGTTTTTCAAAATTCATGTAACTATTATTCAATCAAATAATAGCTCACTCATTTTCTTTAGGTTGATTTTTACATTTGGCAATTCTTGTCTAAATAATGCGAAGGTATATAGATATTAAAGCTTTTACGTAACTTTTTCACATAATATTTCAATTTAAACCAACTCAATGCTTTACAACTACAATTTTAGTGTTTTAAAAGTGCAAATAATTGATTTTCATACGATTGGTTATAGACAAATTAAAATTTTCACTTCTGATTACATTGATTGACATACAAGCGTTAAAATGTTCAACAATTGATTGAACTATCTGAATATGTTGTTGAAATTTATTTTTTTATATAATCGTTTTCGGATCAATTACTTGGATCAATAATATAACATGTAGTGTAGAGTAAAAGCTAAGAACATATATAATTTTGGTGCATCGTTGTTGGTGTATAAAAATATTATGTATAATAAACAGTGTTTTACGTGTTAAGTCATTTACTATTGTTTTAATGTTATACCGTAGTTAACCTCATTGCAATAAATATTAGTTCTCCAGAAATTTTCAATAAAGCAGGGTCAATCTCTTAAATTCGAATAAAAAATTATTCGTAAACTTCACCCATAAAACCCAAGCTCGCACAATTTCACAAAAAAATCTAGTTTTGATGTTATTTAGTTCAAAATCAAATTTAAAAAATTAAATGTCTGTCATTTTATTGACACATCAATAATATTGACATTGACATACAACAATATCAACAAATCATTTTCATTGAAAAATACATCGATTAATCTCAGACTTTATTGCAAAATCATGGATTCCAGTTTTATCAATTTTTTTGTTCATTCTTAGGATTTCTTTATATCATGTTTTATTTGGATTTCGTGCTACTTGCCTTTTTTCGTTTAGGCGATTCAAGCAATCTATTAAAGCCCTTTTGTATTTTTGTTTACAATGTTTTGTCTATTGTAGAACACAAACTGGCTCAAGTTAAATGAATAAAAAAAACATTCTCGTAACCCAATAGCAGACACATTTTCATAGTTTCGGAATAAAAGTGTCATCTCGAAACACACTTCTTCTGACCAATGCAAAACCAAAATCTTAAACCAAATTTATGAACTTATAAAACATAAATTGTTTCGTAATTTAAATTTAATTGATGCAATTATTTTAATTGGATCATAATTTAACAAGCAATTTGACACGTTCTTCTCTAATTTGTGAAGAAAAAATTTCTGCTTACATAATTTCGTTTAAAAACGTAAGATTGAATCTGAAATTGAATGAAATAATTAGGAAAAATCGATAATTATGGTGAGGTAACAGGAAAACGATTTCTTATTATGGGATTGAGAAAAGAAAATGTGTGATGAATTATTGTGGACGAACTTTTATTGTAAGTTATGTTATTTTTGTTGTTATACAGTTTTCGACATCACATAGATAGAAAAAAATATAAGTTTAAAAATATGTATTAGCCAAAAACTTATCAACATAAAAATATGCTATTGAATAAGTTTTTGGTTACTATTACTATATTATGTATTACACAATTGAAAAAGCTACGGCAATTTTAAATACAAGCTCTGCTATATGGGTTATGTAAAGCAAGTTATTGTTAAATTGCAAAGAAAATGTTGCAATAAAACTAATCCTAATTCAAAACTATAGATTTTGTACAACTTTATTATCATTATTTATTTTATACTAGGTGGTATCCCGCGGGCTCACATCCACATTGCTATCTTTTGATGTTTTCATTAAAAAACAAAAATAAGTTCTAGATTAAGTCAAACTTATAAATCCCGTTTTGAACAAATAATTTTTGATACACTGCCCGTAAGTTGTGAAAGGTGGTTTTGCAATTCCGCAGCATTGAGATATTGAGCTACATTTTTTATTTGTTTATTTAAAAGTTTACGTTGTTTTTAATAAAGTTTCTAATATTTGCCGTAGAATTGTTTACATACGCAAGTTTTATAAAACGTGAAGATTTGGTATAAATTTCTAGCAGTAAAACTTAAAATACTTGAATATTTTAAAAAGCTAGTTTTTGAACTAGATCGTTATATATATATATATATATATATATATATATATATATATATATATATATATATATATATATATATATATATATATATATATATATATATATATATATATATATATATATATATATATATATATATATATATATATATATATATATATATATATATATATATATATATATATATATATATATATATTTATATATATATTGTAACGACTCTTCGTTGGTCCTTTTTCGATTATTGAACAAACACGACAGTAAAAAGACAGATCTTTAGTTAACAAAATCCCAAACTTTATTTATCAACCAAATTACAGCAGCTTCCGTTTTTCCTTACAATAAATTCCAGGGTCTCCAATTTATGTACAATAAACTTCACCGCTTTTCCACAATTTGAATCAATAATATTCGGAATCGTAAAATCTGTATTTACTATTCCACAAAGTTCAGATTCTTTCACTATTAGTATCCAGGCTCAAGTACCACCGATTATTCCTTATACTTTCGAATATTTGTAAAACACTTTTAATTGCAAAATTAAAACTCACTCTCTGATATTTTTGTTTGCTTATTTATATCGAAAAATAAATAAATCGAAACTTCTATAATCCACTAGAAATCAATACTACGTAGTCCGTACATCTGAAATAGGCCACACCTGTTTTCATTCATACTTGCATTTGTATTAGCGAACTCAAATTTAATTTATGCAAAATGTATTAGGTAACTCCTTTTAATCCAGTAATGTAAACATTTGTATAACAAATTTAATTTACATTAATTTATGCAATACAATTTGCAATACAAGTAAAAGATTGAAAAAGGAGTTAACTTTTAATTAATGAATGAGTAAATAAAATTAACCCATTCTGGACGAAGTTTATTACATTGCCCTCCATTTAGTTTTGTTCGTCCCGAACAATATCAGATATCGCATTGGTGCTGTTACCTTGGTACGGTGCCAACCTTTGCAGATGTATCACTTTCATCTTGGTACGGGGTCCCTTTTGTATGCGGTAGATGACATCATTAATTCGTTTGATTATTTTATATGGGCCTTCCCAATCTGGCTGCAGCTTGGGTGATCTTCCCTTAGTTCTTCTGGGGTTGTATAGCCATACCAATTCTCCTTCTTGAAATCCGCCACTATTTGCATTTATGTCGTACCTGGTTTTCATTTTGTCACTGGCAATCTTAATGTGGTCTCGAACCTGCTGATGGATTTTATTCATCTTCTCCCTTAGTTGTCCCACATAATCTGTTTTCGTGGATACCAGACCTCCAGGGATGCCAAACTCGATGTCACTAGGAAGATGAAGTTCTCTTCCGAACATAATATTCGCTGGCGTTTCACTTGTCGTATCGTGCACTGCGCTACGATAGGCCATCAAGAATAACGGAAGATCCTTGTCCCAATTTCTTTGGTTGGCTTCTACTACCTTTGACAAATGTTCTTCCATGGTTCGGTTGAATCGTTCTACCATGCCATCCGATTGTGGGTTCATAGGTGTAGTTCGTGTTTTTCTAATGCCGAGTGTTCTGCACAGCTCTTCCATCAGTTGAGATTCAAAATTCCTTCCCTGGTCGGTATGCAACTCGAGCGGTGTTCCATATCTGCAAACCCATTCATTGACTAATGTTTCCGCGACCGTAACTGCTTCCTGGTTCGGTATTGCATAAGCTTCCGGCCATTTTGTAAAGTAATCAATGACCACCATGATGTATTTGTTACCTTTTGTCGTTTCCGGAAATGGCCCCGCGATGTCTATAGCAATTCTCTCCATTGGGGCACCCACATTGTACTGTTGCATCTCTCCTCGAGTTCTAGTTTTTGGTCCTTTGCTCGCCGCACAAGTATCACATCGCCGACACCATTGCTCTACGTCGGTTCGATACCTTACCCAATAAAACCTCTCCCTTACCTTAGCCAGGGTTTTATTGACTCCCAGGTGTCCTCCCGAAATACTTCCATGCAGCTTTCCTAGTACCTCTTCCACCCGACTTGATGGCAACACCAGTTGTTCTAACACTTTCTTTCCATCAGCGGACTCCCATTTTCTTTTAAGTATCCCGTTGTCCATAAATAGTGAGTCCCATTGCGCCCAGTAGCATTTTACCTCCGTACTTAAAGGTGCTACCTCTTTCCACTCTGGTCGCCTTCCCTCAGTTTTCCAATTTAATATTGGAGCCATAGCTGGATCTTCTAGCTGCTCTCTTTTAATTGCCTCGGTACACCAATCTTCAGGAGTTTTTAACTTGAGTTGGTTCACTTTCATTGCCTCATTTCCCTCAGTTCTGCTACATGATTTGCACTCCTCTATACAGGGTCTTCTGGACAGGGCATCGGCGTTACCATGGATCCTCCCCTTGCGGTGTTCAACTTTGAAGTCGTAGTTCTGCAGGATCTCTATCCATCTTGCTGCTTGTCCTTCAGGAAATTTGAATTGTAATAACCATTTTAGAGCAGCATGGTCCGTGCGAATCAGGAATGGTTGTCCACACAAATACTTGTGGAAATGTTTCACAGCCTTGATGATAGCTAGCAACTCCTTCCTCGTGACACAGTAATTCCGCTCCGGCTTTGACAGAACTTTACTGAAGTACGCCACCACTTTCTCATCGTCTCCAACTTTCTGTGACAAAACAGCTCCGGTTCCTACATTGCTTGCGTCTGTGTCCAGAATGAACATCTTTCCGGATTCTGGATAGGCTAGTATAGGGGTGTTGCATAGTTTTTCTTTTAAACGGCAGAATGCCTCATTACATTCGGTTGTCCACAGAAACTTGGTATTTGCCTCTGTCAATTTATGTAGACTCTTGGCGATATTCGCAAAATTCTCCACGAATCTTCGATAATAGGTGCATAAGCCAAGGAAACTGCGTAGCTCATGAACATTCTTCGGTACTGGCCAATTTTTCACAGCATCAATCTTCTCGGGATCGGTTCTGACTCCATGTTTTGTAATGATGTGTCCAAGGTACTTCACTTCTTTGTGGAAGAGATTGCACTTTACCGGATTCAACTTCATGTTGGCATTACTTATTCTTCTGAGTACTTCTTCGAGGTTCATTAGATGCTCTTCGAAGTTGCGACCCATTATAATGATGTCATCAAGATAAACTAGGCAGGCCTTCCAGGTTAAACCATGCAACACGCATTCCATTAGACGTTCAAATGTTGCTGGGGCATTGCATAGACCAAACGGCATCACATTGAACTCCCACAACCCATTGCCAGTAGAAAATGCTGTCTTTCGTCGATCTTCTGGATGCATTTCAACTTGCCAGTAGCCACTCTTCAGATCTAATGTGCTGTACCATTTGGCCCCTGATAGTGTATCCAGTGTGTCATCAATTCGTGGCAGTGGATAGCTGTCCTTAATGGTTACCTCATTGAGCCTTCGATAGTCTACACAAAAACGAGCTGACCCATCTTTTTTTCTAACTAGCACCACTGGTGAGCTCCATGGACTCTTAGATGGCCTGATGACTCCATCACTTTTCATTTTGTCCAGCATTCCGTAAAATCTGTATTTACTATTCCACAAAGTTCAGATTCTTTCACTATTAGTATCCAGGCTCAAGTACCACCGATTATTCCTTATACTTTCGAATATTTGTAAAACACTTTTAATTGCAAAATTAAAACTCACTCTCTGATATTTTTGTTTGCTTATTTATATCGAAAAATAAATAAATCGAAACTTCTATAATCCACTAGAAATCAATACTACGTAGTCCGTACATCTGAGTAGACCTGTACATCCCACTTCCGGATCTTCCGTTATTCTTGATGGCCTATCGTAGCGCAGTGCACGATACGACAAGTGAAACGCCAGCTAATATTATGTTCGGAAGAGAACTTCATCTTCCTAGTGACATCGAGTTTGGCATCCCTGGAGGTCTGGTATCAATTACATTGCCCTCCATTTTGTTTTGTTCGTCCCGAACAATATCAGATATCGCATTGGTGCTGTTACCTTGGTACGGTGCCAACCTTTGCAGATGTATCACTTTCATCTTGGTACGGGGTCCCTTTTGTATGCGGTAGATGACATCATTAATTCGTTTGATTATTTTATATGGGCCTTCCCAATCTGGCTGCAGCTTGGGTGATCTTCCCTTAGTTCTATCCCACTTCTTCAATGTAATTGAGCCAGCTTTTGCCCTTCAAAACTGGCACAATCTAGTTTCCCGAATCCGGAACGCGGCCTCTGTCTTCCGGGTGTGGCTCCCATTTACATTCTCTTCGGATGTGCCCCAACTTCCCACAGTTCCAGCATCTTACTCTGCTAGATCTACTTCGTTGATTTCGTTCAGGTTTATCTTCCAAACTTTTGACACGCATGATCACTTCATCAAGCGCTGCTTTTATAGGTTCTTCAGTAACTTCCATCTGACGTACTCTATCTGAACCGTACGCTCTTTTTCCAGCTTCCATTTGCAGGGCCAATGCTAAGACTTCTGCAGGTAGCTTCTTTCCGCTTAGATAAAGCTGGTTTCTCATTTGCACATCTCGAAGAGCATTGATGAATGTATCAGCTGCCAGTTCGTCTCGGTGTTCAGCGTTATAATTCGGATATGATAGATTAACCAGTCTCACAATGTCAGCCTCTAATTCTTGCAAGGTTTCGCTGACTCCTTGTTTTCGTGTCTTGAGCTGCATGCGATGGAGAGCTTGCATATGACTTTCCCCGTATCTT